>CM041777.1:203883317-204506266 GCA_023374045.1 Limonium bicolor | reverse complement strand
TATATCATTATTCATCTAAATTCAAGCTCTTCAATACAAGACCAGTCATGGATATATTTTGACAACTTAAAAAAAAATATTTTTACATGTATGGAGCACAGAACGTAAAAGAAAACTTGTACAGATTGTCATACAAACCTGTACAAATGCTCACTAAAGCATGTACATCCTCACGTAAAAACATGTACATCCTCACATTAAAAACTTATAGATAGTCATATAAACCTGTACGAATAATTAAATTGTACATGTACATATAAGGAAGAACACTTGTACAGATGGTCATACAAACATGTACAGATGTTCATTAAAACATATACATTCTCATAATTGAACATGTACATTCTCACATTTGAACATGTACATCGTCATATTAAAACATGTACATTTTCACATTAAAATATGTACATTCTCACATTAAAGTATATAACGGCTTCCAAATAGATTACCGTAACCCCACACACCCTAAAACCCACCCTAGGAAAGCTAAAATACGTCGAAGGCATTTTTAGGGTTTGTAGTGGTGGGTTTAGGGTCTAAAGACCCTAAACCCGCGACCACAAACCCTAAAAACCTGTCGAGTTAGTTGCTACAATGTAAAAGTATAAAACGGTTTCCAAATAGATTACCCTACCCCCAAAACACCTCAAAACCACCCTAGGATAGCTAAAAACGTCGAAGGCATTTATTAGACGCTAAACCCGCTACCACAAACCCTAAAAACCTGTCGAGTTAGTTGCTACAATATAAAGTACGAAACAAATTCAAAATAGATTACCCTACCCCCAAAACACCCCAAAAATCCACCCTAAGATAGCTAAAAAACGTCGAAGGTACTTTTAGGGTTTGCAGTGGCGGTTTTAGGGTCTAACGACCCTAAACCCGCTACCACAAACCCTAAAACCTGTCGACTTAGTTGCTATAATATAAAGTACAAAACAAATTCCAAATAGATTATCCTACCCCAAAACACCCCAAAAACCACCATAGGAAAGCTAAAAACGTCGAATTCACCACTTATTATTTAATGAATCATAATATCAATTTTAATGAATCATAATATAAAATTAATGAATCATATTATCATTTTAGTGTATGTATATGAAAAAATAATTTTTTTTAAAAGTTGTCAAAATATATCTATGACTGGTCTTGTTTTGAAGAGCTCGAATTTAGATGAACAATGATATAAATTTTTTTCATTTTGAACTTATATATTAAAAGTTACAACCATTTAAATGTTTTATGATAAAAAAAATAAAAAAAGAAAAAAAAACATTGCAAACGCGTTAGAAAAAAAAAGGGACGGAACTACAGGGATGTAGCTACAGTTGGCTGTAGCCAAGTATTCGCGTTTTTTTAAATATGACAATTTTAAGCAGATGATATTAATTTTGTCAATGTCTTTAATTTTCTATAAATAAAACTTTTCTATTGATATCCAAGACAACTACGTATTCCCAATTCAAATATTTATTTTGTCTTACATAAATAATATGTTGCTTTGAACTATTGAAATGGTGTATGAAGACATAAGCTACTGTTGTCTGAATTTTTATATAAAAAAAAATGGGTAGCGACCTAACTACAGTCTCCCACTTTGCTTCAAATTGATACAACTTTCAATTTTTTTTTTTTTTATATATTTCAGTAGATTCTAACTTACATATCAACAACTATACATCTTTCTTTTATGATTTCAAAAAAATATACATCTTTTTCAAATAAATATATTTGTATCAATATTAAGCAATTGATATTAATTATTTCATAATTTGCTATCTATATAAATTATGGATTTCAATAAAAAAATTGAATTAAGAAGAAAATAGTCATTTGAATGTGCTTTGTGCTACACAACCAATTGAATTCCAGCACACTTTCTAGTTTCTATAAAAAATTCCGAACAAATTGAAGTTCTAAAATAAAAGAAAAAGTTCCGAGCAAATTGAAGTTCTGAAAAAAAAAATCCAAACAAAGTTACACAGAGAAGCAGCCTTAGCCGAGCCCGAGAGTCGAGACTGCCGTTGGCACTGAACCATTCCGAAAGGTTAATAGAAGGGGAAAGACTCTTCAACCACTTGCTGTCTTATACTACTTGATTATCCAATCATCCTCCCAACTGTTGTAATCTAAATTATCGTCGGAGGTTACCCATTTTCCAACCATGGAGGTAGATCCAAGAGAGTACGAGAACGTCGTAAGTGTTATTGAAGCTATCCCTTTGTCATTAAATTAATTGAAAAAAATTGCAATTAATGTGTTATGCTTTGGCCGTTATCATTGAAACCGTGCAATTCGAAGGTTGATACCAGCTGAGATTAGTGTTGATCCGGTGACATTTTGATGAAAAATCAAGGAAGTCGGATGGAATTGTGACCTAGGATCGAATTGATCCCATAGATTGGCTCGCGTGTGTATTGGTTAATTTGGCGATTTCTAGCTGTTATGCGGGATGCAGCTCTAGGCTATATGGACTGTTCAGTACGTATTGGGTTTGCCCTTGACTGGTCAATAAGTGATTTTGATTGAGGGTTGGGTGTTTGTAGCCAACCTTTGACAAAAAAGAAAGATACCAATTTTTCTTGGACTAGAAATAAGTTCTACTTGTAATTAATTTTAATCTTTACCAGTGCAAACTACCAATGAAAAGACTGGCTGAAAGATACTGTGAGAGTAATAGTTAAAAGGCCAATAACTACATGACAGTTACGATGTAATAATATTGAAGTTGCTTCCAATTATAGCATCATATGTTTTTCGTATCCTGCGCTGGTCCTATTGTCATATTTAATTGCTATCCTTTTTCACTCGTTATAAGACTCATGATATGTTGGAACAAAGAAAGACTTCTACATATTTGAGCTATTCTGACGCCAAATGATGCAAAAGAATTGAAATATTTGACAAGAATGATACTTCTTCCTATCTAACTGACTGAATTCATTCTGTGAATTTTGACATCTTATGTTTTTGTATGCATCTTACTTATATTAATGGTATATCTGTCTTTCTATAGTGGTTCCGTCTTGTTTGTATTCCAGTTCCAGTTATTTTTCTGCAAATTGTGAAGTAAGATAAGATATATTACCGATCCTTCCAAACTATTTGCAAAATCTGCTCCTCTATATACATACCTGTGTTTTTTATTTCTGATTTGTTGTCAAGCGAAAGCTGCTCTGTTTTTCTCAACTCTAATGTGTTCTCTTTAATGACAGGAGGTCAGTGAGAATGAATCCCACAACATTGTACTATCATATCTTGTGCATAATTGCTTCAAGGAAACTGTAGCATCATTTGTCAATAGCGCTGGGTTGAAGCAACCTGAAAACTGTATTGAAGATATGGAGAAAAGGAAAAGTTAGTCTCTTAGATCCCATTGATCAAACTTTTCTCAGGCGTATGAAGTTTCTGCTCAAGTTTGGCTCTGCATGTTGAGATTAAATGATCTTATTCGAATGAATCTGTCACGATCTTAATGTTTGGTGTTTATTAGGGATCCTTAACTTTGCATTAGACAGAAATGCGCTTAAGGCAATTGAGTTAACTGAGCAGATTTCACCTGACATATTGGAGAAAAATAAGGACCTCCACTTTGACCTTCTGTGCTTGCATTTTGTGGAGCTTGTTTGCTCAAAGAAGTGGTGAGTGAGTTAACTGTAATTGTCTGTTCTTCAAATTATGGGTTTTTTCATCGTTAATGTTAGATTTATTGACAGCACAGAAGCTGTAGAATTTGCTCAAAAGAAGCTGACTCCATATGGGCAGGTGCAAAATTATGTGAAGAAACTGGAGGTATTTGTGTAAGGTGTACTTGCATAGCAATTGCATCTACATTTCTGTTTGATAGACTCAAAAATACCATTTTGCAGGATTTTTTGGCCTTACTAGCCTATGAAGAGCCTGAAAAGTCGCCAATGTTTCATCTTCTTAGCCCTGAATATAGGCAACAGGTTGCAGAAAGCCTAAATCAAGCAATTCTTGGTCCGTTTTCACTTCCCTACCCTATTATCGTTTGCTGCATCTTTATGGTTTTTATTTATCTACAATTCTCGCAAAAAAACTTTTCGTACTATGCACTAATCTGTCTGGTTACAGCGCATACCAATCTTCCAAACTATTCATCGTTGGAAAGGCTCATTCAACAGACAACTGTTGTTAGCCAACATTTGAATCAGGATCAAGTAAAGGTATATCTCATATGAATATCTTTAACCTGTCATTGTATAATGGGTAATTGTTTGCTAGACTGTCTGTCTAGTATATTACCTGCATCCTAGCTTGGTAGTGTGTTGTGAAAAACATACTCTACGTTGAAGTCCAGGGTTTGTGCATTACCCTTAATCTATCTAACCTTAGGCTGGTTATACATATGACAGAGGCTATTTTACGCTATTAATGATTATAAAGTTAGGTTCCTCACACTCCTGCAACTCGTTTTCCTTTGAAGATGCGATTGTTTACATCTAATACAAAACATCCCTGAGGTTCAGTGGTATTGGGTATTAGCGTGGCCTTAGAAAATGGCATTTGTTATTCAACTTTCTTATATAAAGCAGTTTTTTTTCCTTGCTAAACTATCAGTGAGCACATATACTCTTTAAATTCTCATTTCCACAAGGATCACAACAATCTGCTCATGTAATGTTTCCATTGTATCGTTATATTTGACTTGTAAGCCACTTGTATTTCCTCTACTTGGTTTGATCTTATGGTGTGTTTGGATTGGGGTGATGTTAAGTGGGGTTAAACAGGGTGAAACTACTTTTAAGTGTGGTTAAATGCGGTAAACTGAGGTGATGATATCATGTTTGGTTAAACAAGGTAAACTGGGTTAAGCTTTTAGATCTTGTTAAAATGTTTATTTACCCCGTTTACGCCCAGATTGAGGGGTTAATAAAAATGGGATGAGCTTGGTGATTCGTGATGAAGGGATGAGTTAAGGTATTCATCCTGTTCGATTACTGTGAAAGCTTCTTGAGCTGACCTTGTTCATACGATTCTTGTTTTCTAAATACATAGTATTAACCGGAGCTGTAGGAACTGAAGTTCTTGATGAAGCGCCTGTAGAATGTGTCTAGCCATAAAACCTCAAGTTCCAAAGATAGTTGTGGAGTAGTGACATTTTGTTTAGCTCTTACATGGTTAAGGTTTGCAGAAACACCCATATCAAAAGAAGTAATTTCCAAGATCTCTTGATTTTGCCAAACACACTTTCTCAAGTTGAGTAACGCTTCGTAGATAGGAGTCCTGAAGACTTGATTCTTCCCCTTTTTCATCCCTCTCTGTTAACTGAGGACTCGTGGTCTAGTTTAAAGCTATAATGATTTCTCCCCATTAGTCTAGCTCGCACTTGAGAATTTAGATCTCTCCCCTCTTATCAGCTCCAATGGTTGGTTAAAAGGTACTATGTGTGAGGAAGAAATGTGGAAAGGTGGTAAATATGTCAGATTGGGTCATTTGTGGGGTAAATGGTTCTTCTTTGTGCTTTTTCTCTTGTTTTTGGCCTTTGCTGATCATCACAGCAATCTCTAATTTGTAACGCCTTCCTGTCTTTGAAAAAATAATTGTAACGCTTTCCAAGTTCATAGCGATGTTGATTCTAATGACCAGCATTTAAATCATATCATATGTCTTACACCTTTTATGGCTTGATTTGTGGTAGGATGGGAGTTCACAATTTTCTTTCAAAGATTTTCTCAGGAGTTGAAGTCCTAAGAGACATCTGAACGAACACCCACTTTGGCTCTGATGGTAAAATGGAAAAAAAAACAACTAGGGCGGCAGTCATTCAAGCTTTAGATAAATACAACTGCAGGCTCAACTTATTCAGTTGTGGCTATTGATCGCTTGTGCTCTTCATTCTTTGCCTATAGCTTGAACCGTTGAAATATCAGTTTATCTCCAGAGTGGAGTTGAAAGTTCCGCGATGTTGTAGTCCCCCAGAAAATCAGGTCGTTTCCCAATGTAGCCTTTGTCTGTGAAATGTCAGTCATGTAAAACGCCAATGGTCTTCTTTCTGCTTTCTCTCTGGTATTTGGGTTTTGTTTTTGACTCGTAAGAATGAAGTCACGAGCTTGTAAAGTTTGTAAATTCTTTGTTTCTTGTCAGCTCCTTTCCGCGAAAAGGTACAATTATGTGTCATTTTTAATTACTATAGTGAAATTTCATTGAAACTATATGGATTACAACCTATAGTCTCCTGCTAGCAAAAAGGGGGAAAAACTAGGACATCTTGAGGCTACTTGTAATTGTATATTTGCGTTTATGATGTGGCTAAAGCCTCAACTCATGATTAACCATTGTTTTCTCAACAACCCGAGTGCCCACCCTACTAAAAGATCTCAAAAGAATTATTTACTTAGCATTATTTCAGGGAAATTAAGTTAGACAGTGCGCCCACAACAATATAGAATATATCGGTCAGGTTGTAAAAAATGGTATGATAGTTTAATACAAACTACTGCCTCTGTCTCATCCGATACATTCTTCTCTTGGTCCTCACTCTATCGTATCTGATCACTTCACCCTCTTGCTATTGTACTCTCAGCATTGTGACCCAACTCCACTGTTAATTGAACTTCATTTACGTCCCTGTTAACCCTGGTGGTTGTTTATTCTTCTGTCTCGTGGGCTGTCTGATTAGCTTCAGTTAAGAATAATTGTCTAAGTCCCCAATCAATGCCCTCATTATATAGCGCACTATGAGTAAAAGTGATACATATTTAAGTAAACAGTGAGTGAACCATCATTGTTGGTTTCCGGTTTGTTATATGTGTTGAGACAAATTACAGCAGTATTATAGCGGTAGAGCTTTTTGAGTCTGTAGATCCCAATCATAGCATGCAGTCGTGTACGAAGGAGGAAAAACAGGCAAAGCTAAACTTCTAGACATGTACCCTTACCCCTTATTATAAGTTTAGTTTTCTATTTTTTTTATAATTACTGGAAAATCCAGTTACAATGACAATACTATGGCATAGTGCCTTTCTCGCCTAGAAAGATCATAAAATAACTACTTAAGGTATAAAAATTGTGACAATTTCTAGTAAAAATTGTGTCTGCTGAGAGGAAAGTTTAGTTTTCTATAATTGTTTATGAAAGAAGATTGTTCTCCTTGGTATAAACAAGATGGTGATGTAGTACCATAAAGATTGTGTATTCTGATTTTCAATCATCAATGAAACAGTGAGCACTTTGACTAGGGGCTTGTCTTCTAATCTTAGATTATGTAGTAGTGTAAGTAGGTGGCGTACAGAATCAAAAGATTCAGTACGAGACTAACAGAGAAGATGAACGAATCAAATTCCGCTATCAATCTTTATTGATAACTTGAAAACTCCTACACTTGATATGTTCTCTGTTCTGCTGACACTCTGATTTTACTTATTCTGATTTTAATGTTTTGAGCATACTTCTCTGATGAAGTTTGCTACTTACCGAGCATGTGGTTGCTCACCCCTTTCGACATTTACATACCTTGCAGATTGACCGAGCGAGAGGTCTCTTATGGCTTTGGAAGTTTAGCTTATTTTTCCTTTGACTTATGTATTTAAACGCTAGACGCTCTTTGATTATATGTAGCCTTCGGGCCTATGCTTCGTTTATGTTTTTCACCTTGGCGTATGGATCTCGTAGACACACTTCCTCTTTAATACGAGTATTACACTTTTGAGTTTTGAGTTCGATTGTGTTAGAGTCTTGCGTTATTAAGTAGTACATAGGCGACGTGTAACGTCCCTAACTCCTAGACCGGTTTTAGGGTTGTTACAATAAGATTCATTTTAAAAATAAATAAAATACACAATTTTTATGCATATTACTATTATTAAAGTTATATATTTTGGCGGTGTTAGTCGTCCAACCTACCGTGGTATGGGAGGTAGAGTTCTCTTTTTCATGGGAGGTGTTTAATATCCACATCACATTAGCCTTCTTCGACGATGTTAGCTTCTTTGGTGGTGTTAGATTCTTTGACGGTAATAGCTTCTTTGACAATGTTAGTTGTCCTAGGGCTACATGGGAGTAGGTTTTTTTCTTGATAGTGGTTAATAATTGAACCACATTAGCCATCTTTGATGACCTTAGCTTCTTCCACGGTTTTAGCTATGCTAGAGTTGATTGCTAAATAAAGTTATTTATTATTAAAAATATTTATTGTGCGATTCACTTTTTAAATACATAATACATGCTCATTAAAAAAATTACCAATGTAACACTTCTACATGTTTTGAAGACCACAAATTATGATTAAGAAAGCTATAATTGTTTTACTTTTTACACTGATATTCTTTAAATATAACATTTTGAAATTTAATCATTCAAGTAATAAAACTTACAATATATACCATATCATTCTCTTGTTTATATTTACCCACCCAAAAAGATGTGAGGCTATGTAGCAGGCAAAACTGTATACATAATAGACGAACACACATGCTATAACTGGGGAAAACAGACCGCGATATATTAATCGACGAACAACTTTATTACAAGTAGCAAGAGCTCTATACATTAGGCATCCAACTACTACATCAGGTAGCATCCTCTTTGACATCATTTCACACATCCAGCCACTGGTTTATAGCCTTGACATGAGATTCATTGACTTCATATCGACGCAAAAGAAGAGCTAGTACCCGTGGAAGAAAGATTACGACTCCAGTATCTATTAAGTAGCCATAAGGAATCTGCTTCTACAGCATATCCATCTTGATTTCGATGCCATGAGAAGTGGGCGTGAGTTCTGTTCTTTATATCAAATATTCCATGGCCGAAGCTGGCTTCACGGTAGGCTGAGTAATCCGGTTGTGGCTCCGTCATTCTGTACAACCAAGGATGAAGCAATTTTTCTTATAATTCGATATTGACCATAATTTCTTACTTCAATGTAACTGAAGCAGAGAAAAAAAAGTGAGGAAAGCATAATACTCTGTCGCCAATCCTTCTTCGTTTCCTCCATCTCCAATTGTGATGTAAACAGGGGCTGATTCATCTTCTACAGGCTCACATAAACCATTGGTGATGTTGTACGCAATGTTGGAATAACGTTTCTGCATTTGAAAGAGGTCAGAGTTCATCACATCATCAGAAGACTGTCCATGACCAGTGCAGTATTAAGCACTTTCTTGCATATAGTCTACACAAATTGCAACTCAAACAAACTAGACAAGCCACTTGGGTCGACAGACAAACAATGTACATCTAATTCAGAAAATATCACGCTTCCCAGGGATTGTTTAAATCACCAAGCACAGAGGTCTACAAAGGGCATGTTAACTTAACTATGTGTTTGAACTACTAAGCTATTATAACAAAGTGCTACCAACAACATGGCTAATGAAAATGGGTAGTAGGCATCTTACAGATCTCTCATATGCATGCACATGACCAGCAAAAACAACATCGACTTTGTACTCCACAAAGAAAGGTTCATAGACAACTCTCATGGTTTCTCCCTCCATGTAATGATGCACATTGCTACTGTACAGAGGGGAATGCATCAGAACAATGAGCCATGGTGTTTCTGTCCTGTTCACTTTAGGAAGCTCTTGAGTCAGCCACTTGTACTGAGGAGTGTATATTCCTGCACTACAAAACCAGGAAGTTATGCAAATAAAACAAACATGGGAATTAGGGCTATATAGCCAAGAATTTCAGAATATCCAACTCAAAACCAACCGCAAAATGGACCATTCTCCTTAACCCTGGCTATTAACTTATAGATTAAATATTTCGTAAGAAAAAAAAAGGACCTACCAAAAGCTGAATATGAAGCCAAGACAATGACATAGGCAGAAGCTCTTTTAATCGAGTACCAGTAAGGAGCTGTACTTTTAGATGCTGCAAACGGGGTATAATATCTATGTGTATAGGGCTTGAATGGAACAGTTTCACCCTGTAAAATATTCAACCAAAACTCAGTTATCCCGGGATTTATGATTTTACTGAAACATGAAGTTCAGATCAGTGTCCTTAAGTAACCACAGAAGCAACAAAACAAAACATACGAAATCAGGAAGAAAGTCAATCTCATGGTTTCCAGCTGTCCATATCCAAGGCTGATAAGCTGCATTCCTCTCTACGAATCGACCCCATGTATCCCACCTCCTATTATCATGGAATGGGTATGCATCGGCATAAGACAGATCTCCAGCAAACAGCATTGTCTGTCCTCTTGATGGGTTCTTCTCATAGTGTGTCAATGTTCTGTTTGAATCGTAAGTTTGACCCAAATCTCCTGCCCGGAAGAAATGTCACTAGATTAGAAATAGAGATTGTAGAATCCTACTTGCGTTGAATTTATCTGTGGCCATTTTTAAGACTTGGCACATTGAGAACCTAGGAATACATCTTAAGATCAATGAATCCAGTTAATCCTAAGCTTTTCAGTTGAACTGCTAATCTTCCTTGAGGAGAGGGAATCACAAACTACAATCATTACATTATATCGTAAAACCAAACATAAGGACTAAGACAAGAGTTCTCGTTCAATCAAAACATTCATCATGCACATCTGAGCTATCACATAGAGCGAAATGGTTCACCCTTTAGTGTCCCAAATACACTAAGTTGGACCAAGATCCTTCAGATTTGAGAGAGGAAACAGTGTTACTCATACTTTCATATAATCTACAAGCTTAATGAAAATAATTTGAATTTTCAAAGTTTTGACATAGCACACTGAACAAGATGACAAATTTCACAGACTAAAAGGAAGATTAGAGCAATACCTATAAGGCCAAAAGTGTAAGGGATATCAGGGCCAGGCGCAGGAGGGGTTACAAACCAAAACTGTCTTGAGGAATTAGTCCCTATTCCAACCTCATAATAGTACTTGGTATCAAACTGAAGTAGTAAAGTTTTAGTCAGCACTAAATGTTTGAAGGTTCCATACTCTTCAATTTGAAGGTAAGACTTCAATATCCATACCTGTAATCCTGTAATGGTGCAGTGATGTATGAATCCTGAAGTGTAGTTGTAATACTTGTAAGTGGTAAGAATGCCATCGGCCTTGTACCTTTCAGTACTATTTTCACTCCAGTAAACCACTTCATTAGAACCAGGCTCATCAGCTGTGACCCAAGATACAATCACTCCATTTCCACTGTGGTCTCCTTGTGTTATATGAACCTTCCATTGAAAAAATTCGCATGCAAGAATGATCAACTAAAGTGATGAAGCAGAGTTGCATATAGTTGAAAGATTTCCACTAATCATGAGACTGGGATGCTAAAAGTCCGATCTCAGATAATATTTTGCCTAAAGTGACCCCCAAAAGTCAGAAGATGATTACATACAGCAAAAAGAAGCGTCGAGCATCGTCATCATTGCTACGCATTGAACGATACCGAAATATATACGCGTCAGCTGATTAGAGTTTACAGCACCAGCTAGGAGATTCAAGGTCATAAGGCTCTAGTTCTAATCCCTAATTGTACTACGGTTCAACTGCATAGAAGTACATTCATACTAAAAGGATGACTTCGCTAAAGAAACCTTTTAGACTACATATAACAAAAACAACACGAGAGAGTCGCGCTTAAAATACCTGCTGAGGAGCGTTGTACCCAGGAGGGACACGGAACACATCACTATCCAGTGGCATATCAGCTGAGATACCGTTTTTTCTGATAAAACTGCTTGTGAATCCTCCATGGGTGAGCTCTGAAGCATTCCAGATCAAACCCAGAAGAACAAGAACGTAATTGCAACACTCCCAGCTTCGAACCATTTCTGTGTCTTCACTGTTCCTTTCGTAATTGTGCACAAGCTCTATACCTTATCCAGATTCGTCAGATTTTATGCGTACAGACCGCTTGGTGCAATTATAACCAGCAAAGCATAACTCGTTACTAAAAGGACATGCCTTCTGATCATCATCAGAGTTTTGTCAATTATCAGTCATAATACTTGAGAGAAGCAGCGGTTTTATACCAAGGAATATACCGCACAATATACGAAAATGGCAGTGACCAGTTTGTCTGGGATCGATACATTTTGTTCAGAACAAGAATGAGAGTTAGGAATTTGAAAATTGCCCGTATCCGTTGAAGGACAGGTAGAGACAACGACGCGAAGACGAAGCTGCCACAAAACCAACTTTTTTTTCTAAAGAAATATCTTTCCTCCATTATGGCATAAATGTGGCAGTTGGAGCGCAGCTCTATCCTCTCTCCTCTTCTTTTTGTTCTTTTCTTTATCTTTATGGTTTTACTTAGTAGTTCAATATCTAGTCTCTAGATGTTCTTTTGTTTAATAATAAGTCTGTTTAGTTTCTTGTCTTCTCTCCGGTTAGGAGAGTTTTTTGCTGTGTATAGGTTGTGTTTTAGTTTCTTTGTATTTTGTGTGTTTTGGGTGGGATTTGTAATCATAGCTTCCATCTTCAACGTTGTTGCCAGAGCCGAAGCGTCTAATCTTTGCTCCGTGGAGCAGATGCCTGTCAATGAAGTCTGCATAGCAGACGATACCGTAAAAGCCGGTTGTGCCGCTAGCACCAACGGTGGTGCCGATGGCGGTAGCCATGGTGATGGTGTGTTCACACTATCAGCGTGGAGAAGAAGGCAATCCAGCACACTCTATTTTAAAAATGACATATGTAACTTGCTGGTTAAGGAAGTTGACACATGTCCTACATGGTGTCACTTTACATGTATCCCTGCTTATATAATATAATATATATCTTGCTTTTCAAAAAAAAAATGTGGCAGTTGGGGTAGTATTTATGTTTGGAATAAATGGACATATTTGGCATATTTATTTTTTGTTGTTAGTATGGACCAGAGCGGCTCATGCGCTGCTCCTAGAAGTAAACAATAAAAGAAAACAATTTTGCAACTAAATGAAACTCACCATTGGCCGAGTAATATATGTTACTTTTTTTTTGTAGGATAATATATGTTACTTTTGAGAGCACCTCATATGTTTAAGATAAGTATATTTAGACTTTTTCAAATTAAATTCTTAAATTAACATTCCTCGTTTCTATATTTTTGTTTTCATTGTTTTAATGGTAATATTATATTTGTTTTTTTTCTTATTTTACAATAAAGATGTATTTTTGTTTTTGAATATATAGTTTAGTAAAATTATAGTTAGTTAGCATGGAAATAGAAACTTATTGTTATTAAATAATTTAAAATTAAAATATGTTTCAATAAAGTAGTAGCATGATTGGAAGTTGGAACATGTTTTTAGTCTCTAAATGTTTTAGAACAAGTCTATAGTATGTGTCAAACAATTTAATTAGAATTATACACTAAAAGAATATACATTATGTATACAACTTATAACACTTTAAAATATGTATCAAAAGCATACATATTTATCCAAATTTAAAAGTAATATTTTCATAAATGTTGAATTTTATGTTAATTAAAATTACATTCAAAAAATATAACACCAAAATAATTGTGAAATTATATGAAATTAAAACAATAATATTCAAATTTAATTTATTTTATGTAAGAACTAGTTTAAATTTTGCATCAAAATAAATATATACCTTATAAATTTGACTTATACAGGCTGATTTAAAAATCGGATGTCTTAGTTTGCTCATGAATTAGTGTGGTGCCCTTTGAATTAATAGGGACAGTTTGTGGTGTTTTGTTAATGCATTTTAAGTTGTATATGAAAGCCAACATGTAAATTTGGAAATAAGAAATGTTTTCTGTCAATCTTAAATGCTGGTAAATGTTGCTTGAAAATCGTTAACCTGTAACTTGAAAATCGTTAACCTGTCGCATGTAAATGGTTAACATGTCGCATGTAAATGGTTAACCTGTCCCATGTAAATGGTTAATCTGTCAATCATAAATGGTTAACCTGTCGCATGTTAATGGTTAACCTGTCACACGTAAATGGTTAACCTGTCAATCGTAAATGGTTAACCTGTCGCATGTAAATGGTTAACCTGTTGCATGTAAATGGTTAAGCTATTGCATGTAAATGGTTAACCTGCTGTAACACCCCTACCGTTAATACACTGCTTACCGTCCAATCTCCTTACACTTCAGATACACGCAGCGGATACATACTTACATACAATGGGTGATACAATGCCGTTAGTCACCCACGTGACTAACAAGGCTACTACTTCTACATACAGCATCGGTCTGATGGACCGGAATCTCGAGTACTACACATCTACATTTCATACTCCATTTACCAACCAAATACAACAGAACGTCATTCAATACTTTACTCCTTCATATTCCATACAATTCAATATGCTTAACCGAGTTTACTAAGTTCCAAATAAAATACAATGACTCTTCCAAGTTCCTATGTACTCCTTAGTGTCTACATCTACCCATTCCTCACAACTACTTACTTTCTAAGTACAAGAGTGTGCCGCCGGTCTCTTACCTTGACTACATTCGCTTCGGGTACCTGCACACTAAAAACGTTCCCCCTAGGGGGTCAGCTTTCGCTGCGCATGATAACCGCATACCCCGCGTACTAGTGAGGGTACGCCGACCACTTGGTCGAATACATGCGGTTTATTTTCATACAAACATACATGCATACATGCTCTTATACACAATATTACAATACATTACGCAAGACATACACACATACATACCCTTCATTACATACAAGAAGTACAACATAAACCATCCAATACATACTTACCTTTTTCCGAATTACACATACACATTACATACACAATATACAATACTTGTTAGCTTCATTGGTCCACCCGGGTTAATCGGGTGGAGATTACTCTTTTACTCATTACTCCATACATACGCATACATACTCGTACTCATACTCATACTCATACTCATACATACTTACTTACTTACTCTTACTCATGTTAAGCCGGTATGGCCTCTGGGCAGGGACTACACTGATAAGTGTGAAATTGATATGATTTTATAGGTGCTAAATTCTTATTTTTGCAACCTTTTTATGTGCTTTTTCACACTTATCCTATGCTTTTCATGACTCTTACTTTGTGCAAGAACTGATGCTAATTTATATGTTTAAAGCAGGAAATGATGGTAGAAATGCATAGATCTCCTCACAAGCTTTCCAACGCCACAAACGGGGAACAAATCGGAGCTAATATGAAGAATTTAGACCCTGTCAAAGTTGTGTCTGGTGCGATATATTTATATATGTATATATATATATATTTGTACGAGATTGCCGTGAAAGGAAGGAAAAAAAATAAAGAAGAGGGAGAGGAAAAAAAGAAGAAAAAAAAGAGGGATTAGATAGACAGAGGAATCGGATAGACAGAGGGGGGACACACAGAAAAGACAGACAGGCGCAGAGAGGGGAGGAAGGACAGAAATAAAACAGGAAAGAATCAGATATTGCCGGGAGAGGAAAAAATTCACGCGAGAACTACGTGCCGCACTCACTATTCTCTCTGTCGCGACCATTCCAGCACCGGAGAAGAATTTTTCTGCTCCAATTTCATCAATCTGCTCAACCTTTCATCCGGCGAATTTTAGAACTAATAGCAAGATGATTTCTATTCTCTCTTCTTGTGTTATTTCTTTAATTATGTTAGGCTAAAGGACTAAATCTTGGGTGATGGGGAATTCGTAGTTAGACTGATATATGATTATTTTACCGGTTATTAGATAATTATTTGGATTGTTCAGGTTGTGTTTTTATTTACCTTTTAATAAAACTGCAGATTTTATTATTAGCTATGCGAATTTCTGTCAGGATCTGACCGGTGAGTGATAGAAAGGTCATAGCAACCTGTTAATCTGTGGAAAAATTGATTAGATTAATTAATTGGACCTTCAGATGCAGAATAATTCTCGCGCTTAATCCTTTTATTTGTATGGCATTAGTTCGTGATTCGGCCTAATGTGTTACGGGTAGAAGAGCTCAATTTGACTAGGATTTAGTCTTAAAGAGATAAAAGAATTTGCCAATCCAAGTCTCAATTAACCGTGATAATTATAGTCTAGCTAGCAAAGAATTCCCCTGAACCCAAGGTTCCGCTTCATTCATCTTTTACACAATTTTATTTAATTTCCTCGCTTGCTACTTTTAGTTTTAAACCAAAACAAACGACAACCCTTTAATTTATTATTTCTAGGATTAGATTTAATACTAAGTCCCCGTGGATTCGACCCCGGTAGCTTCTAGTTCACTATACTCTTTGACCGGGATTTATTTTTGCAACCCGTGGGCATTTTTAGATTTATAGATTTTCTAGGATAATTTTCTTAGTTATTTCTATTTGTCTTCAATTTTCCCGTTTGCAAATTGGCGCCGTTGCCGGGGACTTGACTTTTGTCTAGTCCTTGACTTTGGTTGTCATTTGTTTTGTTTTGTTTTATTTTCTTGTTTTTTATTTTATTCTAATTTATTTTTAGTTTATTTTGTCTTTAGCAATTTCAGTATTTTTGTTAATTTATTTCTTTTCTTGTTTTAATTTATTTATAACTTTATTTTGTGTTTTGTTTTTTTATTTTATCTATCTAGTTTTGTTTTAGTAGTTTACTTTATTTCAGTTTTTTTTTAGTTTCTTTGTTTTTGTTTTTTTTTTTTTTTCATTCTATTTTAGTTTATTTGTTTTCTTTGTTTATTTTTTTTCAATTATTTCACTATTTTTTATTGTTCTTTCTCTTACTTTATTTACTTCTAATTTCATTTCTTTTGTTTTTCTTTTTGTGCTATTGCAGGTACCTAGTGGATGCGGAGAACGCGTTCCTTTGGTCCTCCTGAAGCAAATTTTGATCCTGAGATTGAAAGGACTTTCCTCGAGGCTCAGAGCGAGAAGGCAGCTAGATTTCGACATGGCTGATAATATTCCTCAAATCGAAAATGGCCAGAATAATGCTACGATGGGTACAATTAATAGACCGCCTGCTACTCCGAGAGGGAGCCCTGTTGTTCTGCCACAGTTGACCGCTGAGTTGCTTGCTGAGTGGCAAAAGCTGAAGCCCTCACATCAATCACTGCTGTGCGCAATCATCCAGCTGGGTGTTTCTCTGGAGCAGACCCTGCAGATGCGTTAGACCATGTGCACCGATTCTTGGTTCATCTGGACACTCTGGGTCTAGTTCCTGGTTTGGAGGAGTATGCAAGATTATGCTTATTTTCGAACAGCCTTTCAGGAGAGGCATCCAAATGGTATCATCGCTTGCCTCCAGGCATTATCACTTCTTGGGATCAGATGACAGAGAAATTTTATGAGAAGTACTTGCCTATCTCAGGACTCGTCAGTTGATTGCTGGGTTGATGACTTTCAAGCAGTCAGGTTCTGAGACAGTTGTGAAGCTTGGGATCGCTTCAAGGAGCTTCTACGACAGTGCCCTCACCATGGACAGGAACTACCTCTCTAGCACTTGGTTTCTTTCATGGGCTTAGAGATGAGAATAAGGGTGAGGTGCGCTCGGCCTTGGGTGGTAACCTGTTAGCTAAGAATGGTGAAGAGTTTATGGCTGCTATGGAGTCATACTGTGAGGAGCTTAGACAGTGGAGCTCCAGTGGTGGTAGAGTATTTTCTGTGGGTTCTAGTTCTTCTAGAGCTGTAGACCCTATTCTAGAGCAGATGGCTGCTAAGCAGGCTCAGACAGAGACTACCATGAGCCACATGTTGAAGATGTTGGAGCAACTCACGATGGGTAAAGCTCCTGCTCATTCTGTGAAGCAGGTATCTTCTAGCTCCAATGATTTATGTTGTTGTCAGTGTGGTGGGCCACATGAATTTGAATCATGCCCAGAGATAGCTGAGATGCGTAGAAATGAAGAAGCAAATGTTGTGGGTCAATCTTTCAATAGGCAGCCTTGGGTTCAGAATCAGCATCCGAACTTAGGTATGGTAACCCCAATAATGCCTTGAACTCATATCAGATGAGGCCTCAGCAGCCTACTCAGGGAGTGCCTCCTGGTTTTTCTCGGCCCTCCTACAATCAGAATCAGCAATCTCAGTTCCAACAATCAGGCCCTCCCTCTTCTTCAAATACTTCCAATCTTGCAGATTTGTTGGCTAAGTTGGAAGCTAAGCAGCAGAGTCAGTATGAGCAGCAGATGATTACTAATCAGACTCTGACTGCTGGTCAGCAAAAGCTTGAGCAGCACATGGAACAACTGACTAAGTTGTTATTGAATCAAAGGACTCCTGGTTCATTACCTTCTCAAACGGATCCCAATCCAAAGGAGCAGATGAAGGTAGTGACCGTCCTAGATGTTGATGAAGCAGAGGTTTGTCAGGGAGTTAGTCTTCGAAGTGGGAAGCAGTGATAAATAAAGATCAAGTGGTGAGGACAAACTGGCGAAGAGACCGGTCTTCTTCTTCTAGCACTGGTGCACCGTCAGGGCCTCCAGCCCCTCCTGAGGTAGTTGTTGAGGAGACCCAGGCTCCTATCTCTTCTCCTTCTCATACTTTGATTGCTAAAAATTCCAAGGGTAAGGTGGTTCCTAAGGAACTTCCTTTTCCTAATAGATTGAAAGAAAAACTTGATGATCAATTTGGGAAATTTTTGAATGTGTTTTCTAAGCTTACTATCAATATTCCTTTGATTGATGCTATCAAGCAGATGCCTAATTATGCTCGCTTTGTGAAGGATTGATTTCTAACAAGCGAAAGTTTAAGGAGAGTGAGATCGTTCAGCTGACAGAGACATGCTCTGCAGCCATCCAGCAGAAGCTTCCTCCAAAGTGTGGAGATCCAGGGCAGCCCATCATCCCTTGCACCATTGGAGACATGGACTGTGGTTTTGGACTCTGTGACCTTGGAGCGAGTATAAATTTGATGCCGTATTCAATGTTTAAGAAGCTTCATGCTGGTGAGCTTGTTCCATTAATTTTAACTTGCAATTAGCTGATCGTTCTTCAATCAAACCTCGTGGTATGGTTGAGAATGTTGTGGTAGGTGTTGGTAACTTCTTCTTCCCTGCTGATTTTGTCATTCTTGATATGGATGAGGATGTTGAAGTACCATTGATTTTGGGTAGACCTTTCCTGCGAACTGCTAAAACTGTCATTGATGTTGACAAGGGAAAGATCACTCTTAAGTTTAATAATGAGGAACTTAGTTTTGATATCACTAAGATGATGAGAACAAATGCTTCTTCTCATGCTGTGCTTTCAGTTGATGTTGATTGTTCTGATGATTATGATGCTTTTGTTGCTAGAATGCTGATGACTCTTCTTTCTTGCTTGAGAATTCTGATTTGCTAGAGCAGGTGTTATGCCACTCAATTGAGGATGATAAGGAGAGCACTGAGGTAGCTACTGTTGTCCAGCAGCTTAACCAGGGTCGATCCTACTTTCGCCCTTATGCTCCTCCTGTGGAGCCACTGGACAGGCCTACTCAGAGGCTCGTTCCTTCAATAGAGAAGCCCCCTACTCTTGAACTCAAAACTCTTCCTTCAAATCTTAAGTATGCTTTCTTGGCAGAGGGTAGCGCCCTGCCTGTTATTATTTCTTCATCTTTGTCTGTTTCGCAGGAAAGCAGACTTCTGGAGGTGTTAAGAAGGCACAAGGGAGCTTTGGGGTGGTCAGTGGCAGATATTAAAGGGATCAATCCAGGGTTCTGCACTCACAGAATTTACATGGAAGATAGTGTCAAGCCAGTGAGGCAGCCCCAGAGGAGATTGAATCCAAACCTGAAAGAAGTAGTGAAAGCTGAAGTTCTGAAGCTTTTGGATGCAGGTATCATTTACCCCATCTCTGATAGCCGTTGGGTTTCTCCTGTGCAAGTTGTTCCCAAGAAAGGGGGAATAGTTGCAGTGCCCAATGAGAAAGGTGAATTGGTGCCTCAGAGGCAAACCACTGGTTGGAGGATGTGCATCGATTACCGGCGCTTGAATGAAGCCACAAGGAAGGATCACTTCCCGCTACCGTTTATTGATCAAATGTTAGAGCGGTTAGCTGGGCAAGAGTTCTACTGCTTCCTTGATGGGTATAGTGGTTATTTTCAGATTCCCATCGCGCCAGAGGATCAGGAGAAGACCACCTTCACCTGTCCTTATGGTACTTTTGCCTATAGGAGGATGCCCTTTGGTCTTTGTAATGCTCCAGCCACATTTCAGCGATGTATGATGGCGATTTTTAATGATTTTATTGAGAAGAGCATAGAAGTTTTCATGGATGACTTTTCTGTGTATGGCCAGAGTTTTGATGTGTGTCTTGATCAGCTGGATCAGATACTAGGCCGATGTGAGGAGACTCATTTGGTTTTGAATTGGGAGAAGTGCCATTTCATGGTACAGGAAGGTATAGTGCTTGGTCACAGGGTCTCCAAAGATGGTATTCAGGTGGACAAGGCTAAGGTGGAGGTCATTGAGAAGTTGCCTCCTCCCACTTCAGTTAAGGGTGTTAGATCTTTTCTGGGTCACGCAGGGTTCTATAGGAGGTTCATCCAGGACTTTTCCAAAATTGCCAAGCCCTTGTCTGATCTTCTGCAGAAAGATGTGAAATTTCAGTTCTCAGAGGAGTGTTTGAAAGCTTTTCAAACTATCAAGGGTAAGCTCATTTCTGCTCCTATTGTGGTTCCTCCTGATTGGTCTCTTCCTTTTGAGATCATGACAGATGCCAGTGATTATGCTGTTGGTGCTGCACTCTGTCAGAGGAAGGACAAAATTCTGAGGGTTATCACTTATGCAAGTAAGACTCTATCTGAAGCCCAAAAGAATTACACCACTACTGAAAAGGAGCTACTTGCTGTGGTGTTTGCTCTTGATAAGTTCAGGTCTTATTTGCTGGGAAGTAAGGTAATTGCTCATACCGATCACTCTGCTTTGAAGTACCTCTTCCAAAAGAATGATTCTAAGCCCAGACTCCTGAGATGGATCTTGCTCCTCCAAGAATTTGACTTGGAAGTTGTTGATAAGCAAGGAAAGCAGAATGGAGTTGCAGATCATCTGTCTAGGCTTGAGACTCCAGATGACGGGGTCCCCATAAATGAATTTTTCCCTGATGAGACAGTCTTTGTAATTGGGAAAGTTAAAGAGCCATGGTATGCTGACCTGGCTAACTATCTTGCCTCTGGTTTGATTCCCCATGATCTAAGCTACAACCGGAGGAAGAAGTTTCTTTCTGAAGCCCGTCATTATGTTTGGGAGGACCCCTATCTCTTTAGGGTGTGTGCTGATGGTTTGATAAGAAGATGCCTCCCCGATGAAGAAGTTGATAGCGTGATTGAGTTCTGCCATTCTCGAGAGGCAGGTGGTCACCATGGTCCCACTAGGACAGCTGCTAAGGTGTTAGAGTGTGGTTTCTACTGGCCCACTCTACACAAGGATGTCCACCGCTTCTGCTCTCACTGTGATAATTGCCAGAGGATGGGGAACATTTCAAGAAGGCATGAGATGCCTCAAAAGGGAATTCTTGAAGTAGAGTTGTTTGATGTTTGGGGTATTGACTTCGCTGGCCCATTTCCTTCTTCTCATGGAAACCACTACATCCTTGTTGCTGTAGATTATGTTTCCAAGTGGGTCGAAGCAATCCCCTGCCCTTCTGCTGACGCTAAAACGGTGGTTAAATTCTTGAAGAAGAACATCTTTACAAGATTTGGTGTGCCCAGAGCTATCATCAGTGATGGTGGTTCTCACTTTTGCAACAGGGCCTTTGATTCCTTGATGTCTAAGTATGGGGTGACTCATAAGGTTGCTTTGCCTTATCATCCCCAAACTAATGGTCAAGCAGAAGTGAGTAACCGAGAGCTGAAATGGATTCTTCAAAAGACAGTCAACTCCTCCAGGAAGGATTGGTCTGTCAAACTAGATGATGCTCTGTGGGCTTACAGAACTGCATTCAAGACTCCCATTGGGATGTCTCCTTTTAAGTTGGTGTATGGGAAGTCTTGTCATCTCCCAGTTGAGCTAGAGCATAAAGCTTATTGGGCTTTGAAAGCCCTCAATTTTGATCTGAATGCTGCTGGTGAGAAGCGAAAGTTTCAATTGTCTGAGCTTGAGGAGTTAAGGGAGCAAGCTTATGATAGCTCCAGGATCTACAAGGAGCGTTCGAAGAGGATTCATGACCAGATGATCCTACGGAGAGATTTTAAGGTTGGTGACTTGGTTCTCTTATATAACTCTAGACTCCGTCTCTTCCCTGGAAAGCTCAAGTCCCACTGGGCCGGCCCCTTTAAGGTTGTGGGAGTCACTTCCTATGGTGCCTACGAGCTAGAGAACAAGTCTGGAGAGGTCTTCAAGGTGAATGGTGCTCGTCTGAAGAAGTACCTTGGCTCTGCTTTTGCTCAGCCTTCTGCACCTGGAGTATCCTTGATTGAGAGTTCCTCTTCTCCTACTCCTGTTTCTACTGTTGTTTCTGATGTTACTCCAGCACCGAATTCTGAATCTTTGAAGAAGCCGCGCTTGCAATGGCGTTTCCGACTGAAGAAAGCCCTTGCTAGCTGCTGTGGCGGCCCTCCTTGATGCTATCTTGTGAAGTCTAGCCAGAGACTCTAACTCCGGGCAGCTTGGTGGGAGGCAACCCACCGTTTGTATCTCTTTTCCTTTCTTAGTTTAGTTGTTTATTTTGCTCTTTTCTTTTAGTTTGTGGTGTGTTTGCTGATGTTATGCTTATTGCAAGAGCCTTGGCTCTTATTTTTCTACTGATGGATTTGTCTGGTTCCACTTGAGTTCTTCTGGCTTTGCAGATTATATTTCTCAGCTTGCTTACTTTGTCGCTTAGCTGAACTCAAGTGTGGGGTTGGACTTGCTACACACCCTGAGCGGACTCTGGGGAGTATTCTTACCTTTTCTTCTCTTGCAAATTTTACATGCTCCCTTCTGATCTGTTGTGCGATTTTGTTTCCCCCGTTGGATTGCTTGCGCAATTTTAATTCTTCCTAAGCAATGAGGACATTGCTTCACTCTAAGTGTGGGGTGGGGTAAGCTCCTTCGCCGCTTGTTTTTTGTGCGTCTCTAGCTCTTTTCTCTTGCATTTGTTAAAGTCTTGCTTGATTGCTCAACTTGGAAGGAAGCCATAGAGGAAGTTTAGTTGGTTAGCTGATCTTGGGGTGCAAAATTTTGAAATTTTTCTGGTTTTTAATTGCTGAATGAAGTCTTTGTTCTGAAAGTGCTGAAACAATGAGAATATTCTCCATCTGAACCTTGCTTTTAGCTTTGAGCCTTGGAATGAACTGGATTGAAATGGTTGGAAAAGAACAAGGCAAGGTACTCCGCTGATCCTAGCATGCTAATTTTAATTCTGATCCAAATCAGGCCTCGTCCACTTGGTTATTAAGTCCTTTGGGGTGCTTTATCACCTAGCTACCTAAGGTCCTTGTGATCTGGGATAGTTGACCCAAAGCCGCTACATGGGTGGAGAGAAAAGTCTGTGGTGAAAGAAATTGAAAGCGCTTTAATTGAAATATTTGCAAATGTGTGCTGAATACAGATTAATTTCTCTTATGGATCAAGAGTATGTGGCATTGAAAGGTATGATGGAATATGATCTTACTTCATGCCCCTTGTCGTTTCTATGGTTTGTGAAGGAAAAAGGTGGATTGGCTCAAGGTTAAAGGCAAGACTCTTATGGTTTGTTTCTCATTTGTTAGCTCCGAATGACTTCATGTTTTTGGAAAGAATAAATTGTTTTGAATAATTTGAATTGCCCCTTGATTGGTAAAGCTAGCAATTCTTTCTTCTGTGCTCTTCCTTTCTGTTGAGTTCATTAGCTTGGTTTACTTGTGCTTGAGAGTTTTGCTTGGGGACAAGCAAAAGGCTAAGTGTGGGGTGATTTGATAAGTGTGAAATTGATATGGTTTTATAGGTGCTAAATTCTTATTTATGCAACCTTTTTATGCGCTTTTTCACACTTATCCTATGCTTTTCATGACTCTTACTTTGGGCAAGAACTGATGCCAATTTATATGTTTAAAGCAGGAAATGATGGTAGGAATGCATAGATCTCCTCACAAGCTTTCCAACGCCGCAAACGGGGAACAAATCGGAGCTAATATGAAGAATTTAGACCCTGTCAAAGTTGTGTCTGGTGCGATATATTTATATATGTATATATATATATATTTGTACGAGATTGCCGTGAAAGGAAGGAAAAAAAATAAAGAAGAGGGAGAGGAAAAAAAGAAGAAAAAAAAGAGGGATTAGATAGACAGAGGAATCGGATAGACAGAGGGGGGACACACAGAAAAGACAGACAGGCGCAGAGAGGGGAGGAAGGACAGAAATAAAACAGGAAAGAATCAGATATTGCCGGGAGAGGAAAAAATTCACGCGAGAACTACGTGCCGCACTCACTATTCTCTCTGTCGCGACCATTCCAGCACCGGAGAAGAATATTTTCTGCTCCAATTTCATCAATCTGCTCAACCTTTCATCCGGCGAATTTTAGAACTAATAGCAAGATGATTTCTATTCTCTCTTCTTGTGTTATTTCTTTAATTATGTTAGGCTAAAGGACTAAATCTTGGGTGATGGGGAATTCGTAGTTAGACTGATGATATGATTATTTTACCGGTTATTTGAGATAATTATTTGGATTGTTCAGGTTGCTGTTTTTATTTATCCTTTTAATAAAAACTGCAGATTTTATTATTAGCTATGCGAATTTCTGTCAGGATCTGACCGGTGAGTGATAGAAAGGTCATAGCAACCTGTTAATCTGTGGAAAAATTGATTAGATTAATTAATTGGACCTTCAGATGCTAGAATAATTCTCGCGCTTAATCCTTTTATTTGTATGGCATTAGTTCGTGATTCGGCCTAATGTGTTACGGGTAGAAGAGCTCAATTTGACTAGGATTTAGTCTTAAAGAGATAAAGAGAATTTGCCAATCCAAGTCTCAATTAACTTGTGAATAATTATACAGTCTAGCTAGCAAAGAATTCCCCTGATCCCAAGGTTCCGCTTCATTCATCTTTTTACACAATTTTATTTAATTTC
This sequence comes from Limonium bicolor, assembly GCA_023374045.1. NCBI lineage: Eukaryota > Viridiplantae > Streptophyta > Magnoliopsida > Caryophyllales > Plumbaginaceae > Limonium > Limonium bicolor. The sequence goes on along the minus strand of CM041777.1, from coordinate 204,481,429 downwards.
CTCGCTTGCTACTTTTAGTTTTTAAATCAAAACAAACGACAACCCTTTTAATTTATTAATTTCTAGGATTAGATTTAATAACTAAGTCCCCGTGGATTCGACCCCGGTAGCTTCTAGTTCACTATACTCTTTGACCGGGATTTATTTTTGCAACCCGTGGGCATTTTTAGATTTATAGATTTTCTAGGATAATTTTCTTAGTTATTTCTATTTGTCTTCAATTTTCCCGTTTGCATACACCGTCCCACCACCAGGCTTTACTTGGTTCACCAATCCAGGATGCTACCCATTTAAGGGGTTTGGGCCGTGGATCAGTTTAAGAACCAGGAATCAGATCCAACCTCTTGTGTCTCCTCATCCTCACGCGTGGCCGAAACTATATCGGACTTCTACTCATTCCAATTTACTCACTTTCAAGTTAGGAGTTAGGTAGTTAGGAATTAGTAGAAGTCAACATCCAAGCCACAATAATACAATACGCATATACACATACATACGAGGTACAATACATTACACAAGTACAATACGAGGTACATACACACTTCATTCTCATTTATTCATTTCATGAATTATACAAACTATTGTTCAAGACAAATGTATCAAGAACAATATAAACAAGCACAAGTAAGTGCAAGATAATCCGATTCATGCATTTATCTTATTTAGGTGATCAAATAAGCACACAAATCGGGGTAACCAGATTAGGATACAGGGCATGAAGAAATCATACCTTTCACCGTTGACTTTGGACTCACCGACTCCCTTCGGTGTTCAACTAGTCGAATCCTATGACATACATACAATTGTGTGGTTAATTATCCATAACTAACCTTACTCATTACTTCCCTTACTGTTTCCCAGTTTATACTTACTATTCCTTTGTTACTTAAATACATTTACTTATGTTACTTACTTAAAATTATTTTCTAAGCTTGTTTATAGCCTTAATGACCTTTAAAAATCATTAATTATGTCTTAATCATCTTATAATATCATTACCCTACATTACCCATCCTTATCTAAGCATTAAAACACATTCTGGAGGATTTTTGTGTTGGTCCGGGTTGGTGTCCGGGTTTACAAACCCGGACCAACTCACTGGAACAACTCTCGGGTGAAAATAAGGCTTGGTCCGGGTTTACACCCTGGTTTACAACCCGGACCATATGTTCTGAAATGCTACGGGTAAGTTTTTCGCATCGTCCGGGTTTGTGTGCTACTTTGCAAACCCGGACTACCTGTTTTGGTAACTTACGGGTGTATTTTTTGGGGTGGTCCGGGTTAGTGTCTTGGTTTGTAAACCCGGACCATCCCCTTGTAAAACTTTCTGTCGTTTTTTCATGCTAGTCCGGGTTTGTGTGCTGGTTTGCAAACCCGGACTAGTTACAGTATTGCAATTTATGTAAGTTTTTGAACTTGTTTAGATTCCAAACTTCTTCCAATCTCTCACCCAATATTCCTACATATAATCTAGCATATTTTAGCATTGATTAAGAACTTTAAACTAGCCTAATCCACCTCTATCCAAATCTGTTACAAAACACACATCACTGTTAAATTCTCTCCTCTGTTACAGTTTCCTTCCTCCACAAATGCTACAGATTTTTCCTTAAAACTTTACCATTCACTACTCCCTCTACCAATGCTTTACCTAGCATTCTAAATCCATTACTTGCCACTCTAGTTCTCCTCTCATTACTTAAACCTTTCTCAATCTATTTTCACACTGCTAAAACTGCTCACATAAGCTCCTCAATTACACCTAGTCACCACCTAGGTTACCCTTTCTCCTTCCACATCTAAGTCCTCCAATTTCTATACAAATTTGGGCAGAGGTTCCCCTATATTTTTAACATTGCCCACACACATTCTCAACTCACACATTCATTCAAATGCCCATATCAAGTCACACATCATTCTACTCAATATACCACAATCTTTCTCCTGCACATACACATACATTACCCAATCTTTTCCCAAGTCTTTAAACATCTTTTAAAACCTTCAAAACTGTTACATTACCTTTCCTCATTATACTACAACATACTTATTGCTCATTCCCATATACAATACACATTTCTAATACTCAAAATCCGTTCCACTACACAATACAAACAACTCAAGGTAAGAGCATTTACCTTGTGACCTTAACTTCTCTTTCTTTCCTCCTTCCTCTTTCTTTCTTCCTTCTTCTCCTTTCTTTCACAAATTCGGTCACATGGGGAATGGAGTTGCCAAACTCCATTCCTATCACCCAAAGCACACAAAACAAGTGCAATTAACATACTAACCCTTAAATTAATGTTAATGCATCGAGATGTTTTAAACAAAATTTCTAGGGTTTACCTTTTGAAGCTTTTAGAAGGGATTTCAGCCCTTGGTTCAAGAAGGTGTTCTCACCACCATTGAAGTGTTGGAGTTATGCTCAAAAGAGAGAGAAAAATAGGGCATTACAATGGGGGTCAAAATTGGTTACAAGGAAAGATGAAGAAACATGAGTTTTTCATGTAGATTTTTACCTTAATGGAGAGAGGAGACTCCAAGCTTTACTTTGGTACCATTTTCTCTTTGAATGGGGAAAACCCATGGAGGTGAAGTTCTTCCTTTTCGAATTTTGAAAAGATAGAATCGTAGAGAATGTCGAGGGGATGAAGAATATGTACTTATTTTAGCATTTGGAGTTCAAATGAAGGTGGAGGATGCAATAGAAGTGTGGTAGCCATTGAAGCTTTCTTTGGAGCTTCAAAAATCGCCCAGCAGAGGAAGAAGAAAAGGGAATCGGCTGGGAGAGGAGGCTCACGCGAGAGAGAGGAAAGAAATGAGGGGATTGGAGGTGAGAGAAAAGGTATGTCCCCTTTTTACTTTACTTACTTTTTACTTTTTGACTCATTGTTTATTTAGCTAATATGTGAGTGTGTGTGTGGGTTTTTAACTTATTAAAAACCGGCCCCCTCACTGTTATACTAGCTGGAGCGTTTTTCGTCTTTTTACAGAAAACGCTCGTTATTTTACCCGGTTTTGGTACTATTCACTAACCGGGCCCGTTTTCTGGAATTTTCTCGTTTAATTATTTTTATTAGTTATTAAGCTTCCATAAATGCTTAATAATTATTATTTAATGATTCATAATTTTTACGGGTCCGTTTGACCACTTAAGGTCACGTTTTTCGGGTTTTCTCGAAAAACGTGCGCCAAAGCTTTATTAGCGTTTTAATGCATTATTTGGATCCGTTTTCTTCGGGAGTTGTTCCCATATATTATTTAGGCCTTGTTAAGCCTTTAGAATCCATATATTACGCTAACCGAGGTCTCATACCTCCTATGGTTATTTAACGCTTATTTAGCGTTTTACGCTTTTTAAGCGTTTCTTTATTTCTTTTGGATTTATTTTTCCTTACCAATATTACTTAGGCGTCATTAGGCCCTTAAATATGTATTAGATTAATTTTAATCCTTACATTTAAGTTCGGGGTATTTCAATCTACCCCCCTTAAGAACTTTGTCCTCAAAGTTGTTCGAGGTTATGGGATTACTATACTTACTCATTTACACTTGCCTAATACCAAAGCCATGCATTCCTCCTCCTTACAATTCCCAGATTCGTTACTCAAGGTTTCTCCTTTCCATACCATAACAATGTATAATAATTACTCCAATCCATATTACTATCAACCATCCGGTTCCTCATTACAAACTTTATACATACATACAGTGCAAAGCTATCCCCAAAGCAATGCAATACACATCACCATCCCGCAGGCCCTCTGGTCATATAGACACAGGACTCCTCTATGTCCTGTGCCCTTGGAATAATACAACGGCTACCTACTGTCATTCTCCGGTATAAGCTTCCAACAATTACTTACCCTCCAGTCTAAGGAAAATCCTTCCCGACAGCTAATTAGAAATCCTTCTAAAGCATACAACTCCAAATTTCAATTTATATTCCTTACATCTATCCTACGCGTGATTCTTGTGACCACTTAAGGGGAGCTTCAAGAATCGTTCGACCCTGATGTGATCAGCACCAGTGTTGAACTATCTTTCCACCCCCAATTTGTGTTTGGTTTCCCTTGATCTGATCAGGATCAAGTTCGACTTCCCACATCAGTTTCAAACAAGCAATTGATTAGTTGTTTTCATTTTCTATTTTACTCTTTCTAGTCGTGATACGAATTCATACATCTCCAAAGGATGGAATCACTCCATCGATCATCCTCACTCTACTTCTCGAATGCTTTACTCCATGGTTCAATACCTAATGCTCATTTCATCAACCTTCTCTACTTCCATCCATTACTCACCATCATCTCCAATATTCTAACTAAGGAATACTATACTTATAAGATTTAGTTGACTTCAATTGCTTCAAATAATTTACTTACGATTCCACTACTCATAAACTTCATTCATCTACTATCCTCATTCCTTTCGTACTACTTCTTCAAATGCTACAATACTTGTGGAGCTCCGTCCACTACTCATTACTTTTCTTTTACTACTACTCTTACATTGGTGTTACAAGATGGGTATATTCCTCCTATGGTATTTGCATGTCTAATGCCTAGTTACCATAATTACAATATGAATGAGTACTTATGTTTATTTAACATAGTATCAATCATCAATTTGGTTCTCATTTGTGCTATGCACATTACAGTTTATGTGTTTTACTCACAAAACTTATATTAAGCGGTTTTCGCTCTACCCCCCTTAAAAGGGATTGCGCCCACGTAATCTACCATATGTTATTATTATTAAACATTGGTTTAATCAGTTTGGGCAAACTAAAGCATTTAGCTTCGCTACTGTATACTATATAACATGCTCTGGTCAACAGGGTCTTAACCATACCAATGGTTTAGTCTTTGCACCAAGGATTTCTATATGAGTTTATTTAACTTATCATTAATTCGGTTCTAGCCTATTAGGCTTCAAGGCATTAATAGCCATTTTGCTATACTCACTAGGTATATTATCTCCTAGCTAGGGCCCACTAGCTTCTACTGCGCGACCCTGATAACTCGGGTTATTCACCCTTTTTGTTATCCTTAATGTGCTATACATCACCTTCTTATCCGTCTATTATGGGAATAAGGTTTACTAAACAAATGTGGTACTCTTTTACCGTGTTTGAACTCAATGAGTTTAAGATTTATAACCAGCTCTCTGGTAATCTACTGCACATGCTATTCGTGCTTCTACGATTATTCGTTAAGTTCCTCCAGCCTATTGTCGGGCGAGGTTAAGTCACTACTCAGTTGTAGTGCTTCCTCTGTTGTTAATAGCTTTTGAATTATACCAGTTCTTCTGGTTCAGTACAAGTGTCCTTTACTTGTATAACCTTACATTTTCTATGCGTCGGTCCTTATGACTTTCTTAAGTCCCTTTTCACTCTTTTATTCCACTGGAATTCACAACTGTGATTGTTAGTGTGTTTTACATTCTTCGTGCTTCTTTGGCCTTAGGCCGCACGGTCTGTTGCTAAGAATGCTTGACTGGCTTATGCCATGTTTGTGGTGAAAAGAAGGATTTACTACGATTTACATTCTCCATATCCCTAGCCATCCCATTAGGTCATTAGCTGCACAAGTGCAATACCAAAACACTCAGTCATACAGAGTGCAGAGGCGTAAACGCTTGACAGTAAGTCACTTATGTGATAGGAAAGAATATTTCTGTGTGTCATCTCATACTTATACTCCGTGTCATTGCTTAACTACTTCCTCATAGTGGTCGCTTGTTGCGCACCGTATTCTTACTCATTGTACAACATTGTTTTTACTGACTCCATTACTGTGGTAGTTTCTCTTTACTCACTGTTACTATCATTGGCACCATTTCTTATGGTGTGTATACGCTGAGGGTTTCCTATATTCGTGTATATGACGGTTGTCGTAGCATACCGCAGTATTATAATTCTGATGTGAAGATGTCCTTCCACTTTAGGTTTCATGTGTAGGTTAGCTTACCTCATATTCCACCATCATTTGTGATACAATTTACCAGGTACCTTGGTTGACCAAGGATGAGATAACTCATCGGGTCATAAGCTCTCTTGAGCGTTAGTCATTCGTGGTGTTCAATGTGTATTCACATAGATTATTTGACAATTATTGTCTTCCAGTGCTGAGCATTGGTTATAGGCTCTAGCTGTGTAGTTCTACTTGTATGTACATCACCAGGATATCCCATGAAGCTTCAAGGGTTTTCTGGTCCCGTTCCCCAATTGAAGGGTACACTGTCATTGGTAAATGAAATTTCTTGTTGAGAGGCTTGTTTTCACTCATAGGTCTTATGACAAGTTTGCTATGTTAGTGTTTACACAATGGTTCACCACATGCTTGGGTGCATACGGAGTATGCTTACTCCTTAAGTCATAACGGTTTGGAAATCTCATTTCCTTATTCCATCGCCCCTTGGCACTATCTATATGCGTAGGCTTTTCTGTTATAATAGATGGAAGCCTTTCTAAGGGTTCACATCTTTACCACATTGGTGGTCTTAGGCTAACGAGGGGTACCTTCCCTTGGGTTTCTCGTAGTGTCCAAGTGTGGACTAGGCCAATGTTGGCATTATCATGATTCTTATGCCTCTGTGCTACCATTGCTACAGAAGGCATGAAGGTAATTAAAAGCTTGTCAACTGTATGCTAGACTGATGCTCTAGTGACAGTGACACTGAGTTGGTCATTACTCTAAGCCACTCAGGATGTTGGGTTTGAATTTATGGTCCAGTTGTTGATTTCTTGTCGTATGAGACAATATCTCTTGCAAGTCTTGTTATCAAATGGTGTGGGTTTTGCAACCGTTTAAGTTACATAACGTAGTCGGTTTATGGCTTTTAAGCCGAATTGCTGCGAGCTATGCTCTTTGCAAGCTGCTATACATGTTTCCACTCCTTGTATACCCCATAGGTTGGAGGTATTACTGGGCTCCATGGCAAGTCGTGACATCACGCTTCCGTTCATAGGAGGTCCTCTAGGCATTCTGGTGTTAATCAGTGCCTTTTAGTAATTAGGGCATTTCTGTTAAGTGAAATCCTTCAGTGTCTTAACCGAGTGTTCGTTCTAGCTTCTGTGCTTTAATCACGTCGCTATTGTTCGACTGTTGCAATTCATACACCCTTCAAGGATTGCTCCTTGGGTGTTGTTAGGTTACGCCGTTACATCCGGCTAATGTTTATGACATGTCGGGTCTACTATACCGCCTTGTGGATTATTGAGTTATTCCCTTTGGGTTATAGCGTCTCCCGTTCTGGGGGTAGACTGTTTATACCTTCTCCTAGCGTGTATACTAGGTTTAAAATTCTCCTCAAAGATGGATTATACTTCATGGTAATCTTGTGATTACTCTTGGGAGACTCTGTCCCGTTTGTTGAGCATTGTGGTGTTCACGTTAGGCTTTCGCCTTACTATGTTGGGCTGGATGTTCGTTCCAGCTACCATGTATTTGTTTGGAGTCTTTGAGACATGTCCAATGTCTATACCTACCAGTCTGTGCTCTTTGCACTTTCTAGTTCTTATTCCTTATCTTCAGATCGATTCTCTGAGTTCTTTTATGCTATTACTTAGCCGAGTTCCTTCTCCTTGATCGTATGTTATGTCACACTGTTCTAGTTTGAACTTACTCATGGTCCGTAGAACGGAGTTGAATACTTCCCGTGTTTCGTACACTACAGGTATACATACGTGGGGTACCATGTTGATACGTTACCACTTACCTAACTATATGTTAGGCCCGCAAGCTCCTTCGGAGTGCGGTTGTCCCACATCCCGTAATTGGGTATACTCGTAGTGTTCGTCACACGCCTAGATGAAGTATTCTATTGTCAACTCCTCTTGTATCATTCTATGATACTCACCGTAATTCTGTTGGTTTGGTTTTAGAATCCAAGGTTTTAAAAGAAAGGTTGTGGTTTGAGTGAAAATTTGGGTTTTAAAATCATAGTGCGGTGTTAAAAGAAGTCCTATATGGCATAGCCATGTTTGTGGTCTTGACCAAGTCCAGCTTCCCGCTGACTGGTATTTTCTTAATACCATGGTCAGGCCGTTAGGCCTTTCCAAGGTTCGATTCTTCTAGCTTTCAGGATTTGGGATCCTATAGTTGTTTCACTGCTGTCACGGTACATTACTATGTGCCTGTGGTGTGTTAGTGTTCCTCTACATGTTCCTGCCCTTACTGCACTTGCTGTGGCAAGTGCGTGGTACCGGTGATTTTTGGGTAAACCTATGCCGATCACGGTGTGGTTTCCGCTTGTGTTTAATAGTCTTGTTGACTCTTCCCTAGATCATATTGATCTATGTTTGGGGTACTCGATCCTTTTAAGTAGCTTCCCATTGATCTTGACATGGTTGTCTTGGTCGGGGTACTTCTCCAGTCCTCGGAGATCCCCATTTATTTAGTTTGTGTTTTTCCTTGTTGCTCGTTCCCACTGGTTTACCGTGGTGATTGAGCATTAGCTTGTCTAGGCACTACTCTTGTAGTCCTATCAGTTTATATCCTGTGAGTGTCCTTGTAGCTGTCTGAGCTATGTTGACCGGGTTTTGTAACCTTAATGGTGTTATAGTTTTGGAGTTAACCGTTCCTAACTATGTCCTTAGACAGCTAGCATACCGTTGGTGGTATTACCTAACCATCGCTGTCCCGCAGACTTGTGTCTCGGGTTCCATTACTGCTCCTTTTCCATTTCGTTGCACGGTTAGTGCTTCTTTTCCTGCTGTTGGTTGTCTAGCCAGGTTCGCGACTGCTAAGCATGTCGCCCCATGCTGTTGTAAGTTATAGTCTCCTTGTGGTTGGAGTGCTCATTCCACCGCTATTACGTGCGGGTATTGTTGTTCCACCGGGATCCATCCCCGGGTCTTCCATTTCATGGAATCCACTATATGTCAGGTTCTCTCCTCTTGTAGGAGCATCTCATTACTGCCAGATCGGGTTTTCCCGAGTATGAGAGGGCTTTTCCTCTCTCTGGCATCCTTTCCCAAGTTATACAGTGGGGATGCGGAGGGTGGGTCTGGTATTGTAGGTATCCGGTACTCACCGGTAGTTCATAACTAGCATATCTCTAATGCTAACACTCAGCCCTTAGCCCTAAGCTTCTAAATCCTAACTCGGTATTTCCTAAACTCGGTATTACCAGTCATCAGAGCGATACTTCGCTCTGATACCACTTTTTGTAACACCCCTACCGTTAATACACTGCTTACCGTCCAATCTCCTTACACTTCAGATACACGCAGCGGATACATACTTACATACAATGGGTGATACAATGCCGTTAGTCACCCACATGACTAACAAGGCTACTACTTCTACATACAGCATCGGTCTGATGGACCGGAATCCCGAGTACTACACATCTACATTTCATACTCCATTTACCAACCAAATACAACAGAACGTCATTCAATACTTTACTCCTTCATATTCCATACAATTTAATATGCTTAACCGAGTTTACTAAGTTCCAAATACAAATACAATGACTCTTCCAAGTTCCTATGTACTCCTTAGTGTCTACATCTACCCATTCCTCACAACTACTTACTTTCTAAGTACAAGAGTGTGCCGCCGGTCTCTTACCTTGACCACATTCGCTTCGGGTACCTGCACACTAAAACGTTCCCCCTAGGGGGTCAGCTTTCGCTGCGCATGATAACCGCATACCCCGCGTACTAGTGAGGGTACGCCGACCACTTGGTCGAATACATGCGGTTTATTTTCATACAAACATACATGCATACATGCTCTTATACACAATATTACAATACATTACGCAAGACATACACACATACATACCCTTCATTACATACAAGAAGTACAACATAAACCATCCAATACATACTTACATTTTTCCGAATTACACATACACATTACATACACAATATACAATACTTGTTAGCTTCATTCGTCCACCCGGGTTAATCGGGTGGAGATTACTCTTTTACTTACTTACATCCATACATACATACTCCGATCATACTCATACTCATACTAAGATCATACTCATACTCATACTCATACTCATACTCATACTCATACTCATACTCATACTCATACTCATACTCATACTCATACTAATACTCATACTACTCATACTCTACTCATACTCATACTCATACTCATACTCATACTCATACTCATACTCATACTCATACTCATACTCATACTCATACATACTCATACTCATACTCATACTCATACTCATACTCATACTCATACTCATACTCATACTCATCTCTACTCATACTCATACTCATACTCATACTCATACTCATACTCATACTCATACTCATACTCATACTCATACTCATACTCATACTCATACTCATACTCATACTCATACTCATACTCATACTCATACTCATACTCATATATACTTACTTACTTACTCTTACTCATGTTAAGCCGGTATGGCCTCTGGGCAGGGACTACACCATCCCACCACCAGGCTTTACTTGGTTCACCAATCCAGGATGCTACCCATTTAAGGGGTTTGGGCCGTGGACCAGTTTAAGAACCAGGAATCGGATCCAACCTCTTGTGTCTCCTCATCCTCACGCGTGGCCGAAACTATATCGGACTTCTACTCATTCCAATTTACTCACTTTCAAGTTAGGAGTTAGGTAGTTAAGAATTAGTAGAAGTCAACATCCAAGCCACAATAATACAATACGCATATACACATACATACGAGGTACAATACATTACACAAGTACAATACGAGGTACATACACACTTCATTCTCATTTATTCATTTCATGAATTATACAAACTATTGTTCAAGACAAATGTATCAAGAACAATATAAACAAGCACAAGTAAGTGCAAGATAATTCGATTCATGCATTTATCTTATTTAGGTGATCAAATAAGCACACAAATCGGGGTAACCAGATTAGGATACAGGGCATGAAGAAATCATACCTTTCACCGTTGACTTTGGACTCACCGACTCCCTTCGGTGTTCAACTAGTTGAATCCTATGACATACATACAATTGTGTGGTTAATTATCCATAACTAACCTTACTCATTACTTCCCTTATTGTTTCCCAGTTTATACTTACTATTCCTTTGTTACTTAAATACATTTACTTATGTTACTTACTTAAAATTATTTTCTAAGCTTGTTTATGGCCTTAATGACCTTTAAACATCATTAATTATGTCTTAATCATCTTATAATATCATTACCCTTCATTACCCATCCTTATCTAAGCATTAAAACACATTTTGGAGGATTTTTGTGTTGGTCCGGGTTGGTGTCCGGGTTTACAAACCCGGACCAACTCACTGGAACAACTCTCGGGTGAAAATAAGGCTTGGTCCGGGTTTACACCCTGGTTTACAACCCGGACCATATGTTCTGAAATGCTACGGGTAAGTTTTTCGCATCGTCCGGGTTTGTGTGCTACTTTGCAAACCCGGACTACCTGTTTTGGTAATTTACGGGTGTATTTTTTGGGGTGGTCCGGGTTAGTGTCTTGGTTTGTAAACCCGGACCATCCCCTTGTAAAACTTTTTGTCGTTTTTTCATGCTAATCCGGGTTTGTGTGCTGGTTTGCAAACCCGGACTAGTTACAGTATTGCAATTTATGTAAGTTTTTGAACTTGTTTAGATTCCAAACTTATTCCAATCTCTCACCCAATATTCCTACATATAATCTAGCATATTTTAGCATTGATTAAGAACTTTAAACTAGCCTAATCCACCTCTATCCAAATCTGTTACAAAACACACATCACTGTTAAATTCTCTCCTCTGTTACAGTTTCCTTCCTCCACAAATGCTACAGATTTTTCCTTAAAACTTTACCATTCACTACTCCCTCTACCAATGCTTTACCTAGCATTCTAAATCCATTACTTGCCACTCTAGTTCTCCTCTCATTACTTAAACCTTTCTCAATCTGTTTTCACACTGCTAAAACTGCTCACATAAGCTCCTCAATTACACCTAGTCACCACCTAGGTTACCCTTTCTCCTTCCACATCTAAGTCCTCCAATTTCTATACAAATTTGGGCAGAGGTTCCCCTATATTTTTAACATTGCCCACACACATTCTCAGCTCACACATTCATTCAAATGCCCATATCAATTCACACATCATTCTACTCAATATACCACAATCTTTCTCCTGCACATACACATACATTACCCAATGTTTTCCCAAGTCTTTAAACATCTTTTAAAACCTTCAAAACTGTTACATTACCTTTTCTCATTATACTACAACATACTTATTGCTCATTCCCATATACAATACACATTTCGAATACTCAAAATCCGTTCCACTACACAATACAAACAACTCAAGGTAAGAGCATTTACCGTGTGACCTTAACTTCTCTTTCTTTCCTCCTTCCTCTTTCTTTCTTCCTTCTTCTCCTTTCTTTCACAAATTCGGTCACATGGGGAATGGAGTTGCCAAACTCCATTCCCATCACCCAAAGCACATAAAACAAGTGCAATTAACATATTAACCCTTAAATTAATGTTAATGCATCGAGATGTTTTAAACAAAATTTCTAGGGTTTACCTTTTGAAGCTTTTAGAAGGGATTTCAGACATTGGTTCAAGAAGGTGTTCTCACCACCATTGAAGTGTTGGAGTTATGCTCAAAAGAGAGAGAAAAATAGGGCATTACAATGGGGGTCAAAATTTGAAATACCCCAGACCTTGATATGTGGTTTAAATATTAAAATATGGTATGTAAAGGCTAAAAAGTGCCTTAGGAACATCAGTGAACAATTTAAACCATAGTAAAATGCAATAAAGCACTAAGATACAGTTTGAGCAAAAACATGCTTTAAGCTTGGAGTGAACTTGGTTAGGACCCAAAGAGCCTACCAAGACTTAATAATATTCAATTATGATTTAATAAGGCTAATTAAGTCCTTAGGAAACTTTGGTAGACAGTTAAACCAAATAAAACACAAGAATATACCTTAAAGTCAATATGAGCAAAAATGTGCTCTAAGCTTGGTATAAATTTGTATAAGACTTAAAGGTCATATATATACCTTATAAATATGTTAATGAACATATTAAATCAATTACCAAAGAAAACCAAACTTGAAAACAAGTTAAAACACAAAATGTGCTTTAAGGAGCCTTAAAGCACATTTTTGAAAAATTGTCTTGTAAATGAGTTCTGAATGGCTAAATGTCCATCATTACTCTTTAATTAACATGTGTACTATATAGTATCACATTTGGAAGTCTATATCAATGGGAAATCAAAAATTTCACAAATATGTGCCTTAGTTTGTGAATAGTACTCAAATAGTGCTAGTTTAAGTTATAAGTCAACATAAGTCAAATATTTGGTCAACAAAGACCATAAATATCTCTAATGTGTAAGGGGGGCACGGTTTTATGGGTGTGAGTCATCACACTTGGCTAGCCAATTAAAAGAAAGAAAGAAAAGTAAGTAAAAGGTTACTTTTGCTTTTAACATAAATATCTTCAAAGTGAACTCTCTCACCTCATTCTCTTCTTCCTTTCATTTCCCACGGTTTCCATCTTCTTCCTCCTCTCTCCATAGGTTTCCAACAGCACCATCTCTTTCTTCATCTTCCTTCACTTGTAACTTATGATTCCATGCTCCAAATTCAATTTCAAGACCACCATTCTTCTAGTTGGAGCAAGCTCTACACTTCTATCTTTTCAAATCTTCAAAAGACTCATTTCGGTGCCATGGAGTTCCACCATTGATGGAGCTTGACCTCATCTTTTCACACCTTGTTGTTCTCCTTTGCTTCAAGGTAAGGAAACTCAAAGAAAAATGATGTTTTCTCCATATTTTGTGTTGTCCGATAATTCACCTCACAATTGTGTTTTTACCTTGCTTGTTTTAGCTCCATTTGAATCTTCCAAGGGCTAGGAGGAGTCCTCTCTTGATACTCATTCAAGCTCTCTTTCCATTCCAAGGTAAAACAACCATTTTAATGCCTTAAGATAATATATGTAACTAGGGTTTACAATGAGATGAAGCTTAAAGCTTGTATACTCATTATATTATTTGTATAATGTTTAGAAGTTGACAAGCAACTAAAATCCTTGCCAATTTAGTCAAGGAAACAAGAAAGAAGTTTGTGAGGAAAAGAGGTAAATATGCTATCTCAATGTAGTTTAAATGCCTTAGGAAAATGAGCTTGATTTGCTTAATAAAATACCTAAGGAGCCAATGGTAAATGAGCTAGTGAAATGCTCTCAAGGAGTTTATTAAAGGGCATATGTGTTGTTGTATGTAATTGCAGGTTAAAGGCAATATATATGTGGGAGATTCAGTGTTTAAGTTTAATGTTATTTAAAGGCCTAAGAGCCATGTTATTTATGGGCCTAAGTGCCAAGCAATTTAAGTTTATGCACTATATTGTGATGTAGTGTAAAATTTGGTGAAGTTTTGTGTGTGAGGAAGTTATTGATGGATCTTAAGTGTTCTTGAGTGAAATAAGGTAAAAACCTAAGTGTTTGGATGTGGGGATATACAAGAGAAGCTATGGCAAAATTTGGAAAATGTATAAGAAGTTCTAAGTTCTTAAATGAGTTTTGGTGAACTAGGAAGTGTTAAAGGTGAACAAATGTTTTACTAGGGAAGAACACATGTACTAAGGTGATTTAGAGTGATACAAGGATTTAGGTATTATCTTGGAAGTTCTAGGAGTTCAATGTGTGTTTTTGAGAATGTATTAAAGTCTTGGAGAAGTTGTTTAAGGTTAGGAATGTTGATGTACAAGGAAGAAATGATGTTTAGGTAAGATGTGAAAAAGGAGATTTAGTTAGTAAGAAAAGAAGTTTGAGAGATGATGTTAAGGTGTAGAGGAAACACCTTGGTATAGTGGTCATTATAGGTGAAATACCACCTAGAAATCTTAAGGAGAAAACATTCGAAGTGCTAGGAATTTTGTAAGGAATTTGTGAATGATAAGATGGTTTTGGTGTGTGATTTAAAGAGTTTAGTACATGGCTAAAGGTGTGTTTGATGTGCCAAATGATGTTAGAACACATTAGGAGGCTTGAGGAAAAATTTGGAGAAAGTTTGACAATGTATGGGAAGTTTCTGCAGCCGACCTACCCAGAGGACCGACCCCAGTCTGGGTCGGTCGGGCTGAAACTGTGAACTTAGATGATCTCTGCAGCCGACCTACCCAGGGGGTGGGTCGGTCGGACCTTAAAAAAAAATTTTAAAATTTAAGAATGTTAAGTGGTATTGGTGGTATGCCATTAAGAGAGTATTGATGATTAGTAACATAATTATAAAATGACTTAAGAGATTAAGTTAAGTAAGATGATTTAAATGTTTAAGGTTATAAAATGAAATGTAATGAGGGGATTGTTAGGTAATGATGTTATAAGGTTGTTTAAGACATATTAGGTGGGTTATAATGACAATCAAGTAGGTGAAAAGTTGTAGTAAAATGTGAAAGTAAACGAGTTAAAAATGTGAAGTTATGTAACTAAGTTAACGGGGAAAAGTTATAAGCATTAGACTTTAAACAATCATGTTACCCCGATGTTAATAAAAGTACATGTAATGTTATCAGTTGTTCGAGAATTGCTCGAGGAACATAAGTGGACATGATAAAGTGGACTCCGGTGACAGGTATGGTTTTCTTGCAACCTGTGTCCTACCGGATTACACCGGCTTGTATGCCAATGTGTTTTTTTGTGTGTCTGCCATGTTATAAGATAAATCATGAAACGAGTTTACAGTCGTTATTGTTGTTGTATGTTTACGTGCCGATACCGGTAACCTCGAATGCGCTTGAAGGGCTAGTTAACCACTATTAGGTAAACGTAAGAGAACGGTATCCGGTGATAACGTTTCCGACCTACGGAACGTTCTAACCACGGCTATGCATGAGTTAGTTATGTGATGTTTGTGTGTGATGTTTGTGTGTGAATGTATGACTCTCCCTTCCCTTGTGTGTGTCTAACAAGACTTAACCCTATGTTGTGATTGTTTAATTAAGTTCAATGTTGAACTTCTAACAAGTGCTAACGGGGGAAGTGAGGAGTCCGGTCTGTTCCGGCCACGCGTGTGAGTATGGGGGTCGTTGTATATCAGGTTCGATCCTCTCTGTATGTTATGGTTGTTTTCCAATTTGGTTTCCAACCTTCCCTTTAGCTTAACCAAGGCTATTACGACTCACGTCGGGCCACAGGGGCATACTATGTTATGTTGTTCGGTGTGCTTGGATCACTATATCCGAGACACCTTGTGTTAAGTTATCCGTTCATTTAACGAGACGGTAACGAGTTATGTAATGAGCTTATCATGAGACTAGCAACATTCTCTAGGCTACAAGTGAACTGACTATGTTTGGGCCGGTTCATAAAAAGGGAACCGTACCCGTTATGTTATGTATTGTTGTTATGATGCAATATCTATTGCAATGTTATTATGTGCACGTTGTAACGTGAAAAGTGTTGTTATGTGTTGTCATGTGATGAATGTTATATGTTGTAAAATGTGGAGTATGTGGATCATGGAAATGAATCCCAGTTTGTGATAAGAGGCGTTTAAGGATACCGATTAATGGGTATTTGTCCTATTAAGGAAGGTAGTCCATTAGAGGAGAAACATCTAGGGACAATGAATACCATGAGTGACTTAGCAAGTAAGGATGTACTATCTGTTTGTTGAGCCCATTGGGGTGAAATGTTATGTGTTGTGTGTTTACAGTTGCATGCATGATTTAAATATAATCAACCGCATGCTAAGACGACAATTAGTTGTGTGTGGCCCGGTAGCATGTGGGCTGCGGGATTACCATACCAGCACAAGGTGCTGAGCCCCTTGGGGGCCACCCTTTCTCTCCTTTTCCTATTTCAGGTACAAGGAGCTGGAAGCCGTTCGAGAGTAGGACGGGGTAGCGTTGTACATGGGTAATCACTTAAGTTGTATATAAGTATGTGTAGTAAGACCGAAATTGTTATCGGCATCAGTTGTAAATACTCGGTAATTGGAAGGTACGTGTATGTTTGTTGTTAATAGAAAGGGATAATAATGTGTAGTCGCTCGGGAATCTAGTCCATCAGACCGGTACAATGTTTATGTAATAGCCTTGTAGCACGTGGGTGGTTAACGGCGTGTAACACCAACGAGTTAAGTAATGTGAAGTAGTTATTTTCCGCTGCAGAATGTTGTTATGTGTATGTTGTGGATGGGGTGTTACAAAAAGTGGTATCAGAGCGAAGTATCGCTCTGATGACTGAATTACCGAGCTTAGGAAGTACCGAGTTAGGATTTTAGTATTTGGGTTAAGGTGAGTGATTGCGTGAGAGATACGCTAGTTAGGAACTACCAGAGATACTGATAACCTACTATGTCCAACACCCTCCACAATCCCTGTTTTATAACTTGGAAAGAACGCCGAGGATGAAAGTCTCTATACTCGGGAAACCCGATCTGGCTGTTATTAAGTACCTCTATGAGAATGGAGAACCTGTCATACGGTAGATCCCGAGAAGTGGGAATTCCGGAGACGGTTTCTGCCTAAACAATGTTAACCACATTTTATATCAAAGAATGAAGAAACCTATGCATAGGAGAATGGAATTTCCGGCAACCTGGTCGACATGCGAGCAGTCGAGAACAACAGCTTGCAACGCACGACCGTGCAACAGGCAAGAAGTGGATTAATGGAACCCGAGACAAGTGTCTACGGAACCGCAGTTTTTAAGTGATACACCAACGGTATACCAACCGAAAAAGGAACTACAACGTAGTGCCCAAACAAGAGACAAGTCTCAGTAACCACGACAAATACGTGGAACGGGCTACGAAGAGGAAACAATACAAAAGAAAAGGGGGTCTCCCAGAATGGGAAACACCCTAGTTGATAATTACCATATGAATACAGTGAGGAGTTACCCAGAGGGTTATTGTCAAGACTGTAAGATCAAGTGAGGGCCAACGAGGCCACTGATAATAGTGCGAGTAAGAACAATACCGCAACCAGTATGTGTGCTTAACCGATAGCCAGTTAGCATGGCGCACTTGCTATAGCAAGTGCTGCTATAACAGGGCTGTTCGGGAAATTTATAACCACTACAAAGTACTTAGTAAAGTACCACGAAGTTAAGTGTGATCATTATAACCATGGAAGGGCATAACAGCCTGACCTTTGTAGTTGGAAGTACACCAGTCAGCAAGAAGCTAGATTTGGTTAAGGCAAGAAGGCATTGTAAAACCATGAGAATTTTTCTTTCAACCCAGATTTATTCAAACTCTTTCCTTTCAAAACCAGATTTTCTTTCAAACCAATATTTATTACTAACCTTCTTCTAAACCAAACCAGTAAAACCAAGGGCAGTTGACAAAGATTCAACAATGGATAAACTTTCCCTCGATTAAGTTCAGGAAGCATGGAATGAATATTGTCACGGGACAATATAAGGGAGTTGACAACAGAATACTTCACCTAGGCGTGTGACGGACACTACGAGTGTACCAACTGAAATGTGGGACGACCGCACTCCGATAGGAGCTTGTGGGCCTGACAGACCTACTTATGGGTTAGTTGGGTAAGTAGCAATGTATCAGTATGGTACCCCACATATGTATACAAGTAGAGTCCGAAACACGGGAAGTAGTCGACTCCGTACTACGGTCAGCAGTATAAATCAAACAAGAGCTAAGGGTTACCATGAATGGTTGAAGTAAAGGAACTCAATTAAGTTAACGAGACTAAGAGAATTAGTGAATTCCTTTCAAGGAAATGTTTAAGAGTCAGGGAATACAAAGTGCACCAACTGTTATGTAAAGACATAGCATATGTCTTAAGGATCCCAGGGATAAACATGTTACCTGGAACGGTGACCCAGCCTGTCCATGGCTAAGCAGATGCCTAATGTGGACACATTAATGTGCAAAGAACGGGATGAAACTCCCAGAATGAGTACCTACACTACAAGGAAATGTTGATCTTCACAGAAGGAGATAATAAGCCAGTTAAGAACGCAAACGGCGTGGCTAGCTGAGTATACCAATAAGTGTGAATCTGATGTAATGGCAAGACTTAGCAACACCCAGGAGCAATCCTTGAAGGGTGTTCGCATCAACAATTGTTGCATGAAATGACGTGATAGAAACACAAGGGTTGAAACTAACACCCAGTTAGACATAAGTTGTCAGGAGACGGACTGACAATCCTAAGGGCATCCCATGAAAGGAAGCGTGATACAACGACCCTGTCACAGAGCCCAATACTACCACTAAACCATGTAATGTTGTACAGAGATGTAAATGAGTGTGAACAGCCTACAATGAGCGGAGCTCAAGGCAGCAAGGCTTATAAGCCACAAACAAGATATGTTATGTAAATTTGAGTTAATTGTAGAAGTTTATGTGGTACAAGTAAATAGAGCGGAGAACGAACCACTGCCTTAAGAGTGGGATACCTCTCGATATTGTAAACCGCTGGAGCGGTAGTTTGTTGATCAAGTTGTAAGAAATATGTTAAGGATGGACGGTTTATTATTGAAATAGAGCATTAGTTTAGTAGTATGTGTGTATGAAGTGAAACACCGAGCTGAATAATGCCGGCTTGTGACTCGAATGATCAATGCTCAAGGAGCATTCAGCAGTCATCCAAACGAATGATGAATCATAATACGAATGATGTAAGTAAATGTGTGGAAGTTAATGTGACAGCAAATACCATGTAAGTTATTGTTATGCAATGAGTAAGAGCACGGTTCGCAGCTGGCGACCGTTGTATCAGTGTTATTGAATAATAATGTGGCAGATAAGACCATTATTACGAGATCGGAATCTCAATGAAACACAGTGTGAATTCCATGGCGAATTGCATAAGAGATTTACTGTCAAGAGTTTACGCCTCTGCACTCTGTATGACTGAGTGTTTTGGTATTGCACTTGCGCAGTAATGATCGAATGGGATAGCTAGGATTCAGGGAATGTTAGTTGTGGAGGAAATGCAAGGCCGCACCAATGAAAGAGTACTTGTACAGAACCAAATGTGGAGGCATGATTAACAGTAAGTGACTACAGTAGCACTAACTGCCAAATATCGGTATGGAATATACCCCAAATATTGGAAATAACCAAGAGAGCGCTACACATTAGGTAGCATCTCAATCTCAACCGACACTAAGTCGGAGGGGAACAAGTCAATCATTGTGAAATACATAGCTGTATACACAGTAAATTGTTATGGAAGTGGATAGAAAGTTTATAACTCACCGAATTCGCTCACGGTAAGAGATACCACGCGTCGGTTGAGAAACCATTGTTACCAAGATGAAGGTGACAATTGGGGATGTACAATACAGTAAGAATAACAAATGGGGCAATTAAGCTCTACAGTTATTAGAGTTTCGCAGCAGAAACTAGTGAGCCAGTGATTCAAGTGTTGAATGTACATGGTGAACATGAGTGAATGGCTAATTATTAACAGCCAGAAGCTAAAAGGCCAGAATCGAACCAACTAAGAGTTAAACAAACTCCAATGAGACTTGTTTAGGAACTAAACCGCCAATATGGTTAAGATCCTCTAATCAGAATCCATTGTGTAATAGACCGCGTGGAAGTTAAAACACTTCACGACGGTAGAACATTTTAAGTGATTGATTACGTGGGCGTAATCCCTTTTAAGGGGGGTAGAGCGCAAAACCACTTAGTGTGTATTACCGTACAAGTGTACGTGATTTATGTGGTGCATAGCACAAATAATTTGTTTTGATGATTGGTGTGTGTGTTATGTAAACATACGCATCCATTCATGGTTTAATTGTGGTAATTGCGCACAGATGATGCGAATACTATTGTGATAAGTGTGTTGATTTATTAACAGTTGTGTGTGATAGTACAAGTGTGGGGAGTAGAGAAACTCCCGGGGAACAAAACCCCCGACAGTGTATAAATGTGAAACTGTGTGTTGTATTTTGATAAAATATATGCATATATATACTATATAGTGATTTATGAAAGGGTATGAAATCGACATAGAACCTAGTGAGAATAAGATTCCCTAGGTAACAACATTAAAGTGAATGGAAATAACTGATAGATGAAGTTCTATCCCTTGGAGATGTATGATCATGATTAGAATGATTAAAAAGATAGAAAATTGGAAATGAGTGATTTATTTGATGCGTGAAAATGAAGTGGGAAGTGGAACTTGATTTGCATGCGATCAAGGGAAGCCGAACACAAATTGGGGTGGAAGGATAGTTCGACATGATGCTGATCACATTAGGGTTGAATGATTCTTGAAGCTCCCCTTAAGTGGTCACAATTAACCACACTAAGAAAAGAAGCAAAAAGCATAAGTTGGACTTGGAGTTGTATGTGTTTTCAAAAGGATTTTGAATTGGTATTTTAAAAACGTCGATAGATACTTTACATAATTAAAGTTCTCTTACTTAACCTCACAAGGAAATTTTAAATTTAAGTGATTGTTTTGATCTCCCAAAGGCACGGGGACGGAAGGTGTCCATCGCGACCAAGTTCTGCGGGATCACAGTGTATATCAAAGATATTTTTGATTGTTATACATGCTATGACATGTTGTGTGGTATGTGTAATAAATGTTATTTTGACTTGATTTCCTAAAGTGTATGCTATCAAGACCTATGAGTCCAAATGTGTTGTGTTACATAGACCTATGTGTCTAAATGTTGTTATGTTACCCAAGACCAGAGAGTCTAAGGGTTGTTATGTATGTGTAAATGTTGTTAAGATACCCGGACCATTGAGTCCGAGGTTGTCTTGTGAATATGTTATGTTATGTATGGATGTGAATGTGTTACCCGGACCATTAAGTCCGAGGTTGTGATGTAAAGTGTGTTTGGTTATGGAAGTTTTATTTCTATAAGTAATCCCCGTATTCTAATCCAAGATGTGTGGGAAGTGTAAACTTCGAGGACGAAGTTCTTTTAAGGGGGTAGATTGAAATACCCCAGACCTTGATATGTGGTTTAAATATTAAACTATGGTATGTAAAGGCTAAAAGTGCCTTAGGAACATCAGTGAACAATTTAAACCATAGTAAAATGCAATAAAGCACTAAGAACAGTTTGAGCAAAAACATGCTTTAAGATTGGAGTGAACTTGGTTAGGACCCAAAGAGCCTACCAAGACTAATAATATTCAATTATGATTCAATAAGGCTAATTAAGTCCTTAGGAAACTTTGGTAGACAGTTAAACCAAATAAAACACAAATATACCTTAAAGTCAATATGAGCAAAAATGTGCTCTAAGCTTGGGATAAATTTGTATAAGACCTAAAGGTCATATCTATACCTTATAAATATGTTAATGAACATATTAAATCAATTACCAAGAAAACCAAACTTGAAAACAAGTTAAAACACAAAATGTGCTTTAAGGAGCCTTAAAGCACATTTTTGAAAAATTGTCTTGTAAATGAGTTTTGAATGGCTAAATGTCCATCATTACTCTTTAATTAACATGTGTACTATATAGTATCACATTTGGAAGTCTATATCAATGGGAAATCAAAAATTTCATAAATATGTGCCTTAGTTTTGAATAGTACTAAATAGTGCTAGTTTAAGTTTATAAGTCAACATAAGTCAAATATTTGGTCAACAAAGACCATAAATATCTCTAATGTGAAAGGGGGGCACGGTTTTATGGGTGTGAGTCATCACACTTGGCTAGCCAATTAAAAGAAAGAAAGAAAAGTAAGTAAAAGGTTACTTTTGCTTTTAACATAAATATCTTCAAAGTGAACTCTCTCACCTCATTCTCTTCTTCCTTTCATTTCCCACGGTTGCCATCTTCTTCCTCCTCTCTCCATCGGTTTCCAACAGCACCATCTCTTTCTTCATCTTCCTTCACTTGTAACTTATGATTCCATGCTCCAAATTCAATTTCAAGACCACCATTCTTCTAGTTGGAGCAAGCTCTACACTTCTATCTTTTCAAATCTTCAAAAGCCTCATTTCGGTGCCATGGAGTTCCACCATTGACGGAGCTTGACCTCATCTTTTCACACCTTGTTGTTCTCCTTTGCTTCAAGGTAAGGAAACTCAAAGAAAAATGATGTTTCCTCAATGTTTTGTGTTGTCCGAAAATTCACCTCACAATGGTGTTTTTACCTTGCTTGTTTTTGCTCCATTTGAATCTTCCAAGGGCTAGGAGGAGTCCTCTCTGATACTCATTCAAGCTCTTTCCATTCCAAGGTAAAACAACCATTTTAATGCCTTAAGATAATATATGTAACTAGGGTTTACAATGAGATGAAGCTTAAAGCTTGTATACTCATTATATTATTTGTATAATGTTTAGAAGTTGACAAGCAACTAAAATCCTTGCCAATTTAGTCAAGGAAACAAGAAAGAAGTTTGTGAGGAAAAGAGGTAAATATGCTATCTCAATGTAGTTTAAATGCCTTAGGAAAATGAGCTTGATTTGCTGAATAAAATACCTAAGGAGTCAATGGTAAATGAGCTAGTGAAATGCTCTCAAGGAGTTTATTAAAGGGCATATGTGTTGTTGTATGTAATTGCAGGTTAAAGGCAATATATATGTGGGAGATTCAGGTTTAAGTTTAATGTTATTTAAGGGCCTAAGAGCCATGTTATTTAAGGGCCTAAGTGCCAAGCAATTTAAGTTTATGCACTATATTGTGATGTAGTGTAAAATTTGGTGAAGTTTTGTGTGTGAGGAAGTTATTGATGGATCTTAGGTGTTCTTGAGTGAAATAAGGTAAAAACCTAAGTGTTTGGATGTGGGGATATACAAGAGAAGCTATGGCAAAATTTGGAAAATGTATAAGAAGTTCTAAGTGCTTAAATGAGTTTTGGTGAACTAGGAAGTGTTAAAGGTGAACAAATGTTTTACTAGGGAATAAAACATGTACTAAGGTGATTTAGAGTGATACAAGGATTTAGGTATTATCTTGGAAGTTCTAGGAATTCAATGTGTGTTTTTGAGAATGTATTAAAGTCTTGGAGAAGTTGTTTAAGGTTAGGAATGTTGATGTACAAGGAAGAAATGATGTTTAGGTAAGATGTGAAAAAGGAGATTTAGTTAGTAAGAAAAGAAGTTTGAGAGATGATGTTAAGGTGTAGAGGAAACACCTTGGTATAGTGGTCATTATAGGTGAAATACCACCTAGAAATCTTAAGGAAAAACATTCCAAGTGCTAGGAATTTTGTAAGGAATTTGTGAATGATAAGATGGTTTTGGTGTGTGATTTAAAGAGTTTAGTACATGGCTAAAGGTGTGTTTGATGTGCCAAATGATGTTAGAACACATTAGGAGGCTTGAGGAAAAATTTGGATAAAGTTTGACAATGTATGGGAAGTTTCTGCAGCCGACCTACCCAGGGGACCGACCCCAGTCTGGGTCGGTCGGGCTGAAACTGTGAACTTAGATGATCTCTGCAGCCGACCTACCCAGGGGGTGGGTCGGTCGGACCTTAAAAAAAAAATTTAAAATTTAAGAATCTTAAGTGGTATTAGTGGTATGCCATTAAGAGAGTATTGATGATTAGAAAAATAATTATAAAAGGACTTAAGAGATAAAGTTAAGTAAGATGATTTAAATGTTTAAGGTTATAAAATGAAATGTAATGAGGGGATTGTTAGGTAATGATGTTATAAGGTTGTTTAAGACATATTAGGTGGGTTATAATGACAATCAAGTAGGTGAAAAGTTGTAGTAAAATGTGAAAGTAAACGAGTTAAAAATGTGAAGTTATGTAACTAAGTTAACGGGGAAAAGTTATAAGCATTAGACTTTAAACAATCATGTTACCCCGATGTTAATAAAAGTACATGTAATGTTATCAGTTGTTCGAGAATTGCTCGAGGAACATAAGTGGACATGATAAAGTGGACTCCGGTGACAGGTATGGTTTTGTTGCAACCTGTGTCCTACCGGATTACACTGGCTTGTATGCCAATGTGTTTTTCTGTGTGTCTGCCACGTTATAAGGTAAATCATGAAACGAGTTTACAGTCGTTATTGTTGTTGTATGTTTACGTGCCGATACCGGTAACCTCAAATGCGCTTGAAGGGCTAGTTAACCACTATTAGGTAAACGTAAGAGAACGGTATCCGGTGATAACGTTTCCGACCTAAGGAACGTTCTAACCACAGCTATGCGTGAGTTAGTTATGTGATGTTTGTGTGTGAATGTATGACTCTCCCTTCACTTGTGTGTGTCTAACAAGACTTAACCCGATGTTGTGATTGTTTAATTAAGTTCAATGTTGAACTTCTAACAAGTGCTAACGGGGGAAGTGAGGAGTCCGGTCTGTTCCGGCCACGCGTGTGAGTATGGGGGTCGTTGTCATATCAGGTTCAATCCTCTCTGTATGTTATGGTTGTTTTCCAATTTGGTTTCCAACCTTCCCTTTAGCTTAACCAAGGCTATTACTGACTCACGTCGGGCCACAGGGGCATACTATGTTATGTTTGTTCGGTGTGCTTGGATCACTATATCCGAGACACCTTGTGTTAAGTTATCCGTTCATTTAACGAGACAGTAACGAGTTATGTAATGAGCTTATCATGAGACTGGCAACATTCTCTAGGCTACAAGTGAAGTGACTATGTTTGGGCCGGTTCATAAAAGGGAACCGTACCCGTTATGTTATGTATTGTTGTTATGATGCAATATCTATTGCGATGTTATTATGTGCACGTTGTAACGTGAAAAGTGTTGTTATGTGTTGTCATGTGATGAATGTTATATGTTGTAAAATGTGGAGTATGTGGATCATGGAAATGAATCCCAGTTTGTGATAAGAGGCGTTTAAGGATAACCCGATTAATGGGTAGTTGTCGTCTATTAAGGAAGTAGCTCCATTAGAGGAGAAACACTCTAGGGACAATGAATACCATGAGTGACTTAGCAAGTAAGGATGTACTATCCGTTTGTTGAGCCCATTGGGGCGAAATGTTATATGTTGTGTGTTTACAGTTGCATGCATGATTTAAATATAATCAACCGCATGCTAAGACGACAATTAGTTGTGCGTGGCCCGGTAGCATGTGGGCTGCGGGATTACCATACCAGCAAAGGTGCTGAGCCCCTTGGGGGCCACCCTTTCTCTCCTTTTTCCTATTTCAGGTACAAGGAGCTGGAAGCCGTTCGAGAGTAGGACGGGGTAGTCGTTGTACATGGGTAATCACTTAAGTTGTATATATACAGTAGGTGTAGTAAGACCGAAATTGTTATCGGCATCAGTTTGTAAATACTCGGTATAGTTGGAAGGTACGTGTATGTTTTGTTGTTAATCAAAAGGGATAATAATGTGTAGTCGCTCGGGAATCTAGTCCATCAGACCGGTACAATGTTTATGTAATAGCCTTGTTAGCCACGTGGGTGGTTAACGGCGTGTAACACCAACGAGTTAAGTAATGTGAAGTAGTATATTTTCCGCTGCAGAATGTTGTTATGTGTATGCTGTTGGATGGGGTGTTACAAAATTGGTTACAAGGAAAGATGAAGAAACATGAGTTTTTCATGTAGATTTTTACCTTAATGGAGAGAGGAGACTCCAAGCTTTACTTTGGTACCATTTTCTCTTTGAATGGGGAAAACCCATGGAGGTGAAGTTCTTCCTTTTCGAATTTTGAAAAGATAGAATCGTAGAGAATCTCGAGGGGATGAAGAATATGTACTTATTTTAGCATTTGGAGTTCAAATGAAGGTGGAGGATGCAATAGAAGTGTGGTAGCCATTGAAGCTTTCTTTGGAGCTTCAAAAATCGCCCAGCAGAGGAAGAAGAAAAGGGAATCGGCTGGGAGAGGAGGCTCACGCGAGAGGAGGAAAGAAATGAGGGGATTGGAGGTGAGAGAAAAGGTATGTCCCCTTTTTACTTTACTTACTTTTTACTTTTTTGACTCATTGTTTATTTAGCTAATATGTGAGTGTGTGTGTGGGTTTTTAACTTATTAAAAACCGGCCCCCTCACTGTTATACTAGCTGGAGCGTTTTTCGTCTTTTACAGAAAACGCTCGTTATTTTACCCGGTTTTGGTACTATTCACTAACCGGGCCCGTTTTCCAGAATTTTCTCGTTTAATTTTTTTTATTAGTTATTAAGCTTCCATAAATGCTTAATAATTATTATTTAATGATTCATAATTTTTACGGGTCCGTTTGACCACTTAAGGTCACGTTTTTCGGGTTTTCTCAAAAAACGTGCACCAAAGCTTTATTAGCGTTTTAATGCATTATTTGGATCCGTTTTCTTCGGGAGTTGTTCCCATATATTATTTAGGCCTTGTTAAGCCTTTAGAATCCATATATTACGCTAACCGAGGTCTCATACCTCCTATGGTTATTTAACGCTTATTTAGCGTTTTACGCTTTTTAAGCATTTCTTTATTTCTTTTGGATTTATTTTCCTTACCAATATTACTTAGGCGTCATTAGGCCCTTAAATACGTATTAGATTAATTTTAATCCCTACATTTAAGTTCGGGGTATTTCACCTGCCAATCATAAATGGTTAACCTATCGCATGTAAATGGTTATTCTGTCGCATGTAAATGGTTAACCTGTTGCATGTATATGGTTAACCTGTCGCATGTAAATGGTTAACCAGTAGCATGTAAATGGTTAACCTGTCACATGTAAATGGTTAACCTGTCATTCGTAAATGGTTAACATGTCAATCGTAAATGGTTAACATATTATTTGGAAAGTTAAAATGAATTCAATAGTTTTTCATATTAACGATATGAAATCATGGCTAGTATTACGTAAACTTATGGCATATATTATTACCGTATGCATGGCATATAATTCTGAAACTAATAGTAAACGACCCTAATCCCTGAACCACAAACCCTAAAAATCTATAGAGTTAGTGTCGACATTATAAAGAATAGAATGAATAAAAAAAGATTCCCCTACACCACAAACCCACCCCAAAAACCACCCTAGGAAATCTTAAAATGTCGAAGGCATATTGCAGAGTCAGTTGGGATATTATAAAGAATAGAATTAGTTAAAAAAGATTACCCTACACGACAAACCCACCCCAAAATCCACCCTAGAAAATTTTAAAACGTTGACGACATTTTTAAGGTTTGTAGTGAAGGAATTAGGGTCTGACGACCCTAATCTCTGAACCACAAACCCTAAAAACCTGTCAAGTCAGTGTCAACATTATAAAGATAGAGAATAAAAAAAGATTACCCTACACCACAAACCCACCCCTAAAACCACCCTAGGAAATCTTAAAACGTCGAAGGCTTATTGTCGAGTCAGTTGCGACATTATAAAGTATAGGCTTAGTTAAAAAAGATTACCCTACACCACAAACCCACCCCAAAATCCACCATAGAAAAAATTAAAACGTCGAAGGCACCCTAATCCTTGAGCCACAAACCCTAAAAACCTGTCGAGTTAGTGTCGACATTATAAAGAATAGAATGAATAAAAAAAGATTACCCTACACCACAAACCCACCCCAAAATCCACCCTAGAAAAATTAAAATATCGAAGGCATTTTTAGGGCTTGTAGTGAAGGGATTAGGGTCTAACGACCCTAATCCCTGAACCACAAACCCTAAAAGCCTATCGAGTTAGTGTCGATATTATAAAGAATAGAATGAATAAACAAAAGATTACCCTACACCAAACCCACCCCAAGGCTTACTAACTTTGTAACTTAAAACATGACATCACACACAAAGTTAACCAAACCTAATTTAAACATTAACCTGATAAGAGTAGAAGGTTAACTTGATAAGAACAAAAAGTTGCCCTACACTACAAATCCCACACTACAAACCCTAAAAACCACCATGGGAAAGTTAAAACGTCAAAGACACACCCTAAAAACCACCATAGGACAGTTACAACGTAGAATAATGCATTTAAGGGTACTAGCTAATAGGCTACTTAAGGAACAGTTGTTGGGCGGCTGTACCCGCCATAGATGTTGATTGGCTACCAGTGCTACAACCATTGTCGATAACTAGTTAATTATCATCTTCTTTTTGTTTTTACATTCTTCGATTAATTATCATTTTTCTTCTTCATTAAATTGCTTTGTTATTTATTTTTTACTATGTTGTAAGACGGTAAACGAAAAAGAAGTAAAATAATTAAGTTGCTTGAATTTTTGTGTACATTAAATATTTAAGAATTATTTATTTTATGTTAATTATTTATATATTTTTAGTTATTTCTTATAATTTTATTACTTTTTTAAAATATCTTTGTATTATTTTAATTTTTTTGGAACATTTTATAAAACACCCCCGAATAAAAAACTGGCATTTTGTGAATTTAAAACATGATATGCAATGTCAGGGTAAGGTTATTTCCCTAAGTAGAGGTGCATTGTGATTTACGAAACTTTTTCATTGCATATGAAGAACAAGTTTTGAAACGAGTTACAATGTGAATAATGAAATTTTTTCATGACAAATTTTGATTTTTCAAGTATTATTTGTAAAAAACTTGGAATCAAACAAAAATCCGATATTGAATTACAAATTTGAAAAAAATGGTAAATTAAAGTTTCACTCATAATAAATATTAAACAAAAAAACAAAAAAAACACGTACAAGCAAAAAAACTGATTAATATGACAAAAGACACACTTTACATTATTCTTTGTAATTTTAATAATAAATTAACTTATTTATTATATAAGTAATATTACTAAGAGCTTTTTATATATTTTATCCCTATATACCAATATTTTTGTTATATATTTATGGTTTATATAGTTATCAACTTATTTCTTTTAATAAATAAGAATCATTTACTTTTTGTTACACTAGAAATATAATTACATTTGTTCAAAAGTAAAACTTGATACCAGTACGGAAATTTAACTTGGAGATGGGATCGGATATTAGAAGAAAATTAATATCATGCTGATGTGTTTGTATAATGTAGCAGTACTGCAAATGATGTTGTGCAGCATACGAGCCGATTCCGTATGGACCATATTAGTTTTGGTATTTTTGTGATATATTTGATACATACTTACAGTATAAAAAAGTGATCCTGGGCGAACCAACCTAGGTCCTGTGGGGGCTTGGACCACATAACTTTATTGGTAATAAAAAAACTAAAATTTTACAAAGCGTAGGATAAGTAATTTAAATAATTTAAATTTTAATATATATGTTTAGTTATTTTAAAAAATTAACATATTACAAGACTACATAATTTTAAATAATTCAAATACTAATTTAAAATTATATATATTGATATAAAGTTTTTTGGGTCTTCCACTGGGTCCCTACATGGTTCTCGTCTGGGCCCATGTGGGTCATGCTTTCTCCTCGAGTAATATACTATCGTATAAAGAGGGGATCTCTACATGGGTCCCGCATCGTTCTTCTTCGTTCTCGATTCTCTTCTGCTGATCTTCGTTCTTTGTTCTCCTCTATTGATTATGCCCGCATCTGCCGGGTTATTACCGTTTTTTTGGTGTAGCATGCAAATCAGGTTAGTGTATGTTTCGCGTTGTAGAACTACGTGATGTACAAAGCAGACTCAAGCAGCTCAGCCTGTACTGTTGTAAGTTTATCAAGATTTTGGTATGTACGGACATTTGATGACAACATACTACTTTCTTATAACTGTTGAGACATAAAAGTGTTGCAGAGATAGTCAATCACCTCGACGGAGTCACTCGTCCTCGACAAAACACAAAGAACAAGTTATGCACCAAACTACAAGAGAGTCCGCGCAACTGAAGAAACACCACGGACTCTTCCATGCAGTTGCGAATATTAAGGAACTGATTCATCAACACTACAACGCTCCAACGGTCATGTCACCACCCCAGTCGCATCCGAAGTTCGCGGCCCAAGTCAGACTAGAACTATCTGAAGACGTTGTCCACTAAGTTAGTTCCGACAATTTCGGAACTAACTCCTTTAAGCCGTTGCTCCTAGAACTAGTATAAATAAGTCATGTAATAGCTAGTTTTATTTTACGCTTTCACAGAGAAATATTTCAGAGGTTAGAGAGAGAATTGCCATTGTAAGCCAGAAAGAGAATTCATACCAAATCAGTTAGTGCATCTAGATAGACTCTTCCTAGGAAGATCCTAGTTTTGCTACACTTACCATTGAGCTGATAAGAAAGTGTATTGGGTGAGTAAGTGAAAAACCACCAAGTAGATCTCTTCTACTTAGTGGGCATTTGTAAGTTATTTTGTTTTGACCAGAGAATAAAATAGCTTATTTGTGTATCTTGCTAAGCTCCACAAAGTTTGTCTATCTTTCAAAGCATTAATCCGTTTAATTCCTTTAAGTCTTCCGCGCACTTAGTTCAACCAATTCGATTAAGTGTTTCTACGTCTCAAGGGTTCTTACATACAAAGGTTGATTGAGTCAAACCATCTCACAGGCTCACACCTTGAGTTGGTTTGAGTTAGCCTTCATATCCTACACGTGGTATTAGAGCCTTGCTTAGGCTGACAGTCAATTAACGAGCAATGGCAGACCTCTTCGCCAATCAAAAGAACAAAATGCACTTTGAGCACCCCAAACTCACCTCCACAAACTACGATCATTGGAAAAATGAGATCGAACAACACATTGAGTCAGTCAACTCTAAACTTTGGGAGATAGTCACTGGAGGAGATCTCGCAGTAAATCCAGATCGATCCACATGGAGTGTTGCAGAGCGCAAAAGATATGAGCTAAATCGACAAGCATCCCGCGCAATCTACACTTGCCTGGCTATTCTAGAACAAAGAAGAGTCAATCACTGCAAGTTTGCAAACGAGATATGGACTCTCCTTCAAGCTACCCATGAAGGAGTCACTGAACTCAAGAAATGCAAAGCTCAAGAACTTCGAATGGATTATGAGAATTTTCTACAAAAACGAGGTGAGTCTCTGGAAGAAGTGCTTGATCGTTTTTATTTACTAACAACTGCTTTGCAGGAAGTGAACATTTTACCGGATAGAGTGAGTGTCTTGCACAAGCTGCTTGACAATCTCAGAGAAGAATGGGCCGAGACGGTAATCTCCACCAAAGCATGCAAGGACTTATCCAAATGGAGCTTCCAAGACTTAGGTTCCTATCTACAATCTGTAGATAAATACAAAAGAATGTTCGAAAGAAGTGTGGTAATACAACCTCTTCTTCTTCTAGTAAAATTACTACTTTGAATGACCAAGCCTTGCAGGTTAATTCGAATCAGTACACCCAAGAAGGAGCCTATGCCGCTGATACTCAAATCGGACAGGCTAAGGCCGATTTGGTGGATATTATTATTGAAGAAAGTGAGGCTGAGACTATGGAAGACTTTGTCTTCATAGTAAAGAACTTTCAAAAATTCATGCGTAACCAACCAAATCGACAGAGTCGGTCGTTCTCAAATACCTTCAAACAAGTCTTCAACTCTGTTACCTGTTTCAACTACAATAAACCTGGTCATTTCAAGAAGGACTGCCCGTTACTCAAAAACCAATATGGAAAACCCCAAGGGAGGTCGCTGATGGCAGCAGTCGGTTGGGGTGACTCAGACTCCGACGATCAAGACATAGAGTCCAACGACCTAGTATGTCTCATGGCACATGATACGACTGAGTCCATGATCCCGACAATGAGGTAACTCGTTCTCATCTTGAAACAGATCTTTATCGTATATCTCCTATGGGTTTTATTACTTTAATTGCTAAAATTGTCTTTGAGACTAACTCTCTCAAAGCAAGTCTCACCAGCAAAATTTCCGAGTTAACTGAGGAACTCGAAATCTTAAAGGCTCTCATGTATGCTTTAAGAGACGAAGCTGAGGAACACAAGACTATCTCTTGCTCACTCGGACTGGACTTACAAGACTCACAGTCATGTTGATTCCCTTCAAAAGGAACTCGACGTGAAATACCTTGAAATTAGAAATAGTGATTAATTAGGCTAATGAAGATTTTAGAAGCTTAATTATGCCTAAATAAACACGAGGGAACAATTCCCGAAGAAAAAGGATCCTTAAAACGGATTAAAAGCACAAACGAACCTTAAAGTGCGTTTCTCGAGGAAGCCGAGAAAACGCGACTTTAAGCGGGTCAAATAGACCCTTATAATTTTAGTCAATCAAATGCCTATATTTAGACATTAGTGAAGGTCTAGGACCAATAAAATGAATTAAACGAGAAAATTCCGAAAAATGGTTTCGGTAGTGAATAGTGTAAAAACTAGAAGTTTTGGGGTGTAAAATGTAATAAAGCTAAACTAATGTGTCCCATTTGAAAAATAAAAATCAGGAAAATGTTATGGGTGTGTGTGAGTTGGCCGGTCCCTCCCCCCTCTCTCACTCCCTTTAATCCTTCCTAATGCACTAAAAGACAAGAAGAACAAAAGTTAGAAAAGTAAAAAGGTAAGAGAGGAGTCTCTTTCCTCCATTTCCCACTCTCTCACCCATACTCCTCCTTCCTTCCTGGATTTCTCTTCTCCTCCCAGCCGTTAATGGCGATTTAGAAGCCCCCTAGCAGCTCCTCCATTCTCTCCATTTTTGAGAGCTCAAATCACCACCAAATTCAATAAAAATTACACCATTGCACTCCTCTTCTCTTGGGCTCCATTTTCCACCTTTTCAAAGTTGAAAAGCTCACACTTCATCTCCATGGGCGTGGCTCATTTTGGAGCTTGAAGACTACCATTTGAAGCTCCTTCATCACTTTGTGTTGAGGTTAAAAGAATTCCAAAAATCTCTCATTTCTAGCTCTCATTGTAATATTAGAATTTCCAGATTTTTGAAACCCCTTGTCTTCCATGTCCAGCCTATTTTGAAGCCATTCTTGGTGCTGGAATCTTGCTCTTTCACTAGCCAAGAACTCCACTTAGTGATTGAAGGTAATACTCTTTTAAGCTTTAAAACCTTCTTGAAGTTTAAGGCTGATTTTAAAGGTTAAGGATTTCATTAGAATGCTCATTAGTATATCTTAATATGGGCTGTAGCATTAGAGTTTTTAAACTCCCCCTAACAGGTTGTGAAAGAAATAGCAAGGAAGGAAAGAAGAAGAAGGAAAAAGGAAAGAAAAGAAGCTAGCAAATTCAAGGTAAATACACTAAACCTAGCTAGTTATGTATGTAGAAGAAAACAGATTTTAATGCCTAAAATGGGTAACTTATATGTTTTGAGTAGTAGTTATGTTGTAGTATAATGAGGAAGATAATTTAACTGTTTTGGAACTCTTAAAAGGTGATTAAAAGCTTGAGAAAACCTTAGGGAATAAATGTGTATGTGCAGGAAAAATTTAATGTATTGTAGTGTGTGGAATGATGTGGAGAAGTTAGAAATGTGTGTATTGATGTCTTGGATAAACAGGTTGCTAAGTGGTAATGGGAGAGTGCAAACGATGTGGTGAGAATGCTAAATTTTAGGGGAGATTATGTTAAAATTTACATAGAAATTAGAGGACTTAGAAGCTTAATGTAAGTAGGAAAACACCTTTAAAACAGATTTGGGAGAGAGTTAAGTGATGGGAAGAACTTGGGTGAAAGATAATACATTTTGAATGCTAGAAATGGCATTGGTAGAGGAGTATTGGATGGTAGAAGTGGGAGTCAAAATTTGTAGCAAATAAGAGAAAGAGAGAAAAATTGGGTGAAGTAATATGGAAATGAGTAATGAGTTTAGTAGGTGGTTTAGGGAAGTTTAGAGCATCAAAAATAGTGTAAAAATGTTGGTAATGCTTTGGTAAAGGTTAGAGAAGCAATGGGTAAAGAAAGGAGCTGAAAACAGAATTTAAAACAAGAATACTGGAGCCGACCGACCTTGGGACCGCCCTTGGCAAGGTCGTTCGAGCCTGAATTTTTCAAAGATGGAAGTCTACTGACTTTGACCGACCTTGGGAAACTTGGCAAGGTCGGTCGAGTCATAAAATTGTAAGCCTAGAAGTCTACTGACTTCGACCGACCTTGGGACCTACCTTGCAAGGTCGGTCGTGAAATACCCCAAACTAATTAAACATGTATTAAACATCTAATCACATTAATTAAGGCCTAAACATGCCTTAAAAGTCAATTGAGAACAACAGTGGTCAACATAAAGCAAGATATTGCACCCTTTGACTGTTTAGGGTAAATACATACCCAAATGAACTTCTTAGGACCTAAAACTTTGTCCTAAGCATTATAACACATATAGGAACATATTACAATTGTTGGAAAACACTCCAACACATAGAACAAGCATTTACATGCTTCAAGGCCAAGTAGGGCAAAAATGTGCTCTAAGGAAACCTTAAAGGTCTAATGACCTCTATTTTATATAAAATTGGATTCCTATGATCAATTATCATGTAAGGAACACAAAAAAACTGTTCTCAAAGAAAACTAAGCGCAGAAACACCTTGCGACACAAAATGTGCACTAAAATACCTTAAAGCACGTTTTTGTGTATGAGCTCTAAGATAATGACTTTTTGTCACTTTAAAGACTAGAGTACATTCTTTATAACATTAATGTGACATGACAGACTATATTATAAAGTCTAAATCAAAGTTTAAAAATAAAATCAAAATGGGTAATTTTGGATGAATAGTACCCAAAAATAACATTTAATTACTTAGTCTTAACCACGGTCAAATGTTATCCATTGACCAAACCCAGTATTGCCGGCCCATATTAGCTGTCATACCCACCCATTAATCAATCTCTAAACAAATATCTAGCCAATCTAATGAGTCATCAATTACTATTACATAAAGTAACATTAATTAACATAAAAGCAAAATTAGCTTACCTTTCTCATTTGCCTTGCTTCCCAGCCGACACCAAGCCTCTTCATTCTCTCTTTTGCTCCTCCATTACCGTAAGAACACACCAAATACAGAGGAGAGCACCAATTGACATAGGTAAGCTTATTAAGCCATTTATGTTCATTCTCTTCACATTTCTTTCCTCTTTCCATGGAGCTAAGCATCAACCATTTCCATCCATGGTTTTAGGTTGTTTTAGAGGTTAAAAGGAGGGTGAATCTCGGCTGTAACAAGGGAAGAAGGTGGAGAATTCTAATCTTGTTCTTAAGGTATAAAAATGTGCTTAAGCACTTATATCTTGTTTCTTTTCAATTCCGGTTTGAAACCTTGCTCTCTTAGGATTATTATCTCCTTATTAACATACTTATTCAGTTGGTATATCAAGAGCTTCAAGGTATAGCCAAATCCAAGCCAAAAACACCATTTTTGGCATTTTAATCAAGGTAAAAATTAGCCATCTTCTAATCCGAGTTATACCAGTTTTAAAGCTTGGTTTAGTAGCCCTTTGATACTCTTATTGTTCTGTAAAAACAGGCCGAAGAACATCTTGTTTGCTTTGGTGTTCTAAGGTAAATTTAACCTTGAAATAATACCTTAAAACACTTCTTATGGTTAGATCTTGCTTGGAGACTAATCATGCCTTAATTGTTGTTTGAACACATGTCAACTAAGCTGTGGAAAACTTATCTCCAAACAGCCGTGGCCAAACAAGGCCTAAACTTGGCAAAAACAAGGTATAAATCACTTTAACCTACACTTGGTATATTAATATGTGTTTATACATATGTGTATAATATATGCCGTGAGTGAACAAGGTTTAAAGGTCTTATTTTGACCTTAGGTGATTAAGGAATGGTTTAGTAAATTTTATAACTAATTAATTAACATAATTGTCAAATTTAAGACATTATGTGGAAAATTGGTAAATATGAAAAGATGGTGGTAAGGCTTAGAGTTTAAAGCATTTTGGGCATTTATGTGTAATTTATTTTATAAGCTAATGTTTGTAATAAGACCATGTACTTTAGGCCATTTTATTTATGTATTTATAAGGTTTTATTTAAGTTTAAGTAGTATATATATATTACCGCAAGGAAATGGGGTATATAGTGTAATTAAATTAAATTTGGGGGCTATATAATAATAAAGCCAAAAATTGAAGGTTTAAAGGAGTTTAAATAAAAATAATAAGATTTTATAAAGTTTTGGGGGTAAATGGTATTTCTGAAAAATATGGGTATAAAACAGTAATATATGGAGATTAATGGTCAAGGCAATATTAAGGTGGTCAACCTTGACCATATGGTAGGCTTTGACCAAATTAGATAAGTTAAATAACTTATTTAAGGTTTTATATAAGATAAGTATTTAATTGTAGCAATTTTATAACATATGTGGTAAAATGTTATTACCGAAAATAAAGGGTGTAAAATGGTATTATAAACACCCATGGGCTATTAGGAATTTTTAGGAATTTATTGGGTTGATTTTGGAATTAAAATAAACTATATATGTATAATATATAGTTATTATGTCATTGTGACACTTTGGATAAATATATGTGGTGGAATAGTAATAACCGATTATATATGGGTTAATAATGTTAATTATAACCCTTAGGTGAAATTTGGTGATTTTTAGAATAATATAAGGGTATTTAATAAGATATATGTCATATATAGTTTTAAAGATATGATAAAACTATATGTTATAAATTGGGCCAAATGGTAATTATAGAAACTTGGTGGGTTAGAAAAAATAATTTAGAACAGTACATGGGTTTGTTCAGAATTTTACAAAATAAAACCATAGGTTTACCATTTATAAGTTAAAAATGTTATATTATATGATATATATATAACATGGTATAAATAATGGGGTGCTTTTGTAAATAAAGGAAACTATGGATTATGGAAAAGAATAAGGTATATATGTATATGCCTATGCGGCAATATAATATAGTTTTGTATAAAACTATAGATTATAAGTTAAAGGAAATAAAAATATCATATTATATGATATTAGTATATGGTATAACATTACATAATGTTATGTGGTCAAAATGAAATTAAAATAGAGATAAGGGCTGTACCGAATTATTAAGGTTGGAAAAATGAATTTTAGACTACGGTCTACAATGTTATAAATGTTATAACAATTATACGGTATTAAGGTGGTTTTTATGGAATTAATATAAGTAAGGATATTCACATTAAATAATGTGATAAACTATAAATAAATAAGATTTAAACTAAGGTATTTATGATTAAACCTTAGGAGTTGTAATTATACAACATAGGATGTTACATAATATTAGGATAATAATCTTAATATAAGTTGTATAACAATAAACTAGTGGGAATAATCATCTATAAGATGATAAAATGTAACATATAATATAAGAGTTTTATAACTCATGAAATTTACCTATATGGTAAATATATACATGTGCGAGAATAATGTATATAAGGATGAATATATAATATGGTTGGAAACCATATAATAAATGGTGAAGTTTATGACATGAAAAATAGTTACAAACTATATAAGTTTTCGAATGCAAATGTAGTTTACTAAATATAATGGATTATATAATACAATATAATAAGTCATGCATGCATACATGCAACTATAGGTTATATACCTAAATTAAATGATGGATAAGATTAAAGTAAAATAATGAATAAACTTAACAGTCGAAATAATACGACTTACGAGTTTTAGTAACAAAGCCGACTGTTTAGAGAAACCCGTAACAAATAACTGTAGGAATCGGGGATGAACTGTCGGGGTTACTTATTATTCGGAAATACCGGATGTAGTAGTCATGTAGAATGATTATAGTTTATTACCGTTAAGATCATACTTCAAACGAAGGCGCTTGACGAGCTAGTGGTCTACACTGCGCATCCTTGGTCTAAGGTGTACGGTATGTAAAGGGGTTGATCCGAGTGTCCTAAGGAATTCCTTGGGCTCGGATTTGGTTTGATTAACTTGTGTGTTATGTGTGTGGTTACGTGTATGATTATTTGTGTGTTATTGCATTAATTATATATGCACGAGCGTCCTACGGGACTAACACTACGTCGACTATAGATCGACTTATATAAACATACATATACGTTATTGTGATGACAAGACGGTACTTGATATAATACCATAGTATTAATTAAGTATATGGCAACCTAAGTAAAACACTTAGGAACAAGTCACGACATTGCCGGTCTCTAGAGCATGGATCTCGAACATGAATATAACCTAGATTACTTCTAGGTATGCATGAGACCCATTGGGTAGCTAATTAATAAAATATATTCTCCATAAGACTAAGCGCATATCTTAAACATTATGAGAGAGAGATGGTGTGAGTTGAGGTGAGGAATCCAGTGTAGTTTACGAACTACCTGGTTGCGCATTTGTGATCACTAAGGGGTTCCTGATCGGGTTCCGCTCCAGGTTTATACCCAACGAGCCCTATTGGATCGTGGGTCAGGTAGCTACACCTTTATATGGACGCCTTACTAGGGAAAAGAGAATAGTCAGGGGCCTCCGGACCTTTGGCGAAATGAGCACCATGTGTGTACGGGAGGACTACTGTCCATGGTAAGGTTATCGGGTTGTCTTAACATGACGCCCAACTGGTATTAATTAAACATGGTTTGGATGGGGCCTTTAAGGCCAAGGTAAATTAACTATGGAAACTGTTCGCTACGGCGATTGTACATTGTACATTATACTGCAATTATTTCGACATGTTCGATTATACAACTGTTGTTTGTGATATGATAAGAATGTTGGATTGGATGGATGATTATGTATATGCATGTTTATTACAGTGTTGATTACAACTGTAAAAATGGTAAAGCATGAAACCAATCTAATAATAAGATGGTTAAAATGACTAAGTGACCATTAGGGTCCAGGCCCGGCATACTCAGCGTTTATCGCTGATACTACACTCATTATGCAGGTTGTCAATTATTGTCGAAGCCGAAGTGCGGGAACGTGGTAGTTAGAGTTTATTCTAATTACGCACATGGAGTTTATTGCATAACGATGGCAAACTGGTGAATGTATTATGGTACAGTTATGTATATTTGGAAATGGGTAGACGCTCACTTGTCGACGTTTATAGTGTATGGACTAGTATGATGTATAGGAAGTTATCTCGTTATCACTACGGTCAGTTTGTTTATGTTGATGTTGGATATAGTTTGGCTTCGTTACTCGCATGGGCGAGTAATGGCGGTGGGACACCCGAGTGGGTTTGTTGTTATTAGTATTCTTCAGCTTGTAAGACGTTTTATTTATTGCTATCGAGAGAGATTATTACGTGTTTATGACGAGAAAATAGGTTAAGACAGTGAGCTTAGGACTTGGGAAATTACGGGAAACGTTTGTGAGGTACGAGACGACTCGTCTTAAAAAATATTGTGTTTAGTAACGCGTACCGGTTACGGTATCGTTTCCATCTGTATTTGGTGGCTTTATTAGATCTTCCTTTGATCTTTTGATCTTGGTGATCGATCTCCTGAGTCGTTTCTCAGGGTACTTGACATGGTTGTCGTCCATCCGGGTGTCTCACACCTTTAGTGTGGGTAACTAGACTTGACTTATCCTTAGGAACCATGTTGTGGTCCTATAGGTGTCTGTGTTATGAATTCTTTCATAGTTATCTAAACCATGTTTGTTCGGTTATTATTGCCTCTTGGCGTGTAGGTTTGGTATTAATCCAACCTCGACTAGTTCCTTAGTCGGTTTGTATACCGTTGTTGGTATTATCAAATATTACAGTCCGTAGACTCTCTTGTCTCGGGTCCGTTACTCTATCTTCCTTGCTTCATTGCGCGATTGTGTTTCTCTTCTTGCTGGCTACTTATGGTTCTCGCGACTGCGAAGCATGTCGCCCCATGGTGCCATAAATTCCACAATCCTTTATTTAGGATCTTCAATCCTCCGCCATTAAGTGCGGTCATCATCATCCAACGGGAACCGTCTTCGGGACTTCCAGTTCTTGGACTCTACCGTATGACAGGTTCTTTTTCTAATAAGGTTTACTTGCAACTGCCAGATCGGGTGTTACCCGAGTGTGAGAGGTCTTTCCATCTCCCTGGCGTTATTCTCCCAACTTAATACCGTGGGTTGCGGAGGGCGGGGTATGGTTGTTGTAGGTTTCCGGTTCACGCGGAAGTTCCTATCTAGCGTACCTCTCACACTAACACTCAACCCTTAGCCCTAAGTTTCTAATTCCTAACTCGGTATTTTCCTAAACTCGGTATTTCATCCATCAGAGCGATACTTCGTTCTGATACCACTTTTTGTAACACCCCTACCGCTAATACCGTCATTACTGTACAATACTTACCTTCACAGCGGATACTCCATACTCAACGGCGGGTGTACAATGCCGTTAATCACCCACGTGACTAACAAGGCGAGTTACAATACTACATACTATCGGTCTGATGAATTGAACATACCGAGTACTCTACACAATACATTACTTTCCCTTGCATACTCAACCATAATTCAAATACAACTCCAATGCAATACTATACCGAGTCTACTACAATCCTTAAATTACCGATACAGTTTGGAACTTCCCATTTCACAATACATTACAAATACAGACCCTATTATACAACTACCCATGCTTACATAGCAGTCCCCGTCCTACTCTCTCGAACGGTGGTCAGCTTCGAGTACCTGCACACTAAAAACGTTCCCCCTAGGGGGTCAGCTTACGCTGAATATGAATTTCACATATACCGCATGCTAACCGCGGTACGCTGACTACTTTGGGTCAGATATACATGGAGTTCATTTTACATGCATACATACATACTCATGCTACAACAATACAATCAACAATGCCTACATACACATACAAGGTTCAATACTTACCAAGGAAGACAATTCGATAGTCAACCGTCCGTATTAGTTATTTATTCATTACTCTTTCATTGCGTTACTCACTACTCTGTTCGTACTGTGTTCCATATTCGCTACTCTACTCATACTCACTCCTTACTCTTGCATACTCATCACTCCATGTTCAATACCTTACTCGTACACGATCCTTACTCTGTACTCGTTACTATACTTGTGCATACTCACTACTCAATACCCCATACTTACTCATACGTACTAAATACTTACTCATACATACTCAATACTCGGTACTCATTACATACTCATACTCACTTCTTACTCAGTACTCATTACTTTACTCATACATACGCAATACTCATTACTCATTACTTTGGCCTCTGGGCGGAGTCATACACAAGA
Source organism: Limonium bicolor (assembly GCA_023374045.1). Lineage (NCBI taxonomy): Eukaryota > Viridiplantae > Streptophyta > Magnoliopsida > Caryophyllales > Plumbaginaceae > Limonium > Limonium bicolor. The sequence goes on along the minus strand of CM041777.1, from coordinate 204,439,428 downwards.
CTCGCCACCGGACCTACAATACGAGGGCTATACGCTTAGCTCCTCAAATACTCAAATGTCCGTGTTTACCGGACTACTCAAATTCCTAACACTCTTCTCTCAGAGTATATTACAATCTCATGGATTAGCCCAGAAGTATCTCTCTTGATAACCTCCACTAGCTTAGAGAATTACCACCGTCTAGTATCATCAGATTTAAGGGTTTCCCCAATGTATCAAATACTCTCATGTTCGGGACATTACTTACATCAGTCGGGTCCTCTCATAATGGGTCGACTAATTGCTAAGGGGTCTGGAGATCCCTCGTCATTCTTTACTACTCTCATGGTTCATGTTTTGCACCAAGATTAATTCCTCTAATAGATGTTACTTATATTTTTCCACTACTTATTGTTTGTGGATTATTCATTTCGGTTCTCCTACCGTTATCGGGAGGTTGCTACTCCCGTACGATCTCTCACATTCTAGTGAGTTCGTTGGTTTGCGTTATCATTTATTGATTCGTTAGTTTAGTGCGTTGCTACGGTTCCATTAGTTCACAACATGACTCTTACTACGAGTCACTACACACCAAGACTCATCTATGAGTTGATCTACGCACTAAATGAAGCCACACAATCAATCAAGAAGGGTTAGCTCACACAACATACAACAAGACATACAATGAAAGGAAATAAACCGTTTTCATGCTTTAGTCTTGATTAGCCGATATACAGCACACAAATCAATGTAACTCGGTTAGCATACGGGGCATGAGAAAATCATACCTTTCACCGGGGTTAGCTTTACTGTGTGTTCCCTTGTTCCTTGGTTCACACTTGTTCCACTGATAATGTTTCAAACATTATTATTAATACTATGCTCATGAAATACCCCGAACTTAAATATAAGGATTAAATTAATGTAATACGTATTTAAGGGCCTAATGGTACCTAATAATATTGGTAAGGAAAAATAAATCCAAAAGAAATAAAGAAACGCTTAAAAGGCGAAAAACGCTAAATAAGCGTTAAATAACCATAGGAGGTATGAGGCCTCGGTTAGTGTATTAGACGGATCCTAAAGGTTTAATAAGACCTAAATAATATATGGGAACAACTCCCGAAGAAAACAGATCCAAATAATGAATTAAAACGCTAATAGAGCTTTAGAGCACGTTTTTCGAGAAAACCCGAAAACGTGACTTTAGGTGGTCAAACGAACCCGTAAAAATTATAAATCATTAAATAATAATTATTAAGTATTTATGGGAGCTTAATAGTTAATAAAAATAATTAAACGAGGAAATTCCAGAAAACGGGCCCGGTAAGTGAATAGTACCGAAACCGGGTAAATAACGAGCGTTTTCTGTAAAAGACGAAAAACGCTCCAGCGAGTATACTGTAAGGGGGCCGGTTTTTAAAGAGTCAAATAACCCTCACACACACATGTAACTAGCTAATTAATTAAGAGAGCCAAAAGCAAAAAGCAATAAAGTAAAAGAATTACTTTATGCCTTTCCTCTCACCTCACTCTCACAACTCACTCATCTCTCTCTTTCCTCTCCCCCTCCACTGATTTATCCCTCCTCTCTCTCTGGTTTGGGCAATTTCATGGAGCTCCACAAGCCTCCCATGGCTTCTCCTCTTTCTCCACATGCTCTAGCTTCATTTGAACCCCAAAGGTAAAAATAACTACATATTTGAACTCCCCTCATCCTCCTCTATCATTCTCTCTTTTCAAAATTCAAAAAGGATGAATTTCATCTCCATGGGTTTTCCCCATTTGAAGAGAAAAGTGCACCGTTATGGAGCTTGAAGTCTCCTCTTTCCAACAAGGTAAAAATCTACATGAAAAACTCATGTTTTCCCCACCTTACTTCATAATCAATTTTTGCCTCTTTGTAATGCCTTGTTTCTCTCTCTATTTTGAGCATAATATCAACCTTGCAATGGTGGTGGATTCACCTTCTTGAACCAAGGGCTAAAACCCCTTCTAAAACTCTCCAAAGGTAAACCCTAGAAATCTTGCTTTAAGCATTTCAATGAACTAGCATTAAATTAAAGGTTAGTATATTAATTGTAGTCGTTTTGTGTTCATTGGGTGATGGGAATGGAGTTTGGAAACTCCATTCCCCACATGGCCGATTTGGGCAAGAAAGAAAGAAGTGGAGAATTGGAAAAGGAATGGAGGAATTATAAGCTCAAGGTAAGAGCCCTTACTAATGTTAATTTTGATGCATTAGACTAATGGGAATGGGCAAACTAACTAAAGAACCCAAAATCTTGTATTGGTATTGTAGTATTGGAAGTTTGAGTATTTGTGAGGAAGTTTGAGTATTTGTGAAATTAGTATGTGAATTGTAGGCCTTGGAGCCAAATGATTGTGTATGAGTATTAGTATTGGTATTTGAAGAAGTATTGGTGAATGTATATTGTATTGATTGCTGGTAGAACCCTTGTAAGGGTGTGGCTAGAATAGGTATGAATTTGGTGAGAAAATTGTGTGTACGGATAAGTTAGAAATGTAGGTGAATCATGGCAAAATTTTGGTAGGAATATGTACATGTATGGAAGACTTGGTGAATGGGAAAACCAAGGTGTATTGGAGTTAGTAGAGATGTTTAGTAGCTATGGAATGGTAGTAGTAGTAGTATGTGAAATAAGAAGTATAAATCTGTAGCAAGAAGTATTGGATTTCATTGGAGGAACTAGGAAGAATTAGAGTACATGACCTAGTAAAGTGAATGTTGGACTTGGGTATAGATGTGTAATTGCTTGGAAATGTATTGGGATGCTAATAATGGTATTGGTGGTAGGAGTATTGAGTGTTAGAAGTTGGAACAAAAATCTGTAGCATTGAAGGATGAAAAACTATTGTAAGTGTGGAAGGGAAGTGATGAAATTGTGTAAGTTGATTGATGGATTTAGTAAAGAATTTGGTGGATGAACTAAGGCAATTTGAAGGGCTTAAGAAGTGTTAAAACATGTTGGATTAAGTATAAGACCAATGGGGGAAGTAATGGGTAAAAGATAGAACTGAAAACAGAAATAAAAAATGCAAGTACTGGGCCGGACCGACCTTGGGACCGAACTTGCAAGGTCGGTCGAGCCCAGATTTACAAAGACGGGAAACCTTCTGGAATGGACCGAACTTGCGACCGGACTTGCAAGTTCGGCCGGACCAGAAAATTCTCCCGTCTGTAACCTACTGGAATGGACCGACCTTGCGACCGGACTTGCAAGGTCGGTCGACACAAAATTTTTCCGTCTTGTAAGCTACTGGGATGGACCGACCTTGCGACCGGACTTGCAAGGTCGGTCGGGCAAAAAAAAATTCATCAGGTAACTCACTGGAATGGACCGACCTTAGGACCGGACTTGCAAGGTCGGTCGGCCCTGTAATTCTCCAGCGTAATTCCCTACTGACTTCGACCGACCTTGGGGACCGGACTTGTAAGGTCGGTCGAGTCATAAAAAATTTTTTTAATTAAATTAAATAATAATTATATATATATTATGTGTATACCCACCTATACATATGTGCATATATATGTAAGTAAACCATTGTTAAGTAATTAGGAGTAAGTAAATAAAAATAAGTATTGGAATGCAAGACTTAGTAAGTATGGATTAGTAAACGTAAGAGTAATCGGGTTAAGTTAATGATAGTTAGATTAATCATTCAACTGTATGTATATAATATGATTTGATTTGTGAACACCGGAGGAACGTTGGGATACAAGTACAACGGTGAAAGGTATGATTTCTTCATGCCCTGTATCCTAATCTGGTTACCCCGATTTGTGTGCTTATTTGACCACCTAATAAGATAAATGCATGAATCGGATTATATTGCACTTACTTGTGCTTGTTTACATTGTTCTCGATATTTGTCTTGAACAATAGTTTGTATAATTCATGAAATATATGAATGATGATGATGTGTAATTGTACCTTGTAGCGTGCTTGTGTATTGTATTGTGATTGTATGGATGTGTATATGAATAATGTATTTGTGTATGTGGTTGGATGTTGACTTCTACTAATTCCTAACTACCTAACTCCTAACTTAAGTGAGTAAACTGGAATGAGTAGAAGTCCGATATAGTTTCGGCTACACGTGAGGATGAGGAGACACAAGAGGTTGGATCCGATTCCTGACTCTTAAACTGGTCCACGGCCCAAATCCCTTAAGTGGGTAGCATCCCGGATTGGTGAGTCAAGTAAATCCCGGAGGTGGGACGGAGTAGTCCCCAGGGCCGGAGGTCCCGACGACTTAACATGAGTAAGAGTAAGATAAGTAAGTATGAGTATGAGTATGACTATGAGTATGAGTATGAGTATGAGTATGAGTATGAGTATGAGTATGAGTATGTATGAGTATGAGTATGAGTATGAGTATGAGTATGTATGCGTATGTATGGAGTAACGAGTAAAAGAGTAATCTCCACCCGATTAACCCGGGTGGACCAATGAAGCTAACAAGAACTGTATAATGTGCATGTATTGAGTAGGCGTATTCCGGAAGAAGGTAAGTATGTGTTGGACGGGTGATATTGTATTCCTTGTATGTAATGAAGTGTATGCATGTGTGTATGTCTTGCGTAATGTATTGTAATATTATGTATAAGAGCATGTATGTATGTATGTTTGAATGAAATCAACCGCATGTATTCGACCAAGTGGTCGGCGTACCCTCACTAGTACGCGGGGTATGCGGTTATCATGCTCAGCGAAAGCTGACCCTTCGTGGGAACGTTTTTAGTGTGCAGGTACCCTAAGAGGATATGGTCAAGGCACGAGACCGGTGACTACATTTAGATAGTGGTAGTGGAATGTAGAGGTGTACTAATTAGCACACCCTTTGCACTTAAGAAGTAAGTAGTTGGGAGGAATGGGTAGTGGTTAGACTCTTAATGAGTACATATGAACTTGGAAGAGGTATTATACTTGTATAAGGATTTTAGTAAACTCGGTATGTGGATTATGTTGTATTGAACTTGGAGAATTGTATGGAATGAAGTTGTAGCGTTTATTGGTAAATGGTGTATGTATTGTAGAGATGCAGTACTCGGGATTCCGGTCCATCAGACCGATGCTGTATGTAGTAGTAGTAGCCTTGTTAGTCACGGGGGTGACTAACGACATTGTATCACCCACCTTATGTAAGTATGTATCCGCTGCGTGTATCTGATGTGTAAGAGAATGGACGGTAAGCATTGTATTAACGGTAGGGGTGTTACAGCTCATATGATTCACAGTAATTACTACTCCCGTACTTACCCCGTTATCCCGGTATACCTGATGTTCTTTTACTCTCATTTTCTTAACTACTTTTCATACTTGTTCTCCTACTCATATACTTACTTTCTTACCATTGGTGTTACATTAATGGTGTATTACTAAGGTCCTTTATGTATGTACTTGTCTATATATATATACATACATATGATTACTATGTTACTATTCTTATTTTTATTATTATTTTTTTTATAAGTTAGGGCCGACCGACCACCGACCGACCCAACCTATGGGTCGGTCCATTCCAGTAAGTTTTCCGTCCTCTGAAATTGTCCCGACCGACCCAGAACTGTTCCGACCGACCCATACACCTCTGGGTCGGTCCATTCCAGAAGCTTACGTTCCATCGTCTGTGCTCCGACCGACCCACCGTCCGACCCAACCTCTGGGTCGGTCGGTCCATAACATGCCTACAACTTTTGTTTTTCACTTCTTTCTTTACCCATTTCTTCCCCAATCTTCCTACATGTAATCCCACATGTTTTAGCACCATTTAGGCTTCCTAAAATACCTTAATTCTCATACCAAATCCATTACTAAATCCATCAATCAATTTACACCATTATCCTCACTTCTTTTCCAACACATGTAGCAGTTTTTTTTACACTTATGCTACAGATTTTAAAACTCAATTCTCCCATCCAATACTTCCTCAAACAATGCCTTTCCTAGCATTCTAAACATCTCTCCTTACCATGCCAATTCATTCCCAAGCCATTACACTACCTACACCCAAGTACAACCCTCTTCTTACAAATCTTGCACACTATTTGTTTTTCCTAGTTCCACAATGTATTTTGATACTTCTTTGCTACAGATTTTCACCTTCTTATTTCTCATACTACAACTATCATTCCATAGCTACTAAACATCTCTACTTACTCCAATACACACCTTGGTTCTCCCATTCCAACAAGTCATTCTTAATTCACAATTCCTACTAAAATTTCGCCATAGTTCACCTACTTTCCTACTTATCCACACATGTCCTTTCTCATCATATTCATCCCTATCCTAGCCAAACCACAAGGGTATATACCAGCACACATACCAAATCCCAATACACCAAACTTCTCAATTACAATACCAACACATCATTACTTCTTCAAATAGCTATACTAATACACATCACCATTCATTTGGCTCTAAGGCCTACAAATCCACATTTGTTGCTCACAAATACTCAAAATCCACAACTACAATACTAGTACAATAGTTTAGGTTCTTTTATTTGTTTACCCATTCCCATACACTAATGCATTAAATTAAGCATTGAGAAGGAGCTCTTACCTTGAGCTTATGTTTTCCTTCTTTCTTTTCCAATCCTCATCTTCCTCTCTTTCTTGCACCAATCGGTCAAATGGGTATGGAGTTGTCAAACTCCATCCCAACACCCAAGAAAACCAAAAATGCATTTTAATTATCCTTCTAAACCCTTAGAGAATTCTAATTCATTAAGAAGGGCTTAGAGCACAAGTTAGGGTTTTACCTTTGGGGATTTTTGAGAGGAATTCTCACCCTTGAATCGAGAAGGGGATTACTCCACCATTGGAGGGTTGAAACAATGCTCCAAAGTAAGAGAAAAAGAAACAATGTAAGAGAGAGAGCAAAATCGGCTATACCCAAGAGATGGAGAAAAGTGAGGTCTTTCATGGAGATTTTACCTTGTTTGAAAGAGGAGACTCCAAGCTTCACAATCGTGTGCTTTTCTCTCCAAATGGGGAAAACCCATGGAGATTAAACTCATCCTTTCCGAATTTTGAAAAGAGGGAATGAGAGCAGGATGAGGGGAGTTCAAGATGTACTTATTGGATGATTGGAGAGGAGGAAGCTTGGGCAAGACAAAGAAGTTGAGGTAGCCATGGATGGCACCTTGAAATCGCCAGCAAGGGGGAGAGGGAGTTGCAGTCGGCTGGGAAGGAGAGAAGGAAGAAGGAAAGAGAGAGAGAGAGGGGAAAAGGAAATAAGGAGGAGAGAGAGTCCCCCCTTTACTTTTGTACTTTTTACTTTTAGCTTTTTGATTTACTTATTTGTTACTTGTGTGTGTGTGTGAGAGAGGGCTGTTTACACCAGTAAAAACCGGCCCCCACTATTATACTAGCTGAAGCGTTTTTCGTCTTTTACAGAAAACGCTCGTTATTTTACCCGGTTTTGATACTATTCACTAACCGGGCCCGTTTCCCGGAATTTTCTTGTTTCTTTTTTTATTGGTTATTAAGCTTCTGTTACTGCTTAATAATAGTTATTTAATGATTTATAATTTTTACGGGTTCGTTTGACCACTTAAAATCACGTTTTCGGGTTTTCTCGAAAAACGTGTGCTAAAGCTCTATTAACGTTTTAATACATTATTTGGATCCGTTTCTTTCAGGAATCATTCCCGTATACTAATTAGGCATGAATAAGCCTTAGGAATCCTTATAATACTCTAACCGAGGTCTCGTACCTCCTATGGTTATTTAACGCTTATTTTAGTGTTTCCTGCTTTCTAAGTGTTTTCTCATTACATTTGGATTTATTTTCCCTTACCAAAATTACTTAGGAATTATTAGGCCCTTAAATACCATATTAAAATATTCTAATCACCATATTTAAGTCTGGGGTATTTCAATCTACCCCCTTAAGGAACTTTGCCCTCAAAGTTGGTGAATCTAATATGGTTACTTGTATAAATACTCTATGCTAAGGTTATGACCTCTACATATAACTTGTCAAACTCCAAATGTCTGACATGATGCATACTACGCATCCAAACAGCATGTCACTGCATGCATAGCAATCAACAATATCCGTTTTACTTCTCTCCAAGGGGGTCCATCCGCAGACAATTAGGTACCATCCTCCCCCAAGTCGAGTGATCCCTCACGTACCGGTCACGTTTGAACACTTACGCTTTCTGGTTCACGACCGTCATGACTTGAGCACTTACACTTTCTGGCTCTACGGTCCTTTGGTTCAGATCAAATTCATTTGCACATATAGAGATCCTCAGGCACTTACTCATACTTACTTACTCATACTTTACTCATACTTACTCGGGACTACGCTGCCCCAGTGCCCTTGGAAAATTACAAAACACACACTGTCACCGCACGAACGGTGTAGTGGTTTCAAAATTAGTCAACACTCCCACCGAATCAAAACTAGCTTCTCCTCCTATGGTTTCAACCGGATACCCGTGCCTAGGCATGGAAGATCCACTAGCGCCCGTGGGAGCAGTTTCAAAACCGATCCTCATTCTCAAGTTTGAAGAAAACATTGTACCAAATTAGTTTTGGAAATTCATTTTGAAAACTTGCATACATCTCCCAAATTCAATTTATGATGATTATACATATTACTAGTGTTATTTCTGTGGCCACTTAAGGGGAGCTTCCAGAGTCCTTCAACCCCAATGTGATCAGCATTGGTGTTGAACTATCCGTTCACTCCAATTTGTGTTTGGCTTCCCTTGATCGCTAGCAAATCAAGTTCCGCCTCCCACCTCAATACAAACAGACAGATCGTCAAACATTATTTCATTTTCTATCTTTTTAATCTTGCTACTCATAATCACACACATGCATTTTCCCATTCGTATGATTCACTTACCTACTTACTAATCATCTCATCAATTATTACTACATCTTCTCCAACTACTATACTTAGGGAATTCGTGGGTATAATATCCCATTAATTTGCTATACCGAATTTATACTCATAAGATACATCGATTGTATACCGATTCATACTCATTACATACATCGGTTCCATACCGATTTATACCCCTCAAGTTTCCCATACATACTCATTCCTCATGCTATTACCAATTGGGGTCCTCATTCCCTTGGAGTTTCTCTACTCCTTTTCCTATACTTACTTCTCAAATAACTACAATTACACGATGAGTGAATACAAATGTTTATGTAACATACGTATTAACCATCAAAACGAATTCTCCTACGCTATGCACATTGTAGTTTACACACCTATCACGTAAAACATACATTTCGCGGTTTTCGCTCTACCCCCCTTAAAAGGGATTACGCCCACGTAATCTACCATGTGTCAATATTGGACATTGGTCGAAGGCATTCAGCCGTCATGGAGTGGTTCAGTTTCCATGCGGTCTATTATACAATGTTCCTTGATCAATGGGTCTTAACGGTATTACCGGTTAGTCCCTGCATCAAGAATTTTCATCGGAGTTATTTAACTCTTAGCCGGGTTCGATTCTAGCTTAAATGGTTTTAAGGCATTGGTTAACCTCTTATTCATTAGGTGTATTTCACTTGGAATTCTGGGCCCACTAGCTTCTGCTGCGCGACCCTGATAACTTGGGTTATTCACCCTTCTTGTTATCCTTAATGTGTTACACATCACCTTTTTATCCCTCTTATTGTGGGAATAGGGTTTATTGACCAAGTGTGGTGTTCTCTTACCGTGCTCTAACTCGATGAGTTTTAGATTCATAACCAGCTCTCTGGCAATCTATATACATACTGTTGTGTTTTGTAGTGATCATTCACTTGGTTCCTCCGACTTACTGTCGGTTGAGGTTGAGTCACTACTTAGTTGTAGTGCTTCCTCTATTGTTAGTAGCTTCTGAATTATACCAGTTTCTCTGGTTTAGTACTAGTGTTGTTTACTTGTATGACCTTGCATATCCAATGCGTCGGTCTTTGTGACTTTCTTAGGTCTCCTTTCACCTTTATTCCAACGGAATTCACATCTTGTGATTGTTGGTGTGTTTCACACTCTTTGTGCTCTTTGACCTTAGGCCGCATGGTTTGTTTCTAAGCTTTTGCTTAACTGGCTTACGCCATGTTTACTGGTGAAAGGAAGAATTTACCACGATTTACATTTTCTCATATTCCTAGCTATCCCACTCAATCATTAACTGCACAAGTGCAATACCAAAACACTCAGTCCTACAGAGTGCAGAGGCGTAAACTCTTGGCAGTAACTCTCTTATGTGATCGCAATAGGAATGAACATTATTCCTTTAGGTGGTGCTTCATCATTTGGTGCAGACTTCCGGCTTGTTGCCTGGTCTGTCCACTATCTCTTAGTAACAACTCCATATCATTCGGTGATTATTCGCATACATTGGTCGCATGCTGCGCACCATATTCTTACGGATTCTACAATATTGGTTTGCATGGCATCCACTGTTGCTAGCTTCAGCTCATGCATTTCCACCATTTATACCATGGTCCGGTGTTTATACTTCTGAGCCGATTACTTCTTGTTTGTCAACAATTGTTGTTGAAGCTTATTTTACATCGCTTGGCAATAATTGTATGTTCAAGCTTCACTACATTAGTAGTTCTGAAAGGGATATATTTTTAGACAGTTACTGATGGCATCCCCTTCTTGGGATCCATGTGTTTACCGCTCTTACGGTCTCACATTTATGAGGGGTATCCTTATTCATTGGTTGTTACTCTTTTATCGGTGTCATCCTTGACCACGTTCCATATAGTTCACAATGGTTTTGCAACCGTTGGGTTGTGTGGTAACATTTTCATGGCCTACTAGCCATATTGCCTAGGGCGCTGCTCATCAAAGGTCATTCCCAAGTGATTACTTCTTCATAACACATTGCTGGGTTTGGAGGTGATACTGGGCTCCATGATTAGATCGTCGCATCACGCTTCCGTTGTGGAGGCCCTTTGTATCTTGGTATTGATCGATACCATTTATTAATTTGGGGTATCCCCTATGAAGTGGGATCCCTCCGGTGTTCTAACCGGATGTTTGTTCCGATTGTGGTGTTCTTACCACGACATCTCATTCAACTGTGTTGACTTGCTACCCTTTACGGATTGCTCCTGGGTAGTACTGATTATATGGTAGCATCTGGCTGACATTTATGAGTGTGTTCAGTTTGTTATCCTACCTTGCGGTTCTGGATCTGAGTTATCCGTTGAGGGTTATAGCGTCTCCCGTCCTTAGGGTAGACCACTGGTGCTTTTCCTTATGTTATAATGGGTTTGGTATTCCCTTTGGTGATGAATGGTAATTTCGGTACCATATATGATCACCCTGTGTGTTTGTGGTAGTTGTTCTAGGAATTCCATCCCGTTCATTGAACACTGATGTGTTAATGTTATGCATTTGCCTTACAGTGTTTAGACTGGGTATTCCTTCTAGTTATCATGCTTTACTTCGATATCTTGAAGACATATCCAATGTCTTATTCCGTTGTTAGTGCTTCTTGCACTTTCAACTATTAATGGTTCTCCTGGAGTGAGTTTCTGACTCCCTAGCTTGTAGCTTATCTAAGTTTCCTTTGCTCGTTTGAGGTATTCAACTATTCTGGTTGAATTTACTTATGGTCCGTAGAACGGAGTTGGCTACTTCCCGTGTTTCGTACACTACATGTATACATACGTGGGGTACCTTTTTGGCACATTACCACTTACCTGACTATTTGTCGGGCCCGCAAGCTCCTTCGGAGTGCGGTCGTCCCACATCCCGTATTTGGGTACACTTGTAGTGTTCGTCACACGCCTAGGTAAAGTATTCTATTGTCAACTCCTCTTGTATCATTCTATGATACTCACCGTAATCCCGTCGGTTTGGTTTTAAAATCCAAGGTTTAAAAGGAGGGTTTGTGGTTTTGAAAGAAAGATTTGGGTTTGAAATAACAGTTCGGTGTTAAAAGGGATTCTTCATGGGGTTGCCATGATTGAGGTCTTGACCAAGTTCAGCTTCTCGCTGACCGGTATACTCTTAATACAGTGGTCTGGTCGTTATGCCTTCCCAAGGTTTCGTTATTTAAATACTTAGGATTGGTGATCCTATATTCGCTCCATTCGTCATAGCGGTACTTTAGCAAGTATTTGCGGGTTGTTAAAAGTCTTCCAACCATCTTGTAGTCGCTGCACTTGCCCTGGGCAAGTGCGCGGGTAGGTTGTTTTTCGGTTAACGTATACCGGTTACGGTATCGTTTCCATCTGTATTTGGTGGTTTTATTAGATCTTTCTTTGATCTTTTGATCTTGGTGATCGATCTCCTGAGTCGTTTCTCAGGGTACTTGACATGGTTGTCATCCATCCGGGTGTCTCACACCTTTAGTGTGGGTAACAAGACTTGACTTATCCTTAGGAACCATGTTGTAGTCCTATAGGTGTCTGTGTTATGAATTCTTTCATAGTTATCTAAACCATGTTTGTTCGGTTATTATTGCCTCTTGGCGTGTAGGTTTGGTATTAATCCAACCTCGACTAGTTCCTCAGTCGGTTTGTATACCGTTGTTGGTATTATTAAATATTACAGTCCGTAGACTCTCTTGTCTCGGGCCCGTTACTCTATCTTCCTTGCTTCATTGCGTGATTGTGTTTATCTTCTTGCTGGCTATTCATGGTTCTCGCGACTGCGAAGCATGTCGCCCCATGGTGCCATAAATTCCACTATCCTTTATTTAGGATCTTCAATCCTCCGCCATTAAGTGCGGTCATCATCATCCAACGGGAACCGTCTTCGGGACTTCCAGTTCTTGGACTCTACCGTATGACAGGTTCTTTTTCTAATAAGGTTTACTTGCAACTGCCAGATCTGGTGTTACCCGAGTGTGAGAGGTCTTTCCATCTCTCTGGCGTTATTCTCCCAACTTAATACCGTGGGTTGCGGAGGGCGGGGTATGGTTGTTGTAGGTTTCCGGTTCACGCGGAAGTTCCTATCTAGCGTACCTCTCACGCTAACACTCAACCCTTAGCCCTAAGTTTCCAATTCCTAACTCGGTATTTTCATAAACTCGGTATTTCATCCATCAGAGCGATACTTCACTCTGATACCACTTTTTGTAACACCCCTACCGCTAATACCGTCATTACTGTACAATACTTACATTCGCAGCGGATACTCCATACTCAACGGCGGGTGTACAATGCCGTTAATCGCCCACGTGACTAACAAGGTGAGTTACAATACTACATACTATCGGTCTGATGAATTGAACATACCGAGTACTCTACACAGTACATTACTTTCCCTTGCATACTCAACCATAATTCAAATACAACTCCAATGCAATACTATACCGAGTCTACTACAATCCTTAAATTACCGATACAGTTTGGAACTTCCCATTTCACAATACATTACAAATACAGACCCTATTATACAACTACCCATGCTTACATACCAGTCCCCGTCCTACTCTCTCGAACGGTGGTCAGCTTCGAGTACCTGCACACTAAAAACGTTCCCCTAGGGGGTTAGCTTACGCTGAATATGAATTTTGCATATACCGCGTGCTAACCGCGGTACGCCGACTACTTTGGGTCAGATATACATGGAGTTCATTTTACATGCATACATACATACTCATGCTACAACAATACAATCAACAATGCCTACATACACATACAAGGTTCAATACTTACCAAGGAAGACAATTCGATAGTCAACCGTCCGTATTAGTTATTTATTCATTACTCTTTTGTTGCGTTACTCACTACTCTGTTCGTACTGTGTTCCATATTCGCTACTCTACTCATACTCACTCCTTACTCTTGCATACTCATCACTCCATGTTCAATACCTTACTCGCACACGATCCTTACTCTGTACTCGTTACTATACTTGTGCATACTCACTACTCAATACCCCATACTTACTCATACGTACTCAATACTTACTCATACATACTCAATACTCGGTACTCATTACATACTCATACTCACTTCTTACTCAGTACTCATTACTTTACTCATACATACACAATACTCATTACTCATTACTTTGGCCTCTGGGCGGAGTCATACACAAGACTCGCCACCGGACGTACAATACGAGGGCTATACGCTTAGCTCCTCAAATACTCAAATGTCCGTGTTTACCGGACTACTCAAATTCCCAACACTCTTCTCTCAGAGTATATTACAATCTCATGGATTAGCCTAGAAGTATCTCTCTTGATAACCTCCACTAGCTTAGGGAATTACCACCGTCTAGTATCATCAGATTTAAGGGTTTCCCCAATGTATCAAATACTCTCATGTTCGGGACATTACTTACATCAGTCGGGTCCTCTCATAATGGGTCGACTAATTGCTAAGGGGTCTGGAGATCCCTCGTCATTCTTTACTACTCTCATGGTTCATGTTTTGCACCAAGATTAATTCCTCTAATAGAGGTTACTTATATTTTTCCACTACTTATTGTTTGTGGATTATTCATTTCTATTCTCCTACCGTTATCGGGAGGTTGCTACTCCCGTACGCTCTCTCACATTCTAGTGAGTTCGTTGGTTTGCGTTATCGTTTATTGATTCGTTAGTTTAGTGCGTTGCTACGGTTCCATTAGTTCACAACATGACTCTTACTACGAGTCACTACACACCAAGACTCATCTATGAGTCGATCTACGCACTAAATGAAGCCACACAATCAATCAAGAATGGTTAGCTCACACAACATACATCAAGACATACAATGAAAGGAAATAAACCGTTTTCATGCTTTAGTCTTGATTAGCCGGCATACAGCACACAAATCAACGTAACTCGGTTAGCATTCGGGGCATGAGAAAATCATACCTTTCACCGGGGTTAGCTTTACTGTGTGTTCCCTTGTTCCTTGGTTCACACTTGTTCCACTGATAATGTTTCAAACATTATTATTAATACTATGCTCATATGATTCACAAGTAATTACTACTCCCGTACTTACCCCGTTATCCCGGTGTACCTGATGTTCTTTTACTCTCAATTTTCTTAACTACTTTTCATACTTGTTCTCCTACTCATATACTTACTTTCTTACCATTGGTGTTACATTAATGGTGTATTACTAAGGTCCTTTATGTATGTACTTGTCTATATATATATACATACATATGATTACTATGTTACTATTCTTATTATTTTTTTTTTTTTATAAGTTAGGGCCGACCGACCCACCGACCGACCCAACCTATGGGTCGGTCCATTCTAGTAAGTTTTCCATCCTCTGAAATTGTCCTGACCGACCCAGAACTGTTCCGACCGACCCATACACCTCTGGGTCGGTCCATTCCAGAAGCTTTACGTTCCATCGTCTGTGCTCCGACCGACCCACCGTCCGACCCAACCTCTGGGTCTGTCCGGTCCAGAACATGCCTACAGCTTTTGTTTTTCACTTCTTTCTTTACCCATTTCTTCCCCAATCTTCCTACATGTAATCCCACATGTTTTAGCACCATTTAGGATTCCTAAAATACCTTAATTCATCCACCAAATCCATTACTAAATCCATCAATCAATTTACACCATTACTTCCTCAACCAATGCCATTCCTAGCATTCTAAACATCTCTCCTTACCATGCCAATTCATTCCCAAGCCATTACACTACCTACACCCAAGTACAACCCTCTTCTTACCAAATCTTGCACACTATTTGTTTTTCCTAGTTCCACAATGTATTTTGATACTTCTTTGCTATAGATTTTCACCTTCTTATTTCTCATACTACAACTATCATTCCATAGCTACTAAACATCTCTACTTACTCCAATACACACCTTGGTTCTCCCATTCACCAAGTCATTCTTAATTCACAATTCCTACTAAAATTTCGCCATAGTTCACCTACTTTCCTTACTTATCCACACATGTCTTTTCTCATCATATTCATCCCTATCCTAGCCAAACCACAAGGGTTATACCAGCACACATACCAAATCCCAATACGCCAATACTTCTCAATTACAATACCAACACATCATTACTTCTTCAAATAGCTATACTAATACACATACACCATTCATTTGGCTCTAAGGCCTACAAATCCACATTTTTGCTCACAAATACTCAAACATCCACAACTACAATACTAGTACAATAGTTTAGGTTCTTTTATTTGTTTACCCATTCCCATTACACTAATGCATTAAATTAAGCATTGAGAAGGAGCTCTTACCTTGAGCTTATGTTTTCCTTCTTTCTTTTCCAATCCTCATCTTCCTCTCTTTCTTGCACCAATCGGTCAAATGGGTATGGAGTTGTCAAACTCCATCCCAACACCCAAGAAACACAAAAATGCATTTTAATTATCCTTCTAAACCCTTAGAGAATTCTAATTCATTAAGAAGGGCTTAGAACACAAGTTAGGGTTTTACCTTTGGGGATTTTTGAGAGCAATTCTCACCCTTGAATCGAGAAGGGGATTACTCCACCATTGGAGGGTTGAAACAATGCTCCAAAGTAAGAGAAAAAGAAACAATGTAAGAGAGAGAGGCAAAATCGGCTATACCCAAGAGATGGAGAAAAGTGAGGTCTTTCATGGAGATTTTTACCTTGTTTGAAAGAGGAGACTCCAACCTTCACAATGGTGTGCTTTTCTCTCCAAATGGGCAAAACCCATGGAGATGAAACTCATCCTTTCCGAATTTTGAAAAGAGGGAATGATAGAGGGGGATGAGGGGAGTTCAAATAAGTACTTATTTTTATGATTGGAGCTTGGAGGAAGCTTGGGCAAGGCAAAGAAGTTGAGGTAGCCATGGATGGCACCTTGAAATCGCCAGCAAGGGGGAGAGGGAGTTGTAGTCGGCTGGGAAGGAGAGAAGGAAGAAGGGAAGAGAGAGAGAGGGGAAAAGGAAATAAGGAGGAGAGAGAGTCCCCCCTTTACTTTTGTACTTTTTACTTTTAGCTTTTTTATTTAATTATTTGTTACTTGTGTGTGTGTGAGAGAGGGCTGTTTACACCAGTAAAAACCGGCCCCCACTGTTATACTAGCTGGAGCGTTTTTCGTCTTTTACAAAAAACACTCGTTAATTTACCTGGTTTTGATACTATTCACTAATCGGGCCCGTTTCCCGGAATTTTCTCGTTTCTTTATTTTTATTGGTTATTAAGCTTCCGTTACTGCTTAATAATAGTTATTTAATGATTTATAATTTTTACGGGTTCGTTTGACCACTTAAAATCATGTTTTCGGGTTTTCTCGAAAAACGTGCGCTAAAGCTCTATTAGCGTTTTAATACATTATTTGGATCCGTTTCTTTCAGGAATCATTCCCATACACTAATTAGGCATGAATAAGCCTTAGGAATCCTTATAATACTCTAACCGAGGTCTCGTACCTCCTATGGATATTTAACGCTTATTTTAGCGTTTCCCGCTTTCTAAGCGTTTTCTCATTACTTTTGGATTTATTTTCCCTTACCAAAATTACTTAGGCATTATTAGGCCCTTAAATACCATATTAAAATATTCTAATCACCCTATTTAAGTTCGGGGTATTTCACTAAACAAATATCTAGCCAATCTAATGAGTCATCAATTACTATTACATAAAGTAACATTAATTAACATAAAAGCAAAATTAGCTTACCTTTCTCATTTGCCTTGCTTCCCAGCCGACACCAAGCCTCTTAATTCTCTCTTTTGCTCCTCCATTACCGTAAGAACACACCAAATACAGAGGAGAGCACCAATTGACATAGGTAAGCTTATTAAGCCATTTTATGTTCATTCTCTTCACATTTCTTTCCTCTTTCCATGGAGCTAAGCATCAACCATTTCCATCCATGGTTTTAGGTTGTTTTGGAGGTTAAAAGGAGGGTGAATCTCGACTGTAACAAGGGAAGAAGGTGGAGAATTCTAATCTTGTTCTTAAGGTATAAAAATGTGCTTTAAGCACTTATATCTTGTTTCTTTTCAATTCCGGTTTGAAACTTGCTCTCTTAGGCTTATTATCTCCTTATTAACATACTTATTCAGTTGGTATATCAAGAGCTTCAAGGTATAGCCAAATCCAAGCCAAAAACACCATTTTCGGCATTTTAATCAAGGTAAAAATTAGCCATCTTCTAATCTGAGTTATACCAGTTTTAAAGCTTGGTTTAGTAGCCCTTTTGATACTCTTATTTTTCTGTAAAAACAGGCCGAATAACAACTTGTTTGATTTGGTATTCTAAGGTAAATTTAACCTTGAAATAATACCTTAAAACACTTCTTATGGTTAGATCTTGCTTGAAGACTAATCATGCCTTAATTGCTGTTTGAAAACATGTAAACTAAGCTGTGGAAAACTTATCTCCAAACAGCCGTGGCCAAACAAGGCCTAAACTTGGCAAAAACAAGGTATAAATCACTTAAACCTACACTTGGTATATTAATATGTGTTTATACATATGTGTATAATATATGCGGTGAGTGAACAAGGTTTAAAGGTCTTATTTTGACCTTAGGTGATTAAGGAATGGTTTAGTAAATTTTATAACTAATTAATTAACATAATTGTCAAATTTAAGACATTATGTGGAAAATTGGTAAATATGGAAAAGATGGTGGTAAGGCCGAGAGTTTAAAGCATTTTTAGGCATTTATGTGTAATTTATTTTATAAGCTAATGTTTGTAATAAGGCCATGTACTTTAGGCCATTTTATTTATGTATTTATAAGGTTTTATTTAAGTTTAAGTAGTATATATATATTACCACAAGGAAATGGGGTATATAGTGTAATTAAATTAAATTTGGGGGCTATATAATAATAAAGCCGAAAATTGGAGGTTTAAAGGAGTTTAAATAAAAATTATAAGAGTTTATAAAGTTTTGGGGTTAAATGGTAATTTCTGAAAAATATGGGTATAAAACCGTAATATATGGAGATTAATGGTCAAGACAATATTAAGGTGGTCAACCTTGACCATATGGTAGGCTTTGACCAAATTAGATAAGTTAAATAACTTATTTAAGGTTTTATAATAAGATAAGTATTTAATTGTAGCAATTTTATAACATATGTGGTAAATATGCTATTACAGAAAATAAAGGGTGTAAAATGGTATTATAAACACCCATGGGCTATTTGGAATTTTTAGGAATTTATTGGGTTGATTTTGGAATTAAAATAAACTATATATGTATAATATATAGTTATTATGTCATTGTGACACTTAGGATAAATATATGTGGTGGAATAGTAATAACCGATTATATATGGGTTAATAATGTTAATTATAACCCTTAGGTGAAATTTGGTGATTTTTAGAATAATATAAGGGTATTTAATAAGATATATGTATAATATATAGTTTTAAAGATATGATAAAACTATATGTTATAAATTGGGCCAAATGACAATTATAGAAACTTGGTGGGTTAGAAAAATAATTTAGAACAACACATGGGTCTGTTCGAAAATTTTACAAAATAAAACCATAGGTTATACCATTTTATAAGTTAAAAATGTTATATTATATGATATATATATAACATGGTATAAATAATGGCGTGCTTTTGTAAATAAAGGAAACTATGGATTATGGAAAAGAATAAGGTATAAATGTATATACCTATGCGGCAATATAATATAGTTTTGTATAAAAACTATAGATTATAAGTTAAAGGAAATAAAAATATCATATTATATGATATTAGTATATGGTATAACATTACATAATGTTATGTGGTCAAAATGAAATTAAAATAGAGATAAGGGCTGTACCGAATTATTAAGGTTGGAAAAATGAATTTTAGACTACGGTCTACAATGTTATAAATGTTATAACAATTATATGGTATTAAGGTGGTTTTAATGGAATTAATATAAGTAAGGATATTCACATTAAATAATGTGATAAACTATAAATAAATAAGATTTACAAAATAAGGTATTTATTGATTAAACCTTAGGAGTTGTAATTATACAACATAGGATGTTACATAATATTAGGATAATAATCTTAATATAAGTTGTATAACGTAATACAACTAGTGGGTATAATCATCTAATATAAATTGATAAAATGTAACATATAATATAAGAGTTTTATAACTCATGAAATTTACCTATATGGTAAATATATACATATGCGAGAATAATGTATATAAGGATGAATATATAATATGGTTGGAAACCATATAATATAATGGTGGAGTTTATGACATGAAAAATAGTTACAAACTATAAGTTATAAGTTTTTGAATGCAAATGTAGTTTACTAAATATAATGGATTATATATTACAATATAATAAGTCATGCATGCATACATGCAACTATAGGTTATACACCTAAATTAAATGATGGATAAGATTAAAGTAAAATAACGAATTAAACTTAATAGTCGAAATAATACGACTTACGAGTTTTAGTAACAAAGCCGACTGGTTTAGAGAAACCCGTAACAAATAACTGTAGGAATCCGGGGATGAACTGTCGGGGTTACTTATTATTCGGAAATACCGGATGTAGTTAGTCATGTAGACTGACTTATAGTTTTATTACCGTTTAGATCATACTTCAGGCGAAGGCGCTTGACGAGCTAGTGGTTTACACTGCGCATCCTTGGTCTAAGGTGTACGGTATGTAAAGGGGTTTGATCCAAGTTGTCCTAAGGAATTCCTTGGGCTCGGATTTGGTTGATATAACTTGTGTGTTATGTGTGTGGTTACGTGTATATGATTATATGTGTTATTGCATTAATTATATATGCATGAGCGTCCTACGAGACTAACACTACGTCGACTATAGATTGACTTATATAAACATACATATACGTTATTGTGATGACAAGACGGTTACTTGATATAATACCATAGTATTAATATTAAGTATATGGCAACCTAAGTAAAACACTTAGGAACGAGTCACGACATTGTCGGTCTCTAGAGCATGGATCTCGAACATGAATATAACCTAGATTACTTCTAGGTATGCGTGAGACCCAGTGGGCAGTAATTAATAAATTATATTCTCCATAAGACTAAGAGCATATCTTTAACATTATGAGAGAGAGATGGTGTGAGTTGAGGTGAGGAATCCAGTGTAGTTTATGAACTACCTGGTTGCGCATTTGTGATCACTGAGGGGTTCCCGGTCGGGTTCCGCTCCAGGTTTATACCCAACGAGCCCTACTTAGATCGTGGGTCAGGTGGCTACGGCCTTTATATGGACGCCTTACGAGGCAAAAGAGAATAGTCAGGGGCCTCCGGACCTCTAGCGAAATGAGCACCTTTGTGTGTACTGGAGGACTACTGTCCATGGTAAGGTTATCGGGTTGTCTTAACATGATGCCCAACTGGTATTAATTAAACATGGTTTGGATGGGGCCTTTAAGGCCAAGGTAAATTAACTATGGAAACTGTTCGCTACGGCGATTGTACATTGTACATTATACTACAATTATTTCGACATGTTCGATTATACAACTGTTGTTTGTGATATGATAAGAATGTTGGATTGGATGGATGATTATGTATATTATGCATGTTTATTACAGTGTTGATTACAACTATAAAATGGTAAAGCATGAAACCAATCTAATAATAAGATGGTTAAAATGACTAAGTGACCATTAGGGTCCAGGCCCGGCATACTCAGCGTTTATCACTGATACTACACTCATTATGCAGGTTGTCGATTATTGTCGAAGCCGAAGTGCGGGAACAAGGTAGTTAGAGTTTATTCTAATTACCACACATGGAGTTTATTTGTATAACGATGGCAGACTGGTGAATGTATTATGGTACGATTATGTATATTTGGAATTGGGTAGACGCTCACTTGTCGACGTTTATGGTGTATGGACTTAGTATGATGTATAGGAAGTTATCTCGTTATCACGGCGGTTAGCAGTTTGTTTATGTTGGATGTTGGATATAGTTTGGCTTCGTTACTCGCATGGGCGAGTAATGGCCGGTGACACCCGAGTGGGTATTGTTGTTATTATTTATTCTTCCGCTGTAAGACGTTTTATTTATTGCTACGAGAGAGATTATTACGTGTTTAAGGAGAGGGGTGTTACAGGTCGAGTCATGAATTTACAGAACCAGAAGTCTACTGACTTCGACCGACCTTGGGACCTACCCTGCAAGGTCGGTCGAGTCCTAAATTTTGAACCCAGAAACACACTAACTCCGACCGACCTTGGGACCTACTCTGCAAGGTCGGTCGAGTCTAAAAATGAAGGACTAAACCTTTATGACTTCGACCGACCCTAGGACTGAAATACCCCAAACCTAAGTATGCTAAGTAAACATCAAATTATGATGTAGAAAGGCTAAAATATGCCTTAGAAAGATTGGTAGACAATCTTAACCAAGGAAAACACAAGAAAGTGTCTTAAAGGCAATCAGGGCAAAAACGTGCTCTAAGCTTGGAGAGACTTGGGTGAGTACCCAAATATCATGATAGGACCTTAGTAATATTCTAATGGTCATTTTAAATCAAGTAGCAAAGAAAACCAAGCTTGAAAACAAGTTAAAACACAAAATGTGCTTTAAGAAGTCTTAAAGCACATTTTTGAGAAATTGTCTTAGAATTGAGTTTTGAGTGGCTAAATGTCCATCATTACTCTTTAATCAACATGTGTACTAATTAGTATCACATTAGGAGGTCTAAATCAATGGGAAATCAAAAATTTCAGAAATATATGCACTGATTAGTGAATAGTGCCAAATAGTGACTAGTTTAAGTTTTAATCAACTTAAGCTAATTAGTTGGTCAACAAAGACCATGACTAGCCTCATTTAAGGTAGGTGGCGGGTTTTTATGTGGGGAGTCACCACATGAGTCATCAAATGAGAAAGGAAAAGAAGAGATAAGTAAAGAAGTTACTATTTGCTTTATTAAAGCAAAATATCTTATATTAGCTCACTTCTCTCCTTTATTCTCCATTTCTCTCCTTCACCCACGGTTTCTTCTTCTTCTTCTCTCTGTTCCAAAACCGAGAGTGTTGCTTCCCCATGGTTCTCCATCTTCAATCACTTGCCAAATACAACTCCAAGCTCCAAATCCAAAACAAATTGCATATTTGTCTTAGTTAGGTCAAGACCTATCTTTCTATCTTTTCAAATCTTTCAAAGCTCCATTTTGGTGCCATGAGAAAACTCCATTGATGGAGGAAAATCAAGTTTGAAGAGCTCATTAGCTTCTCTCCATTCTCTTAAGGTAAAGAAAATGTAAGAAAAACCATGTTTCCATCATTTCTTGTACATGGCCGAAAATTCCTTCTCATGGGGCTTTTTTTATGCCTTGTTCTAGCTTGATTTATTCACCAAGGACTGGTGGAGGTCCTATTTCATTCAATGCCAAAGTCTACCTTGAGACTTCAAAGGTAATCATCCACTTTATGCCTTAGAACACATTTCTAACCTAGGTTTTCATTCCTTGAGGTTAGTGCATTGCTTAGTACTCATATGAGTCCTTAAATATTGATTAGAACATTGGCAAAGGAAGTTAAGTGGTGGCCGAGATCTATGCAAGAAGAAGGCCTAAGGAGGAAATTGAGATAAGCTTGAGGAAACAAGGTAAAATGCTTACCTAATGGTGGTTTAAGATTAAGGAATGAGTTTTGGATAAATACCAATGTAGCTTAGAGCTTACATTGTGTATTGGGTTATATAACCTAAGGAAAAAAAAAAGAACTTAAACAAGCTTATGAACTTGTGATTAAGGAGCTAATGAGAATGAGTTAGTAATATAAGTTTAAGGTGGATCTTAAGAGCATTATAACTACTATGAGATTGATGAGTGTATTTGCAGGTTGAAAGCTTATATATGTGGGAAATTCAGTGTTTAAGTTTAAGTCATTTAAGGGCCTAAGAGCCATGTCATTTAAGAGCCTTAGTGCTATGCAATTTAAGATTATTGCAATATATTGAGTTTGTTGTGAATGAGTTGGTTTGGGTGATGAGATATGAGGAAGAACTTGAGTGTGTGAGATGGTTAAATGAGGAAAAATAATGTGTTTGGGTATGATAATATACTAGAGGAGCTATGGCGAAATTTGAGTAGAAAATAAGTGTTTAGGTGATGGTGGTGAATTAATATGACCTAGGATTTACTAGGAGTCATTATGAAGAATTTGAGTGGAAATGAGTTAACTAAGGAGTTCTTAAGGATGAGAATGACCTAGAATGGTCTATGAGGAAGTTAGAGTTTAGGTGGGTGTATTGAACACACCAAAGTCATGGTATGAGGAATGGTAAGACTTGTGCATAAGTTTTAAGGAGAAGGTGTATAATGCTTAAGATGATTTAGGTATGAACTTGGGAATATATCAATGAAAGTCTTGGGAAGCTTGCCTAAGTGGTGATGGTGTTAGTAGAGGACTAATGAGGTTTAGTTTAGATTGTAATAAGTGGACTTAGGTGATGGAAGAGAAAGGTGAGGGAGAATGTATTCAAACGTCAAGGAAGATGACTAGGAATGTAAGAGAGCGTGTGATCATGAGGAAGGTGAGTAAGTGAATAAAAGAAATGTTTAGGTATGCACAAGAGTTTAGGAATGATGAGTAACAAATGGAAAAGAGAGGAATTTGTTCATGGTTATGTAAGATGACTTGAGGAAGTTTTGGTAAATGAACTGAAGATGGAAAATAATGTTTATGAGGTGCCCAAACTGTTAGGAGGGAACACTTGGGTTGGTTGAAGTTTTGGTAAAGATACAAGTTGGTAATGTAAGGAATTATATGATAAGTGTTAGGAGTGTTTGTAAGAATTGAGCAAATGTTTGAGAAGATCTTTGGAAGTTGTTTTAATGAGTTTGGTGAAGGTTATAAGGTGTTTTGATGTCTGCCCAATGATGTTAGAACACATTAGGAGGCTTGAGGAAAAATTTGGAGAAAGTTTGACAATGTATGGGAAGTTTCTGCAGCCGACCTACCCAGGGGACCGACCCCAGTCTGGGTCGGTCGGGCTGAAACTGTGAAGTTGGATGTTCTCTGCACCCGACCCAGGGGGTGGGTCGGTCGGACCATAAAAAAAAAAAAAAAAAAAAAGAGAGAAACCCTAAGAGAGTTTAGCGGTATTAATGGTACCCCATTAAGGGGGCAATGATGATTAGAGGCATAAAGACCTAAGGGATTAAGTTAAGAATAAACTTAAAAGTTTAAGATTAAGTTTGTAAGATTAAGTTGTAAGACTTAAGAGGTGTTAGGTGGGGATCATTAAGGGTTAAGTAAGTTGAATTAAGTTAAGTGATTAACAACCTAAAACTGAATGAATGTTTTAGGACTTGGGAGTTTGGACTCCGGAAGAGAGTAAGCAGCCGAACGACCAACGGTGAACGGTACAGTTGTTTCTTCTTGTGACCTGCTTGCTAACGAGGTGTCCCTCGGCTTGTGTGCTATTTGTTTTGTGTGCTCACTAAACAAGATAAAGCATGCAACCGGAACATATTATATATATATTGTATTGTTGTGTGATGTTTGAAAACTAACACAACATACCGTGAGAACTTACTAACCAATGCTTAGTAAGGAATTGAGTGAGACTAAGGAACGCCCCCTAATGAGGGACGATATGAACCGAAAGAGGTTAACCAACAAACAGGGTCTTGAGATAACTACTTACTGGAACTTGAGTGAGGAAACCCGGGACCGATCTCCGGTCATGCATGCTAAGGAAGGGGGTCGTTATCTATAGCAGATTCGACCTCCGCTTAAGGACTTGTCTTCGGACTTGTTGCCTAGGGCCGGTTGCCGGCTCAGCTACGCTGGACTCCCGTCCAGAGTAGGTGGCATTAAGATGGTGCGGTGGGATCACCTAAATCCCAGGTTCGAATTAGATACAACCAATCCCTTCCAGGAAAGGTTTGTATACTGAGATAAGATTGAGATTGAGATTAATTAAGGTAAGGTTAAGATAAGTTGCAACCATTCCTTTTTAAAGGATGGTTTGTATTGTTAGTTTAAGATTAAGGTAAGGTTAAGATGAGTTGCAACCTCCTCCTTAAAGGATGGTTTGTATAATTAGATCAAGATAAGCGACAACCACTCCTTATTAAAGGATGGTTGTTTCTTAGATTAAGATAAGACTAAGATTGAGGTGAGATAAGGATGGACTAAGATTAAGAGGGAACATTACTTAAGGAGTTAAATAACTAACTCTCTAATTAAGGGAACGCATTTAAGTCGTTCATTGTGTGTGAACTTTGATTGTTCATATCTGAGTTGTTGTTTACTGCACTTTCTATTATGTTGTGCATCTAATCAACCTCCATGCTATCGACAATTAGTCGTCGTAGCCACGTTAGCTTGGGGGCCATGAGGGGATCGTACCAGCATTCGTGCTGACCCCCTTTGGGGGCTGTTTTTACTACACAGGTACATCAGGAAGCGGACGTCGCGAGAGTAAGAAGAGGATACAGCTGTTAAGGGTTTAGTGTGGCCTACGAGTTGTGCACGTACACTCGTATGGCAATCTGAGTTAGTAAGATGTATAGGATGTGAGGGGGTTGTAAGAAGGTATGTAAATGGTTAAGGTTGTTAGACTAATGTTCGGTATATTCTGTAGTCAGACCGTGGCAAGGTCCTGGATTTGTAAAGAATTCCGCTGCGATATGTTTATATATATACGGTTAAGTTGCGAGACCACATTTGGATTGAGTTGGGGTGTTACAAAAAGTGGTATCAGAGCGTAGTTACGCTCTGAAGACAAGAAATACCGAACTTAGGAGAATGATGAGCTGAGATTGAGTTACGGGTTAAGGGTTAAGAGATAGAGTGTGAGGTGCGTCAGCCAGGACTTCCCGGTGTTTATCGGATATCCATAGTACCTAGGCCCGCCCTCCACATCCCTAACCCTAATACGTGGAACAAACGCCAGAGAGAAGAAAGCCTTCTCTTACTCGCGGAAACCCGATCTGGCAGTAGCTAACAGTAAGCAATACGAGAAACAAACTTGTTGACAACAGTTATGGAGAACTTGGAGGTTTTTAATGGAGCGCATCGGCGAAAACAGGCGCTACCAATGGAACCTTACCAGTAAAAGAACGGTAATTACACGGCAACATGGGTCGAATGCTACGCAGTCGAAATAACCCGCGATATCAATGGTAAGGAAAGCACTACGCGTGCAATAGATAAGGAAATGATAAGAGACATGAGTACCGGACAGCGGTCCGAGTGAGCATAACAGTGGGATAATACAAATCATGAGGATTGAGATTACTGGAAAGTCCAGTTAGAAACGGGAACTCCAAACCCCATACAATGAGGAAGGTTACAAAACCTGGCCAACATAACGCGGACAACGGTGGAAACACATATAAATTGTATACGAAAATAGGACTACGATGTAGTGCCTAAAGGAGAATCATTACTGTAACCACAACAAGATGGTTGAGACAAGAGCGAGGATTAAGACATAAGAAAATATTAAGGGGTTCCCTCAGAAAGAGGAACGCCCTGATAAATGACAGTACTGTCAAGCAACAAGGGAACTGCCGGATGGACGGTTATCCAAAATAAGGGATTATCGAAGGAGTCCCGAGGACTACCAATTACATGGAAATTTAGAAGGAGAGTGTCATACCGACGTACCTTGTACCAATAACCCATCCTGCATGGCGCACTTGCCATAGCAAGTGCTACCACGGTTAAGCTACACGGAAAGCCATCATGGCAAGATAGGAGAACGCTACAGTTGTAACACATATTAGTACCGGATTGTAAATCCATAAGAACAGAAAAATAAGACCTTGGAAAGGCCCGACGGCCTGACCATGATGAGATGAGGTGACGCACCAGTCAGCGGGGAGCGGAACTTGGACGAATATAAACCATGTAAATATTAGCAACGGTACCACCACTACAACAACAACAACCGACAGTACGGTAAACACCAATCCCGAACTCCAAAGGGAAAAACCTAGAGATCGCTCGGTAATGCGAGCAAAACACTATATAAGCAATGATATACAAGGGATGTACTATAAGATACTATTGAGACTGTTGAAGCATCGACTTACAACGAAAACGGGATAAGACTCTCAGAGTGACCATTAAGGACACCAATAACAACATTCTCCAATGAAGATGTTGGAAAACCCGGAAATCAAGGATAAAAGAAATAAACATAAGCTATAACCTACTAAGGATTAAAGTCGTAGAACCCTGGAAAAGGAAAGCTCAGAGGACTACCCCACAGAGCGGGCATAGTCGAGCGAACAACTGATGAATGACAGTTAACACTGTTTGTTTAACTCATTAACACCAAGTATGATTGATCATCAAGGGTGGCATAGTCAACGGAAGTTGAACGAAGCGTTGAGATGGGAGTATAAGATAACAGGATTATATCCAACTTGGACACCTAAGGCGAAACGCCTAATACGAACCTAACCTTGACTATTAAAAGACATAAGTCTAGTAAAATGACAGCTTTGTCAAAGACATCAAGTACCCTCAGATCACCTGAACAACTTCCCTAGAAGGAAGCAGGATGCAGCAACTTATCATGAAACCCGATGCTACATTTAGTATGTAACCTAACGGTGGATAGTGCTCAAAGAACCAGAAACTTATAGGGATGACCTGCAGATGGGTAAGAGTACAAATAATGAACTGAGACATTAAGCATTAAGAGCCTACGAGCCAAGGATGTTAACCACATCAGAGCCCAAGGCGGGTAAGTTATGAGAGAGCTTGTTCAAGCCACGAAGGGACTACAATTTGTAGATATGAACGGTTACCAAACCTATAACTTAGAATGGGAAGAACATTACCAAAAAAGGGTACCAATGAGAATATTGAGATAATGCTAAGGACAGGAGCGGAGAACGAACCATGCCTTTTTAGGGTGGGGATACCCCTCCTTGTTGTGAGGCCATGAGTGGGAATGAACCCTCAAAAGGGTTTTCACATATTAGAGATAAAATACACTTTATTTAGAAGATGGGAACTATGAACCTTAAGATTACCTTAGAACATACCAGATACACTTGAGTAATAAGGAAGGTTGCACAGATAGACCCCATATCTAACACCCAGGATGTAAGAATTAGTATAGGCAGAGATAAACATTGTGACTGCACATTATGGCACGTCAATTAATCAATGCTCAGAGGAGTTGTGAATCAGCGGATGACTTCTTCAGTAACCAGTCAAACTACATGGTAGATAACATCGTTAAGGATGAAAAGAAAGCGAGAGAAAATTAGCCTACTTACGAATCTGAGATTGGAATATAAACATCTTCATATCAAGAGTCAACTATCTTACAACACGGTACGAAACCGCCATACCGGATGAGAGAACTCCCAGTGTGTTTACACCAAGAAGGGATTGAGTATAAGGTAAGGCATTAGAACAAGTGAATAAGAGGTTGCACCATTAATGGGCAACATGGTAAGGGCCAACTACCATGATAGTAGTGGTCGTAAGTACAATAGTTAGATAAGTGGATTAAGTCATGGTGCGCGGTAAAAGGACCGTTAGTATGAGCCGTCAAATATTGACACTGAGGCAATTAGATTATGAGTTAAGACCAGTATAAGTAAGGAAATAAGATGGTAGACGAACTAAGCATTGATGCCAGTAGTCTGGACCTAGTTAGGTAAGATTTCACAGGAAGCACACTACCCATTCCTCATGGAACTAGAAGTGCATTCCTAGTAGAACAAATATGAGAAACATGATAAGAGGCTCTACGGAAAGAGACCTCAATTATTAAGAGACGAATCAGTACGGGATGCAGAAAGGAGCTAGAGCATACCATACCCAAGAACACGTAAATGGACTTCCCTTGATTAACTTCAAGAAGAACAATAAATGTTATTATGGAATATGATGAAAGAGGAGATCGACAACAGAATACTTCATAATTAGCAATAGCTAAAACGTGTGACGGACACTATGAGTTACTAAAACGAGACGTGGGACGACTGCACCCCACAGGGGCTTGCAGGCCTGACACGCTCATTTATGAGTTAGGGTAAGTAGTAATGTACCAGTAAGGTACCCCAGATGTGAACGAGTGTGTAAGGAACACGGGAGGTAGTCGACTCCGTACCACAGACAACGACACGAGATCAGACAAGAACAGCTACTACCACAAACAGTCGAAGAGAAGAATTCAGTCAAATCAGCAACGCAGAGGAACCAGAGAACAAATAATTAAGGACTATGAAGTGCGAAGAGCACGGATTGTTAAGTACAAACATTGAAATGCCTAAGATGTAAGACATTAAATGTAAAGCGCATTATGCACTAAACAGTAATTTCAGACTAAGAGTCATCCTCAGACCAAGGTCAGTTGGGGAGAACAATTTAGACATTCGAGGAGAAATACTAAGAGTATGAGCGTAAGATCTTCAAGAAGAATGGATAGACGAGTTACAACTCATTAAGGCCGTGTATATATAAAGATAACACGTGCCCATGAGACAATTAGGCCTAAGATTATCAGAGTGGTTGCAGCGGAAGCTAGCAGATCACTACCTTTGAGATTAGACCAAACAAAGTTAAGGAAACGGTATAAGTACCGTTAAGAATCCTCGATACAGAGACTAAGTCATTTCTGATCGAATTATAAGTAGATAGATGACGTGGAAGCTATAATGCTTGGTGAGAATTAGACATCTTGAACTTATGTTCAAAGATGATGTAACGCTGATTACGTGGGCGTAATCCATTTTAAGGGGGGGTTAGAGCGAAAACCGCTTAGCGTATGGTTGTGTACTGAGTACATAAACTACGGTGTGCATAGCAAAATAATTTGAGAATATGTTTTACATAAACATTTTAAGATAAATCATGGTTATTGCACATAGAAGATGTGAATACCATACACATTAAGTACCTATCTTGTTAACTCCGGGGTGTTAGTACAAGTTAAGAGAATTAAGGAAGAGGTTTAAGGAGACTTAAGGAATAAGGAATATATGAGGTATAAGTCGATATGAGACTATGTGTGAGTAAGAATAAGATAACATTATGAGATACAATTTGATATGAATATGAGGAAGGAAATTGTAATTCTAAGAGGTATAAGATGGTGAGAATTGGTATGGGACAGTTATAGAACTAGTAGGAATTTAGATCTTGAGGTAATTACTAAGAGATGAATCGGAATGTTTGATGGAATGAGTCCCACCTTGGAGATGTATTGATTATGATTAGAAGAACTAAAAAGATAGAAAATGGGACATTAGTGAATTATTTGGATGTTTGAAAATGACGTGGGAGGTGGAACTTGATTTTCTAGGGATCAAGGGAAAACCGAACACAAATTGGGGGGTGGAAGGATAGTTTACACTGGTGCTGATCACATCAGGGTTGGATGATTCCTGAAACCCCTACAGTGGTCACAATTAAATCACACTATGGATAGAGGCCTTAGGATAAAATGAAATTGGAGCTGATTGTATTTTTAATTAGAGGAATTATTCCTCACGTGACCTCGTAAAAAGGATTACCTTTTTACTGAGTCTCGCCATGAAGTCGAGGACGCACGAGCCTTTGTCTTCGGACCGGTGACATGGGGAGAGCAGAGTGTTTTGTATTCTGGCCCATGGTGACAAGGACGAATGAGCCATTGTCTACGGACGGTGACATGGGAGAATATGTTGGAAATTATGTGAATGTTTCAATCATCAAAAGGAATAAAAAGAATTTTGAGTGCTATAAATGCTTAAGCATGTTGTGTGATATTTAAGTATAAGAATATGGTGGATCTAATGATCCAATGAGATTAAGTATACATAAGTATGATCTATATGATCTAAGGAATGAGGTAAGACATGTACTCTAATAAGATAAGATGCATGGGAACTTTGGGGACAAAGTTCTTTTAAGGGGGGTAGATTGAAATACCCCAAACCTAAGTATGCTAAGTAAACATCAAATTATGATGTAGAAAGGCTAAAATATGCCTTAGAAAGATTGGTAGACAATCTTAACCAAGGAAAACACAAGAAAGTGTCTTAAAGGCAATCAGGGCAAAAACGTGCTCTAAGCTTGGAGAGACTTGGGTGAGTACCCAAATATCATGATAGGACCTTAGTAATATTCTAATGGTCATTTTAAATCAAGTAGCAAAGAAAACCAAGCTTGAAAACAAGTTAAAACACAAAATGTGCTTTAAGAAGTCTTAAAGCACATTTTTGAGAAATTGTCTTAGAATTGAGTTTTGAGTGGCTAAATGTCCATCATTACTCTTTAATCAACATGTGTACTAATTAGTATCACATTAGGAGGTCTAAATCAATGGGAAATCAAAAATTTCAGAAATATATGCACTGATTAGTGAATAGTGCCAAATAGTGACTAGTTTAAGTTTTAATCAACTTAAGCTAATTAGTTGGTCAACAAAGACCATGACTAGCCTCATTTAAGGTAGGTGGCGGGTTTTTATGTGGG
Source organism: Limonium bicolor (assembly GCA_023374045.1). Taxonomy (NCBI): domain Eukaryota; kingdom Viridiplantae; phylum Streptophyta; class Magnoliopsida; order Caryophyllales; family Plumbaginaceae; genus Limonium; species Limonium bicolor. The sequence continues at coordinate 204,407,087 of CM041777.1, read as the reverse complement.
GAGTCACCACATGAGTCATCAAATGAGAAAGAAAAAAGAAGAGATAAGTAAAGAAGTTACTATTTGCTTTATTAAAGCAAAATATCTTATATTAGCTCACTTCTCTCCTTTATTCTCCATTTCTCTCCTTCACCCACGGTTTTCTTCTTCTTCTCTCTGTTCCAAAACCGAGAGTGTTGCTTCCCCATGGTTCTCCATCTTCAATCACTTGCCAAATACAACTCCAAGCTCCAAATCCAAAACAAATTGCATATTTGTCTTAGTTAGGTCAAGACCTATCTTTCTATCTTTTCAAATCTTTCAAAGCTCCATTTTGGTGCCATGAGAAAACTCCATTGATGGAGGAAAATCAAGTTTGAAGAGCTCATTAGCTTCTCCATTCTCTTAAGGTAAAGAAAATGTAAGAAAAACCATGTTTCCATCATTTCTTGTACATGGCCGAAAATTCCTTCTCATGGGGCTATGTTTTTATGCCTTGTTCTAGCTTGATTTATTCACCAAGGACTGGTGGAGGTCCTATTTCATTCAATGCCAAAGTCTACCTTGAGACTTCAAAGGTAATCATCCACTTTTATGCCTTAGAACACATTTCTAACCTAGGTTTTCATTCCTTGAGGTTAGTGCATTGCTTAGTACTCATATGAGTCCTTAAATATTGATTAGAACATTGGCAAAAGGAAGTTAAGTGGTGGCCGAGATCTATGCAAGAAGAAGGCCTAAGGAGGAAATTGAGATAAGCTTGAGGAAACAAGGTAAAATGCTTACCTAATGGTGGTTTAAGATTAAGGAATGAGTTTTGGATAAATACCAATGTAGCTTAGAGCTTACATTGTGTATTGGGTTATATAACCTAAGGAAAAAAAAAAGAACTTAAACAAGCTTATGAACTTGTGATTAAGGAGCTAATGAGAATGAGTTAGTAATATAAGTTTAAGGTGGATCTTAAGAGCATTATAACTACTATGAGATTGATGAGTGTATTTGCAGGTTGAAAGCTTATATATGTGGGAAATTCAGTGTTTAAGTTTAAGTCATTTAAGGGCCTAAGAGCCATGTCATTTAAGAGCCTTAGTGCTATGCAATTTAAGATTATTGCAATATATTGAGTTTGTTGTGAATGAGTTGGTTTGGGTGATGAGATATGATGAGGAAGAACTTGAGGTGTGTGAGATGGTTAAATGAGGAAAAATAATGTGTTTGGGTATGATAATATACTAGAGGAGCTATGGCGAAATTTGAGTAGAAAATAAGTGTTTAGGTGATGGTGGTGAATTAATATGACCTAGGATTTACTAGGAGTCATTATGAAGAATTTGAGTGGAAATGAGTTAACTAAGGAGTTCTTAAGGATGAGAATGACCTAGAATGGTCTATGAGGAAGTTAGAGTTTAGGTGGGTGTATTGAACACACCAAAGTCATGGTATGAGGAATGGTAAGACTTGTGCATAAGTTTTAAGGAGAAGGTGTATAATGCTTAAGATGATTTAGGTATGAACTTGGGAATATATCAATGAAAGTCTTGGGAAGCTTGCCTAAGTGGTGATGGTGTTAGTAGAGGACTAATGAGGTTTAGTTTAGATTGTAATAAGTGGACTTAGGTGATGGAAGAGAAAGGTGAGGGAGAATGTATTCAAACGTCAAGGAAGATGACTAGGAATGTAAGAGAGCGTGTGATCATGAGGAAGGTGAGTAAGTGAATAAAAGAAATGTTTAGGTATGCACAAGAGTTAGGAATGATGAGTAACAAATGGAAAAGAGAGGAATTTGTTCATGGTTATGTAAGATGACTTGAGGAAGTTTTGGTAAATGAACTGAAGATGGAAAATAATGTTTATGAGGTGCCCAAACTGTTAGGAGGGAACACTTGGGTTGGTTGAAGTTTTGGTAAAGATACAAGTTGGTAATGTAAGGAATTATATGATAAGTGTTATGAGTGTTTGTAAGAATTGAGCAAATGTTTGAGAAGATCTTTGGAAGTTGTTTTAATGAGTTTGGTGAAGGTTATAAGGTGTGTTTGATCTGCCCAATGATGTTAGAACACATTAGGAGGCTTGAGGAAAAAATTTGGAGAAAGTTTGACAATGTATGGGAAGTTTCTGCAGCCGACCTACCCAGGGGACCGACCCCAGTCTGGGTCGGTCGGGCTGAAACTGTGAAGTTGGATGTTCTCTGCACCCGACCTACCCAGGGGGTGGGTCGGTCGGACCATAAAAAAAAAAAAAAAAAGAGAGATAAACCCTAAGAGAGTTTAGCGGTATTAATGGTACCCCATTAAGGGGGCAATGATGATTAGAGGCATAAAGACCTAAGGGATTAAGTTAAGAATAAACTTAAAAGTTTAAGATTAAGTTTGTAAGATTAAGTTGTAAGACTTAAGAGGTGTTAGGTGGGGATCGTTAAGGGATTAAGTAAGCCATATTAAGTTAAGTGATTAATAACCTAAAACTGAATGAATGTTTTAGGACTTGGGAGTTTGGACTCCGGAAGAGAGTAAGCAGCCGAACGACCAACGGTGAACGGTACAGTTGTTTCTTCTTGTGACCTGCTTGCTAACGAGGTGTCCCTCGGCTTGTGTGCTATTTGTTTTGTGTGCTCACTAAACAAGATAAAGCATGCAACCGGAACATATTATATATATTGTATTGTTGTGTGATGTTTGAAAACTAACACAACATACCGTGAGAACTTACTAACCAATGCTTAGTAAGGAATTGAGTGAGACTAAGGAACGCCCCCTAATGAGGGACGATATGAACCGAAAGAGGTTAACCAACAAACAGGGTCTTGAGATAACTACTTACTGGAACTTGAGTGAGGAAACCCGGGACCGATCTCCGGTCATGCATGCTAAGGAAGGGGGTCGTTATCTATAGCAGATTCGACCTCCGCTTAAGGACTTGTCTTCGGACTTGTTGCCTAGGGCCGGTTGCCGGCTCAGCTACGCTGGACTCCCGTCCAGAGTAGGTGGCATTAAGATGGTGCGGGGGATCACCTAAATCCCAGGTTCGAATTAGATACAACCAATCCCTTCCAGGAAAGGTTTGTATACTGAGATTAAGATTGAGATTGAGATTAAGATTAAGGTAAGGTTAAGATAAGTTGCAACCATTCCTTTTTAAAGGATGGTTTGTATTGTTAAGTTTAAGATTAAGGTAAGGTTAAGATGAGTTGCAACCCGTCCTCCTTAAAGGATGGTTTGTATAATTAAGATCAAGATAAGCGACAACCACTCCTTATTAAAGGATGGTTGTTTCTTAGATTAAGATAAGACTAAGATTGAGGTGAGATAAGGATGGACTAAGATTAAGAGGGAACATTACTTAAGGAGTTAAATAACTAACTCTCTAATTAAGGGAACGCATTTAAGTCGTTCATTGTGTGTGAACTTTGATTGTTCATATCTGAGTTGTTGTTTACTGCACTTTCTATTATGTTGTGCATCTAATCAACCTCCATGCTATCGACAATTAGTCGTCGTAGCCACGTTAGCTTGGGGGCCATGAGGGGATCGTACCAGCATTCGTGCTGACCCCATTTGGGGGCTGTTTTTACTACACAGGTACATCAGGAAGCGGACGTCGCGAGAGTAAGAAGAGGATACAGCTGTTAAGGGTTTAGTGTGGCCTACGAGTTGTGCACGTACACTCGTATGGCAATCTGAGTTAGTAAGATGTATAGGATGTGAGGGGGTTGTAAGAAGGTTATGTAAATGGTTAAGGCTGTTAGACTAATGTTCGGTATATTCTGTAGTCAGACCGTGGCAAGGTCCTGGATTTGTAAAGAATTCCGCTGCGATATGTTTATATATATACGGTTAAGTTGCGAGACCACATTTGGATTGAGTTGGGGTGTTACAAAAAGTGGTATCAGAGCGTAGTTACGCTCTGAAGACAAGAAATACCGAACTTAGGAGAATGATGAAGCTGAGATTGAGTTACGGGTTAAGGGTTAAGAGATAGAGTGTGAGGTGCGTCAGCCAGGACTTCCCGGTGTTTATCGGATATCCATAGTACCTAGGCCCGCCCTCCACATCCCTAACCCTAAATACGTGGAACAAACGCCAGAGAGAAGAAAGCCTTCTCTTACTCGGGAAACCCGATCTGGCAGTTAGCTAACAGTAAGCAATACGAGAAACAACTTGTTGTACAACAGTTATGGAGAACTTGGAGGTTTTTAATGGAGCGCATCGGCGAAACAGGCGCTACCAATGGAACCTTACCAGTAAAAGAACGGTAATTACCGGCAACATGGGTCGACATGCTACGCAGTCGAAATAACCCGCGATATCAATGGTAAGGAAAGCACTACGCGTGCAATAGATAAGGAAATGATAAGAGACATGAGTACCGGACAGCGGTCCGAGTGAGCATAACAGTGGGATAATACAAATCATGAGGATTGAGATTACTGGAAAGTCCAGTTAGAAACGGGAACTCCAAACCCCATACAATGAGGAAGGTTACAAAACCTGGCCAACATAACGCGGACAACGGTGGAAACACATATAAATTGTATACCGAAATAGGACTACGATGTAGTGCCTAAAGGAGAATCATTACTTAGTAACCACAACAAGATGTGTTGAGACAAGAGCGAGGATTAAGACATAAGAAAATATTAAGGGGTTCCCTCAGAAAGAGGAACGCCCTGATAAATGACAGTACTGTCAAGCAACAAGGGAACTGCCGGATGGACGGTTATCCAAAATAAGGGATTATCGAAGGAGTCCCGAGGACTACCAATTACATGGAAATTAGAAGGAAGTGTCACTACCGACGTACCTTGTACCAATAACCCATCCTGCATGGCGCACTTGCCATAGCAAGTGCTACCACGGTTAAGCTACACGGAAAGCCATCATGGCAAGATAGGAGAACGCTACAGTTGTAACACATATTAGTACCGGATTGTAAATCCATAAGAACAGAAAAATAAGACCTTGGAAAGGCCCGACGGCCTGACCATGATGAGATGAGGTGACGCACCAGTCAGCGGGGAGCGGAACTTGGACAGAATATGAAACCATGTAAATATTAGCAACGGTACCACCTACTACAACAACAACAACCGACAGTACGGTAAGTACACCAATCCGAACTCCAAAGGGAAAACCTAAGAGATCGCTCGGTAATGCGAGCAAAAACACTATATAAGCAATGATATACAAGGGATGTACTATAAGATACTATTGAGACTGTTGAAGCATCGACTTACAACGAAAACGGGATAAGACTCTCAGAGTGACCATTAAGGACACCAATAACAACATTCTCCAATGAAGATGTTGGAAAACCCGGAAATCAAGGATAAAAGAAATAAACATAAGCTATAACCTACTAAGGATTAAAGTCGTAGAACCCTGGAAAAGGAAAGCTCAGAGGACTACCCCCACAGAGAGGGCATAGTCGAGCCGAACAACTGATGAATGACAGTTAACACTGTTTGTTTAACTCATTAACACCCAAGTATGATTGATCATCAACGGGTGGCATAGTCAACGGAAGTTGAACGAAGCGTTGAGATGGGAGTATAAGATAACAGGATTATATCCAACTTGGACACCTTAAGGCGAACGCCTAATACGAACCTAACCTTGACTATTAAAAGACATAAGTCTAGTAAAATGACAGCTTTGTCAAAGACATCAAGTACCCTCAGATCACCTGAACAACTTCCCTAGCAGGAAGCAGGATGCAGCAACTTATCATGAAACCCGATGCTACATTTAGTATGTAACCTAACGGTGGATAGTGCTCAAAGAACCAGAAACTTATAGGGATGACCTGCAGATGGGTAAGAGTACAAATAATGAACTGAGACATTAAGCATTAAGAGCCTACGAGCCAAGGATGTTAACCACATCAGAGCCCAAGGCGCGGTAAGTTATGAGAGAGCTTGTTCAAGCCACGAAGGGACTACAATTTGTAGATATGAACGGTTACCAAACCTATAACTTAGAATGGGAAGAACATTACCAAAAAAGGGTACCAATGAGAATATTGAGATAATGCTAAGGACAGGAGCGGAGAACGAACCATGCCTTTTTAGGGTGGGGATACCCCTCCTTGTTGTGAGGCCATGAGTGGGAATGAACCCCTCAAAAGGGTTTTCACATATTAGAGATAAAATACACTTTATTTAGAAGATGGGAACTATGAACCTTAAGATTACCTTAGAACATACCAGATACACTTGAGTAATAAGGAAGGTTGCACAGATAGACCCCATATCTAACACCCAGGATGTAAGAATTAGTATAGGCAGAGATAAACATTGTGACTGCACATTATGGCACGTCAATTAATCAATGCTCAGAGGAGCTTGTGAATCAGCGGATGACTTCTTCAGTAACCAGTCAAACTACATGGTAGATAACATCGTTAAGGATGAAAGAAAGCGAGAGAAATTAGCCTACTTACGAATCTGAGATTGGAATATAACATCTTCATATCAAGAGTCAACTATCTTACAACACGGTACGATAACCGCCAATACCGGAATGAGAGAACTCCCAGTGTGTTTACACCAAGAAGGGATTGAGTATAAGGTAAGGCATTAGAACAAGTGAATAAGAGGTTGCACCATTAATGGGCAACATGGTAAGGGCCAACTACCATGATAGTAGTGGTCGTAAGTACAATAGTTAGATAAGTGGATTAAGTCATGGTGCGCGGTAAAGCGACCGTTAGGTATGAGCCGTCAAATATTGACACTGAGGCAATTAGATTTATGAGTTAAGACCAGTATAAGTAAGGAAATAAGATGGTAGACGAACTAAGCATTGATGCCAGTAGTCTGGACCTAGTTAGGTAAGATTTCACAGGAAGCACACTACCCATTCCTCATGGAACTAGAAGTGCATTCCTAGTAGAACAAATATGAGAAACATGATAAGAGGCTCTACGGAAAGAGACCTCAATTATTAAGAGACCGAATCAGTACGGGATGCAGAAAGGAGCTAGAGCATACCATACCCAAGAACACAGTAAATGGACTTCCCTTGATTAACTTCAAGAAGAACAATAAATGTTATTATGGAATGATGAAAGAGGAGATCGACAACAGAATACTTCATAATTAGCAATAGCTAAACGTGTGACGGACACTATGAGTTTACTAAAACGAGACGTGGGACGACTGCACGCCACAGGGGCTTGCAGGCCTGACACGCTCATTTATGAGTTAGTCGGGTAAGTAGTAATGTACCAGTAAGGTACCCCATGCATGTGAACGAGTGGTGTAAGGAACACGGGAGGTAGTCGACTCCGTACCACAGACAACGACACGAGATCAGACAAGAACAGCTACTACCACAAACAGTCGAAGAGAAGAATTCAGTCAAATCAGCAACGCAGAGGAACCAGAGAACAAATAATTAAGGACTATGAAGTGCGAAGAGCACGGATTGTTAAGTACAAACATTGAACATGCCTAAGATGTAAGACATTAAGACTGTAAAGCGCATTATGCACTAAACAGTAATTTCAGACTAAGAGTCATCCTCAGACCAAAGGTCAGTTGGGGAGAACAATTTAGACATTCGAGGAAATACTAAGAGTATGAGCGTAAGATCTTCAAGAAGAATGGATAGACGAGTTACAACTCATTAAGGCCGTGTATATAAAGATAACACGTGCCCATTGAGACAATTAGGCCTAAGATTATCAGAGTGGTGCAGCGGAAGCTAGCAGATCACTACCTTTGAGATTAGACCAAACTAAGTTAAGGAAACGGTATAAGTACCGTTAAGAATCCTCGATACAGAGACTAAGTCATTTCTGATCGAATTATAAGTAAGATAGATGACGTGGAAGCTATAATGCTTGGTGAGAATTAGACATCTTGAACTTATGTTCAAAGATGATGTAACGCTGATTACGTGGGCGTAATCCATTTTAAGGGGGGTAGAGCGAAAACCGCTTAGCGTATGTTTGTGTACTGAGTACATAAACTACGGTGTGCATAGCACAAAATAATTTGAGAATATGTTTTACATAAACATTTTAAGATAAATCATGGTTATTGCACATAGAAGATGTGAATACCATACACATTAAGTACCTATCTTGTTAACTCCGGTGTTAGTACAAGTTAAGAGAATTAAGGAAGAGGTTTAAGGAGACTTAAGGAATAAGGAATATATGAGGTATAAGTCGATATGAGACTATGTGTGAGATAAGAATAAGATAACATTATGAGATACAATTTGATATGAATATGAGGAAGGAAATTGTAATTCTAAGAGGTATAAGATGGTGAGAATTGGTATGGGACAGTTATAGAACTTAGTAGGAATTTAGATCTTGAGGTAATTACTAAGAGATGAATCGGGAATGTTTGATGGAATGAGTCCACACCTTGGAGATGTATTGATTATGATTAGAAGAACTAAAAAGATAGAAAATGGGACATTAGTGAATTATTTGGATGTTTGAAAATGACGTGGGAGGTGGAACTTGATTTTCTAGGGATCAAGGGAAACCGAACACAAATTGGGGTGGAAGGATAGTTCTACACTGGTGCTGATCACATCAGGGTTGGATGATTCCTGAAACTCCCTACCAGTGGTCACAATTAAATCACACTATGGATAGAGGCCTTAGGATAAAATGAAATTGGAGCTGATTGTATTTTTAATTAGAGGAATTATTCCTCACGTGACCTCGTAAAAAGGATTACCTTTTTACTGAGTCTCGCCCATGAAGTCGAGGACGCACGAGCCTTTGTCTTCGGACCGGTGACATGGGGAGAGCAGAGTGTTTTGTATTCTGGCCCATGGTGACAAGGACGAATGAGCCATTGTCTACGGACCGGTGACATGGGAGAATATGTTGGAAATTATGTGAATGTTTCAATCATCAAAAGGAATAAAAAGAATTTTGAGTGCTATAAATGCTTAAGCATGTTGTGTGATATTTAAGTATAAGAATATGGTGGATCTAATGATCCAATGAGATTAAGTATACATAAGTATGATCTATATGATCTAAGGAATGAGGTAAGACATGTACTCTAATAAGATAAGATGCATGGGAACTTTGGGGACAAAGTTCTTTTAAGGGGGGTAGATTGAAATACCCCAAACCTAAGTATGCTAAGTAAACATCAAATTATGATGTAGAAAGGCTAAATATGCCTTAGAAAGATTGGTAGACAATCTTAACCAAGGAAAACACAAGAAAGTGTCTTAAAGGCAATCAGGGCAAAAACGTGCTCTAAGCTTGGAGAGACTTGGGTGAGTACCCAAATATCATGATAGGACCTTAGTAATATTCTAATGGTCATTTTAAATCAAGTAGCAAAGAAAACCAAGCTTGAAAACAAGTTAAAACACAAAATGTGCTTTAAGAAGTCTTAAAGCACATTTTTGAGAAATTGTCTTAGAATTGAGTTTTGAGTGGCTAAATGTCCATCATTACTCTTTAATCAACATGTGTACTAATTAGTATCACGTTAGGAGGTCTAAATCAATGGGAAATCAAAAATTTCAGAAATATATGCACTGATTAGTGAATAGTGCCAAATAGTGACTAGTTTAAGTTTTAATCAACTTAAGCTAATTAGTTGGTCAACAAAGACCATGACTAGCCTCATTTAAGGTAGGTGGCGGTTTTTATGTGGGGAGTCACCACATGAGTCATCAAATGAGAAAGGAAAAGAAGAGATAAGTAAAGAAGTTACTATTTGCTTTATTAAAGCAAAATATCTTATATTAGCTCACTTCTCTCCTTTATTCTCCATTTCTCTCCTTCACCCACGGTTTCTTCTTCTTCTTCTCTCTGTTCCAAAACCGAGAGTGTTGCTTCCCCATGGTTCTCCATCTTCAATCACTTGCCAAATACAACTCCAAGCTCCAAATCCAAAACAAATTGCATATTTGTCTTAGTTAGGTCAAGACCTATCTTTCTATCTTTTCAAATCTTTCAAAGCTCCATTTTGGTGCCATGAGAAAACTCCATTGATGGAGGAAAATCAAGTTTGAAGAGCTCATTAGCTTCTCCATTCTCTTAAGGTAAAGAAAATGTAAGAAAAACCATGTTTCCATCATTTCTTGTACATGGCCGAAAATTCCTTCTCATGGGGCTATGTTTTTATGCCTTGTTCTAGCTTGATTTATTCACCAAGGACTGGTGGAGGTCCTATTTCATTCAATGCCAAAGTCTACCTTGAGACTTCAAAGGTAATCATCCACTTTTATGCCTTAGAACACATTTCTAACCTAGGTTTTCATTCCTTGAGGTTAGTGCATACCTAATGGTGGTTTAAGATTAAGGAATGAGTTTTGGATAAATACCAATGTAGCTTAGAGCTTACATTGTGTATTGGGTTATATAACCTAAGGAAAAAAAAAGAACTTAAACAAGCTTATGAACTTGTGATTAAGGAGCTAATGAGAATGAGTTAGTAATATAAGTTTAAGGTGGATCTTAAGAGCATTATAACTACTATGAGATTGATGAGTGTATTTGCAGGTTGAAAGCTTATATATGTGGGAAATTCAGTGTTTAAGTTTAAGTCATTTAAGGGCCTAAGAGCCATGTCATTTAAGAGCCTTAGTGCTATGCAATTTAAGATTATTGCAATATATTGAGTTTGTTGTGAATGAGTTGGTTTGGGTGATGAGATATGATGAGGAAGAACTTGAGGTGTGTGAGATGGTTAAATGAGGAAAAATAATGTGTTTGGGTATGATAATATACTAGAGGAGCTATGGCGAAATTTGAGTAGAAAATAAGTGTTTAGGTGATGGTGGTGAATTAATATGACCTAGGATTTACTAGGAGTCATTATGAAGAATTTGAGTGGAAATGAGTTAACTAAGGAGTTCTTAAGGATGAGAATGACCTAGAATGGTCTATGAGGAAGTTAGAGTTTAGGTGGGTGTATTGAACACACCAAAGTCATGGTATGAGGAATGGTAAGACTTGTGCATAAGTTTTAAGGAGAAGGTGTATAATGCTTAAGATGATTTAGGTATGAACTTGGGAATATATCAATGAAAGTCTTGGGAAGCTTGCCTAAGTGGTGATGGTGTTAGTAGAGGACTAATGAGGTTTAGTTTAGATTGTAATAAGTGGACTTAGGTGATGGAAGAGAAAGGTGAGGGAGAATGTATTCAAACGTCAAGGAAGATGACTAGGAATGTAAGAGAGCGTGTGATCATGAGGAAGGTGAGTAAGTGAATAAAAGAAATGTTTAGGTATGCACAAGAGTTTAGGAATGATGAGTAACAAATGGAAAAGAGAGGAATTTGTTCATGGTTATGTAAGATGACTTGAGGAAGTTTTGGTAAATGAACTGAAGATGGAAAATAATGTTTATGAGGTGCCCAAACTGTTAAGGAGGGAACACTTGGGTTGGTTGAAGTTTTGGTAAAGATACAAGTTGGTAATGTAAGGAATTATATGATAAGTGTTAGGAGTGTTTGTAAGAATTGAGCAAATGTTTGAGAAGATCTTTGGAAGTTGTTTTAATGAGTTTGGTGAAGGTTATAAGGTGTGTTTGATGTGCCCAATGATGTTAGAACACATTAGGAGGCTTGAGGAAAAAATTTGGAGAAAGTTTGACAATGTATGGGAAGTTTCTGCAGCCGACCTACCCAGGGGACCGACCCCAGTCTGGGTCGGTCGGGCTGAATTTGTGAAGTTGGATGTTCTCTGCACCCGACCTACCCAGGGGGTGGGTCGGTCGGACCATTAAAAAAAAAAAAAGAAAAAAAAAGAGAGAAACCCTAAGAGAGTTTAGCGGTATTAATGGTACCCCATTAAGGGGGCAATGATGATTAGAGGCATAAAGACCTAAGAGATTAAGTTAAGAATAAACTTAAAAGTTTAAGATTAAGTTTGTAAGATTAAGTTGTAAGACTTAAGAGGTGTTAGGTGGGGATCATTAAGGGTTAAGTAAGTTGAATTAAGTTAAGTGATTAACAACCTAAAACTGAATGAATGTTTTAGGACTTGGGAGTTTGGACTCCGGAAGAGAGTAAGCAGCCGAACGACCAACGGTGAACGGTACAGTTGTTTCTTCTTGTGACCTGCTTGCTAACGAGGTGTCCCTCGGCTTGTGTGCTATTTGTTTTGTGTGCTCACTAAACAAGATAAAGCATGCAACCGGAACATATTATATATATATTGTATTGTTGTGTGATGTTTGAAAACTAACACAACATACCGTGAGAACTTACTAACCAATGCTTAGTAAGGAATTGAGTGAGACTAAGGAACGCCCCCTAATGAGGGACGATATGAACCGAAAGAGGTTAACCAACAAACAGGGTCTTGAGATAACTACTAACTGGAACTTGAGTGAGGAAACCCGGGACCGATCTCCGGTCATGCATGCTAAGGAAAGGGGGTCGTTATCTATAGCAGATTCGACCTCCGCTTAAGGACTTGTCTTCGGACTTGTTGCCTAGGGCCGGTTGCCGGCTCAGCTACGCTTGGCACCCGTCCAGAGTAGGTGGCATTAAGATGGTGCGGTGGGATCACCTAAATCCCAGGTTCGAATTAGATACAACCAATCCCTTCCAGGAAAGGTTTGTATACTGAGATTAAGATTGAGATTGAGATTAAGATTAAGGTAAGGTTAAGATAAGTTGCAACCATTCCTTTTTAAAGGATGGTTTGTATTGTTAAGTTTAAGATTAAGGTAAGGTTAAGATGAGTTGCAACCCGTCCTCCTTAAAGGATGGTTGGTATAATTAAGATCAAGATAAGCGACAACCACTCCTTATTAAAGGATGGTTGTTTCTTAGATTAAGATAAGACTAAGATTGAGGTGAGATAAGGATGGACTAAGATTAAGAGGGAACATTACTTAAGGAGTTAAATAACTAACTCTCTAATTAAGGGAACGCATTTAAGTCGTTCATTGTGTGTGAACTTTGATTGTTCATATCTGAGTTGTTGTTTACTGCACTTTCTATTATGTTGTGCATCTATCAACCTCCATGCTATCGACAATTAGTCGTCGTAGCCACGTTAGCTTGGGGGCCATGAGGGGATCGTACCAGCATTCGTGCTGACCCCCTTTGGGGGCTGTTTTTACTACACAGGTACATCAGGAAGCGGACGTCGCGAGAGTAAGAAGAGGATACAGCTGTTAAGGGTTTAGTGTGGCCTACGAGTTGTGCACGTACACTCGTATGGCAATCTGAGTTAGTAAGATGTATAGGATGTGAGGGGGTTGTAAGAAGGTTATGTAAATGGTTAAGGTTGTTAGACTAATGTTCGGTATATTCTGTAGTCAGACCGTGGCAAGGTCCTGGATTTGTAAAGAATTCCGCTGCGATATGTTTATATATATACGGTTAAGTTGCGAGACCACATTTGGATTGAGTTGGGGTGTTACAAGGACCGACCTTGGGTAAGGTCGGTCGAAGTTGAATTTTCCAGTATCGTACCCTACTGACTTCGACCGACCTTGGGGCCGACCCTGGGTAAGGTCGGTCGAGTCATACAAAAAAATAAAATAAATGGTAATCATATGTATGTATACATATATATATATATGGGCTTTAGTAACACACCATTGATGGAATAATAACGGTGAGAAATGTAGGTACATAAGTAAGAAAACAAGTATAAGGAATGATAAAAAGGAATGATTTCCATAATCAAGTATGAACTGTAGGAACTAGTAAGTGTACATTGGAAGTATTAATGAAGTAATGAGTTAGGTCAATAATAGATAATTAACCGTACAACTCCCTGCATGTTATAGGAATCGAATAGTCGAACACCAAAGGAAAGTCAGAGTTCGAGTACGACGGTGAACGGTATGATTTTCTCATGCCCCGTATGCTACCTTGGTTACCTGATTTGTGTGCTTATGTGATCACCTAATGAGATAAATGCATGAATCGGGTTTTTAAGTTTGTGTTATATTGTTCTTGTTGTATTATCTTGAACATTTAGTTTGTATAATTCATGAAATGTATGGATGTGAATGAATTGTGTGGCCTTGATGTGTAGTATATTAACCCCTTGATTAGGAAGTAGGACTTCTAACTAATTCCTAAATAGACAACATTTCTAAAATTAAGAAATTGGTAAATTGGAATGAGTAGAAGTCCGATATAGTTTCGGCCACGCGTGAGGATGAGGAGACACAAGAGGTTGGATCCGATTCCTGGCCTTAATCTTTTCCATGGACCAAACCCTTTAAATGGGTAGCATCCTGGATTAGTGAGCCACCCTAAAGCCCGGTGGTGGGATATAGTAGTCCCTGCCCGGAGGTCATACCGACTTGACTTGAGTAAGTAAGTAAGTAAAGTAATTGTATGAGTAAGAGATCATGACTATTGTAAGTTATTGATCACGAGTAAAAGAGTAACGTACACCCGATTAACCCGGGTGTGTAAAGAAGCTAACAAGTACTATGGATGTATTGGAGAAGTGTATCTTCGAATTCAATAAGTATGAACGGTTGAGTTGTATTGTCCTCCTTGTGTGTATTGAATGAATTGCATGTATGTTCTATGGTGTAATTGTACTATTGTCTTTAAAAGCATGTATGTATGTATGAATAATGAACCGCATGTATTCGACCAAGTAGTCAGCGTACCCCGGTTAGCACGCGAGGTATGCAAATTTCATATGCAGCATTTGTTGAGCCCCTTGGGGCACTGTTTTTATTTTCCAGGTACCCAAGAAGTTGATGGTCGATGTGTGAGACCGGTTAGCTATGCTTAGTACCTAGGATTAATTTGGTTATGGTAATAAGTTGTATGCAGGCTTGTAGCCCATTCGAATTGTTGGTGTACCTAGTGGTACACTCTCATGTACTTGAAAGCGTGTAGAATGGTGAGAACATGGGTCGGAGGTTAGTCTCTTAATGAGTATGTATAGACATGTGGAAGATGTTGTACTTAGAAAACTCGGTATATTGTATGATAAGTATTGAGCAATGTATTGAATGGAGAATTATTGTAAACGGTTGTATTTGAAGTATGGATTGTATTTGTTTTAGTACTCGGGTATTCCGGTCCATCAGACCGATGTTGTAGTGGAAGTAGACCTTGTTAGTCACATGGGTGGCTAACGGCATTGTATCACCTGCCGATGAGTATGCACTGCTGGAAAAAAAAGAATAAACAACGCCCCTTTAACAACGGTTATATTGTAAACCGTTTTTTTATCATAGGCCGGACATCTTAAACAACGCTTTGTTTACGAAGCGTTGTTTTTATTATCAAGCCCAAAGTCAAAAACAACACTTTGCTACAAAGCGTTCTTTAAAGAGACATGTATAAAAAACGCTTCAGAAATGAAGCGTTTTTTATGTGTTTAGGCGCGATAACATAAAAAACACTTCACTTAAGAAGCGTTCTTTATGCTAGCATAAAAAACGCTTCTTAAGTGAAGCATTTTTTATGTTACCTAAATTATAATACACTCAGATCTTTTCGCCCTCCCACCCAGTTTCTCATCAATCAAATCGCGACTGTTCCCCTACCACTCTCTGTAAACACGCTAAGCTAGATCTCAATCCAAACCATCCCAAATTAAATTTCATTTCGATTCCGCCGTGGCACGCCTCTTCTCTTCCCCTTTCTTCTATATGCACTCGCCATCTTCACTAGCTTCTAACATTTCTCTGCAACCCGGCGGCCAAACTGTTGATGCATGCATGCGTCGATATCAATCGTCGGCGCCTCGAGCTCTCTCGCTATCGGTAATATTATTGAGCTGCGAACACATATATACCTATCAATCCTTTAGTTTCATATATATACTCTTCAGTAATTAATTTTGATTTTGCAAATCGCGCCAACAGGGAACAGACCCTGTCGCACGCACTACGGCGTCTGGATTACAACCGGCCCCAAGTAGCGAAAGGAACAACATACATGCGCGCTAGATCTGTCGGCTCTATTCTTGTGCTGATGAGGTAATTTTGCAAACCGAACTTCTTAATCAGGAAAAATATACATGCTCTATTTTTTTGGGATTAAGGCGTCTGTTTGTTTGTGATTAAGGCGTGAAATATATTGTGTGTGTATTGTTTGGGAATAATTTTGCATGCAAACAAACTGTGGCGCGCGCATTTGTTGTTAACCTATGTGTGCTTGCAAACCAAACTTGTTAATCGGGAACATATATACTCTGTTTATCTGTTTGTTTGGGATCGATTAACGGCGTGAATAAAGTGTGTACGTGTGTTTGGGAATAACTTTGCATGTAGACCAACGGACTTGCGCTCTGGTTTTTACTATATATGTGCTGATTGTTGTTAATCAGGCGCGCTTGTTGTAGTATATATGTGCTGATTTTTACTTGCTGGTACAATTAATGGACTTGGGAATTAATGTGTAATATAATGCGTTTCGGCATGCATACAAATATAGTATATATGGCAAATTAATTTGGTTAGATGATTATAGGGTGTATTAATTAATGCTATATATTATATTATAGTATAACCTAGGGTGCAAATATTAGATGACTATAGGATGTATTAATTAGTTACAAAGACATAGCATTACGGCAGCTTGCCTGACGTATTCCCCTTCCCCATATTGCTTTTACCTTAACATCCACCCAGAAGTTTATCTACGTTTCTACCAATACCAACATCAAAAACTTTTAAGTTCCTTCACATTCTTCTCAGATTTGTTATCCGGTCAAGCTAGGAATTCCAATTAACCCTCTAATGTTTTGGAAATCTATATGACCACCATTGGCCATATTAGAGACCTCTAGCGCTACTTACAGCTTCTTAATTTCTTGTAGTTATTATTTTAGTATCCCTTTACATTTTTTGGCTAGCGCCTATGACCTTCGATCGTCATCAACCTATAATAAAAAAATTGAACTCGGACGGGCCCACCAACTTTATTTTCCTTCACGACCTTTCTTCTCTCCTTTTCGATTCCTTTAGTCACCTCTGACTAGTATGTATGCTGTAAAAGCTTCAGTAGACCGAGCAATCAGAACTGGACAACACTGAAACATCACAGAGAAAATCGGATAAAAAGTCAGACGAATTTGGCCGATGTAGACGGTTGCTGCCTCTGTTGAAGATGAAAGTACCGACGATCATGATGATTCTTCTACTGATACAAAAGAGACAGAAGAAGAAAAACATGGTACAAAAGAGACAGAGGCAGATACAGATGAAAGGATGAATGAGAACTCAGAAACAGAGAGGTTGAAGAAATTGGCTAAATAGTTAAGTGAGGCTGCCACGAAGTAGAGTCCGGTGGCGATTAACGAATTACCGGCATACTTCATAACCTTGAATGAAGAAAACGGTTTTCTAGAATAGTGGTATCAGGAGGATAAGAGGAAACTTAGTCAATTATATGGTGGCATGGGGGACTATATGAAGATAAAGTGGTACCACATCTCCCGGTTGATGAGTTTCATGACTTATGGATGGAAACGGAGTGGAGAAGGTATACACTTCTCCATCTCAGTTTGGATTGGATTCGCATCTCTTTCAGTTTTGAACATCGATAGGTCAGAGAATCTTCAAACACTTGGACATGAATGTCTACAGATTGCATGCAGTCAATTGGAATACTAGCCACACATTGTTGATGTGAGGTGCATCATACCTTTTAAAAAAAACTAGATGAAAAACTCTTGGCAATTAAAAAGATTGAGAGATTCCCCCTAAGTATGATTCCCCCTGAGTTTGCATGTTAAGCGACTTTAACAAATGATAGCAATAAGTGACAGTTTTTATGCACAATAAGTGACAGATTTTATGTTATACTGTAAACTTAGTAGATAACTTTCTACTATGGTTATAGTATAACATTAAAGCTGTCATTTTTTTGTGCATAGAAGCTGTCACTTCTTGCTATCATTTGTTTCTTGATAGCAATAAGTGACAGCTTTTATGTTATACTATAACCATAGTAGAAAGTAATCTACTAAGGTTACATTATAACATAAAAGCTGTCACTTATTGTGCATAAAAACTATCACTTATTGCTATCATTTGTTAAAGTCGCTTAACATGCAAACTCAGGGGGAATCATACTTAGGGGGAATCTCTCAATCTTTTTAATTGCCAAGAGTTTTTCATCTAGTTTTTTTAAAAGGTATGATGCACCCCACATCAACAATGTGTGGCTAGTATTCCAATTGACTGCATGCAATCTACAGACATTCATGTCCAAGTGTTTGAAGATTCTCCGACCTATCGATGTTCAAAACTGAAAGAAGATGCGAATCCAATCCAAACTGAAGATGGAGAAGTGTCTACCTTCTCCACCTCCGTTTCCATCCATAAGTCATGAAACTCATCAACCGGGCGATCTGGTACCACTTTATCTTCATATAGTCCCCCATGCCACCATATAATCGACTAAGGTTCCTCTTATCCTTCTGATACAACTACTCTAGAAAACTGTTTTCTTCATTCAAGGTCATGAAGTATGCCGGTAATTCGTTAATCGCCACCGGACTCTACTTCGTGGAAGCCTCACTTAACTATTTAGCCAATTTCTTCAACCTCTCTGTTTCTGAGTTTTCATTCATCCTTTCATCTGTATCTGCCTCTGTCTCTTTTGTACCATATTTTTCTTCTTCTGTCTCTTTTGTATCAGCAGAAGAATCATCATGATCGTCGGTACTTTCATCTTCAACAGAGGTAACAACTGTCTTAGCGAATTGGAAATTTCTTCTCAGGTACGTATTATAAGTACTTTTGTGTTTGAATTGGTGATTTTAATTATTTGTGCATGTTTGGATAAGTTTAAATGGTGTACTTAATCGCTTTTATAATTCTGTTGTGCAGCTTGTTGATTTCTTCTCAATACTTATTCACAAGCCGATCGATCTGAAGTTTGTCAATAAGGAGAGGGCGCACACATGTGTTTGAATGCACTAAATTGATCAGAAGAAGTCATGAGTCATGATCTATATATCTTTTCTTTTTTCAAATGGTTGTATTGTACATGTTATGATCGAAGTACTTGAACCATTTTTAGTATTTTGGTTAACTAGCTAGTTACAAATGTTGTAGTTGATTGATACTACACTTAAGCGTATGTGCGCTATATTGCAAACAAAGTACTACTGCTGTTGATCTATTAATTAAAATTCACCAGTTTGGTTGATATGGTATATTCAATACAAACAGGTTTTGAATGATTTTGTGATTTTAATTTTGTGTTATGCGCAGGGTAATAAATTGTATAAAAAATAAAAATATAAAAAAAGGACCATATAAGAAACGCTTATATGTATAAGCGTTTCTTATACTCTCACGCCAAATGACATAAAGAACACTTATATTGATAAGCGTTTTTTATAAATATTCATAAAGAACGCTTATAATAAACAAGCGTTTTTTATAGTCGGACATAAAGAACGCTTCAAGGTGAAAGCGTTCTTTATGCCTCGTAGATTCCCGCCACCTTACCCACTTAAAAAATGCTTTAGGGATAAGCGTTCTTTTAAATTAATGTATAAATAACGCTTACAACACGTTCTTTAAGAGGCTCAACCATTTGCGTCGCCGGCATAAAAAACGGTTATAAAACGTTCCAAAAGACAAATAAAAACGTTGTTTATTCCTTTTTTCCAGCAGTGATGGATTATCCGCTACGTAAGTATGGAAGTACGAGTGATTAGATGGTAATGACGGAATTAGAGGTAGGGGTGTTACACGATGACACCAAAAGTCTTAGTCAATCCAACCAAAGCAAGCAAAAAGAGTCACTCACTCTGATTGACTCCCTCAAACATGATCTCACTATCTTTATCAATAAATGTTGCTCTCTTCAAAATGAGCTAAATGTCTCAGAATCCAAAGTCATGTCTTTAAACTCTACTGTCAAACACCTCACTCAGAAACTGAAAGAAAAAGAGCATGCTATCTCTCTAAAGCCAGTCAATTTCATCAAACAAGTCACTTCCTCTGAACTACCTGAGTGGGCTAACTCCAAAATTAAGGAAGTCAATCGAGATCGTGATGATCTTCGCACAAAGGTAGAACAACTCTCTCAAGAGATTGTAAATCTGCGATATGGAGTTGGATCCACTCAATCCAAGCCCAAGTGGCAAAAAGGTAAGTTCGATATTCCCAAAAATATGTCCAAATCCAATAACATAGCCAAGCGACATCAACAAAAAGAAAATTTTGACTCTTGGTGGAAAGGGCAGTAGAAATACGTTAATCTTCCTCCCACTAAGATTTGTGGTTACTGTGGGAGCCTTGGACATATGGACAGTTCTTGTAATAAATTGAATAAAGATCTTTCGTTCAATCTCAAATGAGCCAGATTGATTCTTGAAGCTAGAGAAGAGTTAAAAAAAATATGGCTCGAAAAGGGAACCCAAGTACATCTGGGTTCCTAAGTCTAACAAATTATCTTATGTTTTGTAGGTGAAGGCGAATGAAGACTGCTGGTACTTAGATAGTGGATGCTCTCGTCATATGACTAGAGATCCAAATCAACTCAATTCGTTTTCATCCTATAAAGGAGGTAAGGTTACTTTTGGAAACAACACCCAAGGTGAAATCGTTGGAGTTGGCTCTGTAGGTAACCCCTCTAGATTTAAAGTTGAAGGAGTCCATCTGTTCACTGGACTTCAACACAGTCTGTTAAGTATTTCTCAAATTTGTGATAGATTCAATTTGGTACTTTTCTCTTCTTCAGATTGTAATGTTTTTGATGAGCGTACAGGTTCTTTAAAAGCTATTGGACATAGAGAAGGAAATCTCTACAAAATGTGCTTAAACTCAATCAATCCAGATGATCAAGTCTGTCTAAATGTGCATTCTAAAAATTCATTGTTGTGGCACTCCAGACTTGGTCACACAAATCACCGGCTGCTGAATAAACTCAAGAGTAAGGATTTGGTGATTGGTTTACCAGATACAAACTTTGACATAGACTCCGTCTGTGAAGCGTGCATAAAAGGTAAACACACCCGGTCATCCTTCAAAAGTAAGTTAACTCTCTCTACTAACTCTCCGTTGGAATTGCTCCACATGGATCTTGTTGGCCCCATGCGTACTCAAAGTAGAAGTGGTAAGAGGTATATTCTGGTCATAGTCGATGATTATTCTCATTTACATTAGAAACCCTGAGAACAGACCAGGCACTGAAATTTGCAACAAGTCGTTTGATGAGTTTTGCAGGGATAACGGAGTCGATCACCAAGTCTCATCCGCACGCACTCCAGAGCAGAACGGAGTCGTTGAACGAATGAATAGGACCTTGGTTGAAATGGCGCGTACCATGCTTATTGATAGTCAACTAACCCCATCATACTGGGCAGAGGCTATTAATACAGCATGCTATGTGTTAAATCCTGCCTTGATCCATCCATTTCTTCACAAGACACCCTACGAACTTCTCCATCAACGCAAACCAAATCTCATTCATCTCAGACGTTTCGGGTGTAAGTGCTATATACAAATAATGGTAAGGACAACTTAGGTAAATTCTCTCCCAAGAGTAATGAAGGCGTATTTCTTGGATACTCTTCTAAAAGCAAAGCTTATCGTGTTATCAATCTGAGAACTCAATGTTTAGAAGAAAGTCCCCTTGTCAGGTTCGATGAGTCTCACAACGTTGGTTCATCTTCTGATCAACTTGACTTTGCTCTAGACGATTTCCTCACTGATCCACACTTCATCACCGTCCCTATAAGCAGACTCCAAGACTCCCAGTTCATCACACCTGATGACTCCCCAGGAAAGAAAAGCAATACATCAGACTCCACTGACTCCGACAATAACTCCGAAACACCCCTACCTCAAAACTTGAACTTTGACTCTTCTGACAAAGACACACTCCCTCCTGCTTCACATCGACAGTTCCAACAAAAATCAGCTCACCCTCCTGAAAACATAATATCCGACCCAAATTCAGGTGTTCAAACACGCTTTCAAGCTATGCAAAACCTATGTGCCTTTGGTGCCTTCCTTTCCAGCACTGAACCACGAAATGTCAAAGAGGCACTTCTAGATAGTGATTGGGTCACTGCGATGTATGAGGAACTAAATTCCCTCTAAATACATGCCGTCTGGGAGTTAGTCCCTCTACCCACGCATCAATAAACCATTGGTACTCGTTAGGTCTTTCGTAATAAACTTGATGATGCAGGACAAGTTTTCAGGAATAAAGTTCGTTTGGTTGTTCAGGGCTACAATCAAGAAGAAGGGATTGATTATGATGAAACCTTCGCACCTGTAGCCCGTCTTGAAGCAATTTGCATGCTAATAGTGTTTGCTGCATTCAAAGGTTTTACGTTATATCAAATGGACGTCAAGACGACCTTCCTTCATGGCTATATTGATAGAGAAGTCTATGTCGAGCAACCCCCAGGGTTCACAGACTCCGTCCATCCTGACTACGTCTACAAGCTTTGTAAGGCCCTTTACGGACTGAAACAGGCTCCACAAGCTTGGTATGAAAGACTCTCTACATATCTCTTGCAAAATGGTTTCTCTAGAGGTAACGTATATAAAACATTATTCATTCTTCATTCATCACATGACTTACTTCTAGTACAGATTTATGTTGATGATATTATTTATGGTTCTACCAATAACACCCTTTGTGAACATTTTGCTAACCTTATGAAGCAAGAGTTTTCCATGAATGAGTTAGGTGAGTTAAAGTTCTTCTTAGGACTTCAAGTTCAACAGGAAAAGGAAGGGATTAAAATCCACCAACAAAAGTACATCAAGGAACTCCTTGACAAGTACAATCTCACAAATGTCAAGAGCATGTCCACTCCCAGCTGCACATCTGCTAAACTTCATCTTGATGACGATGGAGTCGGTGTCAATGCCATAGAGTATAGAGGAATAATAGGGTCCCTCCTGTATCTGACTGCCAGTCGTCCTGATATTCTCCATGCAGTCTGTCTTAGCGCCCGCTTTCAGGCAGCGCCAAAGAATTCTCACCTTAAAGCAGTCAATCGTATCTTTCGATACCTCAAAGGTACAAGTACACTCTATCTATGGTATCCTCAATCTCCTACTTTTACCTTATCTGGCTATAGTGACTCTGATTGGGCTGGTTCCCTCTAAGATCGAAAGAGTACTTCAGGTAATGCATAGTTCTTGGGTCTTTGTCTTGTTTCATGGTACTCCAAAAAACAAAACTCTGTCGCACTCTCTACAGCGGAGGCAGAGTATGTCTCTGCTGCAGCCTGTTGCTCCCAACTTCTTTGGATGAAACAACAACTCCAAGACTATCATGTTACCCAAGAACAGATCCCAATCTTTTATGATAACAAAAGCACAATCAAAATATCCAAAAACCTAGTCCAACACTCAAGAACCAAACACATTGAAATCGGTTTTCATTTCTTGAAGGACTGTGTCAAGAAAAAGCTAATTCAACTTGACTTTGTCCCAACAGAAGATCAACTTGTAGATATTTTACTAATCCTTTGTCCACAACATGATTTGAAGCATTTCGATCAGCAATTGGATTAACTCTGTCTACCTAGACGGTCGCATCTCCTTGCCCCTACCGCAATCGTCAGCAGGTATACCCTTATGTCTCATTGAGTCTGTCTTTGTTTGTGAATGAATCTATGAACTGTGTTTTGCTTGAATAACTCTATGTACCTATCGCTACACACACATGTTACCTATCCACACCCGTCCGTAAAATCCCGGCCCTTGATCTCGCGCCCCTGGTTTTTCTCGCTTGACACACGTAAACTCCGCAACTTCCGCCAATTCCTTTCCGTCTTTATATCGCCTACATCTCTCCTCGGCCTCTCTCACTCACAATCCCTTCTTACCCCACGCTAAAACTTCCAAACAATGACGGGAATTAACTTTAATGGAATCAACATCCCAGCTGACATTTTCCAAGACCCGCTTCACTTTCAAGCTTATCTCCAGTCTCTGGCGACCCCCAATCCATCCCCACTCACTACCACCACTCACTCGCCAACAAAAACCACCGCCACCTCGTCTCCCACACACTCCGCTACACCACCGTATTCCACCCACAACACCTCCCAACAACCAGCACCTCCATCCACCGCCAAGACTGACATTCTTGAAACAGATGTCAAAGAAATCACCCCACTCCAAACAAAACCGCCGTCCCCACCACCTCATCAACCAAACCCTATACCCGAAGAACCAGCCCATCAACCACCACTAACTCAACCCAAAAAATCTCCAACACCCACTCCCCAACAATCTCATGAAAAGTCTGCAACCCCAACTCCTCCACCATCTCCGAAACCAAAACCCCGAAAACAAAAGGCGACAACAATCCGCCCCACTGCCAAACGTGTCCTACGCTCATCAGTCAAGGTCCAACCAGCCTCCTCAGGTTTTGGTGAGTCTTCCCCGGTTCAAGAACTACCAGCCAGCAGTCACGACACCTCTACCGGAGCCACCTCCACAAGAACACAGAAGCCGCCCAAGCCGCAGTGCAAAGATCGACCCCTTCACACAACGTTATATGCTTTCTGATCCTGCTGCGGAGAGAAACATTGTCAAGGGTAAGTTTCTTGACTTTTCTTGGGCAAAGTCTACTAATCTGGGGAGTTGGTCAAAATGTTAGAGATTCAGGGGTGGACACATCTATTTCTGAGGTCTGTGAGTGGTATCCGCAAGAGTCTCTCGACTTTTACCAAAACCTTGTCATTAGAAACGGTGCGGCACAGTCCTTTGTAAACTCCACTCCCGTCATTTTTGATCTTGAGAAACTGTCTAAAATTCTCGGAGTTCCTCATACCGGTCTAAAGTTCTATGAAAAAGGGGTCATTCCTGAAATTCTCGGGGTCCCACACAACAAAATCTACCGCTTTTTCTCTTCCAAAAGAAAAGTGGGTTCCCCAATCCCCCGAGGCGATCTTTCGATACTCCACCAACTTCTCCACATCCTTGTCATAAAAAACATTGTTCCAAGAAAGAAGGGAAATCAAATGGTCAACTGTTTAGACCTAGCTATTATGTACTACATTATCAACCGTCACCCTCTCAATCTGGCCCACTTAATTCTACATCATCTGGCCAGACTGTCGATACCCCAAAGCACTCCCTCGGTTATGTGTTATGGCTGCCCCGCATATTCAAATTCTTTCAGGTACCTCTGACGACATCCGTGTCAGAGTCTATCGAGGAGGCAGACACCATCAACCTCCGATATCTGAACTGGCTCACTTCAATCGACAAATCCAAGTTGCTGCCTCTACCGTCAACTCCAACGACGGCCGGTCCTTTGACTTCCCTAGAGACAGTCCCTCAAGACACACTTCTTCAAATCTTGAAGAAGGTCAAGCAACTTCTCACACAGGCGGTAGAGCTAACTCTGAGCAACTCTCGGATGCTGGACAGACTCACTGGAATTGAGACTGTTGTGACGGCCATGCAGGACAACATCCTTGATATTCAAGCTACTATTAACCCTATCCCCGAGCCCTAGCCTATGGTGTGTGTGTGTGGTGTTAGATTTTAGGTTGTTTTAAAGTTCTAAACACTGTTTGTTGGTTTGTTTGTGAATATTTTGACTGACTCCGTGTGACTAATAGGGCTTCCATCTGATGAAAGCAAAAGGGGGAAGCAGTGAATCCCGTCTGGTGTACGGGCAATTTTGTTGTTGTTTTTTGGACTGCTTTTGAATTCTTGCTGCTGGATTGTGTGGATTAGTGATTACACTGCCTACTCTATTATGCCAGTTAAATGCCTACTTATTATCTGCTATGTTATTTTCCTGGAGTCTCTCAGCGGTTAAGGGGGAATCACAATGGAGTCTCTGGACTCCAATGCTGCTATTAAGGGGGAACTTCGACAGGGTTGGTTCCCCTAGTTCTTTGTGTTTTTGTTCTTTTTCAGGATTGACTCAATCGGGATTCACGGAGGTTTGTTATCATCAGCAACAAGGGGGAAACTGTTGAGACATAAAAGTGTTGCAGAGATAGCCAATCACCTCGACGGAGTCACTCGTCCTCGACAAAACACAAAGAACGAGTTATGCACCAAACTACAAGAGAGTCCGCGCAACTGAAGAAACACCACAGACTCTTCCATGCCGTTGCGAATACTAAGGAACAGATTCATCAACACTACAACTCCAACGGTCATGTCACCACCCCAGTCGCATCCGAAGTTCACGGCCCAAGTCAGACTAGAACTATCTGAAGACGTTGTCCACTAAGTTAGTTTCGACAATTTTGGAACTAACTCCTTCGAGCCGTTGCTCCTAGAAATAGTATAAATAAGTCATGTAATAGCTAGTTTTATTTTACGATTTCATAGAGAAATATTTCAGAGGTTAGAGAGAGAATTGCCATTGTAAGCCAGAGAGAGAATTCATACCAAATCAGTTAGTGCATCTAGATAGACTCTACCTAGGAAGATCCTAGTTTTGCTACACTTACCATTGAGCTGATCAGAAAGTGTATTGGGTGAGTGAGTGAAAAACCACGAAGTAGATCTCTTCTACTTAGTGGGCATTTGTAAGTTATTTTGTTTTGACCAGTGAATAAAATAGCTTATTTGTGTATCTTGTTGAGCTCCACAGAGTCTGTCTATCTTTCAAAGCATTAATCCGTTTAATTCCTTTAAGTCTTCCGCGCACTTAGTTCAACCAATTCGATTAAGTGTTTCTACGTCTCAAGGGTTCTTACATACGAAGGTTGATTGAGTCAATCCATCTCACAGACTCACACCTTGAGTTTGTTTGAGTTAGCAATCCGATCCTACAATAACATGTGTTAGTAATTACTTGGTTTATTTTGTAACAAAATATTGTTTTTAAACTGAAAATCAATATTTATAACTGTAGTACTAAAAACGGTAAACACACTACACGTAATTAAGATAACTACATTATAGTGCAAAAATGTCACATCGCCAAACTATAGTTTTCAAAACATGTACAATTGTGCCAGCACAAACAACCACCAGATTATGCTACAAAACAGCCACGCAAAACAACTACCAGAATATGCTGCAAAACAGCTAAAAAAATGCCAAACATATGATACTTTCACGGTGTAATCTTCAAATTGGAGTTGGTCATGTTCGCAGCCTAACTCAAATATCTCTAGAAAATTTAACCAATATTGGATTTAGAGATTTTAAGAAACGTAACTTTAAGATCTAAATTGAGGTAATCTTTTTGGTTTAAGAAAATAAAGTTGCTATTTCCATTCCAAATATACCTTTAACTATTGTCATGTTTTTTACGGGGCGGCTACCTTGACGCTGGTGTCAGGGTATAAGGTGCCCACTACCACATGTAGCATATTTATTGTTGTTCCTTTTTTACTCCCACTATCCCTAAAGAAAAACAACATGTCTTGGCTACACCCACATGTAGCCAAAGATAGCTGCATTACATGTACATGTAGTAGACAAAACATGTACATTACACCCATAAAACCTGTACATTACTTATATAACAAATATTGTACACAAAAATAGTACTTTCAGTATAATTGTTTATTATACATGTTTTCTTTATTCAATGTACATGTTTTCATTGTTGGTTGTACAGTAGATATGGCTACCTTTGGTTACATCTATATGTAGCCAAGAATTTACCATAGAAAAATTCATGTTCTCTTCCCCTCCTCCCCTTTCTCTTCCTCTCCTCTCTTTCTCATAAAAAAACAAAAAAAAAACAAAATAAAGTCACCAACCACTTTTCCATCTCAGGTGACCCTTCTTTATAAATCTCCTCTCGTGTGTTTGCTTCTTTACTAAAAACTTTTAAAGTGTTATAACTTACAAAATATAATTACAAAAATTAAAAAAAATTATATAATTGTTCATCATTATCCATGCTCTTCAAAACAAGATGCAATATATTTTGGTAAACTTAAAATTTTATATTTTTATAATACATATTTTAAAAGTGAATGTTATTCATTAACAAAATAAATCTTCTTTAATGATAATAATCTGAAAATAATTATTATTTGCAGCCATAAATTTACTATTAAGGAATTATTATGGTGTTATGGATTTCGGAAAATTACTGAGTCGGTAATGACAATATAAAGTATAAAATGATGTCAAAAAAGATTACTCTACACAACACACCCTAAAACCCACCTTAGGAAAGCTAAAAAACGTTGAAGGCATTTTTAGGGTAGTACTCTGTAGTGCATAAACCCCAAAAAACTGTCGAGTCAGTGACAAAATTTAAAGTATAGAACGACTTCATAAAAGATTACCCAACACCACCTAACCTAAAAACCACCCTAGGAAAGCTAAATTAATGTCGAAGACATTTTTAGGGTTTGTAGTGCACAAACCCTAAAAAACTATCGAGTCAGTGATGAAAAGTATAGAACGACATCAAAAAATTTTACCCCACACCACCCAACCTAAAAATTACCCTTGGAAAGCTAAAAAATTTGAAGGCATTTTTAGGGTTTGTAGTGCCCTAAACCACAAACCCTAAAAGACTGTCGAGTCAATGATGACATTATAAAATATAGAATAACTTCAAAAAATATTTACCCTTCACCACACACCCCAAAACCACCCTAAGAAAGCTAAAAAAGCGTCAAAGAAATTTTTAGGGGTTTGTAGTGCAGGGTTTAGGTTCACTTTTAAAAACACAAATGATTCACATTGTTTAATGTGAAAGGTTCATTTTTTTCAAACATAAGATTCACTTTTTTCAAACAAATGATTCACTTCCAATAAATGAAAGGTTCATATTGTTCTCGTATAAGGTTGTGGTAAAATTCACTTTTCATAAATAAAATAGTATTCACTTTCAAAAGCATAAGATTCACTTTTCAAAACCCTCTGATTCACTTTTTAACAACCTCTAATTCACTTTTCTTAAACCTCTAATTCTCTTTTTAACAACCTCTGATTCACTTTTTAACAACCTTTGATTCACTTTTTTTAAACCTCTGATTCACTTTAGTTAAACATCTCAGTTTATGAGATTCACTTTTCTTCAATCTCTGATTTACTTTTTAAAAACCTTTGATTCACTTTTTAAAAATATGTGATTGACTTTTCTTAAATTTAAGATTCACTTATCAATAAATGAAAGGTGCATGTTGTTTTCACATAAGATTCACCTTTCTTCAAATAAAGATTCACTTTTAGAAAACAAAGGATTCACATTATTTAATGTGAAAGGTTCACTTTTCTTAAATATAAAATTAAAATTCATTTTTTAAACATAAGATTCACTTTTCTTAAACGAAAGATTAACTTTTCCAAATATGAAAGGTTAAATGTGTTTTCATTGGGTCACACAGGTCAACGTCCAGATTCACAGAACTGTTAAAGAATGCTAATGTGGTTCGGTTATTGACAACCACTCAAGAAAAATATAACCCTACCCCCATATATAACCCTAGGATGGCTAACACCGTCAAAGAAGCTAACACCATAAATGAAGGCTAATGTGATCCGACTATTAACCACCACACAATAAAAAAAAAAGATGACCCTACCCCATTCAACTCTTTGATGACTAACATTATGAAAAAAACTAGCACTATCAAAATATATAAAAATTATGTATTTTTTTCACATTGAATCTTAAAACATACGTATATGCATAAATATATAAAATTTTAAATTTATCAAAACATATTCATGTTGGATCTTGTTTTAAAGAGCTCGAATTATGATGAACAACGATATACACTTTATGTTATTTGGAGTTATATTTAATAAGCTACAACACTTTAAAAATTTACAAAAGGACTTGCGTTTTTTAAACAAATGGTATTGTTAAATTTTAAAGATACTAATTACTCCAACATAAATTTTTTGTATGAAAACCAAACTCATGAAGCAAAAAACTAGAGGTGGCCACGGTTTTGGTTCCGATTCCGGTTCCAGAAAATATGTATTCGGATTCTAAACCGGTCTGGAGCGGTTCCGGGGCAGTTACAAATTTGGTTCCGAAGGTTGTATTCGGCTTTGGATTCTCTCGAAAACTAGGGCTGTCCTGTTCCGGTTCCAGAACCGGTTCCGTCTTCCAGTTCGGTTCCATATTTGATTCCAAATTTGAATTTTTTTTTGAAAAATTTTGAACTTTTTCAAAAAAATTGATTTTTTTTAAATTTTCACAAGGGGAGGCTGATGAGTGTCAAAATGAGCATGTTTTAGGGGTGTATTTCATATGTTTAATCAACACGTTTCATGCTCATTTCTCCACTCTGGCTTGTTTTCCTCTAGTTTTGTGTTTTATTGGTGTCTTACACATTTATTGTTTAAACAGGAGGAATACATAGATAGGAGTAAAGTAGGTGAAGAGGGAATGTGTGGGCAAAACGGATCCAAAATCGGAGCTTAAACGAAGAAGATACAACATTTCGAAGTTAGCCTACTGGCATCGACCGACCCATAGGTCTGGGTCGGTCGGTGGATCGGTCGGAGTTAAAAAGACGCGATTTTCATCCCCAGCTACTGGAATCGACCGACCCATAGGTCTGGGTCGGTCGATGGGTCGGTCGGACTTAAAAAAACGCGTTTTCGGCCCCAAAATTGCTTCTGGACAGGACCGACCCACCCTGGGTCGGTCGGGTCAAAAATTAGCCTAGATCTGCGTTTTAAAACGGGGAATTTTGGGGAAAACTTCCCCATTCTTCATTCAGTCGAGTTCCGCCCCAAAAACAGAGAGGAAGGGCGATTCTAAAGGAGAAAAGAAGAGGAGAAGAGAAGAAAGAAGAAAGAGAGAAGAGGGAGAAGAGAGAGAAGCTCACCTCCTTCGAAGCTCCATTAATGGCTACTTCTATCCCTTGCTCTTTTATTTTCTCTCCTATGGCTGTGTAGAATCATTTGTAGCTAGGGACTGGGGATTTTGTCCCAAAATCCCTAAACTCCATTGTAGTTTCTTGAACTCATTTATGGTTTTATTTTGGTTCTTGTGCTGAATACTGATAATTATTGGGTATTTATGATTCTTAAACTTGTTTCTCATGATTTGAGGATTAGTTTAGGGTTTTACCCAAATTATCAATTATGTGTTAAATTGGTTGGTTTGGCCTACCTATTAGTTTAGCATTATTGTGGGATTCAATCAAAATGTTATTCAGAGATAGAAGCCTAAACTGTTAGAGACTAAAACGGTGTACTCTGATTTCGATGATTTTAAGATTAGACTACATTGCAACTTTAGTGGAACTTGAGCTTAGTGCTATCGATTTACCCGGGGCTTAGCTGAATGAGAAGTCTCGATTAAATTGGTTAGGATTAGTAGGCCTAGATTAGGTTGCTAATTAATTTAGCGTTCTCGTGGTTTAGCTATGAGTTCGAGGTTCGACAATCGGTAGTAAGGGGAGGACAAGTGAAAATATCCATCCCGGGCTACACCTATAGTTAGTTTAGTGTTTATTACTTTTCTTTATTTCTCCAATTACAACCCAAAAACCCAAAACCCATAATTTACATTTATGCACTTTTGTATATATCCTCTTGCACATTTACTAAGCTTATAATTAGCTAGATAGCTACGAAGTCCCTGTGGATACGACCTTGTTGTACTACAATGATTGGGTTCACTGCCCATAGTTAGCAATTTAGTTTCACTACTATTTTGCCCAATAGAGGCTAGAATTAACGGTTGTTTTGACTGATTTCAGGACAGTTTCACCGGTTGCGGTTCTTCGTATTCATCCTTGCACCATATGTACCGGTTCTGGGTCAAGTTTGGTCCCAAATCTCCAAAGATGTATTCGGATTCGCTTCGCTTGCATACCGTTCCGGTTCCAAACTTGTTCCAGACCGGTTCGGACCGGTTCCTGTTTGATCCCGCTGGTTCCAGGTCCAACCAGTTTCGGTTCGGTCCCGCTGGTTCCGATTCTATTCAGTCACGTTGGCCACCTTTAAAAAACATTAATAAACAAAAATATATGAGAATAATTATGAGCCCCATGATTCCCAGCCCAGTGGACTAAACTTCCTCAACTAAAGTATCATAAGAAAATTTACATTGCAACCCAAAAAGCATAACCTCAATCTTAGGGGAAACCGGAAAGCCCGTTTTTGGCCCCAATGTAGTTAGTCTCAGCACTTAGTAAGTGCGTACTACAGATCCAACTCCCAGTTTACACCATGACCAACCACTGAACATTTGACATAATTTTGTGTTCTGATCCCGCACCATAGCAACAGCTAACCAATAACCAACCTTGATAGCACCCACATTTGTGTTCACCCTCATTCATCCCCGCAAAGGGAGAATGAAATACCCCTAAATTAATTTAAATTAATTTAGGGGATTTCTTTTATTAAATCTTGAATAATACTATTAAATATTAAACTATTATATGGAATTATGAAATTTATTTAGGGGATTTCTCCTATTTAACCCTAAAGAATACAATAAAATATTTAATTATTATATATTATTATATAGTATTATGAATTAAATAATAAGATTTATAAGTCAATAAATCTTGGGAAAATTTATACTCCAACTATATTATAAAGATTTTAAAGTGTTGGAACATTGTTTTGAAACATAAAAGTCAATATAAAATTCTAGGAACCCTAAAGCCTTTAAGCCTTGCTAGGGTTGACTTTTGAGAATGGTCAAACCAGGCCATGAAACCTATACCAATAAATAGGTTATGGAAAACCATGAAGATCGATAAAAAGAACGTCAAAAACGGATCATCCTAGCCAAAGTTATGATCAAATGAAGTTTAGAGCCAAAATTTTGAAAAAAAGCTGATGTGGCAAGGTTTCCTGACTCATCGCGCGCCTCGGGATACATGCGCAGTACTTAGTCGTTTCTATCTTCTAGATTTCCGGTAACAGAAATCAGTTTTTGCCCTAACTTGTGACCTTCATAACTTTCTCATCTTTTGGAATTTTTGAGTGCTGTCTTCTTTGTTGTCTTCTCCTACACTTCCTCTAAACAACCATAACTCACACTAACCCTAATTCGTCCTAAATCAACCGGAAATTCGAGCCAAAGTAGCCACCCTGCAAAACCGAAACTGCAGTTTCCAGTTTTTCCTTCGAATCAGGTAACTTTGTCTTGCCATAACTTCTTCGTTTCTCAGCCAAATTCCATGTTCTTTAGCTCGTTTTGAAGAGCTCTAATTCCTCTAAAACTTTCATGTTGATGGCCAAAGCCAATTCCCAACCGTTTCGAAGAACGGGGTGTCTAAAGTTTCGGTTTCGTCACCACCTAAAATCATAGTTTTCTTTCCAGAAAACGCAAGGTAAACTCGCAACTTCCCGCTTCGATTTCTTTCTGTGTAGTGCAAGTTAGGGTGAGTTCTTGCTATCATCGTGTAGAGTTAAGTTTTTTCTTTAGATTAAGCCCAAGAACTAGTTCTAACTCGTTATGTACTATAAATTATAGCGTTGCAAAGTAGGCTACTCAATCAGGTTGTAAAGGGGGCGTTTTTCCAGAATCCGGTTTCGAGTTCATTCAATTCGCACAACTCCGGTAAGTTTCCGATCAATTGCTCCGTTTTTGTCAAACCTTGTCGTGTTTTCGACCTAACCCAACCACCAATTAAACTTATTACGCTTCGTATATGTAGAATTTTGCAAAATCGAGTTCGAGAAACCGAAGAACCCTAACTTTCATAAACCAGAATCGTATTTGTTGAATACTGCATGATAGCTAGCGAAATTAGTATCATTAGAACCGGAATTTAATTTCGAAACCATAGAAACAAGAATCACTCAATTTGGTTCTGTAGATTGTGAGAAAATGTCGAATTCTGGAATCGCTGAAGAACTCGGAAGTCTAGGGCAGTCCGATCGTAGTTAAAAGAAACGGACGGCCGAGATTAAAACGTTTCAGATTAGGTTTTTATAAATTCCAGTAAATAACCCTAACTTATTGAATTAATTTAAATACCTTCCCGAATGTGTTTTGACTTGAACTTTTAACCATGGATTCCTTATTAAATCTAGTTTATTTTGATGTAAATTAATATGGTTTTTGAGTTTTTAAACGTAAGTTATGATTTTTGCAAGTTACGGGTTTTCTAGAATTATTTGGCTAATTTAAAAAGATATTTTTATGAAATAAAAATTTTATAATATGTCTAAAATATTATAGTTACTGTATATTAAATTTGGGGATTTTTGGGCAATGGTAAATGGTTTTAAAAATTGTGTTTGTGAGTTTTTCATAAGAATAACTTATAATATATAGTTTTTAATGTAACCAAAAATTAAAGTATGCTTTGTTAATGAACTTTTTAAGCTGGGGAAAATATGGGAAACTAAATTAACATTTTATTTATTAAACCATATGTCGGTTGTGGTATGCCTAAAAGTTATTGAACATAATTAAATACAACAGAATTTCCTAAAAATGTTATGGATAAATCTTAATACATAAAGATATATATAAATATATATATAAATACATTTAAATAGATGAGGGAAATATTCCTTGTGATAGTTATAATAAGTAGAATATATATATATATATATATGTTAAACCTTAGGTTTTAATCGGTGTTTAATTAAATAGTCACTATTAGCTTAAGGGTTTAATTACACAACATAAACATAACACGGTCTTGGGTTGACCTACTAAGCCCAATGCTATGAACTCCAAAAGCCCACTTTAACAGTTCAAGAGAGGTTGGGCCACTCTCAGGGATAAATTATAAATCATTCCAAACTAACGAAATGGGCCTAACTAAGGATTTAGTTAACAAGTCAAGCCCAAATCTTTGTGAGAGGATAATGGTAAACCTAGAACTATTAATCAGTAAGAAAAGAAGGTTGTTTAGTTTATAAGTCCCTTAACTAATCGGCACTTGGAACACCTTAATTATAGGTTACTATTGAGGAATCACTTATTCGGGTTATTTATTGTTCTTCACATACCAGGTACGATTTCTTGTACTCCGTTACTTTTACTGATTGACTTATGAGACGTTTTCGAAAAACGCTAATTGACTTTTAGAGGAATTTCTAAAAAGGAAATGGTTGTGTGACTGACTCAGCTTGTGTGACTAACTGAGCCTTGAATGTGAAACTTACATGGGTATTGGATCCTTCTATTTGGTGCCCCGTTAGACATTGACTGCTTAGGGTTTACGCTTCTGCACTCTGTAGGACTGAGTGTTTAGATATTGCTCTGGGTAGTTAGTGATCTAGTGGGAATTTGGAAAAGGTCAATCTTGGTAATTCTTCCTTAGACTCTGGATATTGTTTCATCCATGAGCTGAATCTTGTGGTTTCGACGTGCGCACGTCTTCAATGGTAACAGTGAGAGGCTGTATATCCCCTGTCCCAAAAGGGACGTGGTAGACAGTGAGGGGCTGTATATCCCCTGTCCCAAAAGGGACGTTGTAGACAGTGAGGGGCTGTATATCCCCTGTCCTGAAAGGACGTACTTGGCGGTAGGGGTCATCTCTCCCAGTTGAATTATTCCACTCTTGAGTTATTGGTTCTTGGATCTATCTTTTCATTCCTGGTCCTTTGGGACTATCTGAGTCTTTCTACTCCTAACGGGAATTGGGTTTAACTAAGGCAATGGATGTTCACTAACACATGATGTGGTTTTGTTTCACTAACTTTACTTTTCTGTTATTAACCCTTATTCTTATCTTGTTATCTTGATTTGGTGATTTGTGAAATGCCTTGTCCCTCTGTGTGGTTTAAGTGATTGTTTTCCTACTATTATTTATTTAAGAGTTGTATTATAAGTTTGTTTTTGGAGGATCGTACTAGTTCCATTCCAGGGAACTGACCCACCCCTCTTGGGGTGGGCTGCTTGGTTTTATCTTGCAGGTACGAGTTATTTTACAGGTGGCCACGAAGAGAAAGAGTGATTGGGATGGGATTAGGCTTTGAGAGTTTATGTGTTTATTTCTGTTTTATTTCTGTTAAGTTTTCTCGAGGTTCAGGCCATGACTATTGTAATTTTAAGTTGTAATTGGTGAGGTTTGGTGCCGGGTGTTTGGAACCCGATGGTCTGTACGCCTTAGTATTTTATTTCCGCTATAAATATGTTAAATAGGGCGTTACAGAAATTGGTATCAGAGCGTAGTTACGCTCTGAACCTGAGAGGACAAGCCGAGTGAAACACTTAGATTATAGGTGCACTTAAAACTGGAGAACTGGGGTAGAATTGGGAAGTGAGAATTCCAGAAAGGCACGTGACCCTTTCCCCATACTTACTTTACTACTTATGTTTTACTTCACGTACCTATGAACCATCCTTAGGACGTTATAAATATTTCACATACTACTACATAGATATTTAGACTCAACAATACGCCTTCTGAGTAACGGGACCGTCATACCAGCTAGATGTGTCGAAGAGGAGGAAGAGGGGGAGCTGGTCCCTCAGGAGGCTATGAACCCGACGCTGTCACCCCAGAGGTCATAGTGCAGATTGTGATAGCTGCATTAGCTCAGCAGCAAGCTCAGATTCCACAGCCACCACCACCACCACCTAATGGTCCCCGGGAGTTCAACTGGCTGAAGGCAGTCAACGACCTTCGTCCCCCAATCTACGAAGGCCTGCTAGAACCGAATACTTTAGAGAGATACATCGACGAGATGCAGAAGGCCTTCACCTCTCTGCACGTTCCAGGAGGTCGTCAGGTCGACAGAACGGCCTACTTTCTCCAGGGACCCGCGCATCGATGGTGACAGACCGCCAGAGCTGAGCTGACTGCCCAGGCAGACTTTGGCTTCCCAGCCTTCTTAGTGGCCCTGAGAGCCAAGTTCTATCCATCCTACCTGTAGAAGAGGATGAGGAGTGAGTTCGAGCAGCTGAAGCAAGGGAGTTCCTCTGTTGCTGAATATTATAATAAATTTGTGGAGCTGCTCGCTGTTATTGGAGAGGGAGCTTACGCTCCGAGGTATCTGGTGGATAAATTCCACACCGGCTTGAACTTCAGGATCATGACTATGATCGGTTCCACCAGAGGGATGACCCTACAGGTATGGAACATGATTTAAAATTCCTGGTACGCAAAGGTTTCCCCACTAACATATATTGTCACCACAGGAGCTAGCGGATGACACGAATGACTGCGAGACCACCATTGCCTACCAGGACTCTGTGTTAGGCAAGAGGAAGGGGGATGGAGAAAAAGGAAATGAAGGGAACTTTTCCCAGAATTACGAGAGGAAGGGAAAGCTCTTCAAGGGGAGGAACGAGAAGGCCATGGTCCCCTCATATACTAATGCTGAGCCACTCCGCTCCCAGCCATTTAAGGGGAACCAACTTGCGAGAAAGTTCTTCTGCAAGTGGTGCAAGAAGGACCACCCAGGCAAGGATTGTAAGGGCAACCTGGTGGACTGCAACCACTGCGGTAAGAAGGGGCACAGATCGTTCGAATGCTTCCTGAACCTGGATTCCAGGAACTACAAGCCATGCACCGGGAACCCTGCTAGAGCCCCAGTTGCTACTACTACTGGAGGAGGTCGAGGTGGCACAGGAGGTGCTGGACCATCTACCAGCCGCCCTGCCCAGAGCCATCCGCAGAGGCCGGGACAGAACTACCCCTAGAGGCCGGGCAAGGCACCGGTCCTTAACATGGTGGACCGCGTCGAGGCAGCAAGTGATGACCCGAGTTCACCTGGTGAGAACTATTTCCCTCATGAAGAGGCTTAGACCCTTACTTTCTTTACATTCAGTTGTCTAGTTTTTCGTTGTCAATGTAAAAGGGATGAACTATAAACCCTTCATTTTGTTTCGTTTCAAACCTTTCATTTCCAGTTGTGAACCTTGACTTATTTATTTAATGGCAATTGTTGTTCAGATTTCGATATTTGCTTTCCTATTTTTCCATATGCCACACCCAACATCCCTTTTGAAGCCAAACCACACCCACCAGAGAAGTGTGAGGTCTTGAGACCCGGGATGATTTTACTACGAGAGTACCTGACCCCAGTAGTCCAGTATGCATTGATCCTCAAGATCAGGGAATTCGGTGTGAAGGAAGGAAATTTTTATACCCCTACCTTCAAGAATGGTTCAACCATGAAGGTGAAGATTATGTGCCTAGGTAAGAAGTGGAACCACACCACCAAGAGCTATGAAGAGGTGGTGGTGCCACCAATCCCGGAGGAACTGCAGACCATCATTAGAGCTGCAGTTAAGGCAGCACAAGAATTGGAGGATGAGCCCGTCCAAGACCTAACCTCCGACGTGTGCATCATCAACTTCTATGAAAAGGAGGGTAAGCTAGGGATGCACCAAGATAAGGACGAATCACCAGAGTCCGTCACTAGAGGAGTTCCAGTAGTGTCCATATCACTTGGAGACGACGCGGAGTTCTTATTTGGTGATCAAAGGAGGATGGACCTTGCTACCAAGATCCTCCTGAAGTCGGGTGCTGTACTGATCTTTGGTGGGGCAGCTAGACTCATCTACCATGGGGTGAAGAGAATCAAGCCCAACACAGCCCCCACACCCATTATTAACCAGACCCATATGAAACCGGGCCGTCTAAACCTAACCTTTAGACAGACCTAGCCTTGTACTTTACAGTTTCAGCATTGTAAATTTTAAGTTGCTCAAGAAGCTTTCAATAACAATGGAAATTCTAAGAATTTTATTGCTTCATTGTAGGGGTTGGAAACTCAGGGATCAGGTTGAATGTGTTGAACCAGGCTCAAGCGAAGAGCAATGGAATGGTCATCACTGGTATAAACATTAACCCTGAGTAATTACCTTGGAACGTTTACCCAGAATCTTAAAAATCTATCCTATAATTTCAGGCACGTTCCTAGTTAATGGAGTGGAGGCCACAGTCCTGTTTGATTCTGGTGCCTCCCACTCTTTCATATCACAAGCGTTCCATGCTAAGATCAATGCTTCCACAGAGGATATCCATGACTGCTCAGTCTTGCTGAAATACCCCTAAATTTCAAAATACATATATTATGTAGTTTATATGTATATTATATAGTTTACAAATATATTACATAGTTTATGGGATCATTTATAATTACAAGCATATAAAATAGATTACAAATATATTATGTAGTTTGTGAGCATATTATACAATATTTAATAAAGAAAATGTGTTTAATAAAATAATCTGTTTTAGAACTATAGTAGTGGTGATTTTTATCTTCGTATTAATGATCCTTGTATTTCTCTAGCTAACTCGGTATATTTATTAATTACAAGTGGAGTAATAATAATAAGGATATGATTCAAATAATATTGTTGATTCAAAGTACATCTATTATATAGTTTAGTAGTATATTAGTTCTCAAGTGCAATAAGTAGTTTTGAGGATTATACTATGATTTACGAGCATGTTATATAGTATTTAATAAAAATGATTCGTTTCAATAAATAACCCGATTCAAAATACTTCGGTTATGATTTTTGATGTAATAATATGATCCATGTGTATTTCGTATTATTTTACTGTATTTATTTGTTTATAACTTATTATAATAATGATAGCTTTGATTTGATTACACACACTAAATAAGTTAGTTTTAGTATATGTCGGTTACACCTTTTGGTATTTTCTGATTTTATTTAGTTAATCACTTTAAACTTTCCATATGTCCAACTCCATTTATTAAATCATCTTTACCTCTTCACATTTCCTAACTTCTAATTTTCTATTCATTAAAAGGTTTAATATTCTTTATTGATTGAATAATTACTTTATGTATTAAGTAAACAGTTCATATTCCTTGCTCTTCAGTTACCCTCCGACCTCCTATATATACTAATGGTGGCCATCGGGTCCGGTTCTACCCGGAACCGATTGGAACTGGAACCGGCCGGGAACCGGTGGGAACCGGAACCGGAACCGAACCGCCTCAGCCGGTTCTGAATATGAATACATGTTTTGAGATTCGGGCCCGAACGGGCCCGGAACCGGAACCGCTCGGAACCGGCTGGAACCGCTTGGAACCGTCGTCGGATTTGGAACCAGGAACCGGAACCGCAACCGCAACCGGTGGAATCGGAACCGGAACCGCCCCGGAACCGGTTGAAGTTACCGTTGGAATCGGGCCAAAATGACGTCATTTTGGGTCTCGGGTGCGCGCTCCTCTGAAGAAAATAGTCGTTAGATCCCAAGCACGCGAATTGCAATATGAAGGCCAACATCATGATTGGTATGAGATGAATGGGGATAACACCACTTAGGACTTCTATCTTCTAATATTTTAGAATGTATTAGTAATTTAGTATTACTTTCTTTCCATGTAATCTTTTTTTTTAAGACATGCAAATTGAAATCATGCAACCTCTTAGTAGCTGTACTCTTTTTCCTTATTAAGGTTTTCTCAAAGGGTTTTTACCTAATAAGCTTTTAATGAGGCAGTGAATCATATAATAAAATTCTCTTTGTTCCTTATTTTTTGTAAATTCAATAAAATTTCCTAAGTCTTTGTTTCTTACACATTTAAGATTATAAACTTGAAGAATAACCTATCTAGGAGTAAAGTGGATGAAAAGAGCAACGTGTGCGCTCAAACGGATCTCAAATCGGAGCTAAACGAAGCAACTGGAGCCGATCGAATCTTTCCGGAACCGCTCCGGAACCGGTCGGAACCGATCAGAACCGGAACCGAAACCGGAACCGGCCGGAACCGGGTTTTTGACCGAATCTGAAGCGAATCCAGATTTCAGAACCGGAACCAGAACCGCCCAGACCGGTTCCGAATACGAATA
This sequence comes from Limonium bicolor, assembly GCA_023374045.1. Taxonomy (NCBI): domain Eukaryota; kingdom Viridiplantae; phylum Streptophyta; class Magnoliopsida; order Caryophyllales; family Plumbaginaceae; genus Limonium; species Limonium bicolor. The sequence goes on along the minus strand of CM041777.1, from coordinate 204,366,561 downwards.
CACATTTTCCGGAACCGGAACTGGTGGAACCGGACCCGTGGCCACCATTAATATATACGCTCATTTGATGTTCCATTTTATCCGCCCATCCTCTATACTCGAATACCTCTCTTCTCATCTAGACTAGAACAAAAAAATAAATTCCTTCTATGTCGCGCCTCCTTTCTCTATATCATAGATTCAAAAAGAAAAAAATCTCTCTTCTCTCACACACAGAAAAGGAAAAGATGAAAAAAGGGATCAATTAGTTTTCTTTTTCTATCTTGAGCGGCCACAATATGAAGTAACGGTAGCATGTAGCAGTAGCTAGAGTTGTTTCTTTCATTGATGATGTCAACAAATCGGTGCCAAAATGTGTAAACGAAGAGTAGTGGCTAATTATATGTTTGGTGGGTTCAAATGATGATGTTCTTTTTGAGGTAAGTTACTACGTTCACTAATTGTTATTATATTTATAATAATGAATTTTCACGTTGTAACACCCCAACTGTTAATCTCGTCATTACCTCTTAAACCGTTACTAATTACTCCTACTCACGCAGCGGAACTCTAATTACAACGAGGGGTGAAACAACGCCGTTAGCCACCCATGTGGCTAACCAGGCCTTTCTTACATACCGTAACGGTCTGATGAACTGGAACGACCGAGTACTTCATACAAATACAATACTCAATTCATATCTCTACAATACCGAGTCTACAATATTCGGATGCCGATAACATACTCAGACTTACACCTCATTCAAACGCATAAGTAATTACAATCTAACTACCCATGCTCACAGCAGTCCCCGTCCTACTCTCTCGAACGGTGGTCAGCTTCAAGTACCTGCACACTAAAAACGTTCCCCTAGGGGGTCAGCTTACGCTGAATATGAAATTCGCATATACCGCGTGCTAACCGCGGTACGCCGACTACTTTGGGTCGGATATACATGGAGTTCATTTTAATCAAACAACATGCATCATGGCAATACAATATATGTATATCACGCAAGGAATCTACATCCAATCACGGAACACGATTCCTAACTAACATAACAATGTTGTTAGTGGTAACTGGTTACTCTTAGGCATTGAGGGTTATTCCTCACTATGCCTTGTTTACTTATTCAATACCTCACCCGCTCTCTCGGGTTACTTATTATATACACCCATTCTCTTGGGCTACTCATTCTTATACTTACCCATTCTCTCGGGTACTCATACATATACTCACCCCTTTCTCTCGGGTTACTCATACATATACTCACCCCTTCCTCTCGGGTTATTTATACTCATTATCTCACCCACACTCTTGGGTTATTCATACTCAAGCTCTTGTAGATTCTCGAGACACTACAGGTCTCCTACGTCACGCTTGTTACTCTTATTACATACTTAAGCCAAAACTCATGGCCCTCGTGCATAGTCTTACTTCCTCGATTTCGACCCTACTCTGGGTCTAGCATGGTGGGAAGGTTCAACTAGCTCCCGGAACTCTCTCTTAGTTCCTATCTCTTTTTACATAGGTCCGACTACTCTCGGACTACTCACATTCCCATACACTCCTCTCTCGGAGTTATAATAATTTATGTATTAGTCTAGAAGCATCACTCTTGATGTTTCTAATGACTTTGGGAACTTTACTTAAATTCGGGTAATCTTAGGCTTAAGGGTTACCCTTACATTCATATACTTATACTTTTGGATATTTCTTATACCGGGTAAAATCCTCATATAGGAGGTCGACCATGTCTCAAGGGAGTTACATAGTCCCTTAGGTCTCTTTTACCTTTCTTATAAGTTCACATTATTGGACTAACTTCAATCCTCTCGATGGAGGTTCATTTATCTCTCCACTCATATTTATTCCGTGGATTGTTTCAATAAGGTTTTCTAACCGTTATCGGGTATTTACTCAACCCGTACATCTCCTCACGTTCTAGGGAGTTCATATGTTTGCGTTATCGTTATACTTTAATCGATAGCTTGTGTGTGTTTGCATATTACCATTGTTCATGAGACTACCCGATCTACGGGTTTCTAGTCAATCACTACTCTCTATGAGTCGGTCTATGCACTATGTTAGACCACACCGGCGTACAAGTATGTTAGTTCATACAACATACAATAAGGCATACATAATCAAACAAGGGATTATTTCCATGCTTTAATCTTGATTAAGCCGGCACACAAACACACAAATCAGAGTAACTCGGTTAGCATACGGGGCATGAGAAAATCATACCTTTCACCGGGGTTTTTACTTTTACCGTGTCATCTCACCATGCTCGGGTCACGCACGATTCCCTGATAATGTTTCAAACATTATTATTAATACTAAGCTCATACGGTACATAATAAAATGCTACTCCCGTACTTACCCCGTTATCTCGGTTTTATTCTTGTTAATTTGAGTTCTCACTTCTCAAACACTTCTAACACTTTCTTACACTTCCTAGGGCCTTAACATGTCACCAAACAAGGCCTTAACATCTTATAACATCATTAACATTTAAACCCCCATCATTTACAACCTTTAAAATGCTCTCTGTAGGTTTCTGGGGGTGGTCCGGGACTTGGTCCTCACCCTAAGTCCCGGACCAATTGCGAACTTAACTCTCGGGTGAAAATTACACATGGTCCGGGACCTTGTCCTGGAGTATAGTCCCGGACCAAGCAGCACTTGCACTCTCGGCCTTAATTTAGGTGTGGTCCGGGACTTTGTCCAAGGACCAAGTCCCGGACCCTGCTAAAACCTGCTCCAAACTTGATTTTTCCACTCCAAATCAATCCTTAAACCACCCTTAATCTTTCCATAAACTTTCCACAAGTTTTCCACATGTTTAATCACCTTAAAACATGCTCTAAAACTCTTCAAATCATAGGCTCAAACCTTACTCAACTCTTGCTCAAATTCACACATTTTTCATTCTCATTTTACACTAATGCACACTTGTGCATTTCTAACTTCTCCTCAACCCTTTGCATTATTCTCTCTTTCATTTTGACCCTTCCACATCTTCCAGGATAATGCACAACTCATACCAAGGTTCATATCTCTCTCTTAAAACCTTAAATCTTCTTTGTTTTCTAGTAACTCCTCAAGCATTTAAACAATCTCTTTGCTACAGATTTTGCACCAATCTTCTATCTTATCACAAGCCTTCCAAAAGTGGTTAACTAACTCAAATAAGTCTCCATCCACACCTAGTTTCTCTAGGTCATTCCTCAGACCCAACAATGCTCAAACCACTCAAATTTCTACACAATTTTTGCCATAACTTGGCTACTTTTCTAACTTTGCCCAAAACTCATTTCTTCACATATTTCATCCTAAAACTAGCCAAACCGCAAGGGTTCTATCAACACTCAAATAATTCCTCATTAATCAAGCAAAACTCATTAAACACCATAAAGCATTATTCATCAATACATAGCTCCCAAACAAGCATTAACTCACAAATGTTTTCTCACTAGCATTTATTTCTAAGCAAGGACCTTATCACCACAACTCAAGTGGGGTTCATTCATTTTAATTACCCTTCCCAAATTCTAATACATATAGAATATACATTGGGTTGGTTCCTTACCTTGCATTCTCTTAAATTTCCTTATTGACACTCTTCTCCTCTTCTCATCTTCTCTTCATCCAAAAATCGGTCTAGGCATAATCTTGCCCAGTTATCTAGATCAATATACCAATGGACAAATAGAGTACTAATTAATCCTCCTAGTTGTGAAAACAACTCATGAATTCAAGAAGAGGGTTTAAGGTGTAGAATTTGAACATTACCTTTGGAAACCCTAGAATTGGTTTTGCCAAAAATCGAAGGAGGAGCTCCAACCCACCATTAGAGGTTTGAATAACAGCTCAAAGCAAGGAGAAGAAAGGTATCGAAATTAGCCAAAATCGGCCACACAAGAAGGTGAAGAAATATGCAACTTTCTTTGGATATTTTTACCTTGGATGAAAGAGGAAGCCTCAAGCTTCAAAATAGTGTGCTTTTCTCTTCAAATTCCCAAAACCCATGGAGGTCAAACTTCTCCATTTGAGATTTTGGAAAGAGGGAATGATAGGGCTTGAAGAGAGGAAGAAGAATATGTGTTCGGTTTTTCATTTGGAGCTCTAACATGGCTTGAGCTTGGAGAGAAAGAGAGACCTCCATTGTTGTTGTTGTTGCAGCTCGAATCGCCAGAGGAAGGGAGGAGAAGGCAGCTCATGATGGAAGAAAGGAAAAGAGTAGGAGAGAGAAGGAAGGAAAGTAAGTTATTTACTTTTTCACTTTTTAACTATTTGCTTTATGACTCACCACTTAATTAGCTAGAATATAGTGTGAGAGAGAGCTAATTCATGCTCTAAAAATCGGCCCACTTAATTAATATAGGCTGAGAGCGTTTTCGACTTTTACAGAAAACGCTCGTTAATTTACCCGGTTTGGCACTATTCACTTACCGGGCTCGTTTTTCGGATTTTTCTCGTTTCTTTATTTTTAATGGTTATTAAACTTCCATTAATACTTAATTATAGTTATTTAATATAATATAAATTTTTACGGGTCCGTTTGACCACTTAAAGTCACGTTTTCGGGTTTTCTCGAAAAACGTGCTTTTAAACTCCGTTAGCGTTTTAATCCATTATTTGGATCCGTTTCTTCGGGAATCATTCCCGTATACTTATTAGGCCTAACTAAGCCTTAGGAATCCATCTCGGACCCTCTCGCTATCATGTATCTCTTATACTCATTTAACGCGCATTTTAGCGTTTTTCGCTTTTCAAGCGTTTTCTCTTTTCTTTTGGTTTTATTTCCTTTACCAATACTCTTTAGGCACCATTAGGCCTTTGATAATCATATTAGAGTAATTTAATCGCCATTTTTAGATCCGGGGTATTAAACACGTGGATGTGAATTTTGTGTGTGATCATTGTTTGAGATTGAAGTGTTAAGTGTTAGTGATAATTTCATTTTCTTATGTGAGTGACTTATTTTGTAATGGATATCAGTGGTTATCTAAATATATTTTTTTTAAAAAAATGAGATTGATGGAAAATTGTCATGAGTTTATTTATGAGATCAGCTGATATTGCAGTGAAATCGTTAACGAAATGATTTTGTGAAAATTGAATTATTTATTCAATAAGGATGATATCATAATTTATTTATGGTGAAATATGTGGATTTTGATGAGATTATATGGTAAAGAACAATAACGAATAAAAGAATTTTTAAGAGGAGAAAACCATGGTGCATGTGGGCCGCATTAGGACACATGGATGAGATGATAAATGCGGGCCGCATTAGGACGCATAAGTTTGAGATACTGTGGGCCGCACTAGGACACAGTTAGCCCTAGATCTACTCCTTAGTCCTTTGAACTATTGGGGGGTGTGCACACTTAAGGATTTAGTGGCTTGGTTGGATTCCCGACTGTGTGTGGGGGTCCGGGTTACAGCTGCGTGTTGTACCCAAAGAGAAAGTAAAGTTGTTTTATCCTGGCTGTGCGTTGAGACAAGGAAGATAATTAAAATAATCTGACTAATATATTTTTGGGTTACTAAAGAAATCCAATGTGAAGTATTTTAAAGTTATGATAATTTTGCTTGTGTGTTAATATTGTTGAAATGTGTTATATGTTGTGTGGTTATATTGTTAAAAAATGATTTCTAAAGAGAAAATGATTTTTACGTGGTGAAGTGGTAGCTTACTCAGTTTTTCTGACTTTATCGTGGCCCTTTCTATGTTTGTTTGGATTTCTGCCACAGGTACTGATGAAGTCCTTGGGGTTTGGGAAGGCGACTCCACATAGGCTAGTTATTTGTTATTGAATTTTATTTTACTTTAAGACTTGTGCGTTTTTAAGAAAATGTTAATATGGACATTGGATTTTCTTGTCAAAAATAATGAATTGGTTATTAGTTAATTGTTTAGGCTTCACACTCGTTCCTTTGCAAGTGTGGCAGTAATACGCCGGATTAGGTTTTGTTTCCGCTGCTTATCAATATAAAGCTTGAATTGTAAAAAAATTGACCTAATAAAATGTTAGAAAATCCGGGGTGTTACAAAGTGGTATCAGAGCAAAACCGGCTAGAAAATAGGTTAAGAAAGATTAAAAATAGAATATTTGGCCTTAGGATTAAAAATTGGATAAGCCGTCTTCTGGGGGAAATTACTTTCTAATGTTTTCTTTTGTTTAATGTTTTTTTATATATATATATATATGTATATTGTTTGTGTTGTGGATTTAATCTCTTATGCTTATGATATTTAAATATTGATTGAGATATATGTTGTCATGAGGGCATAGGTGATGATTATGATATGAGTTAAAGTTCATTGACGAATGTGATGAGAGCCTACTATGCTCAAGTGAGTTGTTATGAATTTTGTGATTTAAAGAACTTCTTGTGTTGAAGAATTTAAGATGAATGATAGATGATTAGAACTCCTTAATGAGTTATATTTCCTTGGTAATTATAGGAATTTTATCTGAACAAATTATAGTCCTTTTTGTTACGAACTTTGGTGAGACTTCTTGCAGCACAAAATCTTATCTAATTGTCTGTCATTCTTTGATTAAAGTATGAGTTATTTGCTAAGTCAATTACGAGGACGTAATATTCTTTTAAGGGAGGTAGAATGCAATACCCAAATTATCATGGTTAGCTATATTTTATAAACCTTAGTGTAAAATTACCAAGAATCAATTGGTTAATTATTAAAGCAATTGGTTAATAGTGTGAGTTCGAGCTTCGAGGACGAAGCTTTCTTTTAAGGGGGGAATAATGAAATACCCCTAAATTTCAAAATACATATATTATGTAGTTTATATGTATATTATATAATTTACAAATATATTACATAGTTTATGGGATCATTTATAATTACAAGCATAGAAAATAGATTACGGATATATTATATAGTTTGTGAGCATATTATATAATATTTAATAAAGAAAATGCGTTTAATAAAATAATCTGTTTTAGAACTATAGTAGTGGTGATTTTTATCTTCGTATTAATGATCCTTGTATTTCTCTAGCTAACTCGGTATATTTATTAATTACAAGTGGAGTAATAATAATAAGGATATGATTCAAATAATATTGTTGATTCAAAGTACATCTATTATATAGTTTAGTAGTATATTAGTTCGCAAGTATAATAAGTAGTTTTGAGGATTATACTATGATTTATGAGCATGTTATATAGTATTTAATAAAAATGATTTGTTTCAATAAATAACCCGATTCAAAATACTTCGGTTGTGATTTTTGATGTAATAATATGATCCATGTGTATTTCGTATTATTTTACTGTATTTATTTGTTTATAACTTATTATAATAATGATAGCTTTGATTTGATTACACACACTAAATAAGTTAGTTTTAGTATATGTCGGTTACACCTTTTGGTATTTTCTGATTTTATTTTGTTAATCACTTTAAACTTTCCATATTTCCAACTCCATTTATTAAATCATCTTTACCTCTTCACATTTCCTAACTTCTAATTTTCTCTTCATTAAAAGGTTTAATATTCTTTATTGATTGAATAATTACTTTATGTATTAATTAAACAGTTCATATTCCTTGCTCTTCAGTTACCCTCCGTGAAATACCCCAGACTTAGATATGGTGTTTAGGTGATAATATAAGATGTAAGAAGGCTAAATAATGCCTTAGAAACATTAAGAAACATTTTTAATAAAAGAAAACATAAGGAAACACCAAAAGAGCAGTTTAAGCAAAAACGTGCTCTAAGCTTGGAGAGACTTGGGTGAGCACCCAAATATTATGCTAAGACCTTATTAATATCCTAATGGTCATTTTAAATCAATTAATAAAGAAAACCAAGCTCAAAAACAAGTTAAAACACAAAATGTGCTTTAAGGAGTCTTAAAGCACATTTTTGAAAAATTGTCTTGTAAATGGGTTTTGAGTGGCTAAATGTCCATCATTACTCCTTAATTAACTTGTGTACTAATTAGTATCACATTAGGAAGTCTAAATCAATGGGAAATCAAAAATTTCACAATTATGTGCACTAATTTGTGAATAGTAACCAAATAGTGACTAGTTTAGTCTTTAGTCAATTAAGCTTAGTTAGTTGATCAAACAAGACCATGACTAGCTTAATAAAAAGGGGGTGGCCGGTTTTTAAGGTGATGATTCACCATATGAGCAAATAAGAAAAGAAAATAAGAGATAAAGTAAAACTACTATTTGCTTTTAACATAAATATCCCACCTTTACTTACCTCTCTCCTCACCTCTTCATTCTCTCTTGTTCCCACCGGTTTTGTGCTGCTCCTCTCTTCTTCTCCAACGTGAAGAACAACCTCCATGCTAGCTTCATCTCTGCAGACTGATTATCGTGAGTGGTTAAACTGGTGTAATTAAAATAAAAGAAAAGAAATTAAAACTCAAAATAAACGTCGGGCTGCAAACAAATCCCGGTCGTAATAGTATAGTAAAGTGTAAGTGACCGGATATCGAACCGTGGGACTAATGAGAATTATTAAGTACCTAAGCTTATCACAAAAGGGGGATTAATTGACTTGTTTTTGTATAGTAAATTAACAGATAAGATTAACTGAGTAGAAGATAAATTAAACGGAACTCCGGGTTCAGGTTTATATAATCTGATTAATTATGCTATCTCTACCGGTTTATTTAAATAGTTGGCAAAATTCCTGTTATTATCCTAAGGACTAAGTCATAGACTCATAAGAACTCGTTTACCAGAAAATGCTCGGTCTAATCCAGGTTCGAGCAAAAAATAAATAAACGGACATTAAGTGCGAGGAATTATATTTGCATCTGAAAATATTAACTTATTAAATCATAATAAGCTTTCTCCAGATTTACGGCTTAATTAACCTGTCTATTTATCACCGGTCTGATCAAAATAGACTTTGTAAAACATTTTAATAAATCGATGAAATTTCTTAAAAAGGTGAGAGATAAACTTTAATCATAACAAACTGTATTTATTTTAACCGGTAGAAATATTACACAACTAAACAAACTACAGCTAAACCTTCGCCTGGAGTAAATCCTCCTTAGCCTGACATATTAACTGGTAATAAGTCAGACAGAGGTTGGACGTAATAATAATACGAGAGGTGTGGATGGTGAATGGAGAAATGAAGAGGAAGAAGAGTGGGAGCGTACGTAAGATTTCTGTATATGAAATGAGAGATCTGGAGTGTTGAGTTTGGGGGTGGAACATGTCTGTTTGGTTGAAGGTGTAGTGTGTTTATATAGAGGAAGGGAAGAGGCAGATCTGGAGTGGAAGAATTGATTGCAGATTGATTGCACATTGATTGCAGGGGATAGAGCTGGAGACAGACGCGTGAGGGAATTAAGGTAGGCGCTGCTCGGAGTAGATGGATATGACAGAAGCAAGTTGAAGACAGTCGGCTAAAGAAAACCAGTCGCGATCTGGGCATTTACACGCGTCCGCCACTTTGTCCGGCCATGGTTAGGCGGACGTCTCTATGCTTGTCCGCCACTTGTCCGCCCCTTGTTAGGCGGACGTCTCTATGGAGTCCTCTGTCCGCCACTTGTCCACCCTTCTGTCAGGCCATGGTTAGGCGGACATGTATACTCACATCCGTGTCCTGTTGGGCGGAGACAAATATGGAGCTTCTGTCCGCCTCCCTGTCCGCCTAAGGTTACGCGGACACAATGAAGTCCGCTACCTGTCCGCCCAGTTTTATGCGGACAACACACAGACAATTTCTTCACTCACGTCCACCCCTGGTTAGGCGGACACCAGGCGGACACAAGTCAAGTCTTTTGACTTGTTTTCTTCTATGAACTTTGACCGGCTCTAGATTCTTCGTTTGGACTCCGTTTTCTGAGCCGTTTGCGTCTATGCGTTCGTCTCTTCGTCTACTTTGCTCCCAGCTTGGTTTTCCTCATGTTTAATGTAACACCCCAACCGTTAAGCTCGTCATTACCTCATAAGTTGTCACCAATTACTTTTACTCACGCAGCGGAACCCTAATTACAACGAGGGGTGAAACAACGCCAATAGCCACCCATACGGCTAACCAGGCCTTCCTTACATACCGCAACGGTCTGATGAACTGGAACAACCGAATTCACAACACTAATACAATACTCAAATCATTTCTTTACTATACCGAGTCTACAACAAATGGATGCCGACAACATATTCGGTCTTACACCTCCTTCAATACATAAGTAATTAAAACTACTACCCATGTAACCCACCGACCCCGTCCTACTCTCGAACGGTAACATCTTCGGTGTACCTGTAAAATAAAAACATCGCCCCTAGGGGCTCAGCTTAACGCTGCATATGAAATTCGCATACCCCGAGCGCTAACCGGGGTACGCCGACCACTTAGTCGGATATACATGGAGTTCATTTTAGACAAACAACATGCATCATAGCAATACAATAAGTACATGTAATGCTCAAGGAATCTACATCCAATCATGGAACACAATTCCTAACTAACATAACAAGGTTGTTAGTTGTATCTGATTACTCTTAGGCCTCGAGGGTTATACCTCTCTATGCCTTGTTTACTTATTCAATACACACCCATTCTCTTGGGCTACTCGTACTATACTCACCCACACTCTCGGGTTACTTATTCTCATTATCTCACCCATACTTTTGGGTTATTTATACTCAAGCTCTTGTAGATTCTCGAGACGCTACAGGTCTCCTACGTCACGCTTGTTACTCTTAATACATACTTAGGCCAAAACTCATGGCTCTCTAGCATAGTCTTACTTCCCCGGTTTCGACCCTACTCTGGGTCTAGCATGGTGGGAAGGTTCAACTAGCTCACGGAACTCTCTCTTAGTTCCTATCTCTTTTACTTAGGTCCGACTACTCTCGGACTACTCACATTCCCATACACTCTTCTCTCGGAGATATAGTAATATTATGTATATTAGTCTAGAAGCATCACTCTCGATGTTTCTAATGACTTTGGGAACATTACTTAAGTTTGGTTAATCTTAGGTTTTAAGAGTTGCCCATACATTTACTTTACTCATACATTCGGTTAATTGCATATATCAGGTAAAATCCTCTTATAGGAGGTCGACCATGTCTCAAGGGAGTTACTAATCCCTTAGGTCTCTTTTACCTTCTTCACTGGTTCACATCTTCGAACTAACTTAAATCCTCTTGAAGGAGGTTCACTTATCTTTCCACTCTCGTTTGTTTCGTGGATTGTTTCAATGTGGTTTTCTAACCGTTATCGGGTATTTACTCAACCCGTGCTTCTCCTCACATTCTAGGGAGTTCATATGTTTACGTTATCGTTATACTTTAACGGATAGTTTGTGTGTTTGCACGTCTTCGTTTTCATAAGCGTCGACCCGATCTATGGGTCTCTAGCCAAACGTTACTCACTACGAGTCGGTCCATTCACTATGTTAGACCACACCGGCATACGAGTATGTTAGCTCATTCAACATACAACAAGGCATACATAATCCAACAAGGGATTATTTTCATGCTTTAATCTTGATTAAGCCGGCACACAAACACACAAATCAACGTAACTCGGTTAGCACGCGGAGTATGAGAAAATCATACCTTTCACCGGGGTTTTTACTTTTACCGTGTCATCTCACCATGTTCGGGTCACGCACGACTCTCTGATAATGTTTCAAACATTATTGTTAATACTAAGATCATACGGAACATAATTAAATGCTACTCCCGTACTTAACCCGTTATCCCGTTATCTCGGTTTTAGTCTTGTTAATTTGAGTTCTCCCTTCTCAATCACTTCTAACACTCTCTTGCACTCCCTAGGGCCTTTACATGTCACCAAACAAGGCCTTAACATCTTATAACATCATTAACATTCAAACCCCCATCATTAGAAACCTTTAAAACACTCTCTGTAGGATTCTTGGGGTGGTCCGGGACTTGGTCCTTACCCTAAGTCCCGGACCAACTGAAGATGCAACTCTCGGCGGAATTTCTACCATGGTCCGGGACCTTGTCCCTAGCCCAAGTCCCGGACCAACATGGTTGTTCACTCTCGACATAAAAATTGGGGGTGGTCCGGGACTTTGTCCATGGACTAGGTCCCGGACCCTGCTAAAACCTGCAACATACATCATTTTTCAACCCCAATTCAATCCTTAATCCACACCCAATATTTCCATAAACTTTCCACAAGTTTTCCACATGTTTAATCACCTTAAAACATGCTCTAAACTCTTCAAATCATAGGCTCAAACCTTACTCAAACTCTTGCTCAAATTCACACATTTTTCATTCTCATTTTACACTAATGCACACTTGTGCATTTCTAACTTCTCCTCAACCCTTTGCATTATGCTCTCTTTCATTTTGACCATTCCACATCTTCCAGGATAATGCACAACTCATATCAAGGTTCATATCTCTCCTTAAAACCTTAAATCTTCTTTGTTTTTCTACAACTCTTCAAGCATTTAAACAACCTCTTTTGCTACAGATTTTAGCACAAATCTCTCATCCTTGAACAAGCATTCCTATGGTGGTTTACTAACTCAAATAAGTCTCCATCCACACCTAGCTTCTCTAGGTCATTCCCCACTCACAACAATGCTCAAACCACTCAAATTTCTACCCAAATTTTGCCATAACTTGGCTACTTTTCTAACATTGCCCAAAGTTCATCTCATCACATTATTCAACCTAAAACTAACCAAACCCATCATGGGTTCTACCAGCACACACAAGTTCACCAATACTCATCAATTCTCCAAATACAACACAATGCTTAGTTCATGAAATGCATAGCTCTAAAATCGAACACTAAATTCACAATGTTTTCTCACTTGCATTCTTTCTTTACAAGCACATTATTACCACAACTCAAGTGGGATTCTTTCATTTTAATTAACCTTTCCCAAATTCTAATACATGTAGAATACACATTAGGGTTGGTTTCTTACCTTAAATTCTCTTAAGTTTCCTTTTGAAAGCTCTTCTCCTCTTCTCCTTTTCTCTTCTCCCAAAATTGGTCAGGGCAATCTCTTGCCCCAATTCTCTAGACCAATATACCAATGGGTTTAAGGAGTACCAATTAGTTCTCCTAGTTATAAAGATCATTCATGAACTCAAAAGAAGGCTTAAAGCATAAAATGGGCATTACCTTTGGAAACCCTAGAATTGGTTTTGCCAAGAATCAAAGGAGGAGCTACAACCCACCATTAGAGACTTGGAGAATAGCTCAAAACAAGGAAAGACAAGGCATTACAATGTGCCCAAAATCGGCCAACAAGAAGAGGTGAAGAAAAATGAAATTCTCTTTAGATATTATTACCTTGGGTGAAAGAGGAAGCTTCAAGCTACAAAATGGAGTGCTTTTATCTTCAAATGGGCAACACCCACGAAAATGAAACTCACTATTTTTGAGTTTTGAAAAGAGAGGATGATAGAGGGTGATGAGAGGATCATAAATATGTGATTATTTTTGAGTTTAGAGCTTGGGTGTGGCTTGGGCATGAGAGGAAAGTTGGAGAAGCCATGAGAGGGGGCTTCATTTCCGTTCCAGTACAGAGGAAGGGAGGAAGATCGTGAGAAAGAAGAAGGCAGGAGGGAAAAGAAAGAAGAAGTGAGGGAGGAGAGAGACTAATGTGAGTACTTTATCCCTTTTTACTTTTACTCTTCTTTTTCTTTTCTTTTCTTTTCTTTTCTTTTCTTTCTTTATTTGTGTGTGAGAGGATACTTATCCAATTAAAAATCGGCCCCCACCTGTAGGTGTGAGCTGGAGCGTTTTTTTGATTTCTGACAGAAAACGCTTGTTATTTTACCCGGTTTGGCACTATTCACTAACCGGGCCCGTTTTTTGGATTTTTCTCGTTTCTTTATTTTTAATGGTTATTAAGCTTCCATTAATACTTAATTATAGTTATTTAATCAACTATAATTTTTACGGGTCCGTTTGACCACTTAAAGTCACGTTTTCGGGTTTTCTCGAAAAACGTGCTTTTAAACTCCGTTAGCGTTTTAATCCATTATTTGGATCCGTTTTCTTCGGGAATCATTCCCGTATACTAATTAGGCCTAACTAAGCCTTAGGAATCCATCTCGGACCCTCTCGAGATCATGTATCTCTTATACTCATTTAACGCGCATTTTAGCGTTTTTCGCTTTTCAAGCGTTTTCTCTTTTCTTTTGGTTTTATTTTCTTTACCAATACTCTTTAGGCACCATTAGGCCTTTTATAATCATATTAGAGTAATTTAATCGTCATTTTTAGATCCGGGGTATTAAAATCTACCCCCCTTAGGAACTTTGTCCTCAAAGTTGGTGAATCTAGATGGTTACTCTCATTGGCGTACTATGCCAAGGTTATAATACATGTATAACCTTACAGACTCCACAAGTCATTCTCTTTTCACACTACACATACCACACATATATCATAGCATGTATAGCAATCAAAAATACTCTTTGTATTCTCTCCATGGAATCGGTCCGAAGACAAGAAGGCTCTACAGTCCCGATCCATATTGAGTAATACACTGCCGATCCCTCAGGTACCGGTCACGTTGAACACTTACTCTTTCTGGTTCACGGCCGTTTCATGACAAATGGGCACTTACTCTCTCTGGCCCACGGTCCCTTCGGTTCTGATCAAAACATTACACATATACATATCCTCAGGCACTCTGGTTGACTCACTCAACACAGGAACATCTCAGGGTACTCTCCCCGTCCCCTGCCTTTGGAAAAATCACACACTGACACCGCCCAACCGGTCACTTAGGACCGCCGCACGTACGGTGCAATGGTTTCAAGCCAGTACACCGCCCACCGTTCTACCGGTCATCAAGACTTAAGGCCACAGCCATCGGCGGGTGATAGCGGTTTCAAAACCAGTTTTCGTTTCCATCTTCATACTTGAAGAAAATTCTTTTCAAAATCTGTTTGAAAATTCTTTTTAAAACATCACACAACTCCAAATCAAATTTATGGTAGCTGTATCTTTTCTTAGCGTGATTACTTGTGACCACTTATAGGGAGCTTAAAGTATCATCCAACCCTGATGTGATCAGCATCAGTGTTGAACTATCCTTCCACCCTAATTTGTGTTTGGTTTCCCTTGATCGCTGGCAGACCAAGTTCCACCTCCCACGTCAGTTTCAAACAAACAGATAGTCAAACATTTTCGTTTTCTATCTTTTACTCTTACTAGTCATATTCATAAAACAATCTGTTTCAATTTATCCCTAGTTCTTAGAACTTAGGTCATCCATTATTCTCTGTTCCCTTGCTTACTTTACCTAGGCATTCCATACTTATGGCCTCATTAGTCAAATTATTACTCAATGTTAAAACATACAACATACAACTCCAAGGGATGGAACTCACTCCATCAATCATCCTCAAATCAAATCACCTGAGAAACTCACTTCCCACTAGGTTACACATCGGTTTCATACCGATTCTTACTCATTATATCACATGTCTAATCTCAATAGACAAATACTAAAGGGATTCTCATTCCCTAGGAGTCTCTCTACTCCTCTTTTCATAAATATTACATACTCGTTACTTGCATCACTCATGCACAACAATCATTATTACACAATGAATGGGTACATATGTTTATGTAACATAAGTTCCAATCATCAAAACAATTTCTTTTGTGCTATGCACATAGTAGTTTACGCACTAAACGTAAAACATACTCTAAGCGGTTTCTCGCCCTACCCCCCTTAAAAGGGGTTACACCCACGTAACAGACCATATGTTATACTGAACATTGGTTCACTAATGCTGGTATCATGAAGTGTTTTAACTTCAATGCGGTTAATTAACTCATAACCGGGTTCGGTTCTAGCCTCTAAGGCTTCAAAGCATTTAAGATTAGGCAACTACTCACAATTGCTAGGTATACTTAACCTTTGAGTTACGGTCCACAAGCTTCTATTGTGTGACCTGATAACTAGAGCTTAACTCGCCCTTTTGGTACTCTCAATGTATTATCCACTCCCTTTCTATCCCTTTTGACTTGGGAATAAAGGTTAGTCAATCGTCGCTAGGTATCTTTTACCGTATGCGAATTCGATGAGTTATAGATTTCCTCTCCAGCTCTCTGGAAATCTGTTTTGTATAACTATGGATACCTTCATGATTATTCACATATTTTTCCCGACTTATTGTCGGTTGAGGTCAAGCTACTACTCAGTATGTAGTGCTTCCTCGATTAATAGTTGCTTCTGAATTACATTTGTTTACTTGTTTCTGTATAAGAATTCCTCATTCATACTACTCTGCCTTTTTCCACACATCGATCCTGGGCCCTGTGGGTTACTGCCCACGTTCTTTGTGCATCTTTAGCCAATGGCCGCACAGTTATCTCCCTAGATTCTCACTCAAAAGGCTTCGTTGACATTTCTCAGTTCCTGGCTCTCCCACTCGATCATCACCGCACAAGTGCAATACCAAAACACTCAGTCATACAGAGTGCAGAAGCGTAAACCCTTGACAGTAAATCTCTCATGGGATAGGAATGATTATGTCTCCTTACCACATTTTCTCATCAGCTTCATATCCTTATCTGTTACTGCGTATCATGCTCTACTTATTACAACATTCGCTTATAAGGCATCCGCTACTACTTTAGCTTCCGCTCATATAATCCTGCCATTCATACTATGGCTCAATTGCATATACAACTCTAACTCTCCACGTTTATGGCGTATCGTTTATTCTGCAATTCAATTGCACACATACAGTGTTTCTTCTCAACCGATTGCTCTCTTCGGTTTCCTTCCATTGCTATCAAAGCCTTTCTACATGCTATTTGTGTTCATAATTCCTTGGCAATACACATGCTCAGGTTTCACTCACTACAAACCTTCACTACACCGCTTTAGCAGTTTCATATTACATACTTAGATGGTAGCCTTTCTCTGGAGGATTCACGCAATTGCCGCTCCATAGGCTCCACAATAATAAGTGGTGTCCCCACTCTAAGGTGGTGGTTCACGCTCCACAATAACTCTTATGCCTTTATGCATATGTTTTACTACGCTTGGATCTACAAGTTGTAGTTGGTTCTATCGGCTTACAAGCCACCTTTCCTCGAGTGATGCTCCATGCGGGCTGTTTATACAAGTTTCTTCTTCTCCGTACACCATTCAATGGTTTGGAGGTATCACTGGGCTTTTCGATAAGGTTGTCTCAACACACTTCCATACATGGAAGGCCCTTTTAAATAACTTGATATTTGTTCATGCCCTCTGGCAATCTAGGGTATCCCGTGTTACGTGGGATCCCTTCGGGTTTTACCCGAGTGTTTGATTTAACACTTGTGTTCTCAACACGATGTTTCGTTCAACTACTGTTGACTCCGGCACCCTTCTCGGATTGCTCCTGGGTGTTACTGAGTGATGCCATTACATCTGGCTTGTACTTATGGTTATGTTCAGTTGCGAGTTCGCCGTGCGGCTATGTATAACTCAAACTATCCTGTTTAGGGTTGTAATGTCTCCCGTTATTGGGAGAGTATTAGTACTTTTCCTTTACCTACTTAATTAGGTCGTTATTCTCTTAGTGAGATATACTGTGGGAATTCTATCCCGTTTATCAAACATTGATATGATCAATTAAGGCATTCATCTTATTGCTTACACTGGTATCCATTCCAGTTATTAGGTATTTCCTCCTTGATTCCTGAGACATATCTCATGTCTGTGCTTAATACTCTGTGCTTCTCGCACTTATTAACGCTATATCCTTAGGTCCGTCACCTTACTGGATTCTAGACTCCTTTATCTTGGTAAGCTTCCTTATGTTCTTCGGTCATTCGAGGTGTCCAACTGTCTTTGTTTGAATTGGCTCTTTCGTCCGTAGTATGGAGTGGGCTACTTCCCGTGTTCCGTACTCTACTAGTATACATACATGGAGTATCTTATTGATACGTTACCACCTACCTGACTAACTCATAATTGGTCTGTCAGGTCCGCAGGCTCCTTCGGAGTGCGGTCGTTCCATGTCTCGTTTGTGTACACTTGTAGAGTCGGTCACGCCTAAGTGAAGTATTCTGTTGCCAACTCCTCTTGTATCATTATATGATAACTTACCGTGGTTCTCTGGTTTGGTTTTTTTTAAATTTGGGGGTTTTTGGAAAATTCTCTGTTTGAAAGAAAATTTGAGTTGAAAATAAAATCTCCACGGCATTTCAATGCCGGTTGCTTCTTACCAAGTCTGACTTCTTGCAGACTGGTATGTTCTTTATACAGTGGTCAGGCCTTTAGGCCTTTCCAAGGTTTCGTTTCAGAATTCTTAGGGTTTGTGGTGCTATATTGGCTTCTCTTGCCGTCTTGGTACTTGCTAAGTACTGGGCGCTTGTTACAGCTCTTCTTAAAAGTCCTGTTAATACTGCACTTGCCGTGGCAAGTGCGCGGTACAGGTGGTTTTTAGGTTAACTCATACCGGTCACGGTATTGTTCACATTGTATTTGGTAGCCTCGTTGGCTCTTCCTTGATCCCCTAGTTGGATAACTGCTCCTTGGAGCTGATTCTCATTCCTCTTGACATGACTGTCGTTCATTTAGGAGCTCCTCCACTCTCGGAGTTCCTTAACTATTTTAATTCTATGCTTTACCTCGTTGCTCGTTCCCACGTTTTTACTGTGGTTACCGAGGTTTAACTTATTTAGGTACTACTTCTGTAGTCCTATTTGGGTATATCCCGTAATTATGCTTGTAGCTGTCTAAGCTGTGCCCGTTAGGTATTGCAACCTCTTCGGGTGTGGCAGGGTGGGTGTACCTACTCTTGACTAGATTCTTGGTCGGTTAGTGTACCGATGTTGGTATTAGTTAACTATGGCGGTCCGTAGACATGTTCCCGGTTCTCGTTAGTTCTCATAAGTCCGTCTGGTCGCACGATTGGTGCATCCTTCTCACTGCTGCTCGACCAGCTGGGTTCTCGCGACTGCTAAGCATGTCGCCCCAGGCTGCCACAAATTCTGGTCTCCTTGGATTAGGATGTCTCGACCTTTCGTCATTGCATGCAGTTATTGTCGTTCCAGCGGCTTCCGTCTCCGGGGTTTCCGGTTCTCGGGATCCACCGCATGACAGATTCTGGTTCATATTGATACATTAATTAAGTAACTGCCAGGTCGGGTTTCCCATCTCTCTGGCGTTCTTTCCCGAGCTTTTAATGCGGGGGTTGTGGAGGGCGGGTCTGGTATTGTAGGTATCCAGATCATACTGGAAGTTCCTATCTAGCACATCTCTCACGCTACCACTCAACCCTTAGCCCTAAGTCCCTAATTCCTAACTCGGTATTACCTAAGCTCGGTATTTCCAGTCATCAGAGCGATACTTCGCTCTGATACCATTTTTGTAACACCCCAACCGTTAAGCTCGTCATTACCTCATAAGTTGTCACCAATTACTTTTACTCACGCAGCGGAACCCTAATTACAACGAGGGGTGAAACAACGCCAATAGCCACCCATACGGCTAACCAGGCCTTCCTTACATACCGTAAGGGTCTGATGAACTGGAACAACCGAATTCACAACACTAATACAATACTCAAATCATTTCTTTACTATACCGAGTCTACAACAAATGAATGCCGACAACATATTCGGTCTTACACCTCCTTCAATACATAAGTAATTAAAACTACTACCCATGTAACCCACCGACCCCGTCCTACTCTCGAACGGTAACATCTTCGGTGTACCAATAAAAACATCGCCCCTAGGGGCTCAGCTTAACGCTGCATATGAAATTCGCATACCCCGAGCGCTAACCGGGGTACGCCGACCACTTAGTCAGATATACATGGAGTTCATTTTAGACAAACAACATGCACCATAGCAATACAATAAGTACATGTAATGCTCAAGGAATCTACATCCAATCATGGAACACAATTCCTAACTAACATAACAAGGTTGTTAGTTGTATCTGATTACTCTTAGGCCTCGAGGGTTATACCTCTCTATGCCTTGTTTACTTATTCAATACACACCCATTCTCTTGGGCTACTCGTACTATACTCACCCACACTCTCGGGTTACTTATTCTCATTATCTCACCCATACTTTTGGGTTATTTATACTCAAGCTCTTGTAGATTCTCGAGACGCTACAGGTCTCCTACGTCACGCTTGTTACTCTTAATACATACTTAGGCCAAAACTCATGGCTCTCTAGCATAGTCTTACTTCCCCGGTTTCGACCCTACTCTGGGTCTAGCATAGTGGGAAGGTTCAACTAGCTCACGAAACTCTCTCTTAGTTCCTATCTCTTTTACTAAGGTCCGACTACTCTCGGACTACTCACATTCCCATACACTCCTCTCTCGGAGATATAGTAATATTATGTATATTAGTCTAGAAGCATCACTCTCGATGTTTCTAATGACTTTGGGAACATTACTTAAGTTTGGTTAATCTTAGGTTTTAAGAGTTGCCCATACATTTACTTTACTCACACATTCGGTTAATTGCATATATCAGGTAAAATCCTCTTATAGGAGGTCGACCATGTCTCAAGGGAGTTACTAATCCCTTAGGTCTCTTTTACCTTCTTCACTGGTTCACATCTTCGAACTAACTTAAATCCTCTTGAAGGAGGTTCACTTATCTTTCCACTCTCGTTTGTTTCGTGGATTGTTTCAATGAGGTTTTCTAACCGTTATCGGGTATTTACTCAACCCGTGCTTCTCCTCACATTCTAGGGAGTTCATATGTTTACGTTATCGTTATACTTTAACGGATAGTTTGTGTGTTTGCACGTCTTCATTTTCATAAGCGTCGACCCGATCTATGGGTCTCTAGCCAAACTTTACTCACTACGAGTCGGTCCATTTACTATGTTAGACCACACCGGCATACGAGTATGTTAGCTCATTCAACATACAACAAGGCATACATAATCAAACAAGGGATTATTTTCATGCTTTAATCTTGATTAAGCCGGCACACAAACACACAAATCAACGTAACTCGGTTAGCACGCGGAGTATGAGAAAATCATACCTTTCACCGGGGTTTTTACTTTTACCGTGTCATCTCACCATGCTCGGGTCACGCACGACTCTCTGATAATGTTTCAAACATTATTGTTAATACTAAGATCATACGGAACATAATTAAATGCTACTCCCGTACTTAACCCGTTATCCCGTTATCTCGGTTTTACTCTTGTTAATTTGAGTTCTCCCTTCTCAATCACTTCTAACACTCTTTTGCACTCCCTAGGGCCTTTACATGTCACCAAACAAGGCCTTAACATCTTATAACATCATTAACATTCAAACCGCCATCATTAGAAACCTTTAAAACACTCTCTGTAGGATTCTGGGGGTGGTCCGGGACTTGGTCCTTACCCTAAGTCCCGGACCAACCGAAGATGCAACTCTCGGCGGAATTTCTACCATGGTCCGGGACCTTGTCCCTAGACCAAGTCCCGGACCAACATGGTTGTTCACTCTCGACATAAAAATTGGGGGTGGTCCGGGACTTTGTCCATGGACTAGGTCCCGGACCCTGCTAAAACCTGCAACATACATCATTTTTCAACCCCAATTCAATCCTTAATCCACACCCAATCTTTCCATAAACTTTCCACAAGTTTTCCACATGTTTAATCACCTTAAAACATGCTCTAAACTCTTCAAATCATAGGCTCAAACCTTACTCAAACTCTTGCTCAAATTCACACATTTTTCATTCTCATTTTACACTAATGCACACTTGTGCATTTCTAACTTCTCCTCAACCCTTTGCATTATGCTCTCTTTCATTTTGACCATTCCACATCTTCCAGGATAATGCACAACTCATATCAAGGTTCATATCTCTCTCTTAAAACCTTAAATCTTCTTTGTTTTTCTACAACTCTTCAAGCATTTAAACAACCTCTTTTGCTACAGATTTTAGCACAAATCTCTCATCCTTGAACAAGCATTCCTATGGTGGTTTACTAACTCAAATAAGTCTCCATCCACACCTAGCTTCTCTAGGTCATTCCCCACTCACAACAATGCTCAAACCACTCAAATTTCTACCCAAATTTTGCCATAACTTGGCTACTTTTCTAACATTGCCCAAAGTTCATCTCATCACATTATTCAACCTAAAACTAACCAAACCCATCATGGGTTCTACCAGCACACACAAGTTCACCAATACTCATCAATTCTCCAAATACAACACAATGCTTAGTTCATGAAATGCATAGCTCTAAAATCAAACACTAAATTCACAATGTTTTCTCACTTGCATTCTTTCTTTACAAGCACATTATTACCACAACTCAAGTGGGATTCTTTCATTTTAATTAACCTTTCCCAAATTCTAATACATGTAGAATACACATTAGGGTTGGTTTCTTACCTTAAATTCTCTTAAGTTTCCTTTTGAAAGTTCTTCTCCTCTTTCTTTTCTCTTCTCCCAAAATCGGTCAGGGCAATCTCTTGCCCCAATTCTCTAGACCAATATACCAATGGGTTTAAGGAGTACCAATTAGTCTCCTAGTTATAAAGATCATTCATGAACTCAAAAGAAGGCTTAAAGCATAAAATGGGCATTACCTTTGGAAACCCTAGAATTGGTTTTGCCAAGAATCAAAGGAGGAGCTACAACCCACCATTAGAGACTTGGAGAATAGCTCAAAACAAGGAAAGACAAGGCATTACAATGTGCCCAAAATCGGCCAACAAGAAGAGGTGAAGAAAAATGAAATTCTCTTTAGATATTATTACCTTGGGTGAAAGAGGAAGCTTCAAGCTACAAAATGGAGTGCTTTTATCTTCAAATGGGCAACACCCACAAAAATGAAACTCACTATTTTCGAGTTTTGAAAAGAGAGGATGATAGAGGGTGATGAGAGGATCACAAATATGTGATTATTTTTGAGTTTAGAGCTTGGGTGTGGCTTGGGCATGAGAGGAAAGTTGGAGAAGCCATGAGAGGGGGCTTCATTTCCGTTCCAGTACAGAGGAAGGGAGGAAGATCGTGAGAAAGAAGAAGGCAGGAGGGAAAAGAAAGAAGAAGTGAGGGAGGAGAGAGACTAATGTGAGTACTTTATCCCTTTTTACTTTTACTCTTCTTTTTCTTTTCTTTTCTTTTCTTTTTCTTTTCTTTTCTTTCTTTATTTGTGTGTGAGAGGCTACTTAGCCAATTAAAAATCGGCCCCCACCTGTAGGTGTGAGCTGGAGCATTTTTTGATTTCTGACAGAAAACGCTCGTTATTTTACCCGGTTTGGCACTATTCACTAACCGGGCCCGTTTTTTGGATTTTTCTCGTTTCTTTATTTTTAATGGTTATTAAGCTTCCATTAATACTTAATTATAGTTATTTAATCAACTATAATTTTTACGGGTCCGTTTGACCACTTAAAGTCACGTTTTCGGGTTTTCTCGAAAAACGTGCTTTTAAACTCCGTTAGCGTTTTAATCCATTATTTGGATCCGTTTTCTTCGGGAATCATTCCCGTATACTAATTAGGCCTAACTAAGCCTTAGAAATCCATCTCGGACCCTCTCGAGATCATGTATCTCTTATACTCATTTAACGCGCATTTTAGCGTTTTTCGCTTTTCAAGCGTTTTCTCTTTTCTTTTGGTTTTATTTTCTTTACCAATACTCTTTAGGCACCATTAGGCCTTTTATAATCATATTAGAGTAATTTAATCGCCATTTTTAGATCCGGGGTATTAAATTTAAACAATAATTTTATGAGATAACAATAAAACATAAACTAGAGGAAAACTAACCAAAGTGGAGAAATGAGCAAGAAAAGTGCTAATATTATATATGAAATACACCTATAAAACATGCTCATTTGGACACTTATCACACCCCCACACTTATCTTTTTGCTTGTCCTCAAGCAAAAAACACGTACCCAAGTAAGTAGGGAATGCTCAATATTAACAAATATTATTATGAAGGGTAGGATAAAGAGGTGAACAGTTCATGATCTTTTTAACTTATTGAGGAGTGTGATCCATCAACTGCTGGTGGCATAGGTGTGCTCAAGGTAAAATAAAATTAGAGAGTCGGGGTATGATCTAAAGTACTTCAATGCTTCTTTGTTTAGGTGACTATGAGAACTTTTACCATGGCCAACTTCTCTCAAGAATGGGCATTGAGGAGAGAACAAAAGGAAAAATAGATTCATGCATTTGTTTCACTTTTGCATAAGGGATGAGAAGATAAAATGTAGGCATCACGCCTTTGTATTTAAGAACACTCAACTCTCTTTGTTGGTTACCAATGGTGTCTCGCAAGTCCCTTATTTCTTTTGTATTCTTTTTTTAACAGAGAAGCACCCCTTAGCAATCCCTAATAGAGAAGACAGAAAGAAACCCTGAGCAATAAAATCCAACCATTTGCAGATTATTTGGTCACACCGTATAAGAAAAATGCTCCTCAAAAGTAATCAAATGAAATTTTTAAATTTGTACCATTTATCCCACAATTCATAATAGTATTTGTTTTTAAAGAGAACAACCTACATTAGCAGGGTCCATAATTTTAATTTTTGAAACATGCAAGATAAGCAGAGAGATTTAAACATTGTAAGCACAAAATGCCCTGAAAAGGGCTCTTCCCCCACACTTAAGCTCAAGCAATGCCCTCATTGCGTAGATGGAATTAAATTAACAGGGCATGCAATTAATAAAGGAAAGAGTGTACTCCCCAAAATTCGTAGAGTGTGTAGAGCTCCCCCACACTTGAGTGCAGCTGTGGAATGTCATGAAATGTACCTGTAAGGAATATTCTACACAGCCAGAAGAACTCAAGTAAAACCTGCATTTTATTATAACATATAAAAGGGAAATATAATACATAAAAGAAAACAACATAAAAGGAAGGATAAAAGATAGATAGTGGGTTGCCTCCCACCAAGCTGCCCGGGTTTAACGTCTCTAGCTAGACGCCTGTTTTTAATTATGCATGTGAGGACTTGTGAGTCTCTACGGGAGAGATGTTGTCTTTGACAGTGCCAGTTTCAAATTGTGTAGTAAAGGTGTCATGCTGTTCCTGGACAAGATAAATTCTAAATAAGTCAGTTGAAATATCAGAAGGAGAATTATACCTTTTAAGACGTGCCCCATTGACTTTGAAAGTTTCACCCTGTTTGTTTTGGAGTTCAAAGGCACCGTACGGGGTCACACTAACAATCTGGAAAGGACCAGCCCAATGAGATTTGAGTTTCCCAAGGAAGAGCCTTAATCTTGAGTTATACAGGAGAACCCAATCACCAATTTCGAAGTCTCTCTTGAGGATCATCCTGTCATGGAACTTCTTGGTGCGCTCCTTATAAATCTTAGCATTTTGGTAAGTCTGATCTCTCAGCTCTTCTAACTCAGAAAGTTGGAATTTCCTTTTCTCTCCCACAGTAGTTATGTCAAAGTTTAAGGCTTTGATTGCCCAATATGCCTTATGTTCCAGTTCTACAGGAAGGTGGCATGATTTCCCATAGACAAGCTTAAAAGGAGACATCCCGATGGGAGTCTTGAATGCGGTGCGGTAAGCCCAAAGCGCATCATCTTACTTTAATGCCCAATCCTTTCGTGATGAGTTAACCGTTTTCTGGAGAATCCATTTTAACTCACGGTTGGAAACTTCTGCTTGGCCGTTTGTCTGGGGGTGATAAGGTAGAGCTACCTTGTGATGTACCCCGTACTTACCCATAAGTGCTTCAAATGAACGGTTGCAGAAGTAGGATCCTCCGTCGCTGATAATAATTCTAGGCACGCCAAAACGTGTACAGATGTGCTTCTTAAGGAATCTGGTTACGGTCTTTGAATCAGCATGATGACAGGGTATGGCTTCTACCCATTTTGACACGTAATCCACTGCCACTAAAACATACTGGTGGCCCTGTGAGGAAGGGAACGGTCCCATAAAATCAATGCCCCAACAATCAAAGAGTTCAACTTCTAGCATTCCCTGTTGTGGCATCTCATGTCTCCTAGATGTGTTACCCATTCTCTGACAATTATCACATTGGGTGCAGAATTGGTAAACATCCTTGTGAAGAGTCGGCCAATAAAATCCTGAGGCCAGGATCTTAGCAGTGGTCCTTGTGGGTCCATGGTGACCACCGGCTTCCCGTGAGTGACAAAAATGTATGACGCTGTGAACCTCATCTTCAGGGAGACACCGTCGAATCAACCCATCCACACAGACTCGAAACAAATATGGATCTTCCCAGAAATAATGCTTTGAATTAGAAAGAAATTTCTTCTTCTGGGAGTAAGATAGATCATATGGTATTGTTCCAGAGACTAGATAATTGGCCAGGTCCTCATACCATGGCTCCTGTACCTTGGTGATTGAAAAGACAGTCTCATCGGGGAAGAATTCGTTAATAGGCACACTATCTGTAGGAGTTACCAACTGGGAGAGATGGTCAGCGACGACATTTAATTTTCCGCTCTTGTCTTTGACTTCGATGTCAAACTCTTGCAGTAGAAGAATCCAGCGCAACAAGCGAGGCTTGGCTTCTTGTTTTGCAAATAGGTATTTGAGAGCAGAGTGGTCTGTGTGCACTATGACTTTGCTTCCCCATAAGTATGACCTGAACTTGTCAAGGGAGAACACTATAGCTAGAAGCTCTTTTTTAGTGGTAGTATAGTTCTTCTGGGCATCGTTTAGTGTCCTGCTGGCATAAGCAATCACTCTTAGAATCTTCTCTTTTTTCTGGCAAAGAGCTGCCCCCACTGCATAGTCACTCGCATCACACATGATCTCAAACGGGAGAGACCAGTCGGGTGATATGACAACAGGTGCAGATGCCAGTTTTTGTGTTATTGTTTTGAAAGCAGCTGAACAATTATCATCAAAATGAAACGGGGCATCCTTTTGTAGCAGGCCGGTCAATGGTTTAGTGATTTTTGAGAAGTCTTGTATAAACCGTCGATAGAATCCTGCATGCCCGAGAAACGCTCGAATATCTTTAACACAGGTTTGTGCCGGTAATTTCTCTATAACCTCCACCTTGGCCTTATTCACCTCTATTCCTTCAGCCGATATTTTATGTCCAAGGACAATCCCGTCCTTGACCATAAAATGACATTTTTCCCAGTTCAAAACGAGATTTGTATCCTCACACCGTCCTAGGATCAAATCAAGTTGCGCCAAGCATTTATCAAAACTAGAGCCATAGAACGAGAAGTCATCCATAAAGACCTCTATGCTCTGTTCGATGAAATCAGCGAATATAGCTTGCATGCATCTCTGGAAGGTAGCAGGGGCATTACATAGTCCGAAGGGCATTCGTCTGTATGCAAAGGTACCGTATGGACAAGTGAAAGTGGTCTTGTCCTGGTCCTTTGGTGCGATTGGTATTTGGAAATACCCTGAGAACCCATCTAAAAAGCAGTAGTACTCTTGCCCTGCTAGTCTCTCTAACATCTGATCGATAAAGGGGAGAGGAAAGTGATCCTTCCTGGTTGCCAAGTTTAAGCGCATGTAGTCGATACACATGCGCCATCCCGTAATTTTTCTTTGAGGGATAGCCTCTCCCTTATCATTTATAACAGCCTCGATACCCCCCTTCTTCGGGACAACTTGTACAGGACTTACCCATGAACTGTCAGAGATAGGATAAATGATGTCCGCATCTAGGAGTTTCAGAACCTTCTTTTTAACTACCTCCTTGAGGTTAGGGTTTAGCCGACGTTGGGGTTGCCTGACAGTTTTGTAATTGTCCTCCATATAGATGTGATGCGTGCAGTAGGAGGGATCAATTCCTTTGATGTCAGTAATAGTCCACCCGATCACTGTTCTGTGTTTCTTCAATACCTCGAGTAGCCTCGTTTCCTCCCCGGAATTCAGAGAAGAGGAAATAATGACAGGCAAATGGTCATTTTCAGCTAAAAAGGCATACTTGAGTTTAGAAGGTAGATCCTTAAGCTCAAGCTCTGGTGGCTGTTCTATTGATGGAATTGATTTTTGAGGTATTCTGTCGAGTCTTTCGATTGGTGGCCGGTATGCTTGAAAAGTTGCCTTTCCTTGTTCCACGTACGCCAGCATGGCGTTAACTTCCGGATCCTCCACCTTTTCTTCTAGAGAATTAAATAATACTTGCTCTAGTGGTTCAGCTTTAGCTTTCGGGATGGAAGATAGGGAATACATGTCCTCATCTATTGAAAAATCGCCTTCCTCCTCCTCATCATCTGTTAATCCCACTGTCTTAGCATGAGGAGAAAAGTTAAAACTCTTCTTCATCATTTTCTGCATATCGAATTCAATCGTTTCGTCCTCATACCGCAGAGTGATTTTCCCGTCGTGGACATCAATAATGGCTTTGGCAGTACTTAGAAACGGTCGACCTAGAATCAGGGGAACCTCAACATCGTCGTCCATTTCTAAAATGACGAAGTCGGCTGGAAAGATAAAGCGAGACACTCCAACTACCAGATCTCGGACTATGCCCATTGGCTTGATCTCTGATCTGTCAGCTAGTTGGAGTTTAAAAGGAACCGGTTGCATCTCTCCTCCTTTTACTTTCAAGAAGGTGGCGTAGGGCATGATATTTATGCTGGCTCCTAGGTCGCATAAACCGCTTCCACAGTCCACTCCACCAATAACACGAGATAACGGGATTTCCCGGATCTGTTTGTTTGGGGGGGAGTGCTCCAAGAAGGGCAGCAGAGCATTCCTCCGTGAGGTGCACTGTTTCTTTTCCAGGTTTCTTCTTCTTCTTCTTTGTTAAGAGATCCTTTAGAAATTTGGCATAGTTGGGCATCTCTTGCAAAGCATCGATTAGAGGTATGTCGAGAGTAAGTTTCTTGAAAATGCTCAAGAATTTGGAGAACTGCTCATCTAGGTGTTTCTTTTTCATCCTGTTGGGAAACGGGAGTTCACTGTTTTTAGGAGATGAGAATGGAATGTCGATGGTAATTTGGGATGGAGATGGAGTAGCAGGAATAGGAACTTGGATTTCTGAGGGATGTGAGGTTGGATTGGTTGTGTCTTCATCATTGATGTAGGCCTCTTCATGATTTTCTTTCTCTTTTCTAGTAGCAAGTTCTCTTCCACTCCTTAGGCAGATTGCACTCAAGTTTGCTGATTGGAATGTGTCATCTTCTATAAGGATTGAATTTGCTTGCTCTCTTGGATTAGGGTTAGTCTGTGAAGGAAAATGACCAGGTGGCCTTTGTTGAGTGAGTAACTGTTGAATCTGAGATTGCAAGGCTTTTTGGTCTTTGCGCAGGGCTGCGACCTCCTCTTGCGTATCTCGGGACTTACCCATCATTGCCTTAAACATCTCTTGCATTTGAGACATTTCAGATTCAGGATTCGAAGGAGGTTGAGTTGGTCGACTCGAAGAGGCATCATTGCCATAAGGCTGTTGTTGATATTGCCTTTGGCCTCCTTGAAAATTGGGCTGAGGTCTGTAATTTTGAGATGTTTGTAGTGTATGTGGGTTTTGGATATTTTCGGTGTTTGAGTAGCGAAGATTGGGTTGCATGTTGCGTTGCCAAGGTTGCCTGTACCCTGAATTGTTGGTGAGGTAGTTTGCTTCCTCCGCTGCTTTTATTTCTTGTAGTTGGGGACATTGTTCATAGTCATGAGACCCACCACATTGTGTACAAGAGATAGCTGGAGATGATTGGGACAGAGGAGCATAGCCTGGAGGGATTGTAGATGATCGGGAAATCATTGACTTAGCTTGCTGGGGGTAGGAGTTCATAGCCATCTGCTCAACCACTTTCTGCAGAGTACTTACTTTTGTTGCCTGCTGAGCATTGCTTTCCATGAGTTGCTCATGGCTTTTCATCAGCAGGTCAAACTTGTTATCACTTTCCCCAACATGGTATAAACCTGGAGTACCGCTCCTTGATCCACCGGAGGCCCAGTCTCTGATTTCTTCACAGAGAGACTCCATGCTGTTCAGAAATTGTGCTCCTGGCTTTTTCAGAATGTCAGCCCCCAACGAGGACAGTACCATTGTTCTGCATGGACCGATCAAGCCTTTGTAGAACAATTGTGATACTTGTTCTTTCGTCAGACCATGGTGAGGACAAGTAAGTAGTAGTCCTTTGAAACGGTCCCAAGTTTCACAAATATTCTCCAACCCTGGCTGCTTGAAATTATAGATTTCAGCAATCATCTCCAACGTTCGGCTCGGGGGTAGGAATTTGTCGTAGAACTTGGTGGCCATGTCATCCCAAGTACCAATGGTACTTGGTGTCAGGCTATGATACCACTTGCTCGCACTTCCTGTCAGGCTGTGAGGGAATAATGACAGTCTTGCATACTGGAGTACTGCGTCGGTCGCAGTAAGACTGTTGGCATGCTGCAAGAACTTTGTAACATGTAACAGGGCTTCGTCTGGACTGGAACCATCAAACATGCCCAACTCCTTTACACATCTGATTTGATGATATGGCTTCAGCTTCTGCCACTCATCATATTCGGATGGGCTAAGGTGAGGAAGGATGATGGCAGGCTGTTGTCCTTGGTTAGATGGCCTGTTAATGTTTCGAACTGTCGCTGGTGAAATTGCCATGTCAGCTTCCAGGTCAGATTCTATCACTGTGGTGGTATTGTATTGTTGAGTTCGTCTCTGCCTTAGAGTGCGTGAAATGCCCCTAAATAATTAAACGTTATTTAAATATATAACTTACAACGTTAAAGTATAAAACGAGTATATACGTATATATGCACAATGTTACAAAGTTATAACGTTGTATATATAATTAGAACGCTACTATAAATAATTATACCCGTATAACGATGTAATTAAAAACGGGGCATAACGAAATAGTCGTATACACATATGTGCATACAACTAATAACGTAACACGTTAATACAAGTCACTTATATGCAATTTATGGGCATAATAAGGCTGAAAATAAAATAAAAATAAAAGAGCAACTATGCTCTAGCCGGGATTCGAACCCGAGACCTCTCGTACCTATCCCGAAACCTTAACCAGTCGAGCTGAGCTCGTTTTCGGTATAATCCACCCACGAATTATACTTAGTAGTTACTACGCTGAAGTTACAGAAATGAGAGAATAACTCTCGACATTTCTCTCTGGATTCAGTAACTCCAGAACACTATACCGCTTCAATCTCTATGCAACAGACCGACATTCCCTCAGTTGTTGACGTACCCCATACAACAGAAAGAATTAGTTTTTCAAATGCCCATCACTCTTGGAACTTCCCACGCAGACTTTCCCACAGACCAACGACCACACTAACCCATTATATCAGTCTCCTTCCCTCTTCTACCTTCTGTACCTTCACCTTCTCCAATTCCACCGAGAGCTGCCCACACCTCCATGGCTACTGCCCAGTAGATTGGTAAGTTCTCAGTTTTTCAAACCGTGCTCTGTTCCTTGCAATGAATTCCTTGTCTCCATGAACTAAACTGTGAACATCTTCACCCAGCAACCAAGACCAAACTGGGAGTAAATCAGTGGGAAGTTCCGGTTGAAGACAGAGAAGGAAGGGAAGCTAGCCCTTCTGTTTTCTCAAGGTAAAACCGCATGGAAACCAACCTGGATTCCTTCTCCATTTCAGTAACTAACCCAGCATGCTCTAAACTTTTACTCTCTGTTTTTCTCACTTGACCTCCACTACATTTTCCCCACGGTAATACCGGTTATAGTCATGGCAAGTTCTGAACTCCTTTTTTTCCTCCCTTCTGTTTTCTCAAGAAGACAGTAGGTAGTACCCAGCTTGGGAAAGAGCAAGATCAAGTAAACTTCACTTACTGTACCACTCATGCCAGAAAAAAAAAAGACAAGGTAAATAACATGTCTGTCCTAGAACTGCTCCAACCCATGCATTTCACTCTGTGTTATTACGAGTTAACCTCAGAGAAATTTTCCCAGCTGTAGGCAGGAGACTCAGAGCACTGGATATCGCATCTGTACTGAGTAACTACAAGGGGAAACTGGCTTAGACTCAGAGAGAAAGGAGGATCAAGGTATAACACTCCTGAGCTAACCCAAGTTTCTATCTGTATACGCTTCTGAGAAATAAGCTTAGTAGAAGTAACTAGTAACTCCTGATGCATGAGCAACTTCTAAACTTACAATAAATCAGAGAAACAGAAAGGGAGTAGAGTTATCAAAACTGATAAGCATGCAAGCCTATAACAGGAAGTCTCGGTATATTTTGTGTGCTCTTAAACTACTAACACGTTACTATCTTATGAATGTACATGACCAAGATAAACGTAAGAGTGTTGAAGAAAAGAAGTAAAAACAGATAACAACCCAAGAAAAGAAAATAAACAGAAAACAAATGTAACAGTTCTGGGTTGTTTCTGGTGAAGTTATCAACCGAGAAAAGAAGAAAAAAACTGTGTTTGTGTAACTACTTTGCAGAGGGAGCGAGGTGGTAGTGAGAGCTAGATTAGGAACTTGAAACTCAGTCAAAAACATGACTATCTGTATTAGTATTGGAGGGAAACTGAAAAGAAAACCAAAACTAAGGACTTTCAGAAAAACAGAAGAAGTTTATCGATTTTTAGAGTTTCTGTCAATTTGGAAGTTCTGTTGATTTTGGAAGTTCCTATTAATTTTGAAGTTCTGTTAATTTCGAAGTTGGAAGTTTCTGTTGATTTTGGAAGTTCCTATTAATTTTGAAGTTCTGTTAATTTCGAAGTTGGAAGCTTCTGTTGATTTTGGAAGTTCCTATTAATTTTGAAGTTCTGTTAATTTCGAAGTTGGAAGTTTCTGTTGATTTTGGAAGTTCCTATTAATTTTGAAGTTCTGTTAATTTCGAAGTTGGAAGTTTCTGTTGATTTTGAAGTTCCTGTCAATTTTGAAGTTTCTATCAGTTTTAAAGCTTCTGTCAATTTTGAAGTTTCTATCAGTTTTAAAGCTTCTGTCAATCTTGAAGTCTTTATCAGTTTGAAGTTCTGTTGGTTTGGGAGTTTCTGTTGGTTTTGAGGTTCCTGTTAGTTTTGAAGTTCTGTTAATCTTGAGGTTTGAAGTAGTCAGTTTTGAAGTTCTGTTAATTTTGAAGTTGAGGTTTCGGTTAGTTTGAAGTTCTGATTAGTTTTGAGTTTTGTGTTCTGTACAACTGACTCGTGAGATGGGTAATGAATCTAAAACATTCTAACACTCCTAAATACAGATAAGAGAATCTGGGGTAAACAGAAACCCCACCTGTTGCATAATCGTGAAATAAAGAGAAGAGGAAATACAAGAGACTAGTTTCTGTCTTAGGGACTTTGATTTCAGTAACACTAGGAGTGTGTTTTAGTAACTATAAAACCAGGACCACCTAAACAATTAGACAATGCTGAGAACCAACTAGTACTTTAGGACTGAAGACAGAAGAAGAAGAGAAAAAAACTGGTGTAAGAACTGTTTCTGTGTAACAATCAGATTCGGTTTCTGTGTAGAGGAGTTTCAAAAGAGTGACCTAAGTCATTGTAGACCTGTTATGAGAATAAGCTAGGGTAGACAACTAGCTGATTGAGTAATAAAATTGGAGAAAGAAAGGTAAACAGAAGAATAAGGAAACACCAGTTTTGGGTTGCAGTTTAAGTTTCAGTTTCAGGTTCTTAGCAGATCAGGCTCTGATTATTTCTATATCTGTAACAGAGCTATGTTGGGTTTTGCTGGGTTTAAAAGCTTGATGGGATACTTGAACAACTTGGTAAATCATTGTGAGGAATTGAGGATCAAAACGTAAGTTAAGCAGGAAATGAAATAGAAGAGAAGTCCAGCTGTTGTGGTTTCTGTTCTGCTGTTCCGGTTCCATTAACACCATAACAAAAGCATCAGTGAGTTTATTTTGGGTTACCTGTAGGTTTAAGAATCTCGATGAATCATTAGTTGAGTGGGTAAGGAGTTAGGAGAGGTGTAACTAGATAAAAAGACAGACAGGAAAGAAAACAAGAAACACTTCTCAGTTTCTGTTTTGACTTTAATTCCAGGGAAAACTTCAGTTTCTGTATAACGAATTTTGGCGAGCATAAAGGGATGACCTTGAGTGGTTCAAGAGTTCAAAACCTAGCTAAAACACTAACTAAGTGTGCAAGCACATCTGTAAGATAGAGAAACAAACTATACTTCAACTGGGAATAAAACAGAAGTAAAACAGAAAGGAACCTATACCAGTTTGAATCCAGTTCTGCCACTTTGATCTTTCTGTATATTTAATCTTTCATGAGTTTAAAATTGGGGGGTGAATCTGTCTTGAAGTTAAAACTATACTAAGATACCTACTTAGATAGCTAAGCAAACTAGGGAAATTCAAATCAGAAACCGTGAGCAAACTACAAGGTACAAGCCAGATTATCAGGTTTCTGGTTTCGATTTTACAGTTGACAGTCTGATTGATTTCTGTTAAGTGAGGTTTCTGAAATAATAACAGCATGCTTGTGAGTTGTTTTGAGTCCAACCTTTTTCCAATGCAAGCAGCAAGTGGTGTACTAACTTGAGAAAGTTTGGAAACCAAATCAGTAAAAAACAATAAAGAACTGAGCAAGGAGTAAACAAATGCTGCTTCAGTTTCCTATTTCTCCTGTTTTTGAACTCTGTAGGGTGATTTCTGTGTCGGTAACAGATGGAAATGAAAGTGTAAAGACACCATGAAATGAGTAACTAGACAGAGAGAAGAGAGGGAGTGAGACAGAAATCAAATCGAGAGAAAGGGGGACAAAACAGAAGAGGAAGGATTTAACAAACTTAGTGCATCAGTTAAGCTGTTTCTGAACTGAATGATTTCCGTACAGATCTGTTACAGAAGTATACTAAGGGTGGAATTTAGTTAAGGGGTGATGCAGGCCTAGATCTATTAATCTGTAGTGGGAAATGGTAGGATGGTGAGTGGAGTGGTGAAAGGAATAAGATGTACATTATATGTACGTAACCGATGATCAAACAAGTGTGAAAACCTGGGTTATATTTTACCACAAGTTTTGGTATTATAAAATTAAATACCTATAATATTTTAAGGTATGTGGTAGTTTTATGAGTAATGAAAGTATATAATAAAGGAGCTCAAATGTGGCACATGTGTATATTATTTCGATACATTCCTAAGTTGCCAAACCACATGTAATAAAGTCTAGTGACACATAAATATCGTACCATATAATATTATGGAAAAGATGTAACAATAATACTATGTGCTAAGGATATAGTTATTCAATTGTTATGCTAAATGCACACATACATAAATAAAAACGTACCAAGAAATAAAGTCATACACTATAACTATAACGACATAAAATACTAAGGTTAGTATAGGACCTTGGTTTGATGAATAAACCCTAGTGAAGTATCATAAATGTATAACATAAGGTTTCATGTTCTAATGTAAATCGGGTATTAACTCACACAACGAGTAAGGGGTCACCAAATATTAATAACGATACTTTAACTAGTAACAAATGTCTCTGGGGACATAGTACTAGAAGTTCAAACGTTATTCGGAAACACCGAATTGTGCTGTCATGTGGATTGACACTTAGTGTTCCTTGTATTACTAGATCACATTTCCGACGTACACGCTCGAAAGCTCTAGTGGCCTGCACTGCACGAATCTAGACTACGGTGTACGGTATGTAAAGGAGTTTGATCCGAGTTGTCCTGAGAATTCCTCGGGCTCGGATTTGTTTGATAACTTGTATGTCTATGTGTGATGTATATGTGTTTTACTGCATTACTTATTCATGCACGATATAACACTATGACCGACTATAGATCGGCTATATAAAACTACATATACGAGTTGTGTGACTGTGATTACCGTTACCCGACCTAATACATTAAGTATACAAGTATGAAGTTATAACCTAAGTAACACACTTAGGAGCGGGACATGACATTGTCGGTCCCTAGAGCTTCAACTCTAAGATAAATACTACCTAGAATCATTCTAGGCATGCGTAAGACCCATAGGGCAGCTAACAAGTAAGTGATGTATTCCATGTTTAAATCTACAATTGGATCACTAACTAACGAAGCTAACAGCAAAGTGTGAATGAAGTGATGTGAACCTTAATCCAGTCAGTCATTGGCTGCTGGTCGCGCGTAGAGATCTCTTGGGTTAACCTGTGTCGGGTTTTCCCTAGTAAATCCTGAACGAGCCTAGATAGATCGTCAGGCGGAGTGTGCTACCGTTGGCACCAGGCCCTTGGCCACCTAAATGGACGCCTTTACAAAGGCAAAGTGAATTAGTCCCAGAGTCTTTGGATGATCAGGGCAGTGAGCACCTTGTGTGTACGTGGGACTACAGTCCAAGTGATATAATTCGGGTTGTCCTAACTGACTCCCGACAGTGCTAACCTAACCAACAATATGTGAAGGCCGGTGGGCCGAGTGATGTGAATCTAAAAACAGCTTGTGAACTATCGATGCTAATGTGATGTACGATGTGTTGCTGTTATGTGTGTACCTATGATGATTGTTACATGCTTAAT
The DNA here is from genome assembly GCA_023374045.1 of Limonium bicolor. NCBI lineage: Eukaryota > Viridiplantae > Streptophyta > Magnoliopsida > Caryophyllales > Plumbaginaceae > Limonium > Limonium bicolor. The sequence continues at coordinate 204,330,184 of CM041777.1, read as the reverse complement.
TATATTTACAGTTCCTGCTATATTCTGTAAACCGACATTGCATGTAATGAACCTAATAAAAGACGGTTAATACGACCTAATTGACCACTAGGGTCCAGACTCGGCATACTCAGCGTTTATCGCTGAGCCTTTATGGCTTTATGCAGGATGATGATCACGGATGAAGCCGGAGCGCGGGGTCGGGTAGTAGTTTTTGTGGATTTTGGATTACTGTTTCTACCTCGTTTTGTATTAAGTAATTTCACTGGATATGGGTTGTAAGACTTGGATTATGTTAGACGCTCACAGTAATTTTACCCTTGATACTTAGATAGACATTTAGGCGGTATCTCGTTGTCACCGCGGTTTGTATTGTTACATTTAATGTTGTTAAGTTGTTGTATTGTACATCACCCGTATGGGCGGGTGATGGCAAGTAACACCCATGTGAGTTATACTAATGTAATTCCTTCCGCTGTGAGACGCCTTTACTTCCTGCTCACGTGAGCGACTATTACGTCATGTTTTGAGTGGGGTGTTACAAAAGTGGTATCAGAGCGGAGTACCGCTCTGATGACGAGATACTAGGAATTTAACAGTGAGCTTAGGATTTGGGAAACCGGGATACGTCTGTGAGGTACGAGACGACCTATTTAGTGAACTTAAGAAGAGTCACGCACTATACGTATATACATTTAGCCTCTAAGGCAACTTAATGTTTTATGTCTATGTTGACGGTATATTTACCGAGTTATGATTCGACGGTCTGTACAGCAGATGGCTGGTAGACCTAGAGGCCGCGGAGCGGGCACAGGGGCCGGTGGCGACACCGGTATTCCAGGCATCAATGAGGCAGTTGCTGCCATCCTGACCCAGATTGGAGGCGCTATACCCCACCCACCGCAGCCCCGCGAGACGAATTGGCTTAAGGCGGTATCTGAGACACGACCACCGACCTACTCAGGGGAGCCGGACCCTATTGCCTTGGAGCGCTTTATCATAGAGCATGAAAAGGCCTTCGAGGCCTTGCGAGTGCCAGAGGATCAGAAAGTTACAATTGCTGCCTTCAATCTGAAGAACGCAGCCAGTACCTGGTGGAGACTTGTGAAGGACCAGCACTTGGCGACATCCGACTTCTCATGGACCATGTTCGTGGAGATCCTGCGAGGGAAGTACTATCCCGCTCACCTCAAGCAGAAGAAGCGTCGGGAGCTTGAGACGCTGACCCAGGGGAGTCTGTCTGTGGACGAGTACTACGCTCGTTTCATCGGTCTTCTTGACTTCATCCCCGGCGTGGACTACTCTGAGACCGTCAAGGTCGAAAAGTTCCGGAGGGGTCTTTTATTCCGTATCCAGGCAGCCATGGGCGCCACACTCTATACCACCATTCAGGTAAAACCTAAACACCGTTAATTCTTGTTAATGTTCTACATATCCAATTACAATGAATGTGGGAAGAATAACCAGTTTAAATTCCAGGAATGCTACGATGCGGCCTCGAGGACGGAGCTGATGCTCCAGACTCGGGATGAGACTCTGGGCCAGAAGAAAAGGAAGAAGTCTGAAAGGGAGTCTGAGGACGGGGGAGTGAACCGAGGCGAGGGCTCAAAGAAGGGAAAGTAAGGAAATATTTTCATCTATTGGTTTAATCACTAATTGATTATCATGTGTGCTGACCCAAATCTGTGTTGACAGAGGTTTCTTCAAAAAGAAGGGAAAGCAAGGGCAGCAGGGGCAGCAGAGTCAGCAGGGTTTCAAGGGGAAAGATCCCGTACCACGACTGACCGGCCCACCCATCGATGCCCAGCCACTGAGATCGGCGCCTCCCAGGGGTGAGAATACCCTCCTCATAATTTTAATTGTTAAACCATTCGTTAAATCCTAAATATTGTATATGACTCGTGTTAACATAAGTTACGGATGCAACAGGCACCGGTAAGCCCCAGCGCCACTTCTACTGTAAGCGCTGCGGGAAGGACCACCCAGGTGTGGATTGCAATGGCAACAAGGTGGAATGCCGATACTGCAGAAAGATGGGGCACCGCGACTATGAGTGCTACTCCAACTCGAATGGCCGAAATTACCAGGGCACGAAGACTACTCAGAAGCCTACCGTTGGAGGATCAGGAGCGCCACGAGGTGGCCAAGGGGGCCAGACGTCCACTGACATGCGCTATCAGAAGGGAAAAGGAGTCGACCAGGGACGCTGATAAGTGTCCAAATGAGCATGTTTTATAGGTGTATTTCATATATTATATTAGCACTTTTTCTGCTCATTTCTCCACTTTGGTTAGTTTTTCCTCTAGTTATGTTTTATTGATTATCTCACAAATTTATTGGTTAAACATGAGGAAAACCAAGCTAGGAGCAAAGTACACGAAGAGACAAACGCGTAGGCGAAAACGGGGATCAAATCGGAGCTCAAACGAAGATTTTAGAGGCAAAACAATTTTCGTCCGAACCACCGTCCGGACGTACTGGTTCGGACGCGCGCATCGACCTCGTCCGGACCACCTGGCCGGACACTGGTCCGGACACTGCTATTTTGATAGCTAGAAAGGAGCCGTGTGAAGAGATAAAAGCCTTATCTCTTCACACGCAAATACCACCGCCTTACCACCCCATTTACCCTATATTTCTCTATAAATACACCTCCAAACCTCCATAAAATCATATCTCATTCCACCCCAAACTTATGCCATTTTTCTTCCATAAAAATACCATAAAACTCTCCACAAAATCACTCATTTCATCCACATAAATTCCATACTACATCTCATCCCATAAATCATTCCACTTCATACCGTTATCCTGTCCAACCTTTGTCAAAAATATTAGCAGATAAGATAGCGGAGCGGAAATAAACATCTTTTCAGATGTATTCCTCTACTTCTTATTCTGTCTTTAATATGTCAGGCTAAGGAGGATTTGCTCCGGGCAAAGGTTTTAATTATGGTTTGTTTAATTATGTAATCAATATTTCTACCGGTTAAAATAAATACAGTTTGTTACGCTTAAAGGTTTTCTCTCACCATTTTAATAAATTACATGAATTTATTAAAATGCTTTCCTAAGTCTATTTTGATCAGACCAGGTGATAAATAGACAGGTTAATTAAGCCGTAAATCTGGAGAAAGCTTATTATAATTTAATAGGTTAGTATTTTCAGATGCAATTATAATTCCTCGAATTTAACGTCCGTTTACATAGTATTGCTCGAACCTTGATTAGACCGAGCATTTTCTGGTGAACGAGTTCTTAAGAGTCTATGACTTAGTCCTTAGGATAATAACAGGAATTTTGCCAAACTAATATATTAAACCGGTAGAGATAGCATAATTAATCAGATTATATAAAACCTAAACCCGGAGTTCCATTTAATTCATCTGCGCTCAGTAATTTTAATCTGCTTAATATTTTCTCTAAAACAAGTCAATTAACTTCCCCCCTTTTGTGACAAGCTTAGGAACTATTTTATCTCGCTATAAGTCCCACGGTTTGACCCCGGCCGCTTCTGTCTTCTATACTACTGCGACCGGGTTTTATTTGCAGCCCGACGGATATTTTGAGTATTAATTTCTTTCTTTTTATCAATTTCACCAGTGCTAATAACTCTCGGTATTATCCTTCTGCAAAATGGCGCCGTTGCCGGGGACTTGATTTATTCTAGTCCCTAAGCCCCGGTTAATTCACCTGTTATATTATAATAATCTGTCAATATTAACTTATAATAATCTAATTTCGGACATCGGACTTCTGATCTGACTTGGACATCTAACTTTGGACTTCGGACTTCTGACATTTTAATATTATTGTCATTTATTTCTGTCATTTCTTTCCATTGTCATTTCAATTCCATTGTCCTTTAATATTCCATTGTCTCTAACTACTAACTTTAAATTTCTGTCTACTAATTCCTAACATTTTTATTTATTCTAACGCATAACCAGTTCTTTTCTCTGTTTTGAGTGGTGAATGCCTTTTACCAGGTCAAACAGCCTCCCAGAAAATATTAATAATCACACGGTTGGTTATAATCCAGAGATCGAGAGAACCTTTCTGCGTACCCTAAGGCAGAGACGAACTCAACGAAATACCACCACAGTGATAGATTCTGACCCGGAAGCTAACATGGCATCTACACCAGCGACAGTTCGAAATATCAACAGGCCGTCTAACCAAGGACAGTAGCCTGCTATCATCCTTCCTCACCTCAGCCCATCTGAATACGATGAGTGGCAGAAGCTGAAGCCATATCATCAAATCAGATGTGTGAAAGAGTTGGGCATGTTTGATGGAACCAGTCCAGACGAAGCCCTGTTACATGTTACAAAATTCTTGCAACATGCCAATAGTCTTACTGCGACCGACGCAGTACTCCAGTATGCAAGATTGTCATTATTCCCTCACAGCCTGACGGGAAGTGCGAGCAAGTGGTATCATAGCCTAACACCAAGTACCATCGGTACATGGGACGACATGGCCACCAAGTTCTACGACAAATTCCTACCCCCGAGCCGAACATTGGAGATGATTGTTGAAATTTATAATTTCAAGCAACCTGGGTCGGAGAATATTTGTGAAACTTGGGACCGTTTCAAAGGTCTATTACTTACTTGTCCTCACCATGGTCTGACGAAAGAACAAGTATCACAATTGTTCTACAAGGGCTTGATCGGTCCGTGCAGAACAATGGTGCTATCTTCGTTAGGGGCTGACATTCTGAAAAAGCTAGGAGCACAATTTCTGAACAGCATGGAATCTCTCTGTGAGGAAATCAGAGACTGGGCCTCCGGTGGATTAAGGAGCGGTACTCCAGGATTATATCATGTTGGGGAAAGTGATAACAAGTTCGACCAACTGATGAAAAGCCATGAACAACTCATGGAAAGCAATGCTCAACAGGCAACAAAAGTCAGTACTCTGCAAAAAGAGGTTGAGCAGATGGCTATGAATTCCTACCCCCAGCAGGCTAAATCAATGATTTCCCAATCATCTGCAACTATTTCTTGTACGCAATGTGGCGGGCCTCATGATTATGAACAATGCCCCCAATTACAGAAATTAAAAGCAGCGGAGGAAGCAAACTATCTCACCAACAGTTCAGGATACAGACAACCTTGGCAACGTAACATGCAATCCGACCTTCGCTACTCAAACACAGAAAATATCCAAAACCCACATACCCTACAAACATCCCAAAACTACAGACCTCAGTCCAATTTCCAAGGAGGCCAAAGGCAATATCAACAACAGCCTTATGGCAATGAAGCTTCTTCGAGTCGACCGACTCAACCTCCTTCGAATCCTGAGTCTGATATGTCTCAAATGCAGGAGATGTTTAAGGCGATGATGGGTAAATCCCGGGATACGCAAGAAGAGGTCGCAGCCCTGCGCAAAGACCAAACAGCCTTGCAGTCTCAGATTCAACAACTCCTAACTCAACAAAGACCTCCTGGCCAACTCCCCTCACAAACCAATCCAAATCCAAAAGAGTATGCAAAAGCAATCTACGTAGTGGACCAGCCCATCACATTAGCTCAAAGGGAGCAACAACCCGAGAGTGAAATGGTCCCTGAAGTGGAGCAGCAGGCCGAGGAAGAGTACCTCGACACGAACCAACTGAAGCTCTATGCCAAATTAGTTGCGATAAACGAAATGATGGAAGGTCCACTAGACCTTACATCACAGCAACCTGAGAGCAAACTGGTTCATGTAGTGGACGATTTACCTGAGGATTTAAGTTACTCTATATCACCACCCCCGTTCGAAAATGAGCAAACGGTATCAAACCTTCTGCTTGAGCTTGAAGACAAGCCATCAGAGGACAACTTCTACCTCAACTTCATGGAGTCTCCTCCCTCTGAAGTCAATTACCGTTATTTTCCCTCCTTCTCTGTGCTATACCCAGACAATGAGGATTGTTACATCCTCAAGAATGAAGAGGAGGAAATGCTCGCTCCCGCCAGAACATCCAAACAAAATACCAATATCGCCTTCGAGGAACCACCTCCCTCTGAAGTTGAATTCAAACAAGGCTCTTCCTATGAGCCTCTCAAAGAAGACGAGGATTATTACATCCTCAAATTTGAAGAGGAAAAGCCATCCAACTTTGATCTTCATCTGGAGGATCACAGCCTTCCCCTTTGTGCAACAAAGAAGTAGGGTGGAAACTCGAAGTCAGCTCGCTGAGTGAGAAGGCCACCTTTCCATTTGATCCAGGGTCAGAACTTGAAGATACAAATTTCCCAGAAGTTCTCCCTGAACCACTCAAAGCAGTTAAGGATGTCTTCATCCTTAAATTTGAAAAGGATGATACTCACACTAAGGATCATCCATTGGAAAATTTGGGCCCTTCGACAAAGAAAAATAATGCCCACCCAACCCACCCGTTGAAGCCCACTTCCACCTTCATTTACATTCCAGAGGAGAAAATTTACATCCTCGACTATGAGCAAACACCACCACTACCATCTTCCATGCATACGGCTAAACAACAGAGGGAGAATGTTTACATTCTCCAATTTGAGGAAGCACTACAACCATCACCCGGTTTTCAATACAATATTAGAGAAGTTGGCCATGGTAAAAGTTCTCAGAGTCACCTAAACAAAGAAGCATTGAAGTACCTTGGATCATACCCCAAAACTCTATATTTTATTTTTACCCTGAGCACACCTATGCCACCAGCAGTTGATTTTTCACACTCCTCAAAAAGTTTAAAGGTCATGTATTGTTAACCTCTTTATCCTACCCTTCATAATAATATTTGTTAGTATTGAGCATTCCCTACTTACTTGGGTACATGGTTTTGCTTGAGGACAAGCAAAAAGATAAGTGTGGGGGTGTGATAAGTGTCCAAATGAGCATGTTTTATAGGTGTATTTCATATATTATATTAGCACTTTTTCTGCTCATTTCTCCACTTTGGTTAGTTTTTCCTCTAGTTATGTTTTATTGATTATCTCACAAATTTATTGGTTAAACATGAGGAAAACCAAGCTAGGAGCAAAGTACACGAAGATACGAACGCATAGGCGAAAACGGGGATCAAATCGGAGCTCAAACGAAGATTTTAGAGGCAAAACAATTTTCGTCCGAACCACCGTCCGGACGTACTGGTTCGGACGCGCGCATCGACCTCGTCCGGACCACCTGGTCCGGACACTGGTCCGGACACTGCTATTTTGACAGCTAGAAAGGAGCCGTGTGAAGAGATAAAAGCCTTATCTCTTCACACACAAATACCACCGCCTTACCACCCCATTTACCCTATATTTCTCTATAAATACACCTCCAAACCTCCATAAAATCATATCTCATTCCACCCCAAACTTATGCCATTTTTCTTCCATAAAAATACCATAAAACTCTCCACAAAATCACTCATTTCATCCACATAAATTCCATACTACATCTCATCCCATAAATCATTCCACTTCATACCGTTATCCTGTCCAACCTCTGTCAAAAATATTAGCAGATAAGATAGCGGAGCGGAAATAAACATCTTTTCAGATGTATTCCTCTACTTCTTATTCTGTCTTTAATATGTCAGGCTAAGGAGGATTTGCTCCGGGCAAAGGTTTTAATTATGGTTTGTTTAATTATGTAATCAATATTTCTACCGGTTAAAATAAATACAGTTTGTTACGCTTAAAGGTTTTCTCTCACCATTTTAATAAATTACATGAATTTATTAAAATGCTTTCCTAATCTATTTTGATCAGACCAGGTGATAAATAGACAGGTTAATTAAGCCGTAAATCTGGAGAAAGCTTATTATGATTTAATAGGTTAGTATTTTCAGATGCAATTATAATTCCTCGAATTTAACGTCCGTTTACATAGTATTGCTCGAACCTTGATTAGACCGAGCATTTTCTGGTGAACGAGTTCTTAAGGGTCTATGACTTAGTCCTTAGGATAATAACAGGAATTTTGCCAAACTAATATATTAAACCGGTAGAGATAGCATAATTAATCAGATTATATAAAACCTAAACCCGGAGTTCCATTTAATTCATCTGCGCTCAGTAATTTTAATCTTCTTAATATTTTCTCTAAAACAAGTCAATTAACTTCCCCCCTTTTGTGACAAGCTTAGGAACTATTTTATCTCGCTATAAGTCCCACGGTTTGACCCCGGCCGCTTCTGTCTTCTATACTACTGCGACCGGGTTTTATTTGCAGCCCGACGGATATTTTGAGTATTAATTTCTTTCTTTTTATCAATTTCACCAGTGCTAATAACTCTCGGTATTATCCTTCTGCAGACGCGCCACCCTTAATTCAGCGGGGACCTCAAGCGCTGAGGCGGGCACCCAGCGCACTACAGGTAACTCCAACACCCGACTGCTATTGTATGAATCATGATGTGTGTTAAACGCTTTAAAGCATGAACCATGTGTGTGTGTTACGACCTTAAGTAGTGACTTACCATAGGGAAAACTTCCACATCTTAGGTAGTTTCGACATTTGCTACCCCCTATCTACAAGGCCAAGATCGCCAAGACCCGCAGCCGAAAGACAGGACCATCCAAGAGAGAATAGCCAAGTCATCCGACCGGGCATGATTCTGCTTAGAGAATTCTTAACCTTAGACAAGCAAACCGACATCATAGAAGAGTGTAGAGCCTTAGGTAGAGAACTAGGTGGGTTTTACATTCCGGGTTTTACGAGCGGTTCGAAGATGAGACTACACATGATGTGCCTAGGTAAGGATTGGGATCCGCAGACTAGGACATACCAGGAAGTGAGGAAACTAGATGGGGTGAGAGTACCTAGGATACCCGAGAGATTCAAGACCCTAGCACGGAAGGCGGTGGAGACCGCGCAGCAGCTTGAAGATGAACCAGTACCCGGCATTGATGCCGACGTTTGCATTGTAAACTTCTACGAACAAAATGGGCGATTGGGATTACACCAGGACCGGGATGAGACACCCGAGTCCATTGCAAAGGGTATTCCCGTAGTGTCGTTCTCCATTGGTGATGAAGCAGAATTCTTATATGGTGACCAAAAAAGAATGGATCTGGCTAAGAAGCTAGTCCTCAAATCTGGAGATGTTTTGATATTCGGTGGAGATTCGAGATTAGTGTATCACGGGATCAAGCGGATTAAACTAAACACCGCACCACCAGCTTTAGTAAACACTACCCACATCAAACCGGGACGTTTAAATTTGACCTTAAGAGAGTTTTGATGTAATGTTGTAAGCTACTAGCTTTGTATGCAAGTATGATGTAATGATTTGTGAAATAAATAAAAGTGGATTTTCAAAGTTTTCGTAAAATTGTTATCAGTCTTATCCTCATGCGACTCATTAATCCAGGCCTCGAATATGAGGAAGAAGCAACCCTCAACATTCTGAATACGGCACAAGCCAAAGAGATTGGCAACATCATCACTGGTAAGGATAGAGACCAGCCGAACCAATAAATTTAACACTTATAGCCATGTACTAATGTAAACCAAATGCTACAGGTACCTTCCCTGTAAATGGCACCGACGCATCAGTCTTATTTGACTCAGGGGCATCCCACTCCTTCGTTTCCTCTTCTTTTGCAAAGAAGTTGGGACTGACCCCGGAGCACCTCTCCGACTTCACCGTCACATTACCATCCAGGGAGAGAGTGCGATGCACGGGTCGCTACCGTGATTTGCGAATTGTTATACGGGACGAGATTTTCCCCGTCGATTTGACCGAATTCAGAGGGTTGGGTTTCGACGTCATCATCGGTATGGATTGGCTGCAGAGACACAAGGGCCGCATAGATTGTGCCGAGCACCGATTGTTACTCAAAAGCCCGAGGGGCAAGGCTATTTCCTACCGCAGTGTACCGAAGGAACCCACCATCAAAATTGTATCTACCTTGAATCTAATGAAAGAAGTAAGGAAGGGCCACACCGCATATATATGTTATGTCCACGATACGAGACAAGAGGCAGTTGATTTTGGATATACCAGTGGTATCCGAATTCCCTGATCTGTTTCCTGAGGAATTACCAGGCATGCCACCACCACGAGAGGTGGAGTTCGCCATCGATCTCATACCGGGCACGGGGCCTATTGCCAAGGCACCCTACCGAATGGCACCTGCGGAGATGAAAGAGTTAAAAGTTCAGTTAGAGGACCTATTGGACAAGGGCTACATCAGACCGAGCGTCTCTCCATGGGGAGCGCCAGTATTGTTTGTCAAGAAAAAAGATGGGAGTATGAGACTCTGCATCGATTATAGGGAGTTAAATGCCGTTTCAGTCAAGAACAAATACCCTCTTCCACGCATCGACGACTTGTTTGATCAGCTCAGAGGCGCAGCAGTGTTCTCGAAGATCGACTTGAGATCAGGCTACCATCAGATACGCATTGCAGAAAGAGATATAGAGAAGACAGCGTTCAGAACACGTTACGGTCACTACGAGTTTACCGTGATGCCATTTGGATTGTCTAATGCACCTGCAGTATTTATGGACCTCATGAACCGTTTGTTCAGAGAGCAGCTTGACTCATCGGTAGTAGTATTCATCGACGACATCTTAATCTACTCCAAGACTAAGAAAGACCACGAAGCACACCTTCGGCGAGTTCTACAGATTATGAGAGAAAATCAGCTATATGCCAAGCTCTCGAAATGTGAGTTTTGGCTAGATAGCGTGGCATTCTTGGGACACATCATCACAGCCAGCGGCATATCAGTCGACCCTGCGAAGATAGAGGCAGTTAAGAGCTGGCCAAGACCGAAAACAGTGACCGATATCCGTAGTTTCTTGGGGTTAGCCGGATACTACAGACGTTTTGTGAAAGACTTCTCCAAGGAAGCTAAGCCCATGACTAATTTGATGAAAAAGGACGCTCAGTTTGTGTGGACTGAAGAGTGCGAGCTTTCCTTTCAAAAACTGAAGGACCTTTTGACGTCGGCTCCCGTACTCACCATTCCTGAAGGGACCGACGGGTTCGAAGTGTACTGTGATGCCTCAGGTACGGGGCTAGGTGTGTACTAATGCAGCATGGGAAGGTCGTAGCCTACGCCTCCCGACAGCTGAAGAAACACGAAGAAAACTACCCGACACATGACTTAGAGCTGGGAGCAGTGGTATTTGCTTTGAAAATATGGAGACATTACTTATATGGTGTGACAGTGACGATATACTCAGATCACAAAAGCCTTCAATATTTATTCACCCAGAAAGATTTGAACATGAGACAGAGGCGATGGGTCGAGTTCTTGAAAGACTACGACATCGACCTCAAGTACAAGGAGGGGAAAGCAAACGTAGCTGATGCCCTAAGCCGGAGAGCTCACTCCTTACATGCCATGTCAGCAAACAGTAGCCTAGTCGAAGAAGTACGCTGTGCTCAGGAGAGCGACCAGTACATACAGACCATCAGGCAGCAGTTAGTTGACGGCATATTCGAGAGGCAGAAATACGATTTCACACTCAGTGATGATGGACTGATCAGATTGAATGGCAGACTATGCATCCCAGAGTCCAGCCCAGAGTTGAAAGAGAAGATACTTAGTGAAGCTCATTGTTCTTCCTTGTCTATCCACCCGGGATCATCGAAGATGTACAAAGATCTGAAGACTCACTTTTGGTGGAGTGGTATGAAAAAATGTAACAGAATTTGTTACCCGCTGCTTGACTTGTCAGAAAGTCAAGTTCGAGCACAAGAGACCAGGAGGGTTGGTGCAGCCTATGCCCATTCCGTACTGGAAGTTCGAGGACCTATCCATGGATTTTGTTGTCGGCCTCCCACCGACTAAGGGAGGTGCGAACACTATTTGGGTGATCGTCGACAGATTGACGAAAGTGGCTAAGTTCATACCGATCAGAGACACATGGAAAGTTCCCAAACTAGCGGACCTTTTCCAGCGAGAAATCATAAGACATCACGGTGTGCCAAAAACAATTGTGTCAGATAGAGACCCTCGATTCCTATCACGGTTTTGGGGGCAAGTACAGGAGGCCTTGGGTACTAAGCTGAAGCTAAGTACCGCCTTTCACCCACAAACGGATGGTCAGAGTGAGAGGACCATCCAGACTTTGGAGGACATGCTACGAGCATGCGCCCTAGATTTCCAGGAGAGTTGGGTTGATCGATTACATCTAATTGAGTTTGCCTACTAATAGCTACCACGCATCGATTCAGATGCCACCATTCCAAGCTTTATATGGTAGACCATGTAGGACACCTCTCTGCTGGGACGAGCCTAGCGAGAACACAGTTCTTGGACCCGAGTACTTAGAGCAGGTGAAAGAGGATGTTCTACAGATACGTAGAAATATGAAAGCTGCCCAAGATAGACAGAAATCTTATGCAGACGTCAGACGAAGAGATCTCGAGTTCGCAGTCGACGACCGAGTTTTCCTCAGAGTGTCACCCATGAAGGGCATCTTTCGTTTTGGAAAGAAGGGCAAGTTAAGCCCGAAGTATATTGGTCTGTATCGCATTACGGAGCGAGTGGGCCCGTTAGCTTACAGGTTAGACTTACCTGCTGAGCTCGGGAGAGTGCATGATGTATTCCACGTATCTCAGCTGAAGAAATACATCCCTCACCCCTCGCATGTGTTACAGCCAGAGCATCTGGAACTAGACCCGAACCTCAGTTACGAAGAAACTCCACTACGTATTCTAGATACGAAGACACGAGAGACCAGGAACAAGACCGTCCGCATGGTCAAGGTTCTTTGGTCAAACCACGAGGTCGAAGAGGCCACTTGGGAGTTAGAGGATTCGATGAGAGCCAAGTACCCAGCGCTTTTCGAGTAGCGTCTGTCAGTACTTGTGGGGTACGGGGGCGTAACCCCTTTTTAAGGGGGGTAGAGCCTCAAGTTTTGTATGTTTGTATGTGTATTTGTATGCGGGGCATACGTGTTTTGTGTTGTTGAGGTTGTTTGCGCGTTGCGCATATGTGTATGTGTGAACATGTATGTAAGTATCCTACGAGATACTCGGATGTATGAATTGTTGCGCATTGCGCACATGTGTATGTTGTGAACATGTATGAATGGATGTATGAATGGTTGACGATTGTTATATATATATATATATACATGTGTACTCCCTTATGAATTCAGTTCGTACTGTATCGCTTAGGTACCGTCACATCAAATAGATGTGCACCATGTCCATATGGGTTGTTGCTATAAATTATTCGAGAAAGACGACTTTGGGATGAAGTCTCTTTAAGGGGGGTAGACTGAAATGCCCCTAAATAATTAAACGTTATTTAAATATATAACTTACAACATTAAAGTATAAAACGAGTATATACGTATATATGCACAACGTTACAAAGTTATAACGTTGTATATATAATTAGAACGCTACTATAAATAATTATACCCGTATAACGATGTAATTAAAAACGGGGCATAACGAAATAGTCGTATACACATATGTGCATACAACTAATAACGTAACACGTTAATACAAGTCACTTATATGCAATTTATGGGCATAATAAGGCTGAAAATAAAAATAAAAATAAAAGAGCAACTATGCTCTAGCCGGGATTCGAACCCGAGACCTCTCGTACCTATCCCAAAACCTTAACCAGTCGAGCTGAGCTCGTTTTCGGTATAATCCACCCACGAATTATACTTAGTAGTTACTACGCTGAAGTTACAGAAATGAGAGAATAACTCTCGACATTTCTCTCTGGATTCAGTAACTCCAGAACACTATACCGCTTCAATCTCTATGCAACAGACCGACATTCCCTCAGTTGTTGACGTACCCCATACAACAGAAAGAATTAGTTTTTCAAATGCCCATCACTCTTGGAACTTCCCACGCAGACTTTCCCACAGACCAACGACCACACTAACCCATTATATCAGTCTCCTTCCCTCTTCTACCTTCTGTACCTTCACCTTCTCCAATTCCACCGAGAGCTGCCCACACCTCCATGGCTACTGCCCAGTAGATTGGTAAGTTCTCAGTTTTTCAAACCGTGCTCTGTTCCTTGCAATGAATTCCTTGTCTCCATGAACTAAACTGTGAACATCTTCACCCAGCAACCAAGACCAAACTGGGAGTAAATCAGTGGGAAGTTCCGGTTGAAGACAGAGAAGGAAGGGAAGCTAGCCCTTCTGTTTTCTCAAGGTAAAACCGCATGGAAACCAACCTGGATTCCTTCTCCATTTCAGTAACTAACCCAGCATGCTCTAAACTTTTACTCTCTGTTTTTCTCACTTGACCTCCACTACATTTTCCCCACGGTAATACCGGTTATAGTCATGGCAAGTTCTGAACTCCTTTTTTTCCTTCCCTTCTGTTTTCTCAAGAAGACAGTAGGTAGTACCCAGCTTGGGAAAGAGCAAGATCAAGTAAACTTCACTTACTGTACCACTCATGCCAGAAAAAAAAAAGACAAGGTAAATAACATGTCTGTCCTAGAACTGCTCCAACCCATGCATTTCACTCTGTGTTATTACGAGTTAACCTCAGAGAAATTTTCCCAGCTGTAGGCAGGAGACTCAGAGCACTGGATATCGCATCTGTACTGAGTAACTACAAGGGGAAACTGGCTTAGACTCAGAGAGAAAGGAGGATCAAGGTATAACACTCCTGAGCTAACCCAAGTTTCTATCTGTATACGCTTCTGAGAAATAAGCTTAGTAGAAGTAACTAGTAACTCCTGATGCATGAGCAACTTCTAAACTTACAATAAATCAGAGAAACAGAAAGGGAGTAGAGTTATCAAAACTGATAAGCATGCAAGCCTATAACAGGAAGTCTCGGTATATTTTGTGCTCTTAAACTACTAACACGTTACTATCTTATGAATGTACATGACCAAGATAAACGTAAGTGTGTTGAAGAAAAGAAGTAAAAACAGATAACAACCCAAGAAAAGAAAATAAACAGAAAACAAATGTAACAGTTCTGGGTTGTTTCTGGTGAAGTTATCAACCGAGAAAAGAAGAAAAAAACTGTGTTTGTGTAACTACTTTGCAGAGGGAGCGAGGTGGTAGTGAGAGCTAGATTAGGAACTTGAAACTCAGTCAAAAACATGACTATCTGTATTAGTATTGGAGGGAAACTGAAAAGAAAACCAAAACTAAGGACTTTCAGAAAAACAGAAGAAGTTTATCGATTTTTAGAGTTTCTGTCAATTTGGAAGTTCTGTTGATTTTGGAAGTTCCTATTAATTTTGAAGTTCTGTTAATTTCGAAGTTGGAAGTTTCTGTTGATTTTGGAAGTTCCTATTAATTTGAATTCTGTTAATTACGAAGTTGGAAGCTTCTGTGATTTTGGAAGTTCCTATTAATTTTGAAGTTCTGTTAATTTCGAAGTTGGAAGTTTCTGTTGATTTTGGAAGTTCCTATTAATTTTGAAGTTTGTTAATTTCGAAGTTGGAAGTTTCTGTTGATTTTGAAGTTCCTGTCAATTTTGAAGTTTCTATCAGTTTTAAAGCTTCTGTCAATTTTGAAGTTTCTATCAGTTTTAAAGCTTCTGTCAATCTTGAAGTCTTTATCAGTTTGAAGTTCTGTTGGTTTGGGAGTTTCTGTTGGTTTTGAGGTTCCTGTTAGTTTTGAAGTTCTGTTAATCTTGAGGTTTGAAGTAGTCAGTTTTGAAGTTCTGTTAATTTTGAAGTTGAGGTTTCGGTTAGTTTGAAGTTCTGATTAGTTTTGAGTTTTGTGTTCTGTACAACTGACTCGTGAGATGGGTAATGAATCTAAAACATTCTAACACTCCTAAATACAGATAAGAGAATCTGGGGTAAACAGAAACCCCACCTGTTGCATAATCGTGAAATAAAGAGAAGAGGAAATACAAGAGACTAGTTTCTGTCTTAGGGACTTTGATTTCAGTAACACTAGGAGTGTGTTTTAGTAACTATAAAACCAGGACCACCTAAAAATTAGACAATGCTGAGAACCAACTAGTACTTTAGGACTGAAGACAGAAAAGAAGAGAAAAAAACTGGTGTAAGAACTGTTTCTGTGTAACAATCAGATTCGGTTTCTGTGTAGAGGAGTTTCAAAAGAGTGACCTAAGTCATTGTAGACCTGTTATGAGAATAAGCTAGGGTAGACAACTAGCTGATTGAGTAATAAAATTGGAGAAAGAAAGGTAAACAGAAGAATAAGGAAACACCAGTTTTGGGTTGCAGTTTAAGTTTCAGTTTCAGGTTCTTAGCAGATCAGGCTCTGATTATTTCTATATCTGTAACAGAGCTATGTTGGGTTTTGCTGGGTTTAAAAGCTTGATGGGATACTTGAACAACTTGGTAAATCATTGTGAGGAATTGAGGATCAAAACGTAAGTTAAGCAGGAAATGAAATAGAAGAGAAGTCCAGTTGTTGTGGTTTCTGTTCTGCTGTTCCGGTTCCATTAACAACATAACAAAAGCATCAGTGAGTTTATTTTGGGTTACCTGTAGGTTTAAGAATCTCGATGAATCATTAGTTGAGTGGGTAAGGAGTTAGGAGAGGTGTAACTAGATAAAAAGACAGACAGGAAAGAAAACAAGAAACACTTCTCAGTTTCTGTTTTGACTTTAATTCCAGGGAAAACTTCAGTTTCTGTATAACGAATTTTGGCGAGCATAAAGGGATGACCTTGAGTGGTTCAAGAGTTCAAAACCTAGCTAAAACACTTAACTAAGTGTGCAAGCACATCTATAAGATAGAGAAACAAACTATACTTCAACTGGGAATAAAACAGAAGTAAAACAGAAAGGAACCTATACCAGTTTGAATCCAGTTCTGCCACTTTGATCTTTCTGTATATTTAATCTTTCATGAGTTTAAACATTGGGGGGTGAATCTGTCTTGAAGTTAAAACTATACTAAGATACCTACTTAGATAGCAAAGCAAACTAGGGAAATTCAAATCAGAAACCGTGAGCAAACTACAAGGTACAAGCCAGATTATCAGGTTCTGGTTTCGATTTTACAGTTGACAGTCTGATTGATTTCTGTTAAGTGAGGTTTCTGAAATAATAACAGCATGCTTGTGAGTTGTTTTGAGTCCAACCTTTTTCCAATGCAAGCATCAAGTGGTGTACTAGCTTGAGAAAGTTTGGAAACCAAATCAGTAAAAACTAAATAAAGAACTGAGCAAGGAGTAAACAAATGCTGCTTCAGTTTCCTATTTCTCCTGTTTTCGAACTCTGTAGGGTGATTTTTGTGTCGGTAACAGATGGAAATGAAAGTGTAAAGACACCATGAAATGAGTAACTAGACAGATGAGAAGAGAGGGAGTGAGACAGAAATCAAATCGAGAGAAAGGGGGACAAAACAGAAGAGGAAGGATTTAACAAACTTAGTGCATCAGTTAAGCTGTTTCTGAACTGAATGATTTCCTGTACAGATCTGTTACAGAAGTATACTAAGGGTGGAATTTATTTAAGGGGTGATGCAGTCCTAGATCTATTAATCTGTAGTGGGAAATGGTAGGATGGTGAGTGGAGTGGTGAAAGGAATAAGATGTACATTATATGTACGTAACCGATGATCAAACAAGTGTGAAAAGACCTTGGGTTATATTTTACCACAAGGTTTTGGTATTATAAAATTAAATACCTATAATATATTATAAGGTATGTGGTAGTTTTATGAGTAATGAAAGTATATAATAAAGGAGCTCAAATGTGGCACATGTGTATATTATTTTCGATACATTCCTAAGTTGCCAAACCACATGTAATAAAGTCTAGTGACACATAAATATCGTACCATATAATATTATGGAAAAGATGTAACACAATAATACTATGTGACTAAGGATATAGTTATTCAATTGTTATGCTAAATGCACACATACATAAATAAAAACGTACCAAGAAATAAAGTCATACACTATAACTATAACGACATAAAATACTAAGGTTAGTATAGGACCTTGGTTTGATGAATAAACCCTAGTGAAGTATCATAAATGTATAACGTAAGGTTTCATGTTCTAATGTAAATCGGGTATTAACTCACACAACGAGTAAGGGGTCACCAAATATTAATAACGATACTTTAACTAGTAACAAATGTTAAGTCTGGGGACATAGTACTAGAAGTTCAAACGTTATTCGGAAACACCGAATTGTGCTGTCATGTGGATTGACACTTAGTGTTCCTTGTATTACTAGATCGCATTTCCGACGTACGCGCTCGAAAGCTCTAGTGGCCTGCACTGCACGAATCTAGACTACGGTGTACGGTATGTAAAGGAGTTTGATCCGAGTTGTCCTGAGGAATTCCTCGGGCTCAGATTTGTTTGATAACTTGTATGTCTATGTGTGATGTATATGTGTTTTACTGCATTACTTATTCATGCACGATATAACACTATGACCGACTATAGATCGGCTTATATAAAACTACATATACGAGTTATGTGACTGTGATTACCGTTACCCGACCTAATACATTAAGTATACAAGTATGTAGTTATAACCTAAGTAACACACTTAGGAGCGGGATACGACATTGTCGGTCCCTAGAGCTTCAACTCTAAGATAAATACTACCTAGAATCATTCTAGGCATGCGTAAGACCCATAGGGCAGCTAACAAGTAAGTGATGTATTCCATGTTTAAATCTACAATTGGATCACTAACTAACGAAGCTAACAGCAAAGTGTGAATGAAGTGATGTGAACCTTAATCCAGTCAGTCATTGGCTGCTGGTCGCGCGTAGAGATCTCTTGGGTTAACCTGTGTCGGGTTTTCCCTAGTAAATCCTGAACGAGCCTAGATAGATCGTCAGGCGGAGTGTGCTACCGTTGGCACCAGGCCCTTGGCCACCTAAATGGACGCCTTTACAAAGGCAAAGTGAATTAGTCCCAGAGTCTTCGGATGATCAGGGCAGTGAGCACCTTGTGTGTACGTGGGACTACAGTCCAAGTGAATATAATTCGGGTTGTCCTAACTGACTCCCGACAGTGCTAACCTAACCAACAATATGTGAAGGCCGGTGGGCCGAGTGATGTGAATCTAAAAACAGCTTGTGAACTATCGATGCTAATGTGATGTACGATGTGTTGCTGGTATGTGTGTACCTATGATGATTGTTACATGCTTAATTATATTTTACAGTTCCTGCTATATTCTGTAAACCGACATTGCATGTAACGAACCTAATAAAAAGACGGTTAATACGACCTAATTGACCACTAGGGTCCAGACTCGGCATACTCAGCGTTTATCGCTGAGCCTTTATGGCTTTATGCAGGATGATGATCACGGATGAAGCCGGAGCGCGGGGTCGGGTAGTAGTTTGTTGTGGATGTTGGATTACTGTTTCTACCTCGTTTTGTATTAAGTAATTTCACTGGATATGGGTTGTAAGACTTGGATTATGTTAGACGCTCACAGTAATTTTACCCTTGATACTTAGATAGACATTTAGGCGGTATCTCGTTGTCACCGCGGTTTGTATTGTTACATTTAATGTTGTTAAGTTGTTGTATTGTACATCACCCGTATGGGCGGGTGATGGCAAGTAACACCCATGTGAGTTATACTATTGTAATTCCTTCCGCTGTGAGACGCCTTTACTTCCTGCTCACGTGAGCGACTATTACGTCATGTTTTGAGTGGGGTGTTACAGTGCGCATAAAGGTTCTCTCGATCTCTGGATTGTAACCAACCGTGTGATTATTAATATTTTCTGGGAGGCTGTTTGACCTGGTAAAAGGCATTCACCACTCAAAATAGAGAAAAGAAACTCGTTATGTGTTAAAATAAATAAAAATGTTAGGAATTAGTTGACAGAAATTATAAGTTAGTAGTTAGAGACAATGGAAATTAAAATGACAGAAAATTAAATGACAGAAATTATAAGTTAGTAGTTAGAGACAATGGAAATTAAATGACATAAATTATAAGTTAGTAGTTAGTATACTGGAAATTTGAAGGACAATGGAAATAAATGACAATAATATTAAGAAGTTAGAAGTTAGATGTCCAACGTCAGATGTCCAAGTCAGATTCCAAGTCAGATGTCTAAGTCAGATGTCCGAAATTAGATTAACAACAAAATAATATTAACAGATTATTATAATATAACAGGTGAATTAACCGGGGCTTAGGGACTAGAATAAATCAAGTCCCCGGCAACGGTGCCATTTTGCAGACTGATTATCGTGAGTGGTTAAACTGGTGTAATTAAAATAAAAGAAAAGAAATTAAAACTCAAAATAAACGTCGAGCTGCAAACAAATCCCGGTCGTAATAGTATAGTAAAGTGTAAGCGACCAGATATCGAACCGTGGGACTAATGAGAATTATTAAGTACCTAAGCTTGTCACAAAAGGGGGGATTAATTGACTTGTTTTTGTATAGTAAATTAACAGATAAGATTAACTGAGTAGAAGATAAATTAAACGGAACTCCAGGTTCAGGTTTATATAATCTGATTAATTATGCTATCTCTACCGGTTTATTTAAATAGTTGGCAAAAATCCTGTTATTATCCTAAGGACTAAGTCATAGACTCATAAGAACTCGTTTACCAGAAAATGCTCGGTCTAATCCAGGTTCGAGCAAAATATAAATAAACGGACATTAAGTGCGAGGAATTATATTTGCATCTGAAAATATTAACTTATTAAATCATAATAAGCTTTCTCCAGATTTACAGCTTAATTAACCTGTCTATTTATCACCGGTCTGATCAAAATAGACTTTGTAAAGCATTTTAATAAATCGATGAAATTTATTAAAAAGGTGAGAGATAAACTTTAATCGTAACAAACTGTATTTATTTTAACCGGTAGAAATATTACACAACTAAACAAACTACAGCTAAACCTTCACCCGGAGTAAATCCTCCTTAGCCTGACATATTAACTGGTAATAAGTCAGACAGAGGTTGGAGACTTATAATATACGAGAGTTGTGGATGGTGAATGGAGAAATGAAGAGGAAGAGTGGACGTACGTAAGATTTCTGTATATGAAATGAGAGATTTGGAGTGTTGAGTTTGGGGGTGGAACGTGTCTGTTTGGTTGAAGGTGCAGTGTGTTTATATAGAGGAAGGGAAGAGACAGATCTGGAGTGGAAGAATTGATTGCAGATTGATTGCACATTGATTGCAGGGGACAGAGCTGGATACAAACGCGTGAGGGAATTAAGGTAGGTGCTGCTCGGAGTAGATGGATATGGCAGAAGCAAGTTGAAGAAAGTCGGCTAAAGAAAACCAGTCGCGATCTGGGCATTTACACGCGTCCGCCACTTTGTCCGGCCATGGTTAGGAGGACGTCTCTATGCTTGTCCGCCCTTTGTTAGGCGGACGTCTCTATGGAGTCTTCTGTCCGCCACTTGTCCGCCCTTCTGTCCGGCCATGGTTAGGCGGACATGTATACTCACGTCCGTGTCTTGTTGGGCGGACACAAATATGGAGCTTCTGTCCGCCTCCCTGTCCGCCTAAGGTTACGCGGACACAATGAAGTCCGCTACCTGTCCGCCCAGTTTTATGCGGACAACACACAGACAATTTCTTCACTCACGTCCGCCCCTGGTTAGGCGGACACCAGGCGGACACAAGTCAAGTCTTTTGACTTGTTTTCTTCTACGAACTTTGACCGGCTCTAGATTCTTCGTTTGGACTCTGTTTTCTGAGCCGTTTGCGTCTATGCGTTCGTCTCTTTGTCTACTTTACTCCCAGCTTGGTTTTCCTCATGTTTAACAATAATTTTGTGAGATAACAATAAAACATAAACTAGAGGAAAACTAACCAAAGTGGAGAAATGAGCAAGAAAAGTGCTAATATTATATATGAAATACACCTATAAAACATGCTCATTTGGACACTTATCAATCTCCCTTTGATTAATACTTACTCATTTTAGCACCAAAACCAAAACAAATTACATATTCTTCTTAGTTAGCTCAAGCTCTTCCTTTCTATCTTTCAAAAACTTCAAGAGCTCCATTTTGGTGCCAAGGCAAACCACCATTAGAGGGGGAAACTCAAGCTTGGAGACTCCATTAGCTTCTCCATTCTCTTAAGGTAAAGAATATGTAAGAAAAATCAAGTTCCCACCATTTCTTCACATGTCCGAAAATTAATACTCATGGGGCTCCATTTTTATGCCTTGTTCTAGCTTGTTTTCTACTCTCCAAAGGATAGAGGAGGTCCTTCTTGATTCATATCCAAGCTTGTCTTGAGAAACCAAGGTAAAACAATCAATTTAATACCTTAAAACACATTTTTAACCTAGGTTTTATTCCTTAAGGTTAGTGTGTTGTTTAGTACTCATTGGAGTCATTGAATATTGGTTAGAACATTGGCAAGGAGAACTTGGTTGGTGGCCGAGATTGTTCAAGAAAAACCTAAGGAGGAAAGTTTGAGAGCTTGTAAAAGAACAAGGTAAATTGCTCACCTTAAGGTGTTTAATGCATTAAGGGATGGGATTTAGGTATATGATAAGTGTACCTTAGGGTTTACATTAGAAAAGGGCTATATATAACCTAGGAGAAACAATGACTATGTTTAAGAACTTGTGACTAAGGAGCCAAAGAGAAAAGAGATAGTTAAACAATGTGGAAATGAATTACAAGAAGCATTTTATTTCAATGGGAGCCTTGTTGTGTGTATTCGCAGGTCAAAGGCAAATATATGTGGAAATTCAGTGGTTAAGATTATTGTCATTTAAGGCCTAAGTGCCAAGCATTTTAAGCTTATACACTATATGATGATGTGGTGTAGTTTTGGTGTAAATTGTGTGTTAAGGTGATGTAATGAGAATTTGAGTGATCTTGGTTGTTTGATGGTGAAAAACCGAGTGTTTAGATGTAACAATATACTAGAGAACCCATGTCAAAATTAATGAAGAACCTAAGTGTTTAAGATGTGTTAAGGAGATTTTATGACTAGGGAAGTACTAAGAAACTTTAGGAGTTGTTTTGATGATAAAGAGTGAGTTTAAGGTGTTCTTGTGAGTTAGAATGCCTTAGGCATCATCATGGAGGATTTAGGAATCGCAAGGGTGTTTTGGTATACACCAAAGGCAGTTTGGGAATGTGTTTAGGAAATATGCAAATCTTTTATGAGAAGAGGAAATAATGTGCTTAAAAGAGAAGGAACAAACTGTGAAGAAACTTCAAGTAGTTACATAAAGGAATTTTAGATGGAAAGATGCTTGGGAGATGATGTTATGGTGTGAGGAAACATTTTGGTATAGTGGTTATGATAGGTATGAAACACCACTTAGAAAACCTAAGGAAAATATTACAAGTGTTAGGAGATTATGTAAGAAATTGGGTTATAAGGTTAGAGAAGGAGTTAGGCAAGTTTAAGATGTTATTTTGATATTAGAATATGCCTAAGATCATGTGGGAAGTTTGGGTGATTTATGGATGAAGAGAACAAGTGTAACAACACTTAGAATCATACAAAAGGAAGAAACCTGTAGCTGGTCCGGGACTTAAGTCCAGGGTGAAGTCCCGGACCAACCCAAAATTAAGGCCGAGAGTTGCTTCAGTTACATGGTCCGGGACTTAAGTCTTGTAAGATGTCCCGGACCACCCCATTAAAAACACCCGAGGATTTTTATCTTGCATTGGTCCGGGACTTAGGTCCCATACAAAGTCCCGGACCACCACATTAAAACAGCCGAGAGTTTGAACTAAGTATAGGTCCGGGACTTAGGTTGAGGACAAGGTCCCGGACCACTCTAAAAATCATATTTAAGCTTAGAAAATGTTAGGAAATGATGGGGAAGATTAGGTATTGATATTATAAAGTTATTAGGGGCATGTTTGGTGGGTGTAATGGTTATTAAGGGGGTGAACAAGTGTAATATATAATGAGTAAATGATGCACTTAGAAGTTAAGTTAAAAACCATAAGGGCTTGGTGAAAAACAATGGGTACATGTTGTTGTCTAGGGAGGTTAAGTAATTGTATTAAGTTGAATCGAATAATAACCTAAAACTGAATGAATGTTTTAGGATTTGTGAATTGGGGCTCAGAAGAAGATAAACCAAACGATCGCCGACGGTGAACGGTATAGTCTTTCTTGTGACCTGCTTGCTAACGAGGTGTCCCTCGGCTTGTGTGCTATCTGTTTACTTGCTATGACTAAGTCAAGATAAAGCATGCAACCGGATATACCTGATTTGTTGTGTTCGTGTCTTCTTACACTAACCCACGAAACTAGAGACTTGCTACTAACTAAGCTTAGTACTCATTGAGTTAAGGAGAGGATTTGTACATCGGTGATTGTTGGTTAATACCCGCCAAGGTTTGACTGACACATGATATTTAAGACTTTCAGTAACCGTAACTTGGGGTGGGAGTGAGGAATCCGGAATGGTACCGGCACATGTGTATTGGGGGAGGTCGGTATCTGAATCAGATCCGACTTCCAAATAAGACTTGTCCTTGGACTCGTCGCCTAGGGTCAACAAACCGACCCGACTACCCGGACTACTGTTTGAGGTGGGAGGCACATTAAGGATGGCGTGGGGGGATCAAGCCTACATCCCCAACAAATTTAGAAAGGTTGCTTATTGCTGGTTAGTGCACTGCTACCGGCTAGGGCTAACCAAGCTCTACGAAAATAAGCAACCAATTAAGGGCTAACCAGTCTGATAGTAGAACGGTTGGCAATCATATGATTAAGGAGGATGTGGATCTAAGGAGTTAAGATCTAACTCACTTGTTAAGGGAACGCCTGAGTCGTTCATTTGTATGTGAGCTACTTATGTTCATTGTGTTGTTGATTGGTTGCATATCATATTATGAATGTGAGTCTAATCAATTTCCATGCTATCGACAATTAGTCGTCGTAGCCCCGTTAGCTTGGGGGCCACGAGAGGGTCGTACCAGCATTCGTGCTGACCCCCTTTGGGGGCTGTTTTTACACTTGCAGGTAATCGGCCCATGAAGTCACACCACGAGAGTAGGAGCGGGTAGCCCTAGGTGGGACTTTATTTTGAGTACGGGTAGCGCGTGTGCACCCGTCTGTTGATAGCGGACTTGAGAAATATTATGTGGTTTTGGAGATACTTATAACTCGGTTGGTGAATGTATTTCGGATATACGGTTGTAAATATTTAAGAAACGGTATTTCTTGTTGATTAGACCGTGGCAAGGTCCTGGTGTTAGTTTATTTTCGCTGCGATGTTTATGTAGTATTTGTTAAGTTACGATAACCACGATTGGCTTAGGACGGGGTGTTACAAAAAGTGGTATCAGAGCGTAGTTACGCTCTGATCAAGAGATGCCGAACATAAGTAACCACCGAGCTAGGTTATGAGTTAAGACATAAGTAATGGGTTAAGGGTGTGAGAAGTTTAAGTGAGTAGAGTCAGATGACCACTATTAAGTGTGGATCGTCTTTACCGTCTACCGACATTATTAATTCGTTAACCGAAACAGTGGTGGATACGAATCTAATGTGAGTTGTGATTGTTCAGATGTCAGGAAGGAGAGGCCGAGGCCGTGGTAGAGGCGACGATGCTTCAGAGATACCGGGAGGGCAGACGATCGCAGAGATCGTAGTTGCCGCATTAGGTCACATGGGCTATCAGCCCGGTGTGGGTGCACCACCTCCACCGCCACAACCCCGGGAACCAAATTGGGTGAAGAGTTTATCGGACCTTTGACCCGTGTCATTTCAGGGGGAGACTGACCCCGCCAAACTTGAGGCGTACATCTCTGAGTTGGAGACCGCCTTCGAGACCCTTGACGTCCCTGCTGGGATCAAGGTGCGTCTAGCTGCGTTCTATCTGAAGGGGGCAGCAGGCGATTGGTGGAAGCTGGTGAGGGCCGAGCATGTGGCCAATCCAGACTTCGGCTGGGACCAGTACACAGCACTGCTACGAGCAAAGTACTATCCCGTCCATGTCCAGACGAAGAAGCGCTTACAGTTGGATGCGCTTAAGCAGACAGACAAGATGACGGTAGACGAGTATTACTTAGAGTTTACCGCCTTGCTTCGTCTTCTGCCAGGTCTTGGATACTCAGACCAGATACTGGTGGACCGCTTCTATAGCGGGCTTAGCCATCGACTCCGCTACGGCATGGGGCCGACGAGTTATACTACCTTGCAGGTAATGAGAATAATTTAAATATGAGAAGGTGAATAAGATTGAGACTTGAAGTATAAGAGAAACTAATACTTTGGAAAGCAGGAGTGCTATCATGCCGCTGCTAAGGTTGAGATAACCGTCCAGCTGAGGGACGAGGACAATGCTAAGAGAAAGAATGCTGGGAAGAGTACAGAACACCAAGGGCAAGGTGGGTACAAGAAACAAAAGTACCCGCCTCAAGCCCAGAAGAGCCAGAATCAAAAAGGAAAGGAGGGAACGGAGAAAGCTACTGAAAAGCCACTGAAGTTGACGTATGCTTATGCTGCTAAGCCCCTGCGCTCCAGGGCGCCAAAGGGTAAGGAAATACATTTTGGGTAAATTAAGGATAGTTGACAATATTGACAGATAATCACTGATGCCATGTGAAATCAGGTACTGAGACTGGAAAGGAAACCGGTGGTGGCTACCAATGACACTACTATTGCCAGAGGTGCAACAAGGACCACCCCGGAGCTGACTGTAAGGGGAATAAGGTGGAGTGTAATTTCTGCGGTGGGCTCGGGCACCGGGCATATGAGTGCTACGGGAACCCGAAGGGTAGGAATTACCGACCCGGTTTCAAGGTCAAGACTAGAACCGATCAGGGAGCTGGACCTGACGGTCATAAGGGGGCGCAGCAAGCGGCGAACAAGAATCCACGGGTAGCCCAAAAGTCGGGACCCACACTACACATGGTGGACCGGGACGATGAGGCCGAACCCTCATCGAGGCCAGGTACCGCTATAACCATTTAGTAACGAAATTACCTGCTTACCGTATTTCATGCATGCTTGGTGAATAATTGAGTTAAGTGAGAATGACATAAGATTAGAACTTAAGTAAGATATAACCTAATACCACCTTAGGAAGCTTCAACATCTGCTATCCAATGCCTTCAACACCTAACCCGGAAGACACCGACATGGAGACCCGAGACTTTCCAACCGAACAATGTCAGGTTATCCGCCCAGGTATGATTTTATTAAGGGGATACCTGACACCCGAGGCACAAATAGCCATCATCAGAAGATGCAATCAATTAGGAGCGGGACCGGGAGGTTTTTATACACCGGATTACCCAGGAGGAGCGAGAATGAAGTTAAAGATGATGAGCTTAGGCAAGGATTGGAATCCATATGCCAAGACTTACCAAGCCATGAGGACACAAGATGGAGTCTCACCACCGGGCATACCCGAAGAGTTCCATCCGGTAAATACACAAGTCATGGAAATCGCTCAGCAGTTGGAAGCTGAACCGATTCTTGACATACAAGCAGACGTTTGTATTGTAAACTTCTACGAGAAAGATGGGCGACTCAGACTACACCAGGATAAGGACGAGACAACGGGGTCTCTCAAAAAAGGGATACCCGTAGTGTCTTGGTCCATTGGGGATGATGCAGAATTTTTATACGGCGAGCAGAAGCGTGCGGACCGTGTAAATAAGTTAGTACTTAAGTCTGGAGATGTATTAATTATGGGAGGAGAATCGAGGATGTTGTATCATGGGATTAAGAGAATTAAGCTGAATACAGCACCGTCAGCAGTGATTAATGCGACGCATATGAAACTAGGACGGTTAAACTTAACCTTTAGACAATATTAGCTATGTAATGTTTTAGTATAAGATAAGGAATGAGATGTAAGGAAGAAGCACATGTTGTAAACAGGATGGTTTTTAATAAAATAACAGTGTTGTTCATATCAATTGTTACGACTCTTGTTATACCATCGTTACTCATGAAAGCTTTTGAAATACAATTAGGTTATGGACTAGGTACGGAAGGTGCGCTAAGCATACTTACAGAGGAACAGGCCAGCGCAAGCGGTACTATCCTCACCGGCACCTTTCCGATTAATGGGATCGAGGCATCGGTTCTCTTCGACTCAGGGGCCTTGCATACCTTTATCTCGGCATCTTTTGCGAGAAGGTTGGGGCTAGACGTTGATGAGCTACCCGACTTCACGGTTACGCTCCCGTCTAAGGAGAAGATTCGTTGCACTCGCTACTACCGAGGAGCCATCGTCAGAATTAAGGGGGAGGATTTTCCAGTTAGTTTCATTGAGTTCAAAGAGTTGGGATTTGATGTTATTTTCAGGATGAATTGGTTGGAGCGGCACAAGGGACGTATCCTCTGCGCCGAGCATCGACTGCTGCTTAGGAGTCCATCTGGGGTGACAATATCATACCACCAGAGGCCCAGAGAGCCTTCGACTAAGATCATCACCGCCATGGCAATGTACAAGGAATTGAGGAGGAAGGAGGAAGTGTACCTCTGCTATGTCCAGGACATAGATAGAGACCCCAAGTTCGACCCCGATTTACCGGTAGTGTCGGAGTTCCCTGATCTCTTTCCACGGGAACTGCCCGGCATGCCACCCACTCGGGAGGTAAAGTTCACCATCGAGCTGCTACCTGGTACCGGACCGATAGCCAAGGCACCATACCGCATGGCTCCGGCAGAGATGATTGAGTTAAAGGAACAATTGAAGGACTTCTTAGACAAAGGGTTCATAAGACCCAGTGTATCACCATGGGGAGCGCCAGTTCTCTTCGTGAAGAAGAAGGATGGTAGTCTCCGCCTCTGCATCGACTACAGAGAATTGAATGCAGTGACTGTAAAGAATAAGTATCCACTACCCCGCATTGACGATCTGTTTGATCAGTTGAAGGGAGCAGCTGTGTTCTCCAAGATTGACCTCAGATCGGGGTAGCATCAGATAGCCATTAAGGAGGGAGACATTGAGAAGACAACATTCCGGACACGATACGGCCACTATGAGTTTATAGTGATGCCGTTCGGTTTGTCGAACACACCGACGAAATTTATGGACCTGATGAACCGCTTGTTCCGGGAGCAACTAGACAAGTCGGTTGTGGTATTTATTGATGACATTTTGATATACTCGAAATCGAAGACTGAGCACGAGGAACACTTGAGGAGAGTATTGGAGATATTGAGGGAGAACCAGCTATATGCTAAGTTCTCCAAGTGTGAGTTTTGGCTTGACCAGGTCTCTTTCCTGGGTCATGTCATCTCAGATGCTGGGATCTCAGTGGATCCAGCAAAGATTGATGTCGTACGTACCTGGCCGAGACCGAAGACGGTTACCGACATTCGGAGCTTCCTCGGCTTGGCAGGTTACTACCGACGGTTTGTTAAGGATTTCAAAAAGGTCACGAAACCGATGACCAGTCTGATGAAGAAAGATGCACTATTCATTTGGACGGATGATTGTGAGATGTCGTTTCAGAGTTTGAAGGACTCACTGACCACTGCACCAGTTCTGACTATTCCAGACGGTACGGAGGGCTTTGAGGTTTACTGTGATGCATCTGGCAGAGGGATGGGTTGCGTGCTCATGCAACATGGCAAGGTGGTGGCATATGCCTCACGACAGTTGAAGAAACATGAGGAGAACTACCCCACACATGATCTAGAGCTGGGAGCTGTAGTCTTCGCTTTGAAGATATGGCGCCATTACTTATACGGGGTTAGTGTGACGATCTACACCGATCACAAGAGCTTGAAATACATATTCACTCAGAAGGAGTTGAATCTCAGACAAAGGAGATGGTTAGAGTTTCTGAAAGACTATGACATTGACCTCCAATACAAAGAAGGGAAGGCCAATGTTGTAGCGGACACCCTGAGCCGTCGAGCACACGCACCCCATTCGCTAGTTTCTTTCTTCAGCTTGGTTGATGAGGTGCGAGAGGCTCAGAGGACAGATGAGTACATGAGGGAGGTCAGACAGAAGCTGACAGATGGTACCTTTGAGAGTTAGAAATATGACTTCAGACTTCACGACGATGATCTGATCAGACTTAAGGGCCGGTTATGCATACCACGAGGCAACACAGATTTGAAAGACCGAATACTTAGAGAATCACACTGTTCTTCAGTTTCCTTCCATCTGGGAGCCTCTAAGATGTATAAAGACATGAAGAGATACTTGTGGTGGTCGGGAATGAAGACAGATGTTACCGAGTTCGTCTTAAGGTGTCTCACATGCCAGAAGGTAAAATTCGAGCTCCGACGACCGGGCGGAATGGTACAGTCGATGCCAGTTCCGGAGTGGAAGTTCCATGATATCTCCATGGACTTTGTAGTTGGACTCCCACCTGCTAGGGGAGGTCTCAACATGATATGGGTGGTGGTGGATCGCCTTACCAAAGTAGCCCGATTCATAGCGATGAAGGATACTTGGAAGGTGACCAAATTAGCTGAGTTGTTTGAGAAAGAAATCATGAGACATCACGGGATACCAAAGACCATAGTGTCAGATAGAGATACCAGATTCCTTTCGAGGTACTGGAGAGCTACTAGAGAAGCGTTGGGTACAGAACTGAAGTTGAGTACCGCGTTCCATCCTCAGACAGATGGTCAGACTGAGCGTACGATTTAGACACTCGAGGACATGCTGAGGGCATGTGCCTTAGACTTCGAGGGTAGTTGGATTGACAAATTACATCTGATCGAGTTTTCATACAACAACGCTATCACGCTTCGATCACGATGGCACATTTTCAAGCGTTGTACGGTAGACCATGTCGTACACCGCTCTGCTGGGATGAGTCGAGTGAGACGGTCATTATAGGACCAGAATATTTAGAACAGGTTAAGGCTGAAGTTCAGCAAATCAGGGAAAATATGAAAGCTGCTCAAGATAGGCAGAAGTCGTATGCTGATGTTCGACGACGAGACCTGGAGTTCACAGTGGGTGACCAGGTATTTCTGCGGGTATCACCAATGAAGGGTGTGTTTAGATTTGGGCAGAAGGGCAAGCTAAGCCCTAAATTTATTGGTCCTTATGAGATCACGGAGCGGGTGGGCCCGGTTGCGTAAAGGTTGAATTTACCTGCTGAACTGGGTAAAGTGCATGATGTTTTCATGTTTCACAGCTAAAGAAATACATGCACCTCCCCTCCCATGTGTTAGAACCTGAAACATTGACGTTGGAACCGAATATGAGATCCGTGGAGACTCCTCAGAGAATCTTGGATAGTAAGACTAGGGACACTCGCCATAAGTCAGTGCGACTGGTGAAGGTTCTCTGGTCTAACCAGGATGTCGAAGAGGCCACGTGGAAATTAGAGGATAAGATGAGATCGAAGTACCCTTCGTTGTTTACTGACTAGATCATCTGTATAGGGTACGGGGCGTACCCCTTTTTAAGGGGGGTAGAGCTTCCTCGCTTTTGAGTTAGGGAACGAACTTGTTGTCGTTTGTTTGGTTGTATATGATGTGATTTTGTGTAAGTTGCTATACTTTGGTGATAAGTTGAGGTATTTTTAATACTTATGTATTGTATTTGTGATTGACCTTTGAGTCTTGGAAAGTATGAATGTGAAATTGTGATGCGG
Organism: Limonium bicolor; assembly: GCA_023374045.1. Classification (NCBI taxonomy): domain Eukaryota; kingdom Viridiplantae; phylum Streptophyta; class Magnoliopsida; order Caryophyllales; family Plumbaginaceae; genus Limonium; species Limonium bicolor. The sequence continues at coordinate 204,298,805 of CM041777.1, read as the reverse complement.
TGTTAAGATTAAGGAAATTGAGTGCCGTGAATGGTTAAGTATATACATGAACTTTGGGGACAAAGTTCTTTTAAGGGGGGTAGATTGAAATACCACAGACTTAGATATGGTGTTTAAGTGATAAGCTAAGATGTAAGAAGGCTAAATAATGCCTTAGAAACATTAAGAAACATTTTTAATCAAAGAAAACATAAGGAAACACCAAAAGAGCAGTTTAAGCAAAAACATGCTCTAAGCTTGGAGAGACTTAGGTGAGCACCCAAATATTATGCTAAGACCTTAGTAATATCCTAATGGTCATTTTAAATCAATTACTAAAGAAAACCAAGCTCAAAAACAAGTTAAAACACAAAATGTGCTTTAAGGAGTCTTAAAGCACATTTTTAAAAAATTGTCTTGTAAATGGGTTTTGAGTGGCTAAATGTCCATCATTACTCCTTAATTAACTTGTGTACTAATTAGTATCACATTAGGAAGTCTAAATCAATGGGAAATCAAAAATTTCACAATTATGTGCACTAATTTGTGAATAGTAACCAAATAGTGACTAGTTTAGTCTTTAGTCAATTAAGCTTAGTTAGTTGGTCAAACAAGACCATGACTAGCTTAATAAAAAGGGGGTGGCCGGTTTTTAAGGTGATGATTCACCATATGAGCAAATAAGAAAAGAAAATAAGAGATAAAGTAAAACTACTATTTGCTTTTAACATAAATATCCCACCTTTACTTACCTCTCTCCTCACCTCTTCATTCTCTCTTGTTCCCACCGGTTTTGTGCTGCTCCTCTCTTCTTCTCCAACGTGAAGAACAACCTCCATGCTAGCTTCATCTCCCTTTGATTACTACTTACTCATTTTAGCTCCAAAACCAAAACAAATTACATAATCTTCTTAGTTAGCTCAAGCTCTTCCTTTCTATCTTTCCAAAACTTCAAGAGATCCATTTTGGTGCCAATGCAAACTTCCATTAGAGGGGGAAACTTAAGCTTGGAGACTCCATTAGCTTCTCCATTCTCTTAAGGTAAAGAATATGTAAGAAAAATCAAGTTCCCACCATTTCTTCACATGTCCGAAAATTAATACTCATGGGGCTCCATTTTTATGCCTTGTTCTAGCTTGTTTTCTACTCTCCAAAGGATATAGGAGGTCCTTCTTGATTCATATCCAAGCTTGTCTTGAGAAACCAAGGTAAAACAATCAATTTAATACCTTAAAACACATTTTTAACCTAGGTTTTATTCCTTAAGGTTAGTGTGTTGTTTAGTACTCATTGGAGTCATTGAATATTGGTTAGAACATTGGCAAGGAGAACTTGGTTGGTGTCCGAGATTGTTCAATAAAAACCTAAGGAGGAAAGTTTGAGAGCTTGTAAAAGAACAAGGTAAATTGCTCACCTTAAGGTGTTTAATGCATTAAGGGATGGGATTTAGGTATATGATAAGTGTAGCTTATGGTTTACATTAGAAAAGGGCTATATATAACCTAGGAGAAACAATGACTATGTTTAAGAACTTGTGACTAAGGAGCCAAAGAGAAAAGAGATAGTTAAACAATGTGGAAATGAATTACAAGAAGCATTTTATTTCAATGGGAGCCTTGTTGTGTGTATTCGCAGGTCAAAGGCAAATATATATGGAAATTTAGTGGTTTAGATTATTGTCATTTAAGGCCTAAGTGCCAAGCATTTTAAGCTTATACACTATATGATGATGTGGTGTAGTTTTGGTGTAAATTGTGTGTTAAGGTGATGTAATGAGAATTTGAGTGATCTTGGTTGTTTGATGGTGAAAAACCGAGTGTTTAGATGTAACAATATACTAGAGAACCCATGTCAAAATTTAATGAAGAACCTAAGTGTTTAAGATGTGTTAAGGAGATTTTATGACTAGGGAAGTACTAAGAAACTTTAGGAGTTGTTTTGATGATAAAGAGTGGGTTTAAGGTGTTCTTGTGAGTTAGAATGACTTAGGCATCATCATGGAGGATTTAGGAATCACAAGGGTGTTTTGGTATACACCAAAGGCAGTTTGGGAATGTGTTTAGGAAATATGCAAATCTTGTTATGAGAAGAGGAAATAATGTGCTTAAAAGAGAAGGAACAAACTTGTGAAGAAACTTCAAGTAGTTACATAAAGGAATTTTAGATGGTGAAAGATGCTTGGGAGATGATGTTATGGTGGTGAGGAAACATTTTGGTATAGTGGTTATGATAGGTATGAAACACCACTTAGAAAACCTAAGGAAAATATTACAAGTGTTAGGAGATTATGTAAGAAATTGGGTTATAAGGTTAGAGAAGGAGTTAGGCAAGTTTAAGATGTTATTTTGATATTAGAATATGCCTAAGATCATGTGGGAAGTTTGGGTGATTTATGGATGAAGAGAACAAGTGTAACAACACTTAGAATCATACAGAAGGAAGAAACTTGTAGCTGGTCCGGGACTAAAGTCTAGGGTGAAGTCCCGGACCAACCCAAAATTAAGGCCGAGAGTTGCTTCAGCTACATGGTCCGGGACTTAAGTCTTGTAAGATGTCCCGGACCACCCCATTAAAAACACCTGAGGATTTTTAGCTTGCATTGGTCCGGGACTTAGGTCCCATACAAAGTCCCGGACCACCACATTAAAACAGCCGAGAGTTTGAACTAAGTATAGGTCCGGGACTTAGGTTGGGGACAAGGTCCCGGACCACTCTAAAAATCATATTTAAGCTTAGAAAATGTTAGGAAATGATAGGGAAGATTAGGTATTGATGTTATAAAGTTATTAGGGGCATGTTTGGTGGGTGTAATGGTTATAAGGGGGTGAACAAGTGTAATATATAATGAGTAAATGATGCACTTAGAAGTTAAGTTAAAAACCATAAGGGCTTGGTGAAAAACAATGGATACATGTTGTTGTCTAGAAAGGTTAAGTAATTGTATTAAGTTGAATCGAATAATAACCTAAAACTGAATGAATGTTTTAGGATTTGTGAATTGGGGCTCGGAAGGAGATAAACCAAACGATCGCCGACGGTGAACGGTACAGTCTTTCTTGTGACCTGCTTGTTAACGAGGTGTCCCTCGGCTTGTGTGCTATCTGTTTACTTGCTATGACTAAGTCAAGATAAAGCATGCAACCAGATATACCTGATTCGTTGTGTTCGTGTCTTCTTACACTAACCCACGAAACTAGAGACTTGCTACTAACTAAGCTTAGTACTCATTGAGTTAAGGAGAGGATTTGTACATCGGTGATTGTTGGTTAATACCCGCCAAGGTTTGACTGACACATGATATTTAAGACTTTCACTAACCGTAACTTGGGGTGGGAGTGAGGAATCCGGAATGGTACCGGCACATGTGTATTGGGGGAGGTCGGTATCTGAATCAGATCCGACTTCCAAATAAGACTTGTCCTTGGACTCGTCGCCTAGGGTCAACAAACCGACCCGACTACCCGGACTACTGTTTGAGGTGGGAGGCACATTAAGGATGGCGTGGGGGGATCAAGCCTACATCCCCAACAAATTAAGAAAGGTTGCTTATTGCTGGTTAGTGCACTGCTACCGGCTAGGGTTAACCAAGCTCTACGAAAATAAGCAACCAATTAAGGGCTAACCAGTCTGATAGTAGAACGGTTGGCAATCATATGATTAAGGAGGATGTGGATCTGAGGAGTTAAGAACTAACTCACTTGTTAAGGGAACGCCTGAGTCGTTCATTTGTATGTGAGCTACTTATGTTCATTGTGTTGTTGATTTGTTGCATATCATATTATGATTGTGAGTCTAATCAATTTCCATGCTATCGACAATTAGTCGTCGTAGCCCCGTTAGCTTGGGGGCCACGAGAGGGTCGTACCAGCATTCGTGCTGACCCCCTTTGGGGGCTGTTTTTACACTTGCAGGTAAGCGGCCCATGAAGTCACACCACGAGAGTAGGAGCGGGTAGCCCTAGGTGGGATATTTTGAGTACGGGTAGCGACTGTGCACCCATCTGTTGATAGTGAACTTGAGAAATATTATGTGGTTTTGGAGATACTTATAACTCGGTTGGTGAATGTATTTTGGATATACGGTTGTAAATATTTAAGAAACGGTATTTCTTGTTGATTAGACCGTGGCAAGGTCTTGGTGTTAGTTTATTTCCGCTGCGATGTTTATGTAGTATTTGTTAAGTTACTGATAAGTGCGAAATATATAGACTTTTAAGGGTTTAATTACCTTATAATTTGCAGTATTTTAAGTAATATTTCTCACTTATCTGACAATTTTCCTAGGTTTATGTTTTGATATGAATTGATATATTTTATGTGTTAAATGTAGGAAAAAGTGTTGGAATCAAGTAGTTTACTTCACAAGCTTTCCAACGCAACAAACGGCGAGTCAAACGGACTTATAACGAAGAATCTGGAGCCGATTCAAGATTGGACTACACTCGTGTTTATATATATACATATATAATATATTTGAAACATCGGCTTAACAGGCGGACTAGAGGCGCAGACACAACAGAGGCGTCCGCCTCTTATCTCGCGGACAAGGAACAGGCGTCCGCCTGGCGGACAGGAGCAGAGACTACCGCCTCTTATCGGGCGGACAGCACACAGACGACCGCGAGGCGGACGGGACCAACACACGCGGACAAGAGCAGCGCACGGAACAGAATTGGAATTTCGACACCGAACAGAGTTTTCTTCTTCCACGGCGCCGCAGTCGAACTACCTTCATTAATTGCAGACGATCGCCCACCTTAATTTGTGCACGCGTGACTGTAATCAATTAGCAATTGCTCTGCCCGATGAAATCTCTGATTGAAATCTTCACGGATCTGCACCAACTCCACCGCCATCTACTCAGTAGCTCACAATTCCTGTCACTTCTCCGTTGTCTGTTTCTGAAATCCTCCGCCTATATAAACCCACACTCTCTTGCTAAATCGATCCATCCATCATCCACGCACCCTTTAACAATCCATCCATCTATCAGTCCACGAATTAATCCATTCACTTCATTTCCCTCCATCAAAATCATCATCCATCCACTCCATTAAATTCCCACGTAACACATACATCCCGCTCTTTATTTTATTTCCACTACTACGCACCAGCTCTACAGAAATAAATTAGCAGTCGGGGCAACGCAAGACGAAGTTGAAGCGAGGAGCCGGAGTGAACTTCTAAACTGGAGTTACCTCTTACCCTTACTTTAATTTATTTAATGCATTCCTTTTCTATTATCGTTGTTTCTGTAACGATGAGCGAGTAACTACTTTAGCTTCCCGGGTTGGGAAGCGAACCTATTTCCTAAATTCTGTTATGTATTTCTTTAAATAAATTTAGTTAACTGCAACAGTTCAATTCCTGTCCTTCAAGTGTTTTAATTATTTGGCCGGTAGTTAAAACAACCCTTGTAGTTATTTTATTAAAATGCGAGAGCTGAGATAAATAACTAGACGAGGAAGTTGAACCTAATTAACAGCTAGAAGCCTGATCCGGCCTATAGGTTAATTAGACTCCAATAGAAACTGCTCTTTATGCGATTAATTGTGTCCGGTCTAGAGCATTAGTGCTGCTAGGTCTAACAATTGGTTAGGATTCATTATACTTAGTCGTTAATGAATTAATTAAAGTTTCTGAGTTATTGCAGTAAAATTAAAGGAAGAATTTAGTAACAGATATAAAAGGAATAGGTAAGCAAACAACCCGGGGCGCTTTTCTATTTATCACATTCACCACTCTTTAAATCCCTCTGTGTTTATTTAAGTTGTTTTTTTTCCTTGTAGTTTAGTTTCTTTTTAATCAATCAATCAAAACCGAAAAAGTGATATTTCCTGTTTTCTTTAGTTTAACTTAATTTCCCAGTTAATCAAATATTTGTCAATTAATTATACGAGGTCCCTGAGATCGACAACCCCATTTAATCACTATACCCGCAAAACGATAGGTACACTGCCTATGTGGTAGAAGTAGTCACATATTTCTCCATCAAGTTTTTGGCGCCGTTGCCGGGGACCTCCGGCACGGTTAATTGACAATTATTATTTAATTGGGATAAGTTAAATTTTTCATTCTTTTATTTTTATTTTCTGTTTGATATTTTCTCTTTATTTTTGCCACGTATATAGTTAATCTAGTTTTTCCATATTCATACCAACTCGTCTCTTATGCGTCGGACTCGATCTGCAGGAGAACCTATAGCTGAATTTCAGCCAGAGATCGAAAGAGTTCTCCACAGCAGGCGACAACTACAGTTTGCCATGACGACCAGACAAACTCTGGGGGAGTACCAGCAACCATCAGTAGAAGGACGATCCTCTGCTATCGTCCTCCCTCAAGTGACGCAAACTGAGCTCGACGCCTGGCAATTCAAGACGAGCTTCATCACCACGTTGTACCACCAGGGACAATTCAGCGGACTTGACTCAGATGATGCCCCACACCACATCTCTGCATTCCTGGACTTCTGCAATACATTCAACAGGGTGTGGAACCTGAACGAGCGCATTCGTCTACAGCTGTTCCCCTATTCTCTGAAAGACGGAGCGTCCAGGTGGCTAAGGAGTCTGCAACCGGGTAGCATCCACACTTGGGCTGACTTGGCAAACAAGTTCCTGGCGAAGTACTATCCACCGTCAAAGACAAGGGAAAAGATCGCTGAAATCACAAACTTTTGTCAAGAACCAGGTGAGTCCCTGTATGATTCTTGGGATAGATTCAAGGAGCTGCAGATTCAATGCCCACACCATGGTATGAGTAGCGAAGAACTAGTACTGTCGTTCTTTAAGGGATTGAATGATTCAAACAAGATGGTACTAAGTTCCTCATCTGGAGGAAACTTTATGGCAAGAACTGGGGATGAAGCGATGGAGCTTTTGGACACCATGACCGCTAGTACCAGACAGTGGTGCAAGAACAAGGGGAGAGGTGAGCCAAAAGCAGGTATGTATAATATTCCCCCACAGGATCATTTATCCGCTCAACTAACAGCTCTTACTAAAGTTGTGGAAAAGTTAGCTGTAAACCAGACGCAACAGCAAACCGCGAAGGCAGCTACTTCTTCGCCTTTCCTGAATCCTTGCTGTGAGAATTGTGGAGGAGCCCACGAAACGTTCAACTGTGAAGGTCCTAGCTTTGCAGGTAACCCCGAAGAGCTAAAATCGATCAACAACAGACCAGGTAACCCCTATCCTAACAATTTCAATCAGAATAATTGGAGGAACAATCAACAACCTCCATGGAGGGGTAATGATCAGTCTTTAGGTAATTTTGGGTTCAATCAAAATAGACCACCTTACTTTAGACAGCAGGAGCAATCCCAAATTCTCAAGGAGGCAGTGGTAAAATTGAGAATATGCTGGCAGAAATCCTCAAACAAGGCCAAACTACAAACTCCAGGATTGCCGAAATAGAAGCTAAACTTTCTGAACAAGCCGCTAAAAACGCTGATCAAGCTTCTATCAACCTGAGCCTAGAGAGGCAAATGAGTCAAATTTCACAACAGCTGGCACAGCGACCGACGGGTCACTTCCCAGTCAGCCTGACCCTAACCCAAGGGAGCATGCAAAAGCAGTAACTCTGAGAAGCGGCAAGGAACTAGTTTCTGATGTTCCAGAAGTTGAAGAAGATTTTAATAAGCCAGCTGAATCTCAACCTGAAGTGGAGGAAACAACAAATCCCAAGGAGAAGGAGTCTCCTGAATCTCTCACTATTAAACCTTCTCAACTCTCTTATAATCCTCCTATTCCATTCCCTAACAGACTAAAGAAAAAGAACATGGACGAGCAATATGGAAAATTTCTTAATATCTTTAAGAAATTAACTATTAATATCCCTTTTTCTGATGCTTTGTCTCAAATGCCTATGTATGCTAAATTTATGAAGGATATTTTGTCTAACAGGCGTTCTTTGCTAGAGTCTGACACAGTCAAGTTGACAGAAAGAGTATCTGCAGTTCTCCTGAAGGCTGCCACCCAAGTTAGGAGATCCGGGTCTTCCCATCATTCCATGCGCTATCGAGAAGGTTGATTGCGGTAACGGTTTATGTGATTTAGGAGCAAGTATTAATTTGATGCCTTTATCTATTTTCAAGAAATTAGGTGTAGGTCAATGTGCTCCCACATCTGTTCAGTTACAACTAGCAGACCGTTCCATAATCTATCCTAAAGGAAAAGTTGAGGACCTGGTAGTTTCTATTGATAAATTTATTTTCCCTGCTGATTTTATCATCATTGATATGGAGGAAGATACAGATGTACCACTAATTTTGGGCAGACCGTTTATGAGAACTGCCCGCACTCTCATTGATGTGGAAGGAGGGAAGATTATTCTAAGATTTCATGATGAGCAGGTTGTTTTCGACATGACACGCAACATGAAGCGTCCTGCCGCTGTTCAATCCTGCTTTGCAATAGATGTTATTGACTCTTTAGTGCAGGAAACTATTTTAAGCAAGAAGAAGAGGAAATCCTGGAAAGATGTCTTATGGCATCTTGCGAAGCTGATGATGAGGATCCAGATATGGCCCTCATGGCTGAGGAGTTAAACAAAAGGCGGCCACACTTCCACAAGTACCAGCAGCAATTTGAGAAAGTCGAGCGAAGTGCTGACCGGCCAAGACCATCTATTGAAAAACCTCCTACAGTGGAGATGAAACCTCTTCCCTCTCATTTGAAATATTCTTTTCTTAATGAACCATCGGAATTACCTGTTATAATCTCTTCTGACTTGACAGGAACTCAAGAGAAGCAACTACTGGAGGTGTTGCGCAATCATACATCAGCTATTGGTTGGTCGATAGCAGATATTAAAGGAATCAGCCCTCAGTTGTGTTCTCACCGAATCTATATGGAAGATAACTACCGACCATTGGCTCAGCCTCAGCGACGTCTTAACCCAGTCCTAAAAGAGGTAGTTAAGAAAGAGGTAATCAAACTACTCGATGCAGGCATTATTTACCCTATTTCAGACAGTAAATGGGTAAGTCCAGTTCAGGTAGTACCAAAGAAAGGAGGAATAACTGTGGTTCCTAATGAAAAGGGTGAGCTGATTACCCAGCGTCCCACTACAGGATGGCGGGTTTGTATTGATTATAGAAAATTAAATGACGCCACTCGTAAGGACCATTTTCCATTACCTTTCATTGATCAAATGTTGGAAAGACTAGCTGGACATGACTACTACTGCTTTCTGGATGGCTTTTCAGGTTATTTTCAGATCCCTATAGCTCCTGAGGATCAGGATAAGACAACTTTTACCTGTCCGTATGGAACCTATAGTTATAAAAGAATGCCATTTGGATTATGTAATGCTCCTGCTACGTTTCAACGTTGTATGATGGCCATCTTTGCTGAATATATTGAGAAATGCATTGAGGTTTTTATGGACGATTTTTCTGTTTATGGTCTAACATTTGAATCCTGTCTAGAAAACCTTGATCTTGTGCTGTCCAGGTGTGAAGAAACCAATCTGGTGTTAAATTGGGAAAAATGCCACTTCATGGTTCGAGAAGGAATCGTCCTGGGCCACAAAATTTCTTCAAAAGGTATTGAGGTAGACCGGGCTAAAGTCGAGGTAATTGAAAAGCTCCCACCACCATCTTCTGTTAGAGATATTCGTAGTTTTCTTGGACACGCAGGTTTTTATAGAAGATTCATCAAAGATTTTTCCAAAATCTCTAAACCTCTGTGTGATCTACTTGCAAAGGATGTTAAGTTCCATTTTTCTGAAGAATGTCTGAAAGCTTTTAATTTATTAAAAGAAAAGCTAATTTCTGCACCTGTCGTTGTGTCTCCTGATTGGTCACTCCCTTTTGAGATAATGTGTGACGCTAGTGATTACGCTGTGGGAGCCGTGTTATGTCAAAAGGTTGATAAAATTCTTCGGGTAGTATATTATGCAAGTCGAACTTTAAATGATGCCCAGAAAAATTATGCGACCACAGAAAAAGAATTACTAGCTGTAGTTTTTGCTCTAGATAAGTTTCGATCTTATTTACTACTGGGTGGTAAAATTATTGTGCATACTGACCACTCTGCTCTTAAGTATTTGTTTGCTAAGGCAGAGTCAAAACCCAGTTAATTAGGTGGATTCTCCTATTGCAAGAATTTGATATTGAGATCAGGGACAAAAAGGGAACACAAAATGTGGTAGCTGATCATCTGTCCAGAATGGAGGCATCTGATGATGGGACTCCCATCAACGAGTCCTTCCCTGATGAGTCAGCATTTGCAGCAGAAGATGTTGAGGACCCATGGTTTGCTGATATCGCTAACTACCTTGTTAGGAAGATTGTTCCAGCTGATATGACTTATCAGCAGAGAAAGAGGTTCTTTTCCATTGTCAAACATTATTTTGGGATGACCCTTATCTGTTTAAAGTCTGTGCAGATGGTATCATTAGGAGATGTGTCCAGAAGTCAGAGGTCAGAAACATTCTCCTCCATTGCCATTCCAGAGAAGCCGGTGGACATCATGGTGCCACTCGAACCGCCGCAAAAATACTAGAATCAGGTTTTTTCTGGAACACCCTTCACAAGGATTGTCATGCGTTTGTTTCGACATGTGATCGGTGTCAAAGGCAAGGTAATCTATCTCGTCGAAATGAGCTACCACTGAATAACATGTTAGAAGTTGAGCTATTTGACGTCTGGGGTATTGATTTTATGGGTCCCTTCCCAAACTCTTTCGGTAATCTTTACATCTTAGTAGCTGTTGATTATGTTTCAAAATGGGCGGAAGCCCTTGCCTGTTCTACTAATGATGCTAAAATTGTTGTGAAGTTCCTGAAGAAAAATATTTTCACTCGATTCGGCGTTCCTCGAGCCATAATCAGTGACGGTGGCTCCCATTTCTGTAACCGCCAGTTTGAAGCACTATTAAGAAATATGGGGTTCGACATAAGGTTTCCTTACCCTACCATCCTCAAACAAATGGGCAGGCCGAAGTGACAACCGAGAGCTCAAGTGGATCTTGCAAAAGACGGTGAACTCTTCTCGAAAGGATTGGTCACTTCGATTAGATGAAGCGCTCTGGGCCTACCGCACTGCTTTCAAGACACCAATTGGCATGTCTCCCTACAAGTTGGTTTTTGGGAAGGCATGCCACTTGCCTGTGGAATTAGAATACAAGTCATATTGGGCTTTGAAAGCTCTTAATTTTGACCTACAGCAAGCCGGTGATAAACGCAAGTTCCAGTTGACAGAGTTGGAGGAACTCAGGAACGAATCTTACGAGAATGCTGTAATATATAAGGAACGTACCAAGCGCTGGCATGACAAGATGATTGCCAATCGAGAACTCAAGGTGGGGGACCAAGTCCTACTTTTCAACTCCAGGCTCAGATTCTTCCCAGGTAAGCTGAAATCATACTGGTCAGGACCTTACCCTATTATTAGCATTTCCCCATTCGGTGCGATTGAACTCGCCAATGCAAAGGGGAAACATTTAAAGTCAATGGGTCAAGAGTCAAGAAATTTCTGGGTACTACACTGGATCAAGCTGCTACATATGAAATATCTCTTAAAGATCCAATTGCAGGTTAGCTACTTCACAAAGTCCAGCCAATGACTATAAAGAGGGCAGCTGACTGGGAGGCAACCCAGGGGTAATTTTCAAATTCATGTTTTATAAGCTACGCATCTATTTCTCTCTAATATATTGTGATATATATATATATATATAAAAAAAAAAGGGCGAGGAAGAAAGAAGAGGAAGGAGATAATTAGACCTGTGCTATTAACGCAACGCTTCCTAGCGTTATTTTGGTATTTGACAGTGTGTGTAGGTAAACCGTTTGTTGCAATCACTCCAAGCTGAACCCTTGCTTAGACTCAAGTGTGAGGAACATCGACCCCACCGCCAATGCTTTAAGTGTGAGGAAGGGCACCTTCCTCAATCTCACGATATCAGGGGAGTCTCAGTTCCTTTATTTTAATATTTATGTTCAGCCACTCGAGCTTTAACTGTTGATTCATGAGTCTGGCATATTTTGAAAGGTCTTTTCTTGATTATTTTATGAACAATGAGGACATTGCTCCTCTTAAGTGTGAGGAAGTTTAGACCTTTCCCTGAAAATATGCCAGTAGTACCTAATGCCACACTTGATTTTTATTGTTCTCTAATTATGATAGTAAGCTTCTCTAAAGGCCAATACATGTTGAATTTTCGGGCTAAAATTTTTTGTGGAAGTTTTTGAAATCGAGCCTGATGACAACCTCAAGAATCGTTCTGCTTGACGTTGTTTGTATGTATCAATTTCTTTCTTCAAAATTAAATCTATTTTCACTGAAATCTGGTGGATAAGCTGATTGTGGAAATTGAGCTACCTTAGCTTGGCAATCATGGGACTAAGTGAAAGTTTGGTATGGAAAGGATAAGGCAAGGTACTCCTCTGATCATATAATGAAGTTTTCTGAACCAAAACAGGCCTCGTTCATTCGGTTATTAAGTCCTTGGGGTGCCTTATCACCCATCTACCTAAGGTCTTGTGATCTGGGATAGAAGGCCCAAAGCCGCTACATGGGTGAAGAGAAAAGTCTGGGGGATGAAAACAATTGTGCAAACAATGAAAAAAAAAAGAGAAGAGAAAAACAAAAAAAAATGAACATGCAAACTCTTAATGCTAATAATTGTCACAATTTTTCATATTTTGATCATGAGTATGTGGTGTTGAAAGGTATCACGGAATAAGGTGTTACTTCACACCCCTTGTCATCCAAAGGTAAGAGAAAAGAAATTGGTGGAAGGTTCCAAGCTAATCTATGTTCAATTTTTACAATCTGACTTATCCATGCTCTTATTAAAAATTTTCTGTTTCACTGTTTACAAAAACCTACATCTAAGAGCAGGATTATTCTTTTGATTGCCATTTAGCTTGATTTCCTTCCACGATTGTTGAATCCCGGAGTTTGATACTGTAACCTTAGAGAAAGTTTGTTCTTTATTTGCTTGAGGACAAGCAAAAGATAAGTGTGAGGAAGTTTGATAAGTGCGAAATATATAGACTTTTAAGGGTTTAATTACCTTATAATTTGCAGTATTTTAAGTAATATTTCTCACTTATCTGACGATTTTCCTAGGTTTATGTTTTGATATGAATTGATATATTTATGTGTTAAATGTAGGAAAAAGTGTTGGAATCAAGTAGTTTACTTCACAAGCTTTCCAACGCAACAAACGGCGAGTCAAACGGACTTATAACGAAGAATCTGGAGCCGATTCAAGATTGGACTACACTCGTGTATATATATACTATATATATATTTGAAACATCGGCTTAACAGCGGACTAGAGGCGCAGACACAACAGAGGCGTCCGCCTCTTATCTCGCGGACAAGGAACAGGCGTCCGCCTGGCGGACAGAGCAGAGACTACCGCCTCTTATCGGGCGGACAGCACACAGACGACCGCGAGGCGGACGGGACCAACACACGCGGACAAGAGCAGCGCACGGAACAGAATTGGAATTTCGACAACCCGAACAGAGTTTTTCTTCTTCCACGGCGCCGCAGTCGAACTACCTTCATTAATTGCAGACGATCGCCCACCTTAATTTGTGCACGCGTGACTGTAATCAATTATCAATTGCTCTGCCGATGAAATCTCTGATTGAAATCTTCACGGATCTGCCCAACTCCACCGCCATCTACTCATAGCTCACAATTCATCTCACTTCCTCTTTCTTCTCCGTTGTCTGTTTCTGAAATCCTCCGCCTATATAAACCCACTCTCTTGCTAAATCGAATCCATCCAGTCATCCACGCCCCTTTTAACATCCATCCATCTATCAGTCCACGAATTAATCCATTCACTTCATTTCCCTCCATCAAAAATCATCACCCATCCACTCCATTAAATTCCCACGTAACACATACATCCCTCTTTTTATTTTTTCCACTATTACGCACCAGCTCTACAGAAATAAATTAGCAGACGGGGCAGCGCAAGACGAAGTTGAAGCGAGGAACCGGAGTGAACTTCTAAACTGGAGTTATCTCTTACCCTTACTTTAATTTATTTAATGCATTCCTTTCTGTTATCGTTGTTTCTGTAACGATGAGCGAGTAAGTATTTTAGCTTCCCGGGTTGGGAAGCGAACCTATTTCCTAAATTCTGTTATGTATTTCTTTAAATAAATTTAGTTAACTGCAACAGTTCAATTCCTGTCCTTCAAGTGTTTTAATTATTTGGCCGGTAGTTAAAACAACCCTTGTAGTTATTTTATTAAAATGCGAGAGCTGAGATAAATAACTAGACAAGGAAGTTGAACCTAATTAACAGCTAGAAGCCTGATCCGGCCTATAGGTTAATTAGACTCCAATAGAAACTGCTCTTTATGCGATTAATTGTGTCCGGTCTAGAGCATTAGCCTGCTGCTAGGTCTAACAATTGGTTAGGATTCATTATACTTAGTCGTTAATGAATTAATTAAAGTTTCTGAGTTATTGCAGTAAAATTAAAGGAAGAATTTATAACAGATATAAAAGGAATAGGTAAGCAAACAACCCGGGGTGCGCTTTTCTATTTATCACATTCACCACTCTTTAAATCCCTCTGTGTTTTTATTTAAGTTGTTTTATTTTCCTTGTAGTTTAGTTTCTTTTTATCAATTAATCAAAACAAAAAAGTGATATTTCCTGTTTTCTTTAGTTTAACTTAATTTCCCAGTTAATCAAATATTTGTCAATTAATTATACGAGGTCCCTGAGATCGACAACCCCATTTAATCACTATACCCGCAAAACGATAGGTACACTGCCTATGTGGTAGAAGTAGTCACATATTTCTCTCATCAGTTACGATACCACGATTGGCTTTGGACGGGGTTTACAACACCTCCGACCTCCTCCTATCTATCGCTCATTTGATGTTCCACCCATTTTAAATCCGCCCATCCTCTATCTCGAATACCTCTCTTTCTCAACATCTAGACTAGAACACAAAAAATAAAATTCCTTTCTATGTCGCGCCCTCCTTTCTCTATATCATAGATTCAAAAGAAAAAAATCTCTCTTCTCACACCACAGAAAAGGAAAAAGATGAAAAAAGGGATCATTTAGTTTTCCTTTTCTATCTTGAGCGGCCACAATTGAATATAACGTAGCATGTAGCAGTAGCTTAGAGTTGTTTCTTTCATTGATGATGTCAACAAATCGGTGCCAAAATGTGTAAACGAAGAGTAGTGGCTAATTATATGTTTGGAAGGTGCAAATGATGATGTTCTTTTTGAGGTAAGTACTACGTTCACTATTGTGTTATATTTATAATAATGAATTTCACGTGGATGTGAATTTTGTGTGGATCATTGTTTGAGATTGAAGTGTTAATTGTTAGTGATAATTCATTTTCTTATGTGAGTGACTTATTTTGTAATGGATATCAGTGGTTATCTAAATATATTTTTTTTAAAAAAATGAGATTGATGGAAAATTGTCATGAGTTTATTTATGAGATCAACTGATATTGTTGTGAAATCGTTAACGAAATGATTTCGAGAAATTGAATTATTTATTCAATAAGGATGATATCATAATTTATTTATGGTGAAATATGTGGATTTTGATGAGATTATATGGTAAAGAACAATAACGAATAAAAGAATTTTTAAAAGGAGAAAATTATGGTGCATGTGGGCCGCATTAGGACACATGGATGAGATGATAAATGCGGGCAGCATTAGGACGCATAAGTTTGAGATACTGTGGGCCGCACTAGGACACAGTTAGCCCTAGATCTACTTTTTAGTCCTTTGAACTATTGGTTACACCCCTATAATAATAAAACAACAGCGGAAAATAAACTAAAGGTGCTACAGACCATCGGGCTCCAAACACCCGGTACCAACCTCACCAATTACAACCTTTACAATTAACTAAGTTACGGTCTGAACTTCGAGAAAACTTAACATAAAAATAAACATGTTCGCTCTCCATAGACCTAATCCCATCCCAATCACTCATGCTCGTCATGGCCACCTGTAAATCAATTTGTACCTGCAAGATGAAACCAAGCAGCCCACCCCGAGAGGGGTGAGTCAGTTCCCTGGAATGGAAACTGGTACAATTCTCCAAAAACAAACTTATAAAACATAACTCTTCAAAATAAACAGTAACATGAAAACAAACTCTTAAAAAAAAAACGGAGATAAAGCACTTCAAAACAATCAAGTTAAAGAGAAAAGAAGACAAGACAAAGATAGAGATAAAGAACTTCCAAACCAAGTCATCCACTTAAGTAGTCACACCACATAGTTAGTAAGCATCCATTGTTGATGTTAGAACCAATTCTGGTGAAGAAGAGAAAGACTTAAGTAGTCACAAAGGACTAGGAGTGACATTAATATCCATAACCCGTGGTAGACAGTTTATGTCTCCACCATTTCAGAAGATGATTCCCATAGACAAAATATACTCAAGAGTGGAATAAACCAATTGGGAGAGATGGCCCCCACCGCCAGTCAGTTGTCACAAGGACGAGGTAAACAGACCTCCATTGTTAGTTGTCACAAGGACGAGGTAAACAGACCTCCGCTGTCAGTTGTCCAGATGGACGAGGTATAGTAGACCTCCGCTGCCACCGACCCGTTCTCGGTCATCGGTGAAAAGTGCGT
This sequence comes from Limonium bicolor, assembly GCA_023374045.1. Taxonomy (NCBI): domain Eukaryota; kingdom Viridiplantae; phylum Streptophyta; class Magnoliopsida; order Caryophyllales; family Plumbaginaceae; genus Limonium; species Limonium bicolor. The sequence continues at coordinate 204,282,216 of CM041777.1, read as the reverse complement.
GCACCACTTAATAGAAATAAACCATACTCAATACCAAGATTAACATTTCCCATATTCCCATTAGATTTTTACCTGCACGAGAGCAATACCAAAACACTCAGTCCTACAGAGTGCAGAGGCGTAAACCATCAACAATTAATATCCAATAGAAAGAATCCATTTCCAATAAGGCTGATCAAACTCGACTCATGGTTGAAACATTACCCATTATCCAAAGGAAGAATTACCACTACTAGATATTTTCCTATATTCCCAGTCACCCCACTAGACCATTAACTGCACAAGAGCAATACCAAAACACTCAGTCCTATAGAGTGCAGAAGTAAAACCCTAGGCAGTTAATATCTAGTGAAACAACTAGATAGGAGGAACCAATAACCAAGGAAGTTTCACATACAGGCTCAGTTAGTCACACAACAGTTTCATTTTGAAATCCATTCAAGATAAGTTGATGTTCCAAAACATTCCATAAAGTCCATCAGCAAAAGTATCGAGTACGAGAAATCGTACAAAACATTCCATAAGGTCCAAAACACAACAAGCTGAGTACGAGAAATCGTACAAAACATTCATAAGGTCCAAAACACAACAGCTGAGTACGAGAAATCGTACCTGGGTAACGCTGTAGCAGTTCTAGTCAACTTGCGCAAACAATCAACAGTACTCTGAAGAATATTAAAGGTAGTCTATCATCAATCACTTGTAGCCTATGTTACGCTTTAATAAACTCCTTACTCTTATTCCAAAGTCTCAATTGTCTTTTAAGCCCTCACTTATGTGTTAGGTATAATCTTTGAGTTATTTGAGAACGTTGTATAGCCCAAGGTGGTAAGATCAAGGAATGTATCTTATTAACACCCGCTAACTGACCACTCCTATCCACTTTATTCATATTTAACCACAATCCTCACATTCAAGACTTTTGAGACCTTTATAACACAAATGTGTTACATTATATAACTAAATCTAAGAATTCCAATAGTAATCTTAAGCTGAATACCTTTATTCTTAATTTAGAATAAACATTGTATTATGACCTATGATGGATTCATCCCATAACACTATACTATTATTTCACAATGTAATGATTATGTATTTTATCAATATCTACTAGATAACCCATTGTGATTAAGTTTTCCCCTTAACTTAATTAAGATCTACATCTTGTATATTGGAACCATAGTGTTTGTAGACATATTATATCATAACCTAATTGAGTTACTAACTCATTTATCTTATCTTTAGTCCAGAAAGACTTTTATTACATCCAGCTAATAATCTTGACATAAGATGTTAAATTACTTTTCATCTTGAAACAACTATATTATAGTTGACTTAGACTTATCGAACTCTTACATTTAGTATTCACAAGGTACATTTGGCTTAATTATCACCTATATAATAAGGTGTTTAGTATAACCTTTTATGTATCCTTACTTACATTTAATTTCCTAAATGTTTTATTTTTACACACATTCTCTCTATAGACTATGCATAATCCTTTGTACTAATCCTCATTAAACTTAAGCCTTAAATACGTTTAAATTGTTTTACAAAACCCAAGGTTTCAAAGGAATAACCTAATAAATAAATTTCCTTTATTATATTTAGGATGGACAATATATCTACATAGAGTAGAATTTATCAAAGAATCAAATTCTGGTTCGTAAGTGAAATTGTTAATTATTTCATAAGATAATCTATTATGAAAATTCTCATATTTTATATTCAAAATAACATTTCATAATTTCCCATTACCGTAAAGTATATCAATATAATACTTTATGTAACTTAGTTTTATCTAATAAAAAGGTTCAAAGGTTTTAAGTATCAAATTCCTATCTATAAACCCTCCTATAATTCTCACCACTAAATACCTCACTTAACTGTAAACTCACATCCTGAATATTGGTAATAAATGTATTTTATATGGCTTATCAAATCTAAGAAACTTAAGGATATTATTTAGATAAATTCCCAAATCATCGTTTAATATAGATTATATCACAATCCTTTTTAATGATCCTATCTTAAAACATTAAGTTATATTTCACTACCATAAATGTTAAGAAATGATTAAATCTAGACTTACCAATCCACCTCACATTTAGATGTAAAAGTATTTTACTTATTTTATTATGGTTTATATATTAAGAATATTTAGATGTAATCATACTACATTTGTTTATCATTAATTATAGAATAAGATCTATTTGTGCAACATTTTATGTAATCTAATCACAATTTTTCCTAAGTTTTAACTTATTAATCACTTAATCCCAATTTTAGATTACATCCTGGTTACTGACAAATAATACTATACATGCATTCTAATATGGTTATATATAACCCTTAGAACTCAAAGGTAATTCTTAAGCCTAATACATAACTATAATCTAATGCCACCTCATATAATATTCTGCCATTAGTATTATGTAGAGGTTTAGTTTAACTTACTAATTCCTTCGTATTATATTTCCTATAAGGTAACTAATTTATTTATATATATATATTTTATATATACCAGGATTGTTCAAAACATTATTTATGTAATTTATTGTATTTAATTATGTTTAAAAACTTTGGGCATAACTACAACCGATATACGGTTTATAAAATAAAGTGTTTCCCTTTAATATATATAAGTATACCTGTATTAGAATTTAATTAAGACATCCCCCACGTAACTTATTATATTTAAACTATCTTATTACTAACTGCATTCCATGTATGTTCTATAAAGTATTTCCTTTAACTATATCTTAGGATACTAGCTCTTATAATATTTAGTTATAAGTGTTAATTATTAGTTCCTTGCTTTACTCTAAGTTACTACTTTATTCCCTTTTTATAAATGTGTAAATATATAATATATATATTTATTCCTTAGTTTAATTAAAAATATTAACTCCCATATAATATAGTAAATAAAATGTAGGATAATTAAATTCCTTAATTTATATAAGTTTCTACTGAGTAAGTATATATACTTATATGTAAATAATTTCACACTTCTCTTAAAAGCTAATACAAAAACATTTATAAACTTACTGTAACACCCCATCCAAAGCCTATCGTGGTTATCGCAATCTGAACACTTAATCGAAACGTCGCAGCGGAAATAAACAACACCTGGACCTTGCCACGGTCTGATCGATAGATTATACCGGATTTACATTAACAATACTTAACCAAAATACTTATCCAACTCAAAACATCAACATCCACAATCCCATAACCAAACCGAGTACTAGTATCTCAAACGCAATCTTAAACTTACAACAATTTAATATAAACAGTCGGGTGCACAGGCGCAACCCGAACTCAAAATAAAAGTCCCCACCTAAGTCTAACCGCTCCTACTCTCGTAGTGCGTCCTCATGGGCCTCTTACCTGCAAGTGTAAAAATAGCCCCGAGGGGGTCAGCACGAATGCTGGTACACCCTCTCATGGCCCCAAGCTAACGGGGCTACGACGACTAATGTCGATAGCATGGAAATTGATTACATACACAAACATAATATGAAGTGCAATAACAATAACCACAGATGAACATATATAGTTCACAAGTAATGAACGACTCAAGCGTTCTCTTATATGGTGGGTTAGTAAACCCCTCCTTAGTCCTCATTCCTTAATCTCAGTTCCTTACCTTATCTTAATCTTAATCTCAATCTTAATCTTATACTTGCCAACCTCTCCACTATTAGATTGGTTATCCCTTAATTGGTTGCTTATCTTTGTAGAGCTTGGTTAACCCTAGCCGGTAGCAGTGCACTATCCGACGATAAGCTACCTTCCTTAATTATTGGGATGTAGGCTTGATCCCCCCCGGCCTTCCTTAATGTGCCTCCCACCTCAAACAGTAGCCCGGGTGGTCGGGTCGATTTGTTGACCCTAGGCGACGAGTCTAATGACCAATCTCATTTGGAAGTCGGATCTGATTCAGATACCGACCTCCCCCAATACACAGTGCCGGTACCATTCCGGATTCCTCACTCCCACCCCAAGTTATGGTTAGTGAAAGTCTTAATCACCAAGTGTTAGTTACCCTTGATGGGTAAAACCAACAATCACCGATACTTAGTTCTCAACCTTAACTCAGTAAGTACTAAACTTGGTTAGTAGCAATCTCAAGTCTCGCGGGTTAGTGTAATATAACACAATCACAACGAGAACAATGTAACCGGTTGCATGCTTTATCTGTTTTGTAGTCAAAGCAAATAAACAGATAGCACAGAAGCCGAGGGACACCTCGTTAGCAAGCAGGTCACAAGAAGGATTGTACCGTTCACCGTCGATCGTTGTTTGACTAATCTTCTTCGGGGTCCCAACTCACAAACCTAAAACATTCATTCATTTTTAGGTTATTAGTTATTTGCACCTTACTTAACTCACTTAATCTCTAAGGTCTTCCATTCAATAACCTCTCAAGTCCTTATCACTTAGTCTTACAAACTTAACTTTAAACATTAAACTTATACTTAATCTTAACTTAATTCCTTAGTTCTAGGGTTCTAATCATTATCACCCTACCAAGGGTATACCTCATTACCCATTACCATTCTTAGAATTTAAAATTTCTTTTTTTTTTATATTTTTTTGGGTCCGACCGAACTTCCGACCGACCTTACCTAAGGTCGGTCCATTCCAGAACACTTCACCGTTTGAAAATTCCACCCCGACCGACCTTGCAAGTCCGGTCCCCAAGGTCGGTCCATTCCCGAGAGTTTCCCGAGGGAAATTTGAGCTCGACCGAACTTGACAAGTCCGGTCCTATGTTCGGTCGATTCCAGAGACTTAATTCCTTCACAAAATACAGGTCCGACCGAACTTGTAAGTCCGGTCCCCAGTTCGGTCGATTCCAGAAACATTTTCCGGTAGTGTAAACTGAGCCCGACCGACCTTGCAAGTCCGGTCCCTAAGGTCGGTCGGCTCCAGTACCTTGTTTTCCAATTCCCATTCAACTCAAACTTCTCCTCATATAACCTAATATGTTATAACCTCATTGGGGCACCTCAAATACACCTTAAGCCCTCCTCAAAACACATTAAATCATTCACCAAGATTCACCTTAGTCATTATGCATTTTCCTTGTAATAATGCTAACACTTGTAATGTTTTCCTCTAGGTTTCTAGGTGGTGGTTCATACCTAATGTACCACTATGCCAAAAGTCTTCCTCACCACTATAACATCATCTCCCAAGCATCTTTCACCTTCTAAAACTCTTTTATATGCATTTACTTAAAGTTCCTTCCCAAGCTTAAACTTCCATCATCAACACATTACTCCCTTCCTAGTTGTGCAACAACATTTGCCTAAGTCCTAAATACTCAAATACATCCTCCTGATTTCTAAATCTTTCATGGTGATACCTAAATCATCATAAGTCATTAAAACATCTTAAACTTCACCCTTTTTCATCAAGACACCCATAGAACATTCCTAGTACTTCCTTAGTCATTAATTCCTTAGGATATCTTAAACACTTAAACTCTCCTTTAAATTTTGCCATGGGTTCTCTAGTATATAGTACTTCCTAACAAATGGTTTTTCTCTATCAAACAACCAATACCACACAAATTCTCATCACAATAGCTTAACATCCAATTTACACTAAAACTTCACCACATCATCATATAATGATTAAACTTAAAATGCTTGGCACTTAGGCCCTTAAATGACAATAATCTTAACCACTGAATTTCCACATATATTTGCCTTCAACCTGCGAATACACTCAACAAGGCTCCCATTGAAATAAAATGCTTCTTGTACTTCACCTTTATTTCTTACACTATCTCTTTTCTCATTTGCTCCTTAGTCACAAGTTCACAAGTATAGACATTGTTTCTCCTAGGTTTTATAGCACCTTCCCCAATATAAACTCTACACTAAACTAAACATCATTTACCCACATCTCATTCCCTTAAACAACAAAACACCTTAAGGTAAGTAATTTACCTTGTTTTCTCACAAGCTTAAAAGCTTTTCTCCTTAGTTTTCTTTGTTCAATCTCGGTCACCAATGTGATTCTCCTTGCCAATGTTCTAAACCAATATCCAATGACTCCAATGAGTACTAGATAACACATTAACCCTAAGGAACAAACCCTAGGTTTAAAAATATGTTTTAAGGTATTAATGTGATTGTTTTACCTTGGTTTTCTCAAGACAACTTGGATGTGAAGCAAGAAAGACCTCCTCTCTCCTTTGAAGAGTAGAAACAAGCTAGAACAAGGCATAAACATGGAGTCCCATGAGTATATATTTTCGGTCAAGTGAAGAAAAGGGTGGAAACCTAGATTTTCTTACACTTCCTTTACCTTAAGAGAATGGAGATGCCAATGGAGTCTCCAAACTTGAATTTCCTCCTCTAATGGTGGTTTGACTTGGCACCAAAATGAAGCTCTTGAAGTTTTGAAAAGATAGAAAGAGGAGCTTGAGCTAACTAAGAAGAATATGTATTTTGTTTTAGATTTGGAGTTAAAATGAGCAAGATGTGGCCAAGGGAAGATGGAGCTTTCATGGAGGTGAGCTCTACGTGAATGGAGAAGAGAAAGAGAGCAAGAAATCGTGGGCAACAAGAGAGAATGAAGATGAGGAGAGAGGTAAGTAATGTGTGATATTATCTTAAAGGGAATAGTACTTTTGCTTTATAACTTACTTATTTGCTTTCTCATTACTTAGTTAGATAAGTGTGGTGAGTCACACTTAAAGAAACCGGCCCCCTTTAGTGAATGAGGGTAGTTTAGTCTTTGTTGACCAAATGTCTCACTTATATAGACTTATGTTATAAACTAGCTTAATAAATTCACTATTCATCAAGAACAAGGCACATTGTTGTGAAATTTTTGATTTCCCATTGATATAGACCTCCAAATGTGATACTATAGTACACATATTAATTAAAGAGTAATGATGGACATTTAGCCATTCAAAACTCATTTACAAGACAATTTTTCAAAAACGTGCTTTAAGACTCCTTAAAGCACATTTTGTGTTTTAACTTGTTTTCAAGCTTGGTTTTCTTTGGTAATTGATTTAAAATGACCATTAGGATATTACTAAGGTCTTGGAACAATATTTGGGTACTCTCCCATATCTCTCCAAGCTTAGAGCACGTTTTTGCTTAAACTGCTCTTCTGGTGTTTCCTTATATTTTCTTTAATTAGAAATGTTTCTTAATGTTTCTAAGGCATTATTTAGCCTCCTTATATCTTAGTTTATCATTTAAACACCATATCTAAGTTTGGGGTATTTCACTTACTGTTATAAAATGTTAATTTAGTTTCCTTTATTTTCCCCAGCTTAAAAGTTAATTAACAAACCTTACTTTAATTTTTGGTTACATTAAAAACCATATACTATAGGTTATTCTTATGAAAAACTCATAAACACAATTTTTAAAACCTTTTACCATTGCCCAAAAATTCTCAAATTTAATATACAGTAACTATAACATTTTAGACATATTATAAAATTTTTATTTCATAAAAATATCTTTTAAATTTAGCCAAATAATTCCAGAAAACCCGTAACTTGTAAAAATCATAACTTATGTTTAAAACTCAAAAACCATAATAATTTACATCAAAATAAACTAGATTAAATAAGGAATCTATGGTTAAAATTTCAAGTCAAAATACATTCGGGAAGATATTTAAATTAACCCAACAAGTTAGGACTATTTACTGGAATTTATAAAAACCTTTATAAACTTATTCTGGAATGTTTTAATCTCGGCCGTCCAATCTTTTAAAACGAGATCGGATGGCCCCTGTACTCCAAGTTCATCAGCGAAGATAATAAGCAGGTCGAGTACTAATTCACGGATATCTCCTAATCTACAGAACGAAATCGAGTGATTCTTGTTTCTATGGATTCGAAATCGAATTCCGGTTCTATTGATGTCAATTTCCCCAATTATAATGCAGTATTCACCAAGTTTCGAATTCGATTCGAAGGTTAGGGTTTATTTCGGTACAGAGTACAATTCGATCAAAATTCTCACAAATTCTCCTAACCTAACACATAATTGACTAAATTGGAACATGGGTTAGGTCGAAAACATGACTACGAACAGCAATATCGGAGCAATTTGATCGGAGACTCACCGGATTGTGCGAATTGTGTGAATTCAGATTCGGTAAACTGGAAAAAAATATGAACTTTGAGAAGTTCGTGGTGCCAACTTCGAAGATCTATAACTAGCAGTACAAAACGAGTTAGGCTATGAGTAAGGTCTCATTGGAAAGAGCAAACTTAGATCTACGTATTGATAGCAAGAACTAAACCTAACTCGCACTGTAACACCCCATCCAACATTAACATACTTACAACAAACTGCAGCGGAATAACAACCTCGTCACATTACTCAACTCGTTGGTGTTACACGCCGTTAGCCACCCACGTGGCTAACAAGGCTAATACATACACATTGTACCGGTCTGATGGGCTAAATTCCCGAGCAACTATACATTAGTATCCCTTTCCATTAACAACAACATCAACATACACCTTATCAACTATACCGAGTATTTATAAACTGTTGCCGACAACAATTTCGGTCTTACTACACCTACTGTATACATACACTTAAAAGTTTACCCATGTACAATGACTACCCGTCCTACTCTCGAACGGCTTCCAGCACTTCGTACCTGAAATAGGAAAAGAAGAGAAAGGGGTGGCCCCAAGGGGCTCAGCACCTTTGCTGGTATGGTAATCCCGCAGCCCACATGCTATCGGGCCACGCACAACTACTTGTCGTCTTAACATGCGGTTGATTATATTTAAATCATGCATGTAACAATAAACACATATCACATAACATTTCGCCTCAATGGGCTCAACAACGGATGATATATCCTTACTTAATAAGTCACTCCTGGTGTTCATCATGCCTAGAGTATTCCTCCTCTGATGGAGCTACTTCCTTAATAGACGACACATACCCTTAAATCGGTTACCCTTACAAACGCCTCTTATCACAAACTGGGAATCATATCCATGATCCACACACTCCATATTTTACAACATATAACATACACTACATAACAACACTTAACAACACTTTGCACGTTTCCACGTGCACATCATAACACCACAATAGATATTGCATCACAACAAAACACATAACATAACGGGAATGGTTCTCTCAGGAACCGACCCAAACATCACTAACACACTGGTGAGCCTAGAGATTGTTGCCAGTCTCATGATAAGCTCGTTACATAACTCGTTACCGTTTCGTTAATGAACGGTTAACTTAACAACAAGGTGCCCCGGATATAGTGATCCAAGCACACCGAAACAAACATAACAATAGTATGCCCCTGTGGCCCGACGTGAGTCAGTAATAGCCTTGGTTAAGCTAAAGGGTAGGTTGGGAACCAAATTGGAAAACAACCAATACATACAGAGAGGATCGAACCTGCTATGACAACGACCCCCATACTCACACGCGTGGCCGGAACAGACCGGACTCCTCACTCCCCCCATTAGCACTTATTAGAAGTTCAACTTTGAACTTTATTAAACAAACACAACATTGGGTTAAGTCTTGTTAGACATACACAAGGGAAGAGAGAGTCATACATTCACCTACAAACATCACACACAAACATCACATAACCAACTCACCGCATAGCCGTGGTTAGAACGTTCCTTAAGTCGGAAACGTTGTTACCGATACCGTTCTCTTACGTTTACCTAATAGTGGTTAACTAGCCCGTCAAGCGCATTAGAGGTTACCGGTATCGGCACGTAAACATACAACAATAACGACTGTAAACTCGTTTCATGATTTATATCATAACGTGGCAAACATACAGAAAAACACATTGGCATACAAGCCGGTGTAATCCGGTAGGACACAGGTTGCAAGAAAACCATACCTGTCACCGGAGTCCACTTATCCTGCCCTTTTATGTTCCTCGAGCAATTCTCGAACACTGTTAACATCACACGTGTTTTCATTAACATCGGGGTTTGCTTGGTCATTTAATGTCAATGCTTAATTTTTCCCCGTTAACTTTGTTACATAACTTTACATTTTAACTTGTTTTACTCTCACATTTTATTACAACTTTTAACCCTCTTAGGTGTCATTAAAACTCCCCAAACATGTCCTTAACATCCTTATAACATCATTACCTACCAGTCCCCATCATCACATATCATTTCATAACCTTAAACCATGTTTTTGGTCCGACCGACCCACCGACCGACCCACATCTGGGTCGGTCCATTACAGAACCCTTTTACTTCCTTATAATCATGGCCGTCCGACCCACGTCCGACCCACCATTCTGGGTCGTCCATGTGCGAACATTTTCCTTCCTTTGAAACTTGACCGACCGACCCATGTCCGACCCACCCTTTTGGGTCGGACCATTACCGAACACATTACTCACATCTAACAGAGGCTCGACCGACCCAAAAACTGGGTCGGCCCCTGGGTCGGTCGCCTTCTATACTTACCCAAACTTTGCCAATCTTCACCAACTTTCTCCTAAGGCCTCTTAATGTGTTCTAACATCATTTGGCACTTCAAACACACCCTTAATATTCTTAAACACTCACAAAACTATTGTTTCTAATTCCTTAAACCTTTACTTATATCTCAACAAAATTCCTAACACTAGGAATGTTTTCTCCTTAAGATCTCTAGGTGGTATTTCACCTATAATGACCACTCTACCAACGTGTTTCCTCTACACCTTAACATCACCTCTCAACTTCTTTCTTACTAACTAAATCTCCTTTTTACATCATACCTAAACATCACTTGTTCCTTGAATATCAACATTACCTAAACCTTAAACAACTTCTCCAAGACTTAATACATTCACAAACACACATTGAATTCCTAGAACTTCAAAGACAACACCTAAATCCTTGCATCACTCTAAATCACCTTAATACATGTTTTCTTCTCAAGTAAACATTCATTCACTTTTAACACTTCCTAGTTCACCAAAACCACTTAAAACACTTAGAACTTCTTACACATTTTCCCAAATTTGGCCATAGCTTCTCTTGTATTTACTCACATCCAAACACTTAGGTTTTTTTTTTTACCTTATTTCATTCAAAACACCTAAAATCCATCAAACACATTTTATACACAAACTTCACACATTTTGCACTACATCACAATATAGTGCATAACTTAAATTGCTTGGCACTTAGGCCCTTAAATAACATGGCTCTTAGGCCCTTAAATTGCATAAACCATAAACACTGAATTTCCCACATAAGTAATGCCTTTGACCTGCAAATACATACACCAATACATATTCCTTTAATAAACTCCTTGAGAGCATTTTACTAGCTCATTTGCCATTGGCTCCTTAGGTATTTTAGTAAGCAAATCAAGCTCATTTTCCTAAGGCATTTAAACTACATTGAGATAGTATATTTACCTCTTTTCCTCACAAATTTCTTTCTTGTTTCCTTACAAACCGGTGGGGTACTTGATTCCTTGTCAAGTTCTATACATTGTACAAACAACATAATGAGTATTCAAGCTTTAAGCTTCATCTCATTGTAAACCCTAGATTTACATTGTTTCAAAAACATTAATGTACTTGTTTTACCTTGAACTTTGGAGGGTGTTTGAATAAGTATCAAGAGAGGACTCCTCCTAGCCCTTGGAAGATTCAAATGAAGCTAAAACAAGCAAGATAAATACACCATGGTGAGGTGGATTTTCGGACAACACAAAACATGAAGGAAACTTGATTTTTCTTTGAGTTTCCTTACCTTGAAGCAAAGGAGAGCATGAATATGTGAAAAGATGGGCTCAAGCTCCTTCAATGGTGATTCTCCATGGCACCAAAATTGAGCTCTTGAAGATTTGAAGAGGTAGAAGTGTAGAGCTTGACCTAACTAAGACAAATATGGTCTTGGAATTTGATTTGGCCAAGGGAATCACAAGTTACAAGTGAAAGAAGATGAAGAATGAGTGTGGGCTGTTGGAAACCGATGGAGAGGGGAGGGAGAAGAAGACCACCGTGGGAAATGAAGGAAGAAATGAGAGAATGAAGATAACCTTTGCTTTTTGAAGATATTTGTAAATTATAAAGCAAATAGTACTTTACTTTAAGCTTAAGTTTACTTATTTGATTTCTTTCACATGTTGGTGACTCACACCATGAAAAACCGGCCCCCATATGCCTAGGAGGGTATAATGGTCTTTGTTGACCAATTTAATTACTTATAACATTATATGTTACAAACTAGCTTATGAAAGTTACTATTCACAAACTAAGGCACATAGAAGTGAAATTTTTGATTTCCCACTAATATGGCCACCCAAATGTGATACTATATAGTACACATGTTAATTAAAAGTAATGATGGACATTTAGCCATTCAAAACTCATTTACAAGACAATTTTTCAAAACGTGCTTTAAGACTCCTTAAAGCACATTTTGTGTTTTAACTTGTTTTCAAGCTTGGTTTTCTTTAGTAATTGATTTAATATGTTCATTAACATATAAATAGGGTATAGGTATGACCATTAGGTCTTATACACATTCATCCCAAGCTTAGAGCACATTTTTGCTCATATTGACTTTAAGGTATTTATTTGTGTTTTGTTTGGTTTTATTGTCTACCAAGGTTTCCTAAGGACTTAATTAGCCTTATTAAATCATAATTAAATGTTATCAAGTCTTGGTAGGCTCTTTGGGTCCTAACCAAGTTCACTCATAGCTTAGAGCATGTTTTTGCTCAAACTGTGTCTTAATGCTTTATTGCATTTATTATGGTTTAAATTGTTCACTAATGTTACTAAGGCACTTTTTAGCCTTTACATACCATAATTTGATATTTAAACCACATATCAAGGTTTGGGGTATTTCAATCTACCCCCCTTAAAAGAACTTCGTCCTCGAAGTTCACACTTTTCACATATCATTAGATTAGACACAGTATCACTTGGAAATAAACTTCCATAACCAAACACACTTTACATCACAACCTCAGACTTGATGGTCCGGGCAACACATTCACAACCACACATAACATAACATATCCACATGATAACCTCGGACTCTATGGTCCGGGTATCTTAACAACATTTACACATACATAACAACCCCTTCGACTCACTGGTCTTGGGTAACCTAACAACATTTGGACACATAGGTCCCCACCACATAACAGTCTTCAGACACTTAGGTCTATGTAACACAACACATTTAGACTCATAGGCCTTGATAGTATACACTTTAGGAAATCCAAGTCAAAACAACATTCATTACACATACCACACAACATGTCAGAGCATGTATAGCAATCAAAAATATCCTTGGTATACACTATGATCCCGCAGAACCCGGTCGCGATGGACACCTTCCGTCCCCGTGCCTTTGGGAGTTTAAAACAATCACTTAAATTTAAAATTTCTTTGTGAGGTTAAGTAAGAGAACTTTAATTACGTAAAGTATCCATCAACGTTTTATAAATACCAATTTAAAATCCTTTTGAAAACACACACAACTCCAAGTCCAACTTAAGCTCTTTGCTTCTTTTATTAGCGTGGTTATTCGTGACCACTTATAGGGAGTTTCAAGAGTCATCCAACCCTGATGTGATCAGCATCAGTGTTGAACTATCCTTCCACTCCAATTTGTGTTCGGTTTCCCTTGATCACATGCAAATCAAGTTCCACCTCCCACTTCATTTTCAAGCATCAATTAAATCACTCATTTCCAATTTTCTATCTTTTGAATCATTCTAGTCATGATCACAACATCTCCAAAGGATAGAACTCCGTCTATCAGTTACCTCCATTCACTTTAATCACGTTGCCTAGGGAATCTTATTCTCACTAGGTTCTATGTCGGTATCATGCCCTTTCATGCATCACTATTAAGTATACATATATATATATATATATATATTTTATCAAAATACAACACACCTGATTTTACATTTATACACTGTCGGGGCTCTTATTCCCCCGGGAGTTTCTCTACTCCCCACACTTGTACAATCACACACAACTGTTAACAAACACACACACTTATCACAATGGTATTCGCATCCTCTGTGCGCAATTACCACAATTAAACCATGAATGAATGTGTATGTTTACGTAACACACACACCAATCATCAAAAAACAAACATAATTTTGTGCTATGCACAATACGAGTCACATACACTACGTACACTTGTACGGTAATATACACCAAGTGGTTTTGCGCTCTACCCCCCTTAAAAGGGATTACGCCCACGTAATCAATCACTAAACATTGGTTAAATGTTCTGCCGTCGTGAAGTGTTTTAACTTCCACGCGGTCTATTACACAATGGATTCTGATTAGAGGATCTTAACCATTTTGGCGGTTTAGTCCCTAAACCAAGAATTCGCATTGGAGTTATAACTCATAACCGGTTTCGGTCCTGGCCTGTGAGGCTTTTAGGCGTTAATAATTAGCCATCCACTCATATTCGTTATTCACGTTGTACATTTGAATCACTGGTTCACTAGTTTCTGCTGCGAAACTCTAATAACTGTAGAGCTTAATTGCTCCCTTTGTTATTCTTACTGTATTGTACATCCCCAATTGTCACCTTCATCTTGGTAACAATGGTTTCTCAACCGACGCACGGTATCTTTTACCCTGAGCGGATTCGGTGAGTTTCACAATTTTCCATCCACTTCCATGATAATTTACTGTGTATACAGCTATGTATTTCACAATGATTGACTTGTTCCCTTCCGACTTACTGTCGGTTGAGATTGAGCTACTACCTAGTGTAGTGCTCTCTCAGCTATTTACAACCTTTGGGGTATATTCTATACCGATACTTGGCAGTTAGTGCTACTATAGTCACTTACTGTTAATCATGTCTCCACATTTGGTTTTTATACATGTATTCTTTCATTGGTGCGGCCTTGCATTTCCTATGCATCGGCCATTACAACATTATTCACAATTAACATGTTTCCAATTCCTAGCTATCCCACTCGATCATTACTGCGCAAGTGCAATACCAAAACACTCAGTCATACAGAGTGCAGAGGCGTAAACTCTTGACAGTAAATCCCTTATGTGATTGCAGTAGGAATTCACACTGAGTTCCTTATCATATAGTACCGACCACTGGCTTATTGCCCAGTCTGTTTAACACCACTCATCTTGCATCTCCACTGAGTTTAACTCATAACTGATCTTACCTGTTACGTTATCGTTTAACAACATTTATACAACGGTCGCTTGTTGCGCACCGTGCTCTTACTCCCTGTATAACATCAACTTATATCGTATCTACTGTCACCTCAACTTCCACACATAAATTTACATTATTCACATTATGGTTCATCCCTCATTTGGATGACTACCGAATGCTCCTTGAGCATCGATCATTCGAGTCACAAGCCGGCATTATCCAGCCAAGTGCTTCACTTTATACACACATAGTACTAAGTTAATTGCTCTCTTTCACTAATAACGTCATCCATCCTTAACATATTTCTTGAACTTGATCCACATGACTACCGCTCCTGCGGTCTCACAATATCGAGAGGTATCCCCACTCTTAATGCAGTGTTCGTTTACCACTCTATTCACTTATACAACACAAACTTCTACAATCAATTGAATTTATATGATATATCCTGCTTTTGGATTATAAGCCTTATTTGCCTTGAGCTGGGCTCATTATAGGCTGTCCACACACATGTACTTCTCTGTACAATATTACAAAGTCGTTGCATCACGTTTCCTTTCATGGGATGCCCCTTAGGTTTGTCAGTCCGTCTCCTGACAACTTATGTCTAAACTGTGTGTTAGTTTCAACCCTTGTGCTTCTGTCACGCATTTCATTCAACAATTATTGATGTGAACACCCTTCAAGGATTGCTCCTGGGTGTTGTTGAGTTACGCCTTTACATTTGGCTCACACTTATTGGTACATTCCGTTAGCTACGCCTTTCGCGTTCTTTACTGGTTTATTATCTTCTGTGAAGATTAACATTTCCTGGTAGTGTAGGTACTCATTCTGGGAATTTATCCGTTCATTGCACATTAATGTGTCTACATTAGGCATCTGCTTGCCATGTACAGGCTGGGTCACCATTCCAGCTATGATGTTTATCCCTAAGGATCCTTAAGACATATGTGGTGTCTTTACATAACAGTTTGTGCCCATCGCACTTCCTAACTCTTAAACATTTCCTTGAAAGGAGTTCACTAATCCTTTTAGTCTTGCTAACTTAACTGAATTCCTTAACTTCAACTATTCCTTGTATTTTCTAGCTCCTGTTTGATTTATACTGCTGACCGTAGACGGAGTCGACTACTTCCCGTGTTTCGGACTCTACTCGTATACATATATGGGGTATCATACTGATACATTGCTACTTACCCAACTAACCCATAAGTAGGTCTGCCAGGCCCACATGCTCCTATCGGAGTGCGGTCGTCCCACAACACAGTTGGTACACTTGTAGTGTCCGTCACACGCCTAGGTGAAGCATTCTGTTGTCAACTCCCTTATATTGTCCCGTGACAATATTCATTCCTTACTTCCCGAACTTAATCGAGGGAAAGTTTATCCACTGTTGCATCCTTGTCAACTGTCCTTGGTTTTACTGGTTTGGTTTAAAAGAAGGTTGGAAAGAAGTGTTGGTTTGAAAGAAAATCTGGTTTGAAAAGAATAGGGTTTGAATAAATCTGGGTTGAAAGAAAAATCTTCATGGTTTCACAACATCTTCTTACCTTAACCAAGTCTAGCTTCTTGCTGACTGGTGTACTTACAATTACAGAGGTTAGGCCAACAGGCCCTTCCACTGTTATGACAATCACATTTAACTTTATTGTACTTTTCCAAGTACTTCATAGTGGTTATAAATTTCCCGAACAGCCCTATTATAGCAGCACTTGCTATGGCAAGTGCGCCATGCTAACTGGCTATCAGTTTAACACATACCGGTTGTGGTATTGTTTTTACCCGCACTGTCATCAGCGGCCTTGTTGGCCCTCACTGATCTTACTGTCTTGATAATAACTTGTCTAGGTGACTTCTCACTGTATTCACATAATAATCATTAACTAGGGTATTTCCCATTCTGGGAGACCCCCCTTTTTTTGTGTCGTATGCTCTTTATAGCCCGTTCCACGCACTTGTCGTGGTTGCTGAGACTTGTCTCTTGTTTGGGCACTACTTTGTAGTTCCTTTAGCGGTTGGTATACCGTTGGTGTATTATTTATTAACTGTGGTTCCGTAGACACTTGTCTCGGTTTCACTAATCCACTTCTTGCCTGTTGCACGGTTGGTGCGTTGCAAGTTGGTTATTCTCGACTGCTTAGCATGTCGATCCATGTTGCCGGAAATTCTATTCCTCTATACACAAGATCCTTCATTCATTGCTATGAAATGTGGTCAACATTGTTCAAATGGAGACCGTCTCCGGGATTCCCAGTTTTCGGGATCTACCGTATGACAGGTTCTCCGTACCCTAAAGGTATTTAATAACAGCCAGATCGGGTATTCCCGAGTAAGAGAGGACTTCCATCTCTCTGGCGTTCTTTCCCAAGTTATAAAATAGGGATTGTGGAGGGTGGGAAGGACATTGTAGGTTTCCAGTAGTCACTGGTAGTTCCTAACTAGCGTATCTCTCACGCTATCACTCAACCCTTAACCCAAAGTACTTAAATCCTAACTCGGTACTTCCTAAGCTCGGTAATTCAGTCATCAGAGCGATACTTCGCTCTGATACCACTTTTGTAACACCCCATCCAACATTAACATACTTACAAACTGCAGCGGAATAACAACCTCGTCACATTACTCAACTCGTTGGTGTTACACGCCGTTAGCCACCCCACGTGGCTAACAAGGCTAATACATACACATTGTACCGGTCTGATGGGCTAAATTCCCGAGCAACTATACATTAGTATCCCTTTCCATTAACAACAACATCAACATACACCTTATCAACTATACCGAGTATTTATAAACTGTTGCCGACAACAATTTCGGTCTTACTACACCTACTGTATACATACACTTAAAAGTTTACCCATGTACAATGACTACCCGTCCTACTCTCGAACGGCTTCCAGCACTTCGTACCTGAAATAGGAAAAGAAAGAAAGGGTGGCCCCAAGGGGCTCAGCACCTTTGCTGGTATGGTAATCCCGCAGCCCACATGCTATCGGGCCACGCACAACTACTTGTCGTCTTAACATGCGGTTGATTATATTTAAATCATGCATGTAACAATAAACACATATCACATAACATTTCGCCTCAATGGGCTCAACAACGGATGATATATCCTTACTTAATAAGTCACTCCTGGTGTTCATCATGCCTAGAGTATTCCTCCTCTGATGGAGCTACTTCCTTAATAGACGACACATACCCTTAAATCGGGTTACCCTTACAAACGCCTCTTATCACAAACTGGGAATCATATCCATGATCCACACACTCCATATTTTACAACATATAACATACACTACATAACAACACTTAACAACACTTTGCACGTTTCCACGTGCACATCATAACACCACAATAGATATTGCATCACAACAAAACACATAACATAACGGGAATGGTTCTCTCAGGAACCGACCCAAACATCACTAACACACTGGTGAGCCTAGAGATTGTTGCCAGTCTCATGATAAGCTCGTTACATAACTCGTTACCGTTTCGTTAAATGAACGGTTAACTTAACACAAGGTGCCCCGGATATAGTGATCCAAGCACACCGAAACAAACATAACAATAGTATGCCCCTGTGGCCCGACGTGAGTCAGTAATAGCCTTGGTTAAGCTAAAGGGTAGGTTGGGAACCAAATTGGAAAACAACCAATACATACAGAGAGGATCGAACCTGCTATGACAACGACCCCCATACTCACACGCGTGGCCGGAACAGACCGGACTCCTCACTCCCCCCATTAGCACTTATTAGAAGTTCAACTTTGAACTTTATTAAACAAACACAACATTGGGTTAAGTCTTGTTAGACATACACAAGGGAAGAGAGAGTCATACATTCACATACAAACATCACGCACAAACATCACATAACCAACTCACGCATAGCCGTGGTTAGAACGTTCCTTAAGTCGGAAACGTTGTTACCGGATACCGTTCTCTTACGTTTACCTAATAGTGGTTAACTAGCCCGTCAAGCGCATTAGAGGTTACCGGTATCGGCACGTAAACATACAATAACAATAACGACTGTAAACTCGTTTCATGATTTATATCATAACGTGGCAAACATACAGAAAAACACATTGGCATACAAGCCGGTGTAATCCGGTAGGACACAGGTTGCAAGAAAACCATACCTGTCACCGGAGTCCACTTATCCTGCCCTTTTATGTTCCTCGAGCAATTCTCGAACAACTGTTAACATCACACGTGTTTTCATTAACATCGGGGTTTGCTTGGTCATTTAATGTCAATGCTTAATTTTTCCCCGTTAACTTTGTTACATAACTTTACATTTTAACTTGTTTTACTCTCACATTTTATTACAACTTTTAACCCTCTTAGGTGTCATTAAAACTCCCCAAACATGTCCTTAACATCCTTATAACATCATTACCTACCAGTCCCCATCATCACATATCATTTCATAACCTTAAACCATGTTTTTGGTCCGACCGACCCACCGACCGACCCACATCTGGGTCGGTCCATTACAGAACCCTTTTACTTCCTTATAATCATGGCCGTCCGACCCACGTCCGACCCACCATTCTGGGTCGGTCCATGTGCGAACATTTTCCTTCCTTTGAAACTTGACCGACCGACCCATGTCCGACCCACCCTTTTGGGTCGGACCATTACCGAACACATTACTCTCACATCTAACAGAGGCTCGACCGACCCAAAAACTGGGTCGGCCCCTGGGTCGGTCGCCTTCTATACTTACCCAAACTTTGCCAATCTTCACCAACTTTCTCCTAAGGCCTCTTAATGTGTTCTAACATCATTTGGCACTTCAAACACACCCTTAAGATATTCTTAAACACTCACAAAAACTATTGTTTCTAATTCCTTAAACCTTTACTTATATCTCAACAAAATTCCTAACACTAGGAATGTTTTCTCCTTAAGATCTCTAGGTGGTATTTCACCTATAATGACCACTCTACCAAGGTGTTTCCTCTACACCTTAACATCACCTCTCAACTTCTTTTCTTACTAACTAAATCTCCTTTTTACATCATACCTAAACATCACTTGTTCCTTGAATATCAACATTACCTAAACCTTAAACAACTTCTCCAAGACTTTAATACATTCACAAACACACATTGAATTCCTAGAACTTCAAAGACAACACCTAAATCCTTGCATCACTCTAAATCACCTTAATACATGTTTTCTTCTCAAGTAAACATTCATTCACTTTTAACACTTCCTAGTTCACCAAAACCACTTAAAACACTTAGAACTTCTTACACATTTTCCCAAATTTGGCCATAGCTTCTCTTGTATTTACTCACATCCAAACACTTAGGTTTTTTTTTTTACCTTATTTCATTCAAAACACCTAAAATCCATCAAACACATTTTATACACAAACTTCACACATTTTGCACTACATCACAATATAGTGCATAACTTAAATTGCTTGGCACTTAGGCCCTTAAATAACATGGCTCTTAGGCCCTTAAATTGCATAAACCATAAACACTGAATTTCCCACATAAGTAATGCCTTTGACCTGCAAATACATACACCAATACATATTCCTTTAATAAACTCCTTGAGAGCATTTTACTAGCTCATTTGCCATTGGCTCCTTAGGTATTTTAGTAAGCAAATCAAGCTCATTTTCCTAAGGCATTTAAACTACATTGAGATAGTATATTTACCTCTTTTCCTCACAAATTTCTTTCTTGTTTCCTTACAAACCGGTGGGGTACTTGATTCCTTGTCAAGTTCTATACATTGTACAAACAACATAATGAGTATTCAAGCTTTAAGCTTCATCTCATTGTAAACCCTAGATTTACATTGTTTCAAAAACATTAATGTACTTGTTTTACCTTGAACTTTGGAGGGTGTTTGAATAAGTATCAAGAGAGGACTCCTCCTAGCCCTTGGAAGATTCAAATGAAGCTAAAACAAGCAAGATAAATACACCATGGTGAGGTGGATTTTCGGACAACAAAACATGAAGGAAACTTGATTTTTCTTTGAGTTTCCTTACCTTGAAGCAAAGGAGAGCATGAATATGTGAAAAGATGGGCTCAAGCTCCTTCAATGGTGATTCTCCATGGCACCAAAATTGAGCTCTTGAAGATTTGAAGAGGTAGAAGTGTAGAGCTTGACCTAACTAAGACAATATGGTCTTGGAATTTGATTTGGCCAAGGGAATCACAAGTTACAAGTGAAAGAAGATGAAGAATGAGTGTGGGCTGTTGGAAACCGATGGAGAGGGGAGGAGGGAGAAGAAGACCACCGTGGGAAATGAAGGAAGAAAGAGAATGAAGATAACCTTTGCTTTTTGAAGATATTTGTAAATTATAAAGCAAATAGTACTTTACTTTAAGCTTAAGTTTACTTATTTGATTTCTTTCACATGTTGGTGACTCACACCATGAAAAACCGGCCCCCATATGCCTAGGAGGGTATAATGGTCTTTGTTGACCAATTTAATTACTTATAACATTATATGTTACAAACTAGCTTATGAAAGTTACTATTCACAAACTAAGGCACATAGAAGTGAAATTTTTGATTTCCCACTAATATGGCCACCCAAATGTGATACTATAGTACACATGTTAATTAAAGAGTAATGATGGACATTTAGCCATTCAAAACTCATTTACAAGACAATTTTTCAAAAACGTGCTTTAAGACTCCTTAAAGCACATTTTGTGTTTTAACTTGTTTTCAAGCTTGGTTTTCTTTAGTAATTGATTTAATATGTTCATTAACATATAAATAGGGTATAGGTATGACCATTAGGTCTTATACACATTCATCCCAAGCTTAGAGCACATTTTTGCTCATATTGACTTTAAGGTATTTATTTGTGTTTTGTTTGGTTTTATTGTCTACCAAGGTTTCCTAAGGACTTAATTAGCCTTATTAAATCATAATTAAATGTTATCAAGTCTTGGTAGGCTCTTTGGGTCCTAACCAAGTTCACTCATAGCTTAGAGCATGTTTTTGCTCAAACTGTGTCTTAATGCTTTATTGCATTTATTATGGTTTAAATTGTTCACTGATGTTACTAAGGCACTTTTTAGCCTTTACATACCATAATTTGATATTTAAACCACATATCAAGGTTTGGGGTATTTCACGCACCATAAGAAAGATATTGAAGTCGCAAATCACGAGTTTACCTCTCTGTTTCGGTATGATTTTATGTGCTGGTGAAACCGAAACTTTAGACACCTTTCCCTTCCAATCGGTTGAGAATTGGCTTAGACCATAAACATGAAAGTTTTAGAGGAATTAGAGCTCTTCAAAACGAGCTAAAGAACATGGAATTTGGATGAGTAACGAAGAAGTTATGGCTGACCGAATTTACCTGATTCGAAGAGGAAACTGGAATTGCAGTTTTCAGTTTTTGCAGGGTGGCTACTTTGACTCGATTTTCCGGTTGATTCAGAATGAGTTAGGGTTTGTATGAGTTATAGTTGTTTAGAGGGAATGTAGGAGAAGACAACAAGGAAGACGGCATTGAAAAATATGGAGAGATGAATGAGATATAGCCGTCTAAAGTTAGGGCAAAGTATTGAATTCTGTTATCGAAATTCAGGGAATCCAGAATCGTTGTCCTGGCGCCTGTGAGCTTGACACGTGGCAACTTTCAAATTTTTGATTCAAAACTTCAATCTAGCATAACTTTGGCTAGGATGATCCGTTTTTGACGTTCTTTTTATCGATCTTCATGGTTTTCCATAACCTATTTATTGGTATAGGTTTCATGGCCTGGTTTGACCATTCTCAAAAAGTCAACTCTAGCAAGGCTTAATAAGCTTTAAGGTTTCCAGAATTTTATATTGACTTTTATGTTTCAAAACAATGTTCCAACACTTCCTAAAATCTTTATAATATAATTGGAGTGTTTAGAAATTTTCCCAAGATTTATTGACTTATAAATCTTATTATTAAATTCATAATACTATATAATAATATATAATAATTAGGGTTAAATAGGAGAAAACCCCTAAATAAATTTCACAATTCCATATAATAATTTAATATTCATAATTCCATATAATAATTTAATATTCATAATTCCATATAATAATTTAATATTCATAATTCCATATAATAATTTAATATTCATAATTTCATATATAATTTAATATTAATAGTATTATTAAAGGTTTAAT
Source organism: Limonium bicolor (assembly GCA_023374045.1). NCBI lineage: Eukaryota > Viridiplantae > Streptophyta > Magnoliopsida > Caryophyllales > Plumbaginaceae > Limonium > Limonium bicolor. The sequence continues at coordinate 204,258,852 of CM041777.1, read as the reverse complement.
AAAAGAAATCCCCTAAATTAATTGGGGTATTTCAGTATATCCCCCTTAAAAGAAACTTCGCCTCGAAGTTTAAAAATCAACTAATAGGCACTCACACCGCTTCGGGTGTGCTGAGACAATAATAATAATTCCAATGAAATTCCATACCAAACCAATCCTTTATTTCCATCCATTTCCATAACAACATTCCACTCAAGATTACTCAAAAATCAAACTGAACCAGGATATACCAAGATATAGCATGATGAAAATCCAAAAGTCACATACTGAGTCATAACTGAGTCATAATGTAAAAACCAAGCACATACAAACACCTCTCATTCTGCTAATACTGTTCTCCCTTTACTAACAATGCAACGAGGCATAATCCGGATGAGATAACGAAGGAGGAGTATGCCAGCATATCCCCCTTAAAAGAGCTAAGGTACGCCCTCGTACCGCTACTAACGACACATTCAAAGAATTCAACACCTTATTAACCAGCTTTGTTGTAAATTTTTTGCACCGTTGATTTTATCTGCGATCGATATATATATATATATATCTGTATCTCTTGATTGTTTTGTATTTGTATTTTCTTAACTGTTATAAAATTTTATTTTATGATCCTTATCCTTTCATTTTATGACCGGTACGAATTATACGTCATTATATGATCATTTTATCATATCAATTTTATTAACAAGCTATAAATCAGGTGTAACGTACTTGAGTAGTTTAAAATAATATTTCAGATCATTTAATAATCTTCCAAAATTATCTTCAAGGGTTTATAGCCAACCATATGTTAAAACTCTATAAAATAAATATTTTCTGTGACTTTTCAAGTTTCAATTGTTTTTATAATTAACTATCATATTTCAGACGAATCATTCAGTGTTTACTTCATAAAATTTACTTATTATATATTTACATAATTTCACCCAAGGCAGAATTTTAGGAAGTTCTTATCAATTATAATGTAGCTCCAAAATCTGATTTCTTTATCTTAAAATTTATTTTTCAAGATAGGGACTCTATATATAAATTTTAAGTCAAATGAATTAGTCTAGTGAAAGTTCACTCACTCCTGATAATTATTTTTTTTTTCTTAGGGTTAGTTCTATGTAAGTATTCTCCTGATTATTAAATCTTAGTACTCCCTTAGACAATGGTGGCTTTTGTAAATATCACTCTTAGTGTGACTTCTAAGATTTTATCTTTGTATAAGGTTAAACTTCTAAATAAACATGAGGATTTCCAAATCTTTAAGTAACTCTCAATTTCTCACTAGATGCTCAATATTCCGAGTATTTAAGGATCAATGATATTTAGTTTAGTGTTACTCTTCTCTTCACTTAATCTTTAAGTAACTTCCATTAATGGTTTTTATATTCAACAAGGGGTAGACGTTCTACCTTGAAGTACCCAAATTTTAAATTCCCTTTCTCCATATATAGGTATTTTTCACCAAAGATTTAACTCAATAAATCCTTTACATGTATGAATTTAATACTGGATATTAAGATATAAATTTTTGAATTGTTCATTGTGGCTTGCAATGAAATATGCCTAGCTCAAGATTTCATGATGGTAACGTCTTACCACCAATCCTCCTCAAGTTCAACATAATGCATCACTTCCATGGAAGATTATTTCCGGTCAGATGACAAGGCTTGTCTAGCCCCTAAACTTCCAGCAGTGGGTGTGCACCCCCACTACTTTTGGCCTAGGAGTTCGTCGCATCAGGCACTTCCCGTAGAGTGTTAGGTTTAGGTGTTTTCTTTCTAAAGTTAGCGTAGAGTTTTAGTGTGGTTTACAGGTTTGGATGTATGCTACTAGTTCTTGTTAACTTAATAATTTTCTAGACTTGAGATTTATCCTAACATTATCTTTAGGCAACAATTTGTACCAAGTAATTCTTGAAATTTATTTCCAAACTTTAAAGGAGTTGAAGCACTTGTACATAATGTCAATACTAACTTAGTTATTCAAAGATCTATTTGTATACTGTTTTCCACCAAAAGTATTCCTTAGAATTCTAGGAATATGTATACTAGCTTTTAAAGGATTGTATTTTAGCAATGTATTCTCCATGAGTATGCTTTTGAAAAAAAAAATAGCATAATATTTGGTTCATCTCAACCAAAATCTTATCGTACTTAGTATAGGGTGTTCCAAACTTATATATATATATATATATATATATATATATATATATATATATCTGTAGTTTATTGTTGGAACGGTATAACAACACATCACACTCAACAGACATTCACAAAAAGAAAGTGTGTAAAGGAATCATTCACAATTCCAAAAAGGGTTAGGAGTCGTGCCTTACTGGAGTCCTCACTTCCCAATTCTACCCCAGTTCCCCAGTTTTAAGTGCACCTATAATCTAAGTATTTCACTCGGCTTGTTTTCTCGGGTTCAGAGCGTAACTACGCTCTGATACCACTTTCTGTAACACCCCTATAATAATAAAACAACAGCGGAAAATAAACTAAAGGTGCTACAGACCATCGGGCTCAAAACACCCGGTATCAACCTCACCAATTACAACCTTTACAATTAACTAAATTACGGTCTGAACTTCGAGAAAACTTAACATAAAAATAAAACACGTTCGCTCTCCATAGACCTAATCCCATCCCAATCACTCATGCTCGTCGTGGCCACCTGTAAATCAATTTGTACCTGCAAGATGAAACCAAGCAGCCCACCCCGAGAGGGGTGAGTCAGTTCCCTGGAATGGAACTGGTACAATTCTCCAAAAACAAACTTATAAAACATAACTCTTCAAAATAAACAGTAACATGAAAACAAACTCTTAAAAATAAAACGGAGATAAAGCACTTCAAAACAATCAAGTTAAAGAGAAAAGAAGACAAGACAAAGATAGAGATAAAGAACTTCCAAACCAAGTCATCCACTTAAGTAGTCACACCACATAGTTAGTAAGCATCCATTGTTGATGTTAGAACCAATTCTGGTTAAGAAGAGAAAGACTTAAGTAGTCATAAAGGACTAGGAGTGACATTAATATCCATAACCCATGGTAGACAGTTTATGTCTCCACCATTTCAGAAGATGATTCCCATAGACAAAATATACTCAATAGTGGAATAAACCAATTGGAGAGATGGCCCCCACCGCCAGTCAGTTGTCACAAGGACGAGGTAAATAGACCTCCGCTGTCAGTTGTCACAAGGACGAGGTAAACAGACCTCCGCTGTCAATTGTCCAGATGGACGAGGTATAGCAGACCTCCGCTGCCACCGACCCGTTCTCGGTCATCGGTGAAAAGTGTGTGCACCACTTAATAGAAATAAACCATACTCAATACCAAGATTAACATTTCCCATATTCCCATTAGATTTTTAACTGCACGAGAGCAATACCAAAACACTCAGTCCTACAGAGTGCAGAGGCGTAAACCCTCAACAATTAATATCCAATAGAAAGAATCCATTTCCAATAAGGCTGGTCAAACTCGACTCATGGTTGAAACATTACCCATTATCCAAAGGAAGAATTACCACTACCAGATATTTTCCTATATTCCCAGTCACCCCACTAGACCATTAACTGCACAAGAGCAATACCAAAACACTCAGTCCTACAGAGTGCAGAAGCGTAAACCCTAGGCAGTTAATATCTAGTGAAATAACTAGATAGGAGGATCCAATAACCAAGGAAGTTTCACATACAGGCTCAGTTAGTCACATCAAGCTTAGTTAGTCACACAACAGTTTCATTTTGAAATCCATTCAAGATCAGTTGATGTTCCAAAACATTCTATAAAGTCCATCAGCAAAAGTATCGAGTACGAGAAATCGTACAAAACATTCCATAAGGTCCAAAACATAACAAGCTGAGTACGAGAAATCGTACAAGACATTCCATAAGGTCCAAAACACAACAAGCTGAGTACGAGAAATCGTACCTGGGTAACGTTGTAGCAGTTCTAGTCAACTTGCGCAAACAATCAACAGTACTCTGAAGAATATTAAAGGTAGTCTATCATCAATCACTTGTAGCCTATGTTATGCTTTAATAAACCCCTTACTCTTATTCCAAAGTCTCAATTGTCTTTTAAGCCCTCACTTATGTGTTATGTATAATCTTTGAGTTATTTGAGAACGTTGTATAGCCCAAGGTGGTAAGATCAAGGAATGTATCTTATTAACACCCGCTAACTGACCACTCCTATCCACTTTATTCATATTTAACCACAATCCTCACATTCAAGACTTTTGAGACCTTTATAACACAAATGTGTTTACATTATTAACTAAATCTAAGAATTCCAATAGTAATCTTAAGCTGAATACCTTTATTCTTAATTTAGAATAAACATTGTATTATGACCTATGATGGATTCATCCCATAACACTATACTATTATTTCACAATGTAATGATTATGTATTTTATCAATATCTACTAGATAACCCATTGTGATTAAGTTTTCCCCTTAACTTAATTAAGATCTACATCTTGTATATTGGAACCATAGTGTTGTAGACACATTATATCATAACCTAATTGAGTTACTAACTCATTTATCTTATCATTAGTCCAGAAATACTTTTTATTATATCCAGCTAATAATCTTGACATAAGATGTTAAATTACTTTTCATCTTGAAACAACTATATTATAGTTGACTTAGACTTATCGAACTCTTACATTTAGTATTCACAAGGTACATTATTTGCTTAATTATCACCTATATAATAAGGTGTTTAGTATAACCTTTTATGTATCCTTACTTACATTTAATTTCCTAAATGTTTTATTTTTACACACATTCTCTCTATAGACTATGCATAATCCTTTGTACTAATCCTCATTAAACTTAAGCCTTAAATACGTTTTAAATTGTTTTACAAAATCCAAGGTTTCAAAGGAATAACCTAATAAATAAATTTCCTTTATTATATTTAGGATGGACAATATATCTACATAGAGTAGAATTTATCAAAGAATCAAATTCTGGTTCGTAAGTGAAATTGTTAATTATTTCATAAGATAATCTATTATGAAAATTCTCATATTTTATATTCAAAATAACATTTCATAATTTCCCATTACCGTAAAGTATATCAATATAATATCTTATGTAACTTAGTTTTATCTAATAAAAAGGTTCAAAGGTTTTAAGTATTAAATTCCTATCTATAAACCCTCCTATAAATTCTCACCACTAAATACCTCACTTAACTGTAAACTCACATCCTGAATATTGGTAATAAATGTATTTTATATGGGTTATCAAATTCTAAGAAACTTAAGGATAATTATTTAGATAAATTCCCAAATCATCGTTTAATATAGATTATATCACAATCCTTTTTAATGATCCTATCTTAAAACATTAAGTTATATTTCACTACCATAAATGTTAAGAAATGATTAAATCTAGACTTACTAATCCACCTCACATTTAGATGTAAAAGTATTTTACTTATTTTATTATGGTTTATATATTAAGAATATTTAGATGTAATCATACTACATTTGTTTATCATTAATTATAGAATAAGATCTATTTGTGCAACATTTTATGTAATCTAATCACAATTTTTCCTAAGTTTTAACTTATTAATCACTTAATCCCAATTTTAGATTTACATCCTGGTTACTGACAAATAATACTATACATGCATTCTAATATGGTTATATATAAACCTTAGAAACTCAAAGGTAATTCTTAAGCCTAATACATAACTATAATCTAATACCACCTCATATAATATTCTGCCATTAGTATTATGTAGAGGTTTAGTTTAACTTACTAATTCCTTCGTATTATATGTCCTATAAGGTAACTAATTTTATTTATATATATATATATATATATTTTTATATACCAGGATTTGTTCAAAACATTATTTATGTAATTTATTGTATTTAATTATGTTTAAAAACTTTTAGGCATAACTACGACCGATATACGGTTTATAAAATAAAGTGTTTCCCTTTAATATATATAAGTATACCTGTATTAGAATTTAATTAAGACATCCCCCACGTAACTTATTATATTTAAACTATCTTATTACTAACTGCATTCCATGTATGTTCTATAAAGTATTTCCTTTAACTATATCTTAGGATACTGGCTCTTATAATATTTAGTTATTATAAGTGTTAATTTATTAGTTCCTTGCTTTACTCTAAGTTACTACTTTATTCCCTTTTTATAAATGTGTAAATATATATATATATATATATATATTCCTTAGTTTAATTAAAAATATTAACTCCCATATAATATAGTAAATAAAAATGTAGGATAATTAAATTCCTTAATTTATATAAGTTTCTACTGAGTAAGTATATATACTTATGTGTAAATAATTTCACTTCTCTTAAAAGCTAATACAAAAACATTTATAAAATTACTGTTATAAAATGTTAATTTAGTTTCCTTTATTTTCCCCAGCTTAAAAGTTTATTAACAAACCTTACGTTAATTTTTGGTTACATTAAAAACCATATACTATAGGTTATTCTTATGAAAAACTCATAAACACAATTTTTAAAACCTTTTACCATTGCCCAAAAATTCTCAAATTTAATATACAGTAACTATAACATTTTAGACATATTATAAAAATTTTATTTCATAAAAATATCTTTTTAATTTAGCCAAATAATTCCAGAAAACCCGTAACTTGTAAAAATCATAACTTATGTTTAAAAACACCAAAACCATAATAATTTACATCAAAATAAACTAAATTAGATAAGAAATCTATGGTTAAAATTTCAAGTCAAAATACATTCGGGAAGATATTTAAATTAACCCAACAAGTTAGGACTATTTACTGGAATTTATAAAAACCTTTATAAACTTATTCTGGAATGTTTTAATCTCGGCCGTCCAATCTTTTAAAACGAGATCGGACGGCCCCTGTACTCCGAGTTCATCAGCGAAGATAATAAGCAGGTCGAGTACTAATTCACGGATATCTCCTAATCTAAAGAACGAAATCGAGTGATTCTTGTTTCTATGGATTCGAAATCGAATTCCGGTTCTATTGATGTCAATTTCCCCAATTATAATGCAGTATTCACCAAGTTTCGAATTCGATTCGAAGGTTAGGGTTTATTTCGGTACAGAGTACAATTCGATCACAATTCTCACAAATTCTCCTAACCTAACACATAATTGACTAAATTGGAACATGGGTTAGGTTGAAAACATGACTACGAACAGCAATATCGGAGCAATTTGATCGGAGACTCACCGGATTGTGCGAATTGTGTGAATTCAGATTCGGAAAACTGGAAAAAAATATGAACTTTGAGAAGTTCGTGGTGCCAACTTCGAAGATCTATAACTAGCAGTACAAAACGAGTTAGGCTATGAGTAAGGTCTCATTGGAAAGAGCAAACTTAGATCTACGTATTGATAGCAAGAACTAAACCTAACTCACACCATACAGAAAGATATTGAAGTCGCAAATCACGAGTTTACCTCTCTGTTTCGGTATGATTTTATGTGCTGGTGAAACCGAAACTTTAGACACCTTTCCCTTCCAATCGGTTGAGAATTGGCTTAGACCATAAACATGAAAGTTTTAGAGGAATTATAGTTCTTCAAAACGAGCTAAAGAACATGGAATTTGGATGAGTAACGAAGAAGTTATGGCTGATCGAATTTACCTGATTCGAAGAGGAAACTGGAATTGCAGTTTTCAGTTTTTGCAGGGTGGCTACTTTGACTCGATTTTCCGGTTGATTCAGAATGAGTTAGGGTTTGTATGAGTTATATTTGTTTAGAGGGAATGTAGAGAAGACACAGGAAGACAGCATTGAAAAATATGGAGAGATGAATGAGATATAGCTGTCTAAAGTTAGGGCAAAGTATTGAATTCTGTTATCGAAATTCAGGGAATCCAGAATCGTTTAAGTCCTGGCGCCTGTGAGCTTGACACGTGGCAACTTTCAAATTTTTGATTCAAAACTTCAATCTAGCATAACTTTGGCTAGGATGATCTGTTTTTGACGTTCTTTTTATCGATCTTCATGGTTTGCCATAACCTATTTATTGGTATAGGTTTCATGGCCTGGTTTGACCATTCTCAAAAAGTCAACTCTAGCAAGGCTTAATAAGCTTTAAGGTTTCTAGAATTTTATATTGACTTTTATGTTTCAAAACAATGTTCCAACACTTCCTAAAATCTTTATAATATAATTGGAGTGTTTAGAAATTTCCCAAGATTTATTGACATATAAATCTTATTATTAAATTCATAATACTATATAATATATATATAATTTAGGGTTAAATAGGAGAAAACCCCTAAATAAATTTCACAATTCCATATAATAATTTAATATTCATAATTCCATATAATAATTTAATACTTAATAGTATTATTAAAGGTTTAATAAAAGAAATCCCCTAAATTAATTTAAATTAATTTAGGGGTACTTCAATTGGGGGGTGTGCACACTTAAGGATTTAGTGGCTTGGTTGGATTCCCAGCTGTGTGTGGGGGTCCGGGTTACAGCTGCGCGTTGTACCCAAAGAGAAAGTAAAGTTGTTTTGTCCTGGCTGTGCGTTGGGACAAGGAAGATAATTAAAATAATCTGACTAATATATTTTTGGGTTACTAAAGAAATCCAATGTGAAGTATTTTAAAGTTATGATAATTTTGCTGTTGTGTGTTAATATTGTTGAAATGTGTTGTATGTTGTGTGGTTATATTGTTAAAAAATGATTTCTAAAGAGAAAATGATTTTTACGTGGTGAAGTGGTAGCTTACTCAGTTTTTCTGACTTTATCGTGGCCCTTTCTATGTTTGTTTGGATTTCTGCCACAGGTACTGATGAAGTCCTTGGGGTTTGGGAAGGCGACTCCACATAGGCTAGTTATTTGTTAATGAATTTTATTTTAGACTTTAAGACTTGTGCGTTTTTGAGAAAATGTTAATATGGACATTGGATTTTCTTGTCAAAAATAATGAATTGGTTATTTAGTTAATTGTTTAGGCTTCACACTCGTTCCTTTGCGAGTGTGGCAGTAATACGCCGGATTAGGTTTTGTTTCCGCTGCTTATCAATATAAAACTTGAATTGTAAAAAAAATTGACTTAATAAAATGTTAGAAAATCCGGGGTGTTACACTTGCTGCCATCCAGAGAGCGGATCAAGTGTAGTAAGCAGTGCAAGAATTTGAGCATACACATCAAGGGAGTAGACTTCCTTCTGGATGCCATAGTCTTCCCTGGCATAGGGTTCGACATAATTGTGGGCATGGACACGCTACAGCGGTACCGAGGCAGACTACACTGTGCAGAGCATCGTCTCCTCCTGAAGTCAGCTATAGGGATCACCGTGTCATACCGAATGCAACCCAAACAGCCGACTGTGAAGGTTGTATCGGCTTTATCCCTGATGAAGGAGGTGTCCACGGGCGCTACCGCCTACTACTGTCATGCCCAAGATTTGAGGCCGGTCCGAAGTTCCAGAGCGATGTTCCCATAGTGTCGGAGTACCCCGACGTTTTTCCAAAGGAGCTACCTGGACTACCACCACTGAGAGAGGTTGAATTCAATATTGACCTCATACCTGGCACGGGACCGATTGCTAAGGCTCCCTACCGGATGGGCCCTGCAGAGATGGTTGAGTTGAAGAAGCAGCTGCAGGAGCTACTAGATAAGGGTTTCATCAGACCCAGTGTCTCACCTTGGGGTGCTCCAGTGCTATTTGTCAAGAAGAAGGACGGGAGTTTGAGACTTTGCATCGACTATAGGGAGCTGAACAATGTCACGATCAAGAACAAGTACCCACTGCCCAGGATCGATGACTTGTTCGACCAGCTGAGGGGAGCTAAGGTGTTCTCCAAGATTGATCTGCGTTCCGGATATCATCAGATAGCTGTACCTGAGTCAGATATAGAGAAGACAGCCTTCCGGACCAGATACGGCCACTACGAGTTCACAGTGATGCCGTTTGGACTGACCAATGCACCCGCGAGATTCATGGACCTGATGCAGAGAGTCTTCCAAGCCCAGTTGGATAAGTCAGTAGTCATGTTCATAGACGACATCTTGGTATTCTCCAAGAGTCGGGAGGAACACGAGCAGCATTTAAGGACAGTCTTGGAGACTCTGAGAGAGAAGAAGTTATATGCCAAGTTCAGCAAGTGTGTATTCTGGCTGGACAAGGTGTCATTTCTTGGACATGTGATCTCAGCTGAGGGAGTTTCAGTAGACCCAGCTAAGATTGAGGCAGTGAAGAGCTGGCATAGACCTCGCACTATGACAGAGGTGAGGAGTTTCCTTGGGTTGGATGGCTACTATAGACGCTTTGTGAAGGACTTCTCCAGGCTAGCCAAGCCCTTGACCTCCCTGATGAAGAAGGACAGCCCATTTGTGTGGACAGAGGCTTGTGAGGTCTCCTTTCAGGCGCTGAAGGACGCCTTGACCACAGCTCCAGTATTAGTGATCCCTGAGGGGAATGAGGGATACGAGGTGTATTGTGATGCTTCAGGCAGAGGGATTGGTGGGGTACTGATGCAGAATGGTAAAGTAGTTGCGTACGCTTCTCGACAGCTGAAGAAGCACGAAGAAAATTACCCCACACACGACCTTGAGCTCCTCGCCATAGTCTTTGAAATACCCCGAACTTAAATATGGTGATTAGAATATTTTAATATGGTATTTAAGGGCCTAATAGTGGCTAAGTAATTTTGGTAAGGAAAATAAATCCAAAAGAAATGAGAAAACGCTTAGAAAGCGGAAAACGCTAAAATAAGCGTTAAATAACCAAAGGAGGTACGAGACCTCGGTTAGAGTATTATGAGGATTCCTAAGGCTTATTCATGCCTAATTAGTATACGAGAATTATTCCCGAAGAAACCGGATCCAAATAAGGTATTAAAACGCTAAAAGAGCTTTAGCGCACGTTTTTCGAGGAAACCCGAAAACGTGTTTTTAAGTGGTCAAACGAACCCGTAAAAATTATAAATCATTAAATAATTATTATTAAGCAGGAACGGGAGCTTAATAACCGATAAAAATAGAGAAACGAGGAAATTCCGGAAAACGGGCCCGGTTAGTGAATAGTATTAAAACCGGGTAAAATAACGAGCGTTTTCTGTAAAAGACGAAAAACGCTCCAGCTAGTATAATAGTGGGGGCCGGTGTTTAATAGTGTAAACAGCTCTCCTTCTCACACACACACACAAGTAACAAATAAATAAATAAAAAGCAAAAAGGTAAAAGTACAAAAGTAAAAACTTTACTCTCTTTCCTCACTTTTCCTTATCTCTCTCCTACCCTTCTCCTTCCTCATCGATTTCTCTCTCATCCCCCCCCCTTGGCTGGCGATTTTGAGAAGCTTCAACACCTCCCATGGCTTCTCTTCTTTCTCCTCATGCTCTAGCTCCATTTGAGCTCCAAATGTAAAATAAAATACATATTTGAACCCCCCTCTCCAAGCTCTACATTTCTATCTTTTCAAAATCCGAAAATGAGCAACTTCATCTCCATAGGGTTTCCCCATTTGAAGAGAAAAGCACACCATTGTGAAGCTTGGAGTCTCCCCTTTCCAACAAGGTAAAAATCTCCATGAAAGGCCTCATTTTTCTCTATCTCTTTGGTATGGCCGATTTTGCCTCTCTCTCTTACCTTGTTTTTCTCTTCCTTGTTTGAGCTTGGTTCAACTCTCCAATGGTGGAGGAACTCTCCTTTGTATTCAAGGCTTAAAAACCTCTCTTGAAACTCCAAGGTAAAACCCTAACTTGTGGTAATTTAAACCCTTCATTTAATTAGTGGTGTTATAAGGGGTTAGAAGTTTAATTATATTCTCCTTATGTAATTTGGGTGTTGGGATGGAGTTTGGTAACTCCATCCCCCACAAAACCGATTTGGACAAGAAAGAAAGGAAGAGGAGGAATGGAAAAGAAATGAAGGAATCAAAAGCTCAAGGTAAGAGCTCCTTCTTAATGCTTAAATTTAATGCATTAGCGTAATGGGAATGGGTAAACAAGTAAAAGAGCCTAAACTATTGTAACGGTATTGTAGTTTGTAGAAGTTTTAGTATTTGTGAGTAAGTATGTGAATGGTAGGCCTTGAAGGCAAGTAAATTGTGTATGAGTATTAGTATTGTTGATTAAGGGAGTATTGATGTATTAAGATTGCCTTGTATTGCTGGTAGGACCCTTGAATGGGTGTGGCTAGAATATGAATGAATTTGATGGAAAAGTATGTATGTGGAGAAGCTAGAATTGTAGGTAAACTATGGCAAAATTTTGGTAGGAAATTGTGCATTAAAGAATGACTTGGTGAATGGGAGAACCAAGGTGTGTAATGGATTTAGTAAAGGTGTTTAATGACCATGGGATGGTATTTGTGGTATGAGAGTATTAGGATGTAAAATCAGTAGCAAGAGAGGTACCAAAATGCATTGTGGAACTAGGAAGGAATTGGTGTGCAGGATTTTGTAAAATGAGTGTTGGAACTTGAGTGTAAGTAGTGTAATGGCTTGGAAATGAATTGGCATGGTAAGGAGAGGTATTTAGAATGCTAGGAATGGCATTGATTGAGGAAGTATTGGATGGGAGAGTTGAATTGTAAAATCTGTAGCATAGGTGTAACAAAAACTGTTACATGTGTTGTAGAAGAAGTAAGAAAATTGTGTAAGTTGTTTGATGGATTTAGTAATGGACTTGGCGGATGAAATAAGGTGATTTAGAGGGCTTAATTAGTGCTAAATTATGTGGGGAAGTATTGGTAAAGATTGGGAAAGAAATGGGTAAAGAAGGGAATTGAAAACAGATTTTAAAACTGAAGTACTGGGCCGGACCGGACTTGCGACCGGACTTGCAAGTTCGGTCGAGCCCAGAATCACAAAGACGGAAACCTTCTGGAATAGACCGGACTTGCGATCGGACATGCAAGTTCGGTCGGACCAGAAAATTTCCCCGTCTGAAACCTTCTGGAATAGACCGGACTTGCGACCGAACATGTAAGTTCGGTCGGCCAGAAAAATTCCATAATGAAACCTTCTGGAATGGACCTGACTTGCAAGTTCGGTCGAGCCAGAAAATTTCCCGTAATGATATCTACTGGAATGGACCGGACTTGCGACCGACCTTGCAAGTCCGGTCGAGTAAAAAAAACATATGATTATAGTTATCATATATATATATATACCTATACACATATGTGCATATGTATGTAATGGTACACCATCAATGAGATAATAATGGTGAGAAAGTAAGTACATGAGAAGGAAAACAAGTATGAAAAGTAATTAAGAAAAATGAGAGTATAAGAACATTAAGAACACCGGGATAACGGGGTAAGTACGGGAGTAGTAATTATTTGTGTATCGAAAGAGTATAGTAATAATAATAATGTTGGAACATTATCAGTGGAACAAGTGTGCACCAAGGAACGAGGGGACACATGGTAGAGCTAACCCCGGTGAAAGGTATGATTTTCTCATGCCCCGTATGCTAACCGAGTTACGTTGATTTGTGTGCTGTATGCCGGCTAATCAAGATTAAAGCATGAAAACGGTATATTGCCTTTCATTGTATGTCTTGATGTATGTTGTGTGAGCTAACCTTCTTGATTGATTGAGTGGCTTCACTTAGTGCATAGATCGACTCATAGATGAGTCTTGATTGCGTAGATACTCATAGTAAGAGTCGTATCGTGTAGTAATGGAACCGTAACAACGCACTAACTAACGAATCAACAAACGATAACGCAACCCAAAGAACTCACTAGAACGTGAGAGAGTGTACGGGAGTAATAACCTCCCGATAACGGTAGGAGAACCGAAATGAGTAATCCACAAACAACAATTAGTGGAAGTAAGTAAGTAACCTCTATTAGAGGAATTATTCTTGGTGCAAGACACGAACCATGAGAGTAGTAAAGAATGATGAGGGATCTCCAAACCCTTAGCAATTAGTCGACCCATTATGAGAGGACCCGACTGATGTAAGTATGCCCCGAACATGAGAGTGTTCGACACGTTGGGGAAACCCTTAAATCTGAGGATACTAGACGGTGGTAATTCCCTAAGCTAGTGGAGGTTATCGAGAGAGATACTTCTAGGCTAATCCATGAGATTGTATTATACTCTGAGAGAAGAGCGTTGGGGAATTGAGTAGTCCGGTAAAAACGGACATTTGCGTATTTGAGGAGCTAAGCGTATAGCCCTCGTATTGTAGGTCCGGTGGCGAGTCTTGTGTATGACTCCACCCGGTGGCCAAAGAAATGAGTATCGAGCATTGCGTATGTATGAGTAAAGTAATGGGTATTGAGTAAGAAGCGAGTATGAGTATGTAATGAGTACCGAGTTTCGAGTATGTAAGAGTAAGTACTGAGTATTGAGTACATATGAGTAAGTATGGAGAATTGAGTAGTGAGTATGCACAAGTATGGCAATGAGTACAGAGTAAGGATCGTGTGCGAGTAAGGTATTGAACATGGAGTGATGAGTATGCAAGAGTAAGGAGTAGGTATGAGTAGAGTAGCGAATATCGAACGCAGTACGAAGAGTAATGAATGAATAACAAATACGAATGGTTGACTATCGAATTGTCTTCCTTAGTAAGCATTGAACTTGTATGTGTATGTAGGTATTGTTGTTGTATTGTTGTAGCATGAGTATGTATGTATGCATGTAAAATGAACTCCATGTATATCCGACCCAAAGTAGTCGATGTACCGCGGTTAGCACGCGGTATATGCGAAATTCATATTCAGCGTAAGCTGACCCCCGCGGGGGAACGTTTTTAGTGTGCAGGTACTCGAAGCTGACCACCGTTCGAGAGAGTAGGACGGGGACTGCTATGTAAGCATGGGTAGTCGTATAATAGGGATTGTATTTGTAATGTATTGGGAAATTGGAAGTTCTAAACTGTATCGGTAATTTAAGGATCGTAGTAGACTCGGTATAGTATTGTATTGGAGTTGTAATCGAATTATGGTTGAGTATGCAATGGGAAGTATTGTATTGTGTAGAGTACTCGGTATGTTCATATTCATCAGGCCGATAGTATGTAGTATTGTAACTCGCCTTGTTAGTCACGTGGGTGACTAACGGCATTGTACACCCGCCGTTGTGTATGGAGTATCCGCTGCGAAGGTAAGTATTGTACAGTAATGATGGAATTAGCGGTAGGGGTGTTACAAAAAGTGGTATCAGAGCGAAGTATCGCTCTGATGGATGAAATACCGAGTTTAGGAAAATACCGAGTTAGGAATTGGAGTCTTGGGGCTAAGGGTTGAGTGTTAGCGTGTGAGATACGCTAGTTGGGAACTTTCGCGTGAACCAGAAACCTACAACAACCATACCCCGCCCTCCGCAACCTACGGTATTAAGTTGGGAGAAGAACGCCAGAGAGATGGAAAGACCCCTCACACTCGGGTAAAACCCGATCTGGCAGTTGCAAAACGAACCTTATTAGAAAAGAACCTGTCTTACGGTAGAGTCCAAGAACTGGAAGTCCCGAAGACGGTTTCCGTTAAATGACAAGGACCACACTTAATGGTGGAGAAATGAAGATCATGAACACAAGGATAATGGAATTTATGGCACCATGGGGCGACATGCTTCGCAGTCGCGAGAACCATGAGTAGCCAACAAGAAGAAGAAACACAATCGCACAGTGAAGCAAGGAAGATAGAGTAACGAACCCTAGACCAAAGAGTCTACGGGCTATAATAATTGATAATATCAGCAACGGGATACAAACCGACTAAGGAATTAGTCGAGGTGGGATTAATACCAAACCTACATGCCAAGAGACTATAATAACTGAACAAACATGGTTTGGATAACTATGGAAGTATTCATAAAACTTACACCTATAGGACCACAACATGGTTCCTAAGGATAAGTCAAGTCTTGTTAACCATAGTGAAGGTGCGAGACACACGGATTGACGACAATCATGTCAAGTATACTGAGAAGCGACTCAGGAGATTGATCATCAAAATCAAAAGATCAAAGGAAGACCTAACAAGACCACTAGATGTGGATGGAAACGATACCGTAACCGGTATACGTTAACCGAAAAACAACCTACCCGTGCACTTGCAGCAACTACAAGACAGTTGGAAGACTTCTAATGACCAACAAGTACCTACTAAAGTACCACCATGAGGATTGAAGCACATATAGGATCACCAATCCTAAGGATTTTAAATAACGAAACCTTGGAAAGGCCTAACGGCCCGACCAATGTATTAAGAGTATACCGGTCAGCATGGAGCTGAACTTGGTCAAGACCTCCATCATGGCAACGCTATGAAGAACTACTTTCCACACCGAACTGTTATTTCGAAACTCAAATTTTGCTTTCAAAACCACAAACCCTTCTTTTAAAACTTTGGATTTTTAAAACCAAACCAACGGAATTACGGTGAGTATCATGGGATGATACGAGAGGAGTCGACAATAGAATACTTCACCTAGGCGTGTGACGAACACTACTAGTTGTACCCAATTACGGACTGTGGGACGACCGCACTCCGAAGGGCTTGCGGGCCTGACAGATAGTTGGGTAGTGGTAACGTGCCAAGAAGGTACCCCACGTATGTATACATGTAGTGTACGAAACACGGGAAGTAGTCAACTCCGTTCTACGGACCATAAGTAAATACCAAACAACACAGATGGATACCTCCATAGCGAAAAGGGAACTCAGATAAGCTTACAGGCTAAGGAGTCAGAAATAAATCACCCAGGAAAAATAAATATAGAAAACCATTAGGAGTTAAAAGTGCGAGGAGCACTAACAAAGGAATAAGACATTGGGTGCGTCTCGAAGATAGTGAAGTAAAGTATAATGGGAATACCCAGTCTAAACACTATAGGGCAAACGCCTAACATTGACACTTCAGTGTTCAATGAACGGGATGGAATTCCCAGAACAACTACCACAAACACACAGGGTAATCATATAAGATACCAAGGAATACCATTCATCACTGAAGGGAATACCAAACCCGTTATAACATAAGGAAAAACATCAATGGTCTACCCTAAGAACGGGAGACGTTATAACCCTCAACGGATGACTTAGATCCAGAGCCGCAAGGTGGGATAACAAACTGAACATACTCATAAATGTCAGCCAGATGCTACCATATAATCGGTACTACCCAGGAGCAATCCATAAAGGGTATCAAGTCAACACAGTTGAATGAAATATCGTGGTAAGAACACCACAATTGGAACGAACATACGGTTAGAACACCAAAGGGATCCCACTTGACAGGGGATACCCCAAAGCAATAAATGGTATCGATCAATACCAGGATACAAAAGGGCCTCCAACGAACGGAAGCGTGATGCAACGATATTATTAGGGAGCCCAGTATCACCTCCAAGCCCAGCGATGGCTTACAGAGAAGTAACCACTCGGGAACGACCTATGATGAGCAGAGCTCTAGGCAATATGGCTAGTAGGCCATGAAACTATTACCACACACAACCCGACGGTTGCAAAACCCACTGTGAACCATATGGAAAGCTGTAAAGGACGGCACCGATGAAAGAGTAACAATCGATGAATGAGGACGCCCCTCATAAATGTGAAACCGCAAGAGCGGTGAACGCATGGATCCCAAGAAGGGGATACCATCAGTCACTGTCGAGAAATATATCCCTTTCAGAACTACTAATGTAGTTAAGCTTGAGCATACAATGATTGCCAAGCAATGTGCAATAAGCTTCAACAGCGATTGTTGACGACCAAGAAGTAACCGGTTAGAAAACCAATGATGCGCAGGGAGCTCAGAAAAATAAAGGAATACCATATTCTGTATTTGCCAAATACATGGGGAACCATTGTATAGGCGACAGAAATGCATGAGCTGAAGCTAGCAACAGCGGAGGCCATGCAAACCAATACTCTAGAATCAGTAAGAAAATGGTGCGCAGCAGGCCACCAATGTATGTGAATAATCACCCGATGCTACGAAGTAGTTAATACAAGATGGTAGACAGACCGAGCAACAAGCCAGGAGTCTACACCAAATAATGAAGCACCACCGAAAAGAGTAACGATCAGTCCTATTGCGATCTCATAAGAGAGTTACTGCCAAGGGTTCACGCCTCTGCACTCTGTAGGACTGAGTGTTTTGGTATGGCACTTGTGTAGTCAATGATCTAGTGGGATGGCTAGGAATATGGAAAATGTAAGTAGTGGTAAATTCTTCCTTTCACCAGTAAACATGGCATAAACCAGTCAAACAAAAGCTTAGAAACAAGTTGTGCGGGCTAAGGCCAAAGAAGCACGAAGAGTGTGAAACACACCAACAATCACAAGAAGTGAATTCCATAGGAATAAAGGTGAAAGGAGACTTAAGAAAGTCACAAGGACCGACGCATTGAGAATGCGAGGTCATACAAGTAAAAAGCACTTGCAATGAACTAGAGGAACTGGTGTAATTCAGAAGCTACTAACAGTAGAGGAAGCACTACAACTAAGTAGTGACTTAACCTCAACCGACAATAAGTCGGAGAAACCAAGTGAATGATCACTACAAAACATAACAGTATGTATATAGATTGCCAGAGAGCTGGTTATGAATCTAAAACTCAGCGAGTTTGAGCACGGTAAGAGGACACCACACTTGGTCAATAAACCTTATTCCCACAATAAGAGGGATAAAAAGGTGATGTGTAACACGTTTAAGATAACAAGAAGGGCGAATAACCCAAGTTATCAGGGTCGCGCAGCAGAAGCTAGTGGGCCCAAAATTCTAAGTGAAAGACACCTAGTGAATAAAAGGGTAATCATCAATGCCTGAAAGCCATTTAGGCTAGAACCGAACCCGGTTAAGAGTTAAATAACTCCGATGAAAATTCTTGATGCAGGGACTAACCAGTAATACGGTTAAGACCCGTTGATCAAGGAACAGTGTATAATAGACCGCATGGAAGCTGAACCACTCCATGACGGCTGAATGCCTTCGACCAATGTTCAATGTTAACACATGGTAGATTACGTGGGCGTAATAGGGGGTAGAGCGAAAACCGCGAAATGTATGTTTTACGTGATAGGTGCGTAAACTACAATGCGCATAGCGCAAAAGGATTTGTTTTAATGATTGATACTTATGTTACATAAACATTTGTATTCACTCATTGTGTAATTGTGGTAAGTTGGGAAGTAAGTATAGGAAAAGGAGTAGAGAAACTCCAGGGGAATGAGGACCCCAATTGGTAATAGTATGAGGAACGAGTATGTATGGGAGACTTGAGGAGTACAAATCGGTATGGAACCGATGTATGTAATGAGTATGAATCGGTGTACAACCGATGTATTTTATGAGTATAAATTGGAGTATAGTAAACTAATGGGATATTACACCCATGAATTCCTTAAGTATAGTAGTTGGAGACGATGTAGTAGTGATGAAATGATTAGTAGTAATAAGTGAATCATATAAATTGGAATGTATGTGCATGATTATGAGTAGCAAGATTAAAAGATCGAAAATGAAATAATGTTTGGCGAGCTGTCTGTTTGTATTGAGGTGGAAGTGGAACTTGATTTGCTAGCGATCAGGGAAGCCGAACACAAATTAGGGTGGAAGGATAATTCAACACCAATGCTGATCACATTGGGGTTGAAGGACTCTGGAAGCTCCCTTAAGTGGTCATAGAAACAACACTAGTAATAGGTATAATCATTATAAATGGTATTGGGAGATGTATGCAAGTTTTCAAATGAATTTCCAAAACTAATTTGGTACAATGTTTTCTACAAACTTGAGAATGAGGATCGTTTGAAACCGCTCCCACGGGCGCTAGTGGATCTTCCATGCCTAGGCACGGGTATCCGGTCGAAACCATAGGAGGATAGCTAGTTTTGAGTCGGTGGGAGTGTTGATTAGTTTTGAAACCACTACACCGGTTACGTAACAGTGTGTGTTTTGTATTTTCCAAGGGCACTGGGGCAGCGTAGTCCCGAGTAAGTATGAGTAAGTATGAGTAAAGTATGAGTAAGTATATATAGTGCCTGAGGATCTCTATATGTGCAAATGAATTTGATCAGAACCAAAGGACCGTAGAGCCAGAAAGTGTAAGTGCTCAAGTCATGACGGCCGTGAACCAGAAAGCGTAAGTGTTCAAACGTGACCGGTACCTGAGGGATCACTCGCCATTGGGGGAGGATTGTACCTAATTGTCTGCGGATGGACCCCCTTGGAGAGAAGTAAAACGGATATTTTTGATTGCTATGCATGCAGTGACATGCTGTTTGGATGCGTAGTATGCATCATGTCAGACATTTGGAGTTTGACAAGCTATATGTAGGGGTCATAACCTTAGCATAGAGTATATGTACGAGTAACAGTATTAGATTCACCAACTTTGAGGGCAAAGTTCTTTAAGGGGGTAGATTGAAATACCCTGAACTTAAATATGGTGATTAGAATATTTTAATATGGTATTTAAGGGCCTAATAGTGCCTAAGTAATTTTGGTAAGGAAAATAAATCCAAAAAAAATGAGAAAACGCTTAGAAAGCGGAAAACGCTAAAATAAGCGTTAAATAACCAAAGGAGGTACGAGACCTCGGTTAGAGTATTATGAGGATTCCTAAGGCTTATTCATGCCTAATTAGTATACAGGAATGATTCCCGAAGAAACCGGATCCAAATAAGGTATTAAAACGCTAAAAGAGCTTTAGCGCACGTTTTTCGAGAAAACACGAAAACGTGATTTTAAGTGGTCAAACGAACCCATAAAAATTATAAATCATTTAATAATTATTATTAAGCAGGAACGGGAGCTTAATAACCGATAAAAATAGAGAAACGAGGAAATTCCGGAAAATGGGCCCGGTTAGTGAATAGTATTAAAACCGGGTAAAATAACAAGCGTTTTCTGTAAAAGACGAAAAACGCTCCAGCTAGTATAATAGTGGGGGCCGGTGTTTACTAGTGTAAACAGCTCTCCTTCTCACACACACACAAGTAACAAATAAATAAATCAAAAGCAAAAAGGTAAAAGTACAAAAGTAAAAACTTTACTCTCTTTCCTCACTTTTCCTTATCTCTCTCCTACCCTTCTCCTTCCTCGCCGATTTCTCTCTCATCCCCCCCCTTGGCTGGTGATTTTGAGAAGCTTCAACACCTCCCATGGCTTCTCTTCTTTCTCCTCATGCTCTAGCTCCATTTGAGCTCCAAATGTAAAATAAAATACATATTTGAACCCCCCTCTCCAAGCTCTACATTTCTATCTTTTCAAAATCCAAAAATGAGCAACTTCATCTCCATGGGTTTTCCCCATTTGAAGAGAAAAGCACACCATTGTGAAGCTTGGAGTCTCCCCTTTCCAACAAGGTAAAAATCTCCATGAAAGGCCTCATTTTTCTCCATCTCTTTGGTATGGCCGATTTTGCCTCTCTCTCTTACCTTGTTTTTCTCTTCCTTATTTGAGCTTGGTTCAACTCTCCAATGGTGGAGGAACTCTCCTTTGTATTCAAGGCTTAAAAACCTCTCTTGAAACTCCAAGGTAAAACCCTAACTTGTGGTAATTTAAACCCTTCATTTAATTAGTGGTGTTATAAGGGGTTAGAAGTTTAATTATATTCTCCTTATGTAATTTGGGTGTTGGGATGGAGTTTGGTAACTCCATCCCCCACAAAACCGATTTGGACAAGAAAGAAAGGAAGAAGAGGAATGGAAAAGAAATGAAGGAATCAAAAGCTCAAGGTAAGAGCTCCTTCTTAATGCTTAAATTTAATGCATTAGTGTAATGGGAATGGGTAAACAAGTAAAAGAACCTAAACTATTGTAACAGTATTGTAGTAGGTAGAAGTTTTAGTATTTGTGAGTAAGTATGTGAATGGTAGGCCTTGAAGGCAAGTAAATTGTGTATGAGTATTAGTATTGTTGATTAAGGGAGTATTAATGTATTAAGATTGCCTTGTATTGCTGGTAGGACCCTTGTATGGGTGTGGCTAGAATAGGAATGAATTTGATGGAAAAGTATGTATGTGGAGAAGCTAGAATTGTAGGTAAACTATGGCAAAATTTTGGTAGGAAATTGTGCATTAAAGAATGACTTGGTGAATGGGAGAACCAAGGTGTGTAATGGATTTAGTAAAGGTGTTTAATGACCATGGGATGGTATTTGTGGTATGAGAGTATTAGGATGTAAAATCTGTAGCAAGAGAGGTACCAAAATGCATTGTGGAACTAGGAAGGAATTGGTGTGCAGGATTTTGTAAAATGAGTGTTGGAACTTGAGTGTAAGTAGTGTAATGGCTTGGAAATGAATTGGCATGGTAATGAGAGGTATTTAGAATGCTAGGAATGGCATTGATTGAGGAAGTATTGGATGGGAGAGTTGAATTGTAAAATCTGTAGCATAGGTGTAACAAAAACTGTTACATGTGTTGTAGAAGAAGTAAGAAAATTGTGTAAGTTGTTTGATGGATTTAGTAATGGATTTGGAGGATGAAATAAGGTGATTTAGAGGGCTTAATTAGTGCTAAATCATGTGGGGAAGTATTGGTAAAGATTGGGAAAGAAATGGGTAAAGAAGGGAATTGAAAACAGATTTTAAAACTGAAGTACTGGGTCGGACCGGACTTGCGACCGGACTTGCAAGTTCGGTCGAGCCCAGAATCACAAAGACGGAAACCTTCTGGAATAGACCGGACTTGCGACCGGACATGCAAGTTCGGTCGGACCAGAAAATTTCCCCGTCTGAAACCTTCTGGAATAGACCGGACTTGCGACCGGACATGCAAGTTCGGTCGGCCAAAAAAATTCCATAATGAAACCTTCTGGAATGGACCGGACTTGCAAGTTCGGTCGAGCCAGAAAATTTCCCGTAATGATAGCTACTGGAATGGACCGGACTTGCGACCGACCTTGCAAGTCCGGTAGAGTCAAAAAAAAAACATATGATTATAGTTATATATATATATATATATATAATATATATATATATATATATGCCTATACACATATATGCATATGTATGTAATGGTACACCATCAATGAGATAATAATGGTGAGAAAGTAAGTACATGAGAAGGAAAACAAGTATGAAAAGTAATTTAGAAAAATGAGAGTATAAGAACATTAAGAACACCGGGATAACGGGGTAAGTACGGGAGTAGTAATTATTTGTGTATCGAAAGTGTATAGTAATAATAATAATGTTGGAACATTATCAGTGGAACAAGTGTGCACCAAGGAACGAGGGGACACATGGTAGAGCTAACCCCGGTGAAAGGTATGATTTTCTCATGCCCCGTATGCTAACCGAGTTACGTTGATTTGTGTGCTGTATGCCGGCTAATCAAGATTAAAGCATGAAAACGGTTTATTGCCTTTCATTGTATGTCTTGATGTATGTTGTGTGAGCTAACCTTCTTGATTGATTGAGTGGCTTCACTTAGTGCGTAGATCGACTCATAGATGAGTCTTGATTGCGTAGATACTCGTAGTAAGAGTCGTATCGTGTAGTAATGGAACCGTAACAACGCACTAACTAACGAATCAACAAAAGATAACGCAACCCAAAGAACTAACTAGAACGTGAGAGAGTGTACGGGAGTAATAACCTACCGATAACGGTAGGAGAACCGAAATGAGTAATCCACAAACAACAATTAGTGGAAGTAAGTAAGTAACCTCTATTAGAGGAATTATTCTTGGTGCAAGACACGAACCATGAGAGTAGTAAAGAATGATGAGGGATCTCCAAACCCCTTAGCAATTAGTCGACCCATTATGAAAGGACCCGACTAATGTAAGTATGCCCTGGACATGAGAGTATTCGACACGTTGGGGAAACCCTTAAATCTGAGGATACTAGACGGTGGTAATTCCCTAAGCTAGTGGAGGTTATTGAGAGAGATACTTCTAGGCTAATCCATGAGATTGTAATATACTCTGAGAGAAGAGCGTTGGGGAATTGAGTTGTCCGGTAAAACGGACATTTGCGTATTTGAGGAGCTAAGCGTATAGCCCTCGTATTGTAGGTCCGGTGGCGAGTCTTGTGTATGACTCCACCCGGTGGCCAAAGAAATGAGTATCGAGCATTGCGTATGTATGAGTAAAGTAATGGGTATTGAGTAAGAAGCGAGTATGAGTATGTAATGAGTACCGAGTTTCGAGTATGTAAGAGTAAGTACTGAGTATTGAGTACATATGAGTAAGTATGGAGAATTGAGTAGTGAGTATGCACAAGTATGGCAACGAGTACAGAGTAAGGATCGTGTGCGAGTAAGGTATTGAACATGGAGTGATGAGTATGCAAGAGTAAGGAGTAGGTATGAGTAGAGTAGCGAATATCGAACGCAGTACGAAGAGTAATGAATGAATAACAAATACGAATGGTTGACTATCGAATTGTCTTCGTTAGTAAGCATTGAACTTGTATGTGTATGTAGGTATTGTTGTTGTATTGTTGTAGCATGAGTATGTATGCATGTAAAATGAACTCCATGTATATCCGACCCAAAGTAGTCGTTGTACCGCGGTTAGCACGCGGTATATGCGAAATTCATATTCAGCGTATGCTGACCCCCTCAGGGGAACGTTTTTAGTGTGCAGGTACTCGAAGCTGACCACCGTTCGAGAGAGTAGGACGGGGACTGCTATGTAAGCATGGGTAGTCGTATAATAGGGATTGTATTTGTAATGTATTGGGAAATTGGAAGTTCCAAACTGTATCGGTAATTTAAGGATCGTAGTAGACTCGGTATAGTATTGTATTGGGGTTGTAATCGAATTATGGTTGAGTATGCAATGGGAAGTATTGTATTGTGTAGAGTACTCGGTATGTTCATATTCATCAGGCCGATAGTATGTAGTATTGTAACTCGCCTTGTTAGTCACGTGGGTGACTAACGGTATTGTACACCCGCCGTTGTGTATGGAGTATCCGCTGCGGAGGTAAGTATTGTACAGTAATGATGGAATTAGCGGTAGGGGTGTTATAGTCTTCGCCTTGAAGATCTGGCGACATTACTTGTATGGAGCCACAGTACGGTTTATGACAGACCATAAGAGTCTGAAGTACATCTGGACTCAGAAGGAGCTGAACCTGAGACAACAACGATAGGTCGAGCTACTGGCTGATTATGACATCAACCTTCAGTACACGGAAGGTAAAGGGAATGTCGTGGCAAACGCTTTGAGCAGGAGAGTGTACTCACTCCTAGCTTTGACAGAGACGGCCATGATAGCTGAGGAGATATACGCAGCCCAGGATAGTGATGTATACATGTAGGGCGTCAAGCAAAAGTTAGCAAACGGTATGACTGATGGTCTGAAGTATGAGTACGAGTTAGACAGCGAGGGACACCTTCGAGTCAGAGGCAGACTCTACGTTCCTCAGGATGCGACAGAACTTCAGACCAGGATTCTCTCTGAGGCTCATTCCTCTGCATTATCAGTATACCCTGGAGCCACCAAGATGTACAAGGACTTGAAGCAGTTATTCTGGTGGAGCGGGATGAAGAGGGATGTAGCAGACTTCGTCTCCCGATGCCTCACCTATCAGAAGGTGAAGTTTGAGCATCGTTGACCAGGAGGCCAGATTCAGTCATTGCCAGTACCGTGCTGGAAGTTTGACGACATCAGCATGGACTTTGTGGTAGGTCTTCCTCCAGCTAGAGGCGGACTGAATTCTATTTGGGTGATAGTCGATAGGTTGACCAAGGCATCCAGGTTTATACCTATCAAGGACATATGGAAGGTGCCCAAGCTGGCTGAGGTGTTCACCACAAAGCACATCCGGTACCATGGGGTACCGAAGACGATTGTCTCCGACCGTGACACACGTTTCCTCAGTAGATTTTGGCGTCAGGTGCAGGAGGCGTTTGGTACTCAGCTACGCCTTAGCACAGCCTTTCACCCTCAGACTGATGGGCAGATCGAGAGGATGATTCAGACGCTGGAGGATATGCTACGAGCAGTTGCTCTAGACTATCAGGGAGTTGGGTAGAGCGTCTACACCTGGTGGAGTTCTCCTACAATAACTCCTACCACTCATCTATCGGCATGGCACCATTCCAGGCTCTGTATGGCAGGCCGTGCCGGACTCTCTTATCATGGAGTGACCCTACCGAGGCAGTCCTGATTGGGCCCGAGTATGTTCAGACTCTGCAGGATGACGTTAGAGTTATCCAGCAGCACATGAGGGCAGTGCAGTCTAGACAGAAATCCTATAGGGATCAGCGCACCAGGGAGCTCGAGTTTCAGTTGGGTGACATGGTTTTCTTTCGGGTGTCTCTGATGAGAGGGATATTCAGATTTGGGATGAGGGGGAAGCTAAGCCCTAAGTATGTCGGTCCGTACAGGATTACGGAGCGAGTGGGCCCCGTTGCTTACAGATTAGAGCTACCTGCGGAGTTAGGGAAGGTACACGATGTGTTTCATGTATCTCAGTTGAAGAAGTATATGCCTGACCCTTCTCACGTACTGCAACCAGAGAGATTGGAGATTGAGCCTACACTGAGGTATGAGGAGACTCCTATTCGGATCTTGGACACGAAGGTCCAAGAAATGAGAGACAGATCAGTCAAATTGGTGAAAGTTCTTTGGGAGCATCATGGGGTTGAGGAAGCTACTTGGGAGACTGAGGACTCCATGAGAGTAAAGTACCCACATCTGTTTACATGATATTCTGCTATCCTGATGTGATTCACGTTAATGGCGGTACGAGGGCGTACCTTAGCTCTTTTAAGGGGGATATACTGGCATACTCCTCCTTCGTTATCTCATCCGGATTATGCCTTGTTGCATTTTTAGTAGAGGGAGAACAGTATTAGTAGTGTGAGAGGTGTATGTATGTACGTAGTTTTACATTATGGCACGGTAGTTTGTCACGTTTGTGTTTTGTTTCAGTTTATATTTTGATTCAGTTTGATTTAATTTCGGTACTCTTGAGTGGATTGTTGAAATGGAAATAAAGGATTGGATTGGTATGGAATTTCATTGGAATTATTATTGTCTCAGCACACCTGAAGCGGTGTGAATGCCTATTAGTTGATTTTTAAACTTTGAGGCGAAGTTTCTTTTAAGGGGGATATACTGAAATACCCCTAAATTAATTTAAATTAATTTAGGGGATTTCTTTTATTAAATCTTAAATAATACTATTAAATATTAAACTATTATATGGAATTATGAATTTATTTAGGGGATTTCTCCTATTAACCCTAAAGAATACAATAAAATATTTAATTATTATATAGTATTATGAATTTAATAATAAGATTTTTAAGTCAATAAATCTTGGGAAAATTTATAAACACTCCAACTATATTATGAAGATTTTAGGAAGTGTTGGAACATTGTTTTGAAACATAAAAGTCAATATAAAATTCTAGGAACCCTAAAGCCTTTTAAGCCTTGCTAGGGTTGACTTTTTGAGAATGGTCAAACCAGGCCATGAAACCTATACCAATAAGTAGGTTATGGAAAACCATGAAGATCGATAAAAAGAACGTCAAAAACGGATCATCCTAGCCAAAGTTATGATCAAATGAAGTTTATAGCCAAAATTTTGAAAAAAAGCTGACGTGGCAAGGTTTGCTGACTCATCACGTGCCTCGGGATACGCGCCCAGTACTTAGTCGTTTCTATCTTCTAGATTTCCGGTAACAGAAATCAGTTTTGGCCCTAACTTGTGACCTTCATAACTTTCTCATCTTTTGGAATTTTTGAGTGTCGTTTTCTTTGTTGTCTTCTCCTACACTTCCTCTAAACAACCATAACTCACACTAACCCTAATTCATCCTAAATCAACCGTAAATTCAAGCCAAAGTAGCCACCCTGCAAAACCGAAACTGCAGTTTCCAGTTTTTCCTTCGAATCAGGTAACTTCGTCTTCTCATAACTTCTTCGTTTCTCAGCCAAATTCCATGTTCTTTAGCTCGTTTTGAAGAGCTATAATTCCTCTAAAACTTTCATGTTTATGGCCAAAGCCAATTCCCAACCATTTGGAAGAACGAGGTGTCTAAAGTTTAGGTTTCGTCATCACATAAAATCATAGTTTTCTTTCCAGAAAACGCAAGGTAAACTCGCAACTTCCAGCTTCGATTTCTTTCTGTGTAGTGCAAGTTAATGGTGAGTTCTTGCTATCATTGTGTAGAGTTAAGTTTCTTCTTTAGATTAAGCCCAATAACTAGTTCTAACTCGTTCTGTACTGTAAATTATAGCGTTGCAAAGTAGGCTACTCAATCGGGTTGTAAAGGGGGCGTTTTTCCAGAATCCGGTTTCGAGTTCATTCAATTCGCACAACTCCGGTAAGTTTCCGATCAATTGCTCCGTTTTTGTCAAACCTTGTCGTGTTTCCGACCTAACCCTACCACCAATTAAGCTTATTATGCTTCGTATATGTAGAATTTTGCAAAATCGAGTTCAAGAAACCGAAGAACCCTAACTTTCATAAACCAGAATCGTATTTGTTGAATACTGCATGATAGCTAGCGAAATTAGTATCATTAGAACCGGAATTTAATTTTGAAACCATAGAAACAAGAATCACTCAATTTGGTTCTGTAGATTGTGAGAAAATGTCGAATTAGTACTCGGGATCTGTTCTGGAATCGCTGAAGAACTCGGAAGTCTAGGGTCGTCCGATCGTAGTTAAAAGAAATGGACGGCCGAGATTAAAACGTTTCAGATTAGGTTTTTATAAATTCCAGTAAATAACCCAAACTTGTTGAATTAATTTAAATACCTTCCCGAATGTGTTTTGACTTGAAATTTTAACCATGGATTCCTTATTAAATCTAGTTTATTTTGATGTAAATTAATATGGTTTTTGAGTTTTTCAACGTAAGTTATGATTTTTGCAAGTTACGAGTTTCTAGAATTATTTGGCTAATTTAAAAAGATATTTTTATGAAATAAAAATTTTATAATATGTCTAAAATGTTATAGTTACTATATATTAAATTTGGGGATTTTTGGGCAATGGTAAATGGTTTTAAAAATTGTGTTTGTGAGTTTTTCATAAGAATAACTTATAATATATAGTTTTGAATGTAACCAAAAATTAAAGTATGGTTTGTTAATGAAATTTTTAAGCTGGGGAAAATATGGGAAACTAAATTAACATTTTATAACAGTAAGGTTATAAATGTTTGGGTATTAGCTTTTATGAGAAGTGAAATTATTTACATATATGTATATTGATAATTGTCCAAATGAGCATGTTTTATAGGTGTATTTCATATATAATATTAGCACTTTTCTTGCTCATTTCTCCACTTCGGTTAGTTTTCCTCTAGTTTATGTTTTATTGTTTATCTCACAAATTTATTGGTTTAACATGAGGAAAACCAAGCTGGAAGTAAAGTAGACAAAGAGACGAACACATAGACGCAAACGGCTCAGAAAACGGAGTCCAAACGAAGAATCTAGAGCCGGTCGAAGTTTGAAGAAAATAAGTCACGACAACAGGTTGCAACCGCCTGGCTTTGGGCGGACGCCAGGGCGGACTCAACCTTGTGCAACCGCCTCTACCAGGGCGGACGTGTGGGCGGTCAGGAATAGGCAACCGCCTAGATTGAGGCGGACTGGCAGGCGGACACCAACAGCAACCGCCTAATTGGACGCGGACAGGAGGCGGTCGTGACTAAAAATCACCCGCGAACAGTTTTCTTCCTCGCGCCAACTGTCTGCAACTTGTTACCATATCCATTACCAGTCGGCGCTTAATTTCCTCATGCGTGAACTCTGTCCCCTGCAATCAATGAAGCAATTTATGAGCTGCAATCAAATGCAATAAATGTTCTTCCACCGCCTCAATCAATTCCTCAACTTGCTCACGCGTCTGTCTATCTTCAGACCTTCGCTTCCTCTATATAAACCCACGAGCCTTCTGCTCAAAACACATCCACCACCCAATCAATCGATCCATGACCCAACTATACCACATATCACTCGTTCATCCCATTTCTCTTCTCCCGTCTTCTCCATTTTATTTATTTCCACATTCCACCACATCCACTCTAGTCCTACGTATACAAAATAGCAGAGCGAATACAGGAGTGACTACAGATGATTTCTATTACTCTTGTTTCTGTTTACCTATTTAATATGTTAGGCTAGAATATTCATACTCTGGGAATGGTTATTATGTGTTTGTATTAATTGTGCAATATGTTTTACTGGTTTTAATTTATATACGGTTTGTTACGATTAAAGGTTATCTCGTTCCTTTTTAATAAATGTCATGAGTTTATTAAATTGCTTTACTAAGTCTATTTTGATCAGACCGGTGATAAATAGACAGGTTAATTAAGGCGTAAATCTGTAGAATTCTTATTATGATTTAATGAGTTAGTATTTTCAGATGCAAATGTAATCCCTCAATACTCCTTTGTCGTCCACCAGTGGGTGCCTGAGTTTTCATCGGACCTTGCACAACTGGAACGAGTTCTTATGAGGCTATGACTTAGTCCTTAAGATAATTACAGGAATCTTGCCAAACTATTACATTAAACCAGTAGAGATAGCATAATTAAGCAAATAATATTAACCTGACCCAGAGTCCCGTCTAATTTATCTGTTAACTTAGTTTATTTTATCTTTTCTTTCTATTTATATTACAAGTCAATTAATCCCCCCTCTTGTGACACGCTTAGGTACTATAATATGTACATTAGTCCCACGGTTCGATATCCGGTCGCTTACAATTCACTATACTACCACGACCGGGATTTGTTTGCAGCCCGACGTTTATTTTGAGTTTTTAATTTCTTTCCTTTTATTTTTACACCAGTTTAACCACTCACGATATAAACGCTCTGCAAAATGGCGCCGTTGCCGGGGACTAGATTTATTCTAGTCCCTAAGCCCCGGATTATTCACTTGTTATATTAGAATATTTTGTTTATATTATTTTTGTTTGTTGTTTATATTAATTATCTTTTATATTTTGTCTATTTTATTTTGTTTATTGTTTATATTTAATTATCTTTTATAACTTATTATATTATTATATGTTTGTTTTCTAAATCTGTTGTTTTGTTTCAGTAACTACGTAATCGAAAAAAAAAACGAACAGGGGCGTGTCCGCCTTCTGTCCGCCTCAACTGACGCGGACGTCACTGCTGGTCCGCCTCCTCCTGTCCGCCTCTTTAGCCGCGGTTGTCCAAGTGGACGCCACACAGCCACGACCGCCCAAGACGACGCGGACGCCCGCGCGGACGTCCCTTGATTTAGAAAAAAAAAAACTCCGCGTTTCAATTCTGTTTTTCTCCAATCTGCTCCTACTTCTTCAATCTGTTTCTACTTCATTTTATATCTTGCTTATATTATTATTGTTTTTGTTATAATCCTTTTATTCTCTAATTTGTTTCAGTAGTTTCATTTTATAAACACAAAAAAAAAATCTGTACGTGGCAAATGGAACAGGTGTTCGAGCAAGAGTTTTGTTATTCTCAGAATTTATACTGCTCCATATGTGGGAGAGCTCATGATTATGAGGATTGTCTCATATTCCAAGAACAACTCTGGTTAGAAGATCAACCAGATTACCTGGAGAGACTCGCTCAACCAAAACAGCAACCGAAGAGCGAAATAATTCGTGAGGTAGAACAACACCCCACTACGGATGTAAGTTATTCTCTTCCCTCTACAATCGCCTACCGCCAGTTTCCATCCTTCTCTGTGCTCTATCCAGAAGATGAGGATACTTACATCCTCGGAAATGAAGAGAAGGAATTGTCATCACCTCCCGCCAAGATATCCAAACAAAACGCCACTATCACCTTCAAAGAATTCACTTTCTCTTAAGATGATATCAAACAGTGTTCTTTCTACGAGCCTCACCTACAAAAGGATGATGTTTACATCTGTAACACCCCAACCGCTAATCCTTCCATTATCCTCTAATCCTTCCCATAGTTGCCTTACTCGCAGCGGAATACTTACCTACTCCCGGCGGGTGATACAATGCCGTTAACCATCCAAGGTTAACAAGGCTACTACTACTTACCGTATCGGTTTGACGATTAGAATGAATACATACTACATACTTACAATACCAAATACTTACTTACATTTGATTACCGAGTATACCGAATATATGAATTACATTCCATGTCTACTTCCCAAAATGATGAGTTTATACAACTACTCCTTCCTAACCAATCAAGAATTCAATATCCCAAAAAGGTGTACCACATGGTACACCGGCTACCCAAAAGCTCTAGCCGTGTACAACTCGGTACACTATTCCAATTCCTACTAACTACTCCAAAAAGAATTACATGCGGCCCTTACTCTACCTTCACGCCTCGCGGGTACCTGTGGAGTAAAAACATCCCCCCTGGGGTCAGCTTACGCTGCATATGATAACCGCATACCCCGCGTACTAGCGAGGGTACGCCAACTATTTGGTCGGGTACATGCGGTTCGTTTCATTCATACATACATACATGCTTTATACAATACAATACAATACATTCATTTTACCAAGCATACGTACATACAATGCATACAAGGAATACAATACAAGTCATTCATTCATACTTACCATCCTCACCGCATCACGGAGATACAATTCTCCAATACATACAAGGTCTTGTAGCCTTATTACACACGGGTTAATGGGTGTTCAATACTTTTACTCCGGGTCAATGGACTTACAATAGTCAAGACCAATACAAATACAATACATATTTTTTTTTTTACATACTTTACTTCCAGTTAAGTCGGTATGACCTCCGGGCAGGGAATACTACTTCCCGCCACCGGGCTTTAGGGTGGCCCACTAATCCAGGATGCTACCCATACAAAGGGAATTGGTCCAAGGAAAAGATCATAGCCAGGATTCGGTTCCAACCTCTTGTGGTTCCTTATCCTCACGCGTGGCCGAAACTATATGGGCTTCTACTCATTCCATTTTATCATTACTCATGTTAGGAGTTAGGTTGTTAGGAATTAGTAGAAGTCCATACTTACTTCCATACATACATACATACACAAGTACTCATACTTACACATACACTCCATTTCCATCCATTCATTTCATGAATTATACAAACTATAAGTTCAAGAGCAACAAACAAGAAACAATATAGTTCAAACACATATAAGTGCAATATAAATCCGATTCATGCATTTATCTTGTTGGTGATCACATAAACACACAAATCGGGTAACCAAGTTAGGATACAGGGCATGAGGAAATCATACCGTTCACCGTCGAATACGTACTACGGTCCCTTTGGAGGTCAACTACTTGGTTCCTATACATACATGAAGTAGTATGATCAATGATATTATGATCAACTTAATCCTTCTTTGTTACTTTCAATGTGTACTTACTACCTCATTACTTTCTTACTTGGTTATAAACCATTCTCTTCCTTACCACTTCTCACACTTGTTTCCTTACTCATTTACTTACTCCCTACCATTATTACTTCATTAATGGTGCACTACTATATATAATGCTATATGTGTGTAGGCATATATATATGTACACATGATAACTATAATCATATAATTAATTTTTTTTTTGTCAGGACCGGACTTGCGACCTACCTTGCAAGTCCGGTCCATTCCAGTAGCTCAGGTTACGGAAATTCTTCTGGCCGACCGGACTTGCAAGTCCGGTCGCAAGTCCGGTCCATTCTAGAAGGTTTCGTCGGGGAATTTTTCTGGTCCGACCGGACTTGCATGTCCGGTCGCAAGTCCGGTCGATCCCAGTAGCTTGCATGACGGGAATTTTTTCTGGCCGACCGGACTTGCAAGTCCGGTCGCAAGTCCGGTCTATTCCAGTAGGTTTCCCGTCTTTGTAATCTGGGCTCGACCGAACTTGCAAGTCCGGTCGCAAGTCCGGTCCGGCCCAGTTTGCATTTTAATTTCTGTTTTCAATTGCATTCTTACCCATTGCTTCCCCAATCTTTACCAACACTTCCCCACATGATTTAGCACTAGTTAAGTACTCTAAATCACCTTAATTCATCCCCCAAACTTACTACACAATACTTACACTCACTTACCCAATTTTCCAACATCTCATCTCAACACTTACATTGCTTTTCTTCACACTATTGCTACAGATTTTAGTTTCTTCCATTATGCTACAGATTTTCATCTCAACTCTTGAATTCCAATACTCCTTCAACTAATGCTATACCTAGCATCCGAAATGCATCACCTTACACTCTAGTTTCATTCCCTCAACATACTTCTTTCAAAATCTGTTACAAACTACAAAACTCTCCAAGTATTTCCTCTTCTTAAACAACTTAAGTCCTCTCCTTTCTACACAAATTTGACATGGTCTCCCCTATAATTCTACTTTCTCCACACATTATCTCAGCTCACAATTCACATCCTCACAACCTGTTATACCACACACTATACTCATTATCCACATTTCAATACTACTACAACATCATAAAATCCTGCACACATACACATTTACTACCCAATGTTTTCCCAAGTTTTAAACATCATTTAAAACTTCAAAAACTGTTACATTCTTTCTCCAATACATTACTACATTACACACTATCATTACTCAACATAATAATTTTACTTACTCAAAACTGTTACAATACCACATACACAACTAGTTCAAGGTAAGCACAATTACCTTGTTTGCTAGTTTTTTTTTTTTCCTTCCTCTTCTTTTCTTTCCTTTGTTCTCGGTCCCAATGAGATTCACACACACAAGTGCTACAGCACATAACACATACACAATACCATTTAGCATTCATTTTACTCTAACCCTAGAATTTAATGTTTTAGGGTTTAGACAAGGGTATTACCTTCAATGGATGAATGGAGTTCTTGACTAGCAAGAGAACAATATTCCTAGCCCAAGGAAGAGCCAAAATCGGCTGAAGCAACAAGGGAAGAAAGTTCAAAACTGAAATTCTTAAAATGCTAATGAGAGCTAGAAACGATGGATTTTCGAACTTTTTTACCTCAAGATGACAAGGGGTGAAGGTGCTTCTAATGGTGGACTTGAATCTTCAAATGGGTGAAACCCTCAAAAACGAAAATGGTTTTTCGATTTTTGGAAAGATGGAAGTGCTCTCCTTGCCAAGGGGGTTCTAGTGGTGTGATTTTTATTGCATTTGGAGGTGGTTTGGTCACTCAAAAATGGAAGAGAAGAGGAGGGCTGCACTTACTCTTCAAATCGCCATGGAGGGCTGAAGGAAGAAGAAGCACAGAGAGAGAGAGGCTACGTGAGAGAGCAAGGGGGGAATGGGTTGTGGAGAGAGAGAGAGTCATTTTTTTTTGCTTTTTACTTATTCTTTTGTCCTTTAGTGTATTAGGAGTCATTAAGAAATGAGAGAGGGAGGGAAATCGGTCCATACCCCCCACACACAGATTTTATTTTTTATTTGCAAGTGGACACACTAAGTTTGTTTATTTGCACTCTTACCCCACAACTTACCGGTTGTTACAGTTTTACTAACCGGTACCCGTTTTCCGGAATTTTCTCGTTTAATTAATTTTATTGGTTCTAAAGCTTCACTAATATTTATTAGTGACTATTTAGTTGACCAAAATTGTTACGAGTCTATTTGACCCGCTTAAAGTCACGTTTTCCCGGTTTCCTCGAAAAACGCGCTTTAAGGTTCGTTTATGCTTTTAACCCATTTTAAAGGTCCGTTTTCTTCGGGATTTGTTCCCTCGTATTTATTTAGTGTAATTAAGCCTTTAAAAATATAATTAGCCTAATTAATCACTGTTTTTAATTACGGGGTATTTCAATCTACCCCCCTTAAGAAACTTTGCCCTCAAAGTTGCTCAAGGTTACGTTTACCATTTCTACTCATTTGGCAATCAATTGCCACAATGCATTCTACTACCACCTTACAAGGTGTTCACAATTCTTACACTACCAGCATACAATTCAATACCATGCCACACTTCTTCAATACCATACATACACAATCATACAATACTCATTCAAATACCATACACAATACTCCATTCATCACATTCCACAATACACTTCACAATGTCATTCGTGTCATATACCGTACAACAAATGCATTACTCATTACATACATACCATACACATCGTACTACATACCAAATACTACTAGCACTACTTTGTGCCAATACAATACATTAGCACTACATGTGCCAACCAAAATACAATTACATACATACATACTATGCAATGCTAACCCGAAGCAATGCAAAAGCAAAAAGGCTCTACCCCCCTTAAAAGGGGTACGCCCCGTACCCTCCGTGCTATACGGATACTAGACATCTAGTCTACAAATAAATTCGGGTACTTCGCCTTCATGGCGTCCTCTAATTCCCAAGTCGCTTCCTCGACGTCGTGGTTAGACCACAAGACCTTCACCATTCGTACAGATTTATGGCGAGTGTCTCTTGTCTTGGTATCAAGGATTCGCAGTGGAGTCTCGACATATCTCATCGTCGGCTCTAGGGATAGATGTTCGGGTTCTAATACATGAGAGGGATCGGCTATGTATTTCTTGAGTTGTGATACATGAAAGACATCATGAACACGCCCCAATTCTTCAGGCAATGCTAGCCTATAAGCTACGGCTCCAATCCTCTCGGTAATGGCATACGGGCCTACAAATTTCGGGCTCAGTTTGCCCTTCTGGCCAAATCGAAGACACCCTTCATAGGTGAGACACGCAGGAACACTTGGTCGCCCACGGCGAACTCAAGGTCGCGTCGTCGCACATCCGCATAGGATTTCTGTCTATCTTGGGCTGCCTTCATATTGGCTCGGATTTGTTGTACCTCAGCTTGTACTTGTTCCAAATACTCCGGTCCTATGATGACCGCTTCGCTTGACTCATCCCAACACAACGGGGTACGGCAAGGTCTACCATACAAAGCTTGGAATGGCGACATCTTAATCGAAGCATGGTAGCTATTGTTATACGAAAACTCGATAAGATGAAGCTTCTCAATCCAGCTCCCCTGGAAGTCTAAGGCACATGCCCTTAGCATATCCTCTAGTGTTTGGATGGTCCTTTCTGTCTGACCGTCGGTCTGTGGATGGAAGGCGGTGCTAAGCTTCAACTCAGTACCAAGCGCTTCCCGTGTCGCTCTCCAGTATCTCGAAAGAAATCTGGTGTCGCGGTCAGATACAATGGTTTTTGGGACTCCGTGGTGTCGGATGATCTCCTTGTCGAATAGCTCTGCGAGCTTCGCCACCTTCCAGGTGTCCTTCATCGGTATGAATCGGGCAACCTTGGTGAGGCGATCGACTACTACCCAGATCATGTTGAGTCCTCCCCTAGCAGGTGGGAGTCCAACAACAAAATCCATGGAGATGTCGTGGAATTTCCACTCCGGAATGGGCATGGATTGCACCATTCCTCCCGGTCTTCGGTGCTCAAACTTCACCTTCTGGCATGTGAGACACCTCAGAACATACTCAGTCACGTCTGATTTCATTCCTGACCACCAGAAGTACCTCTTCATGTCTTTGTACATTTTAGAGGCTCCCGGATGGACATGCAATGTCGAACAATGTGACTCTCGCAGAATGCGATCCCTTAGCTCGGCATTGCTTCGGGGGACGCATAATCTGCCATTCAAACGGATCAGACCATCTTCATGCAGTTTGAAGTCGTACTTTCGGCGCTCGAAGGTACCATCTGTGATTTTCTGTCTGATCTCTGTGAAGTAAGGGTCGCTCAACTGAGCGTCTCGCACCTCGTCAACCAAGCTAGAAGAAGCGAGTAGCGAATGGAGCGAGTGTGCTCGACGACTCAGGGCGTCGGCTACTACGTTTGCCTTCCCTTCTTTATACTGGAGGTTGATGTCGTAATCCGAGAGGAACTCCATCCACCTCCTCTGCCTTAGGTTCAATTCCTTCTGGGTGAATACGTACTGTAAACTTTTGTGGTCGGAGTAGATGGTGATGCTTACCCCATAGAGATAGTGTCGCCATATCTTCAATGCGAAGACAATGGCCCCTAACTCTAAATCATGTCGGGTAATTCTCCTCATGCTTTTTTTCAGCGGCGGGAGGCGTATGCTACTACCTTGCCGTGCTGCATGAGTACGCATCCCATGGCCCTTGCCGATGCATCACAACACCCCAAATCCCTCGTGCCCTCTGGAAGTGTGAGAATTGGCGGAGGTCATGAGTCTTTCAGTTTCTGGAAGGATCCTCGCACTTTTTTCCATACAAAGGTGCATCTTTCTTCATCAATGACGTCATGGGCTTAGCGACTTTTGAGAAGTCCTTTACAAACCTCCGGTAATAACCGGCTAAACCAAGAAAGCTCCGGATATCGGTAAACCGTCTTAGGTCTAGCCATGATCGCACTGCTTCGATTTTGGAATGGATCTACTGAATATACCCGCGCTCGATGACCTGACCAAGGAATGATACCTGATCTAGCCAAACTCGCATTTGGAGAACTTCGCATACAGCTGGTTTCTCGCGCAGTGTCTCAAGTACTTTTCTCAAGTGGTTTTCATGCTCTTCTGGTGACTATCGAATACACAAATGTCGTCAATGATACTACTACGAAGTGTCCAGCTGATCACTGAATAACCGATTCATTAGGTCCATGAACTGGCTGGTGCATTAGACAAACTGAATGGCATCACCTGAATTCGTAGTGGCCATATCTTGTTCGGAATGCTGTTTTCTGAATGTCTTGCTCTTTGATAGCAATTTGGTGGTAACCGGATCGGAGATCAATCTTAGAAAGACGGATGCTCCCTTCAAACTGATCGAACAGTCGTCGATGCGTGGCAATGGGTACTTGTTCTTTACAGTGACCGCATTCAATTCGCGGTAGTCGATGCAGAGGCGGAGACTACCGTCACGAAGAGACCGGTGCTCCCCAGGGTGATACGCTCCGGGGCGTATAAACCCTTTGTCGAGAAGATCATGTAGCTGTTCTTTGAGTTCTGCCATTTCTGCCGGTGCCATACGGTATGGTGCCCTAGCGATGGGACCAGTACCCGGTACAAGATCGATTTCAAATTCTACCCCCTCTGTGGTG
This sequence comes from Limonium bicolor, assembly GCA_023374045.1. Lineage (NCBI taxonomy): Eukaryota > Viridiplantae > Streptophyta > Magnoliopsida > Caryophyllales > Plumbaginaceae > Limonium > Limonium bicolor. Next base: position 204,219,902 of record CM041777.1, on the reverse strand, counting down.
GCATACCAGGTAGCTCTTTTGGAAATACATCGGGGAATTCTGAGACTACTGCTACCCCACACGGCACTGAACTCTGGATCTCTCTCCAGGTCTTGCACGTGACATAAATACACTTCATGCCCCTTTTTGAGCTCCCGATACATTGCCATGGCGGAGATGACTAGTTGAAGGCTCTCTCGGTCTCTGGCGGTATGAAACAGTGACCCCAGATGGACTCTTGAGCAGCAATCGGTGCTCGGCGCATAGGATTCTCCCCGTTGCCGCTCCAACCATTCATTCCAATAATTAAGTCGAATCCCAATCCGTTGAATTCAATGAAGGAAATGGGAAACGCTTCACCTTTGATTTGAATGGTGGCTGATTTGTAATACTTGGTACATTGTACCCGCTCCTTCGATGGGAGAGTAACCAAGAAGTTTGGTAGCTCATCCGCAACTAGCCCCAACTTCTTCGCAAGAGATGCGATATGAAGGTGTGAGAGGCGCCGGAGTCGATAATACTGAGGCTTCGATGCCGTTTACTGGGAATGTTCCCGTTAGTATGGTGCCGCTCTTGCCGGCTTGTTCTTCGGTGAGGATGCTCAGGTTACCTTCGGTACCGAGTCCACAACCTATGATTATTCATGAGATTATAAGTAAGATGGTGGAACGCAAGTGGAATTTAATAACCAACTGCTTTTATTGAATAACCAACCATCATACATATTGTGTCTCTACACGTTACTACTGGATTACATGCTACTACAAGATTAATACTTTCTAAAGGTAAGGTTCAGACGTCCTGGTATCATGTGTGTGGCATTGAATTGCCGGTGGTGCCGTATTCAACTTGATCTTCTGGATCCCGTGATACAGCAACCTTGATTTTCCACCCATGATTAGAACTCCTGATCTCAATACCAATTTTTCTGCGAGTCCACACACTTCCGCTCGCTATAACAAAAATACGGCGTCATCACCAATGGACCAAGACACTACGGGCACTCCTAGTTCAAGAGATTCCGCGGTCTCGTCCTTGTCTTGGTGTAAGCCAAGTCGCCCTTCTTTCTCATAGAAGTTGACGATACACAGATCTGCTTCAGTGCAGGGATTGGTTCATCTTCACATTGTTGTGCAATTTCTACAGCGTGTGGACAAGCGTTTGGAATTCTGGGGGTATTGCTGGAGGTGTTGCTCCGTCTCCTGCTCGCGTTGTTTGTATGTTGGTATAAGGATTCCAGTCCTTCCCAGCACTCATTTTCAGCTTCATTGTAGCTCCCCGGGGAATTCGGGTGTAAATCCTCCTGGACCGTTCCTAACTCGTTGCATCGCGGATGATTGAAATTTGTGTTCGGGTGTCAGGTATCCTTTTAATAAGATCATACCTGGGCGGATAACCTGACACTGTTCGTTGTTGAAGTGGTGATTGGCGATGTCGGTCTCTTCGTGAGGTGAGTTTGAAGGTATTGGGTAACAGATATGGAATTTCCCTAAGGTGGTAAATTCATCTAGAATGAGTTCTAGGCTTACTATTTCATTTCATGCTCAATACATACTTCCACGTTACTTACTCATGCTCAATTTCATACTTTAAGTACTTACGCATTCAAGCTTCCATTCATACAATTACTTTAATACTTAGTCATGCTCTTCAAGGATTAAAGGTTATAGTGGTTACCTGGGCCGGACTTAGTCCCGGTCCCATCACGGTCGATGATGTGTAAGGCCGGTTGCCTCTACGGTGCGCCCTTCTGCGGACCTCGGGACCCCTGTCCCTGCGAGGTGTGCTGGGCATGAGCATCGCCAGATGCAACCTCCTTGCCTTCACGCTGCTTGTAGCCCTGGTAGTTGCCCTTGGGCTTAGAATTCTCCGGGCATGCATTGGCACGGTGGCCCGGTTTTTGGCAAGTGAAGCAGCGGATCTCCCTTCCTTGGCAATCTGTGCCGGGATGATCCTTGTTGCAGTTACGGCAGATGTAGCTGCGGCCATCGGATTGGTTCTTTCCTTGGCCAAATTCAGAACCTATAGCTTTCAAGTTAGCAAGGTTTGGTATACTTACAATACTCTATATACTTACAATTCACAAGTGTACTACTTCGGTTTCGGTTTCTTACCCCTGTAGGGCTGAGACCTCAGTGGCTTCGCTCCACTGGTGCGGTGTAGGCAATCTGTAAAGGCTCAGTTGCCTTGCCCTTCGCAGCATGGGCACCGCCGTCCGGACGTATTCTTTGATGGGAATGCTTTCCCTTCCTTTCTTCCAAGGTTTGGATGGTTTTGTTCATCGGAGGGGTTACCCTTGCCGCTCACCTTGCGCTTCTGCGCTTGTTTCTCATCTCTCAGCTGGCAGGTGATCTCAACTCGAGATGCAGCGTGGTAACACTCCTGAATTACTTAGGCCTTAGGTTACAGTTACATACGGGAATACTAATTCACATTACTCATGGCTTTTTAAGGGTTCAACTGTTTACCTGAAGGGAGGTAAACCGAGTGAAGCCCATGCCATACCAGAGTCGATGGCTCAATCCGCCGTAGAAGCGGTCGACCAAGACTTGGCCGGTATACCCAAGGTCGGGTAGAAGTCGGAGAAGAGAGGTGAAGGTGCGGTAATATCATCAAACCGTCATCTTCTCGGTCATCTTTAGTGCATCGAGCTCAAGCCTTTTCTTGGTCTTGACATGCTCGGGGTAGTACTTAGATCGGAGGAGAGAGGTGAATGCTTCCCATCCGAAAGCAGGGTTAGCTATGTGCTCGGCCTTAACGAGCTTCCACCAGTCCATAGCCGCGTCTTTGAGGTAGTACGCAGCTATCCTCACTCGGACTCCAGCGGGAGTCTCAAGTGTCTCGAAGGCCGTCTCCATCTCGGAGAGGTAGGCCTCGAGTTTGGCGGGGTCGCTCTCGCCTTTAAAGCATGCAGGTCGAAGGTCGGCGACAGCTTTCACCCAATTCGTTTCTCGGGGATGAGGTGGGTCGGGCTGCTGCTGCTGCTGCTGCTGTGTTTGCTGTGTTTGCTGTACAGCCGTTATTACTTGCGGTAGCATCTGCGCTACCGTGGCGGCGACGATCTCAGCTATCATCTGCGCGCCCGGTCCATCAGATGTCTCTCCTCTAGGTCGGCCTCGACCTCGTCCTGACATCTGAACAAGTGTGGATTACATTAGATGTTGTGATACTATGACCTCATGGTCTTCATTCAAACAATGGTATCGTCTTTGCAGACGTTAAGGGTATCCGTTATTGCTAACGGTAGTTCCTAGTTAGGTTTCTAAATATCCGTCTTAAGACGGTTGAAATCCTAACTCGGTAATCACTACTCTTAAGATTCTAATCATCAGAGCGAACTTCGCTCTGATACCACTTTTTGTAACACCCCAACCGCTAATCCTTCCATATCCTCTATCCTTCCCATAGTTGCCTTACTCGCAGCGGAATACTTACCTACTCCGGCGGGTGATACAATGCCGTTAACCATCCAAGGTTAACAAGGCTACTACTACTTACCGTATCGGTCTGACGATTAGAATGAATACATACATACTACATACTTACAATACCAAATACTTAGCTTACATTTGATTACCGAGTATACCGAATATATGAATTACATTCCATGTCTACTTCCCAAAAATGATGAGTTTATACAACTACTCCTTCCAAACCAATCAAGAATTCAATATCCCAAAGAGGTGTACCACATGGTACACCGGCTACCCAAAAGCTCTAGCCGTGTACAACTCGGTACACTATTCCAATTCCTACTAACTACTCCAAAAAGAATTACATGCGGCCCTTACTCTACCTTCACGCCTCGCGGGTACCTGTGGAGTAAAACATTCCCCCTAGGGGGTCAGCTTACGCTGCATATGATAACCGCATACCCCGCGTACTAGCGAGGGTACGCCAACTATTTGGTCGGGTACATGCGGTTCGTTTCATTCATACATACATACATGCTTTATACAATACATTCATTTTACCAAGCATACGTACATACAATGCATACAAGGAATACAATACAAGTCATTCATTCATACTTACCATCCTCACCGCATCACGGAGATACAATTCTCCAATACATACAAGGTCTTATTAGCCTTATTACACACCGGGTTAATCGGGTGTTCAATACTTTTACTCCGGGTCAATGACTTACAATAGTCAAGACCAATACAAATACAATACATATTTTTTTTTTACATACTTTACTTCCAGTTAAGTCGGTATGACCTCCGGGCAGGGATACTACTTCCCACCGGGCTTAGGGTGGCCCACTAATCCAGGATGCTACCCATACAAAGGGAATTGGTCCAAGGAAAAGATCATAGCCAGGATTCGGTTCCAACCTCTTGTGGTTCCTTATCCTCACGCGTGGCCGAAACTATATCGGGCTTCTACTCATTCCATTTTACTCATTACTCATGTTAGGAGTTAGGTTGTTAGGAATTAGTAGAAGTCCATACTTACTTCCATACATACATACATACACAAGTACTCATACTTACACATACACTCCATTTCCATCCATTCATTTCATGAATTATACAAACTATAAGTTCAAGAGCAACAAACAAGAACAATATAGTTCAAACACATATAAGTGCAATATAAATCCGATTCATGCATTTATCTTGTTGGTGATCACATAAACACACAAATCGGGGTAACCAAGTTAGGATACAGGGCATGAGGAAATCATACCGTTCACCGTCGAATACGTACCACCGGTCCCTTTGGAGGTCAACTACTTGGTTCCTATACATACATGAAGTAGTATGATCAATGATCTATTATTGATCTAACTTACTCCTTCTTTGTTACTTTCAATGTGTACTTACTACCTCATTACTTTCTTACTTGGTTATAAACCATTCTCTTCCTTACCACTTCTCACACTTGTTTCCTTACTCATTTACTTACTTCCCTACCATTATTACTTCATTAATGGTGCACTACTATATATATATGCATATATGTGTGTAGGCATATATATATGTACACATGATAACTATAATCATATAATTAATTTTTTTTTTTTGTCAGGACCGGACTTGCGACCTACCTTGCAAGTCCGGTCCATTCCAGTAGCTCAGGTTACGGAAATTCTTCTGGCCGACCGGACTTGCAAGTCCGGTCGCAAGTCCGGTCCATTCCAGAAGGTTTCGTCGGGGAATTTTTCTGGTCCGACCGGACTTGCATGTCCGGTCGCAAGTCCGGTCGATCCCAGTAGCTTGCATGACGGGAATTTTTTCTGGCCGACCGGACTTGCAAGTCCGGTCACAAGTCCGGTCTATTCCAGTAGGTTTCTCGTCTTTGTAATCTGGGCTCGACCGAACTTGCAAGTCCGGTCGCAAGTCCGGTCCGGCCCAGTATTTGCATTTTAATTTCTGTTTTCAATTGCATTCTTACCCATTGCTTCCCCAATCTATACCAACACTTCCCCACATGATTTAGCACTAGTTAAGTACTCTAAATCACCTTAATTCATCCCCCAAACTTACTACACAATACTTACACTCACTTACCCAATTTTCCAACATCTCATCTCAACACTTACATTGCTTTTCTTCACACTATTGCTACAGATTTTAGTTTCTTCCATTATGCTATAGATTTTCATCTCAACTCTTGAATTCCAATACTCCTTCAACTAATGCTATACCTAGCATCCGAAATGCATCACCTTACACTCTAGTTTCATTCCCTCAACATACTTCTTTCAAAATCTGTTACAAACTACAAAACTCTCCAAGTATTTCCTCTTCTTAAACAACTTAAGTCCTCTCCTTTCTACACAAATTTTGACATGGTCTCCCCTATAATTCTTACTTTCTCCACACATTATCTCAGCTCACAATTCACATCCTCACAACCTGTTTATACCACACACTATACTCATTATCCACATTTCAATACTACTACAACATCAATAAAATCCTGCACACATACACATTTACTACCCAATGTTTTCCCAAGTTTTAAACATCATTTAAAACTTCAAAAACTGTTACATTCTTTTCTCCAATACATTACTACATTACCACTACTCATTACTCAATCCATTAATCATTTTACTTACTCAAAACTGTTACAATACCACATACACAAACTAGTTCAAGGTAAGCACAATTACCTTGTCTTGCTAGTTTTCTTTTCTTTCTTTTCCTTCCTCTTCTTTTCTTCTCCTTTGTTCTCGGTCCCAATGAGATTCACACACACAAGTGCTACAGCACATAACACATACACAATGCCATTTAGCATTCATTTTTACTCTAACCCTAGAATTTAATGTTTTAGGGTTTAGACAAGGGTATTACCTTTCAATGGATGAATGGAGTTCTTGACTAGCAAGAGAACAATATTCCTAGCCCAAGGAAGAGCCAAAATCGGCTGAAGCAACAAGGGAGAAAGCATTCAAAGACTGAAAATTCTTAAAATGCTAATGAGAGCTAGAAACGATGGATTTTCGAACTCCTTTTTACCTCAAGATGACAAGGGGGTGAAGGTGCTTCTAATGGTGGACTTGAATCTTCAAATGGTGAAAACCCTCAAAAACGAAAATGGTCTTTTTCGATTTTTGGAAAGATGGAAGTGCTCTCCTTGCCAAGGGGGTTCTAGTGGTGTGATTTTTATTGCATTTGGAGGTGGTTTGGTCACTCAAAAATGGAAGAGAAGAGGAGGGCTGCACTTACTCTTCAAATCGCCATGGAGGGGCTGAAGGAAGAAGAAGAGAGCACAGAGAGAGAGAGGCTACGTGAGAGAGCAAGGGGGGAATGGGTTGTGAGGAGAGAGAGTGTCAATTTTTTTTGCTTTTACTTATTCTTTTTGTCCTTTAGTGTATTAGGAGTCATTAAAGAAATGAGAGAGGGAGGGAAAATCGGTCCATATTCCCCCACACACAGATTTTAATTTCTTTATTTGCAAGGTGGACACATTAAGTTTGTTTTATTTGCACTCTTACCCCAACACTTACCGGTTGTTACAGTTTTACTAACCGGTACCCGTTTTCCGGAATTTCTTGTTTAATTAATTTTATTGGTTCTAAAGCTTCACTAATATTTATTAGTGACTATTTAGTTGACCAAAATTGTTACGAGTCTGTTGGACCCGCTTAAAGTCACGTTTTCCCGGTTCCTCGAAAAACGCGCTCTAAGGTTCGTTTATGTTTTTAACCCATTTTAAAGGTCCGTTTTCTTCGGGATTGTTCCCTCGTATTTATTTAAGTGTAATTAAGCCTCTAAAAATATAATTAGCCTAATTAATCACTTTTTTTAATTACGGGTATTTCAAATCCTCCAATTTGAGGAAGAAAAATCATCACCACCGGGTCTTCTGTTAGAACTACGTTCCCGGCAGTACCTCCTCAAACACCAGATTTTGTGGAGTATTAATTTTCTTATTTTATATGCCATGTAACGTTTGTTTTGATCTAGGATAACGAAGCAGGCGTCTAGCCAAAGACGTTAAAGAAGGGCAGCTTCCCGGGAGGCAACCCGGGGTTGTTTTTATTTATTTGTTGTATGCTCTTTTAATTTTCAGGTCTCTTTAAATTTTATTTTTGCTAAACTTTTAACCCCGTTTTTAGTATGGTTGCTTCTAGTGTCTTATGCAGGGCACCTTCATATCTACACTGCAACCAAGCTACGCTACTTGAGGCTGAAGCTCAAGTGTGGGGGGAACTCCTTTAACAACTAGCAAAAATAATATCAGGGGAGAGTACCAGTTTCTTTAATTATGCTTTTATTTAAATAAAAACTGCAGAGGAGCGTTTATGTGCTTAAATGTTATTGTGATCTTTGTGTTATCTCTATTTTATCTACTTACCGAAAAGGTCTTCTGAAACCTTCCCTTGTTTTTCTGGTGAACAATGAGGACATTGTTCAATTTAAGTGTGGGGGAGTGTGCCCTTTTCGGTGGAATTTTGTGCTTAAATGTTTAATCTCTCTGCTTATCTTGCGTTTGTCCAATTCAATATCATGACCCCTTATATGTAGGTTGTTCTCTTTAAAAATAAATACTGTTATGAATTGTGGGATAAATGGTACAAATTTTTAAAATTTTGATTACTTTTGAGGAGCATTTTATATGCGGTGTGACCAAATAATCTGCAAATGGTTGGATTTTATTGCTCAGGGTTTCTTTCTGTCTTCTCTCTTAGGGATTGCTAAGGGGTGCTTCTCTGTTAAAAAAAAAAGAAGAATACAAATAAAATAAGGGACTTGTGAGACACCATTGGTAACCAACAAAGAGAGTTGAGTGTTCTTAAATATAAAAGGTGTGATGCCTACATTTTCTCATCCCTTATGCAAAAGTGAAACGAATGCATGAATCTATTTTTCCTTTTGTTTTCTCCTCAATGCCCATTCTTGAGAGAAGTTGGCCATGGTAAAAGTTCTCAGAGTGGCCTAAAGAAACATTAAAGTACCTTGGATCATACCCCGAAACTCTATATTTTATTTTTACCCTGAGCACACCTATGCCACCAGCAGTTGATTTTTCACACTCCTCGAAAAATTTAAAGATCATGTTTATCCTACCCTTCATAATAATATTTGTTAGTATTGAGCATTCCTTACTTACTTAGGTACGTGGTTTGCTTGAGGACAAGCAAAAAGATAAGTGTGGGGGTGTGATAAGTGTCCAAATGAGCATGTTTTATAGGTGTATTTCATATATAATATTAGCACTTTTCTTGCTCATTTCTCCACTTCGGTTAGTTTTCCTCTAGTTTATGTTTTATTGTTTATCTCACAAATTTATTGGTTTAACGTGAGGAAAACCAAGCTGGAAGTAAATTAGACAAAGAGACGAACACATAGACGCAAACGGCTCAGAAAACGGAGTCCAAACGAAGAATCTAGAGCCGGTCGAAGTTTGAAGAAAATAAGTCACGACAACAGGTTGCAACCGCCTGGCTTTGGGCGGACGCCAGGGCGGACTCAACCTTGTGCAACCGCCTCTACCAGGGCGGACATGTGGGCGGTCAGGAATAGGCAACCGCCTAGATTGAGGCGGACTGGCAGGCGGACACCAACAGTAACCGCCTAATTGGACGTAGACAGGAGGCGGTCGTGACTAAAAATCACCCGCGAACAGTTTTCTTCCTCGCGCCGACTGTCTGCAACTTGCTACCATATCCATTACCAGTCGGCGCTTAATTTCCTCACGCGTGAACTCTGTCCCCTGCAATCAATGAAACAATCAATGAGCTGCAATCAAATGCAATAAATGTTCTTCCACCGCCTCAATCAATTCCTCAACTTGCTCACGCGTCTGTCTATCTTCAAACCTTCGCTTCCTCTATATAAACCCACGAGCCTTCTACTCAAAACACATCCACCACCCAATCAATCGATCCACGACCCAACTATACCACATATCACTCGTTCATCCCATTTCTCTTCTCCCGTCTTCTCCATTTTATTTATTTCCACATTCCACCACATCCACTCTAGTCCTACGTATACAAAATAGCAGAGCGAATACAGGAGTGACTACAGATGATTTCTATTACTCTTGTTTCTGTTTACCTATTTAATATGTTAGGCTAGAATATTCATACTCTGGGAATGGTTATTATGTGTTTGTATTAATTGTGCAATATGTTTTACTGGTTTTAATTTATATACGGTTTGTTACAATTAAAGGTTATTTCGTTCCTTTTTAATAAATGTCATGAGTTTATTAAATTGCTTTACTAAGTCTATTTTAATCAGACCGGTGATAAATAGACAGGTTAATTAAGGCGTAAATCTGGAGAAAGCTTATTATGATTTAATGAGTTAGTATTTTCAGATGCAAATGTAATCCCTCAATACTCCTTTGCCGTCCACCAGTGGGTGCCTGAGTTTTCATCGGACCTTGCACAACTGGAACGAGTTCTTATGAGGCTATGACTTAGTCCTTAAGATAATTACAGGAATCTTGCCAAACTATTACATTAAACCAGTAGAGATAGCATAATTAAGCAAATAATATTAACCTGACCCAGAGTCCCGTCTAATTTATCTGTTAACTTAGTTTATTTTATCTTTTCTTTCTATTTATATTACAAGTCAATTAATCCCCCCTCTTGTGACACGCTTAGGTACTATAATATGTACATTAGTCCCACGGTTCGATATTCGGTCGCTTACAATTCACTATACTACCACGACCGGGATTTGTTTGCAGCCCGACGTTATTTTGAGTTTTTAATTTCTTTTCCTTTTATTTTTACACCAGTTTAACCACTCACGATATAAACGCTCTGCATATATATACTTATATGGTAGAATTAACATAGGAACTTATGTTAAATCAAGGAATTTAATATTTCTACATTTTATTTATTAATTTATGGGAGTTAGTATTCTTAATTAAAACTAAGGAAATATATATATTTTTTACGCGTATATAAAAATGGAATAAAGTAGTAACTTAGAGTAAACAGCAGGAACTAATAAATTAACACTTATAATAACTAAATATTATAAGAGCTAGATCCTAAGATATAGTAAAAAATACTTTATGAAACATACTTGGAATGCAGTTAAAGGTTGTAGTAATAAGATAGTTTTAAATATAATAAGTTACATAGGGGATGTCTTAGTTAAATTCTAATACAGGTATACTTATATATATTAAAATAATAAAGGAAAAAATTTTATTTATTAAACCATATGTCGGTTGTGGTATGCCTAAAAAGTTATTGAACATAATTAAATACAACAGAATTTCCTAAAAATGTTATGGATAAATCTTAATACATAAAGATATATAATATATATGTATATAAATACATTTAAATAGATGAGGGTAATAATATTCCTTGTGATAGTTATAATAGTAGAATATATATATATTATATGTTAAACCTTAGGTTTTAATCGGTGTGTAATTAATAGTCACTATAGCTTAAGGGTTTAATTACACAACATAAACGTAACACGGTCTTGGGTTGACCTACTAAGCCCAAGGCTATGAACTCCAAAAGCCCACTTTAACAGTTCAAGAGAGGTTGGGCCACTCTCAGGGATAAATTATAAATCATTCCAAACTAACGAAATGGGCCTAACAAAGGATTTAGTTAACAAGTCAAGCCCAAATCTTTGTGAGATGATAATGGTAAACCTGGAACTATTAATCAGTAAGAAAAGAAGGTTGTTTAGTTTTATAAGTCCCTTAACTAATCGGCACTTGGAACACCTTAATTATAGCTTACTATTGGGGAATCACTTATTCGGGTTATTTATTGTTCTTCACATACCAGGTACGATTTCTCGTACTCCGTTACTTTTGCTGATTGACTTATGAGACGTTTTCGAAAAACGCTAATTGACTTTAAGAGAATTTCTAAAAAGGAAATGGTTGTGTGACTAACTCAGCTTGTGTGACTAACTGAGCCTTGAATGTGAAACTTACTGGGTATTGGATCCTTCTATTTGGTGCCCGTTAGACATTGGCTGCTTAGGGTTTACGCTTCTGCACTCTGTAGGACTGAGTGTTTATGTATTGCTCTGGTAGTTAGTGATCTAGTGGGAATTTGGAAAAGGTCAATCTTGGTAATTCTTCCTTAGACTCTGGATATTGTTTCATCCATGAGCTGAATCTTGTGGTTTCGACGTGCGCGCGTCTTCAATGGTAACAGTGAGGGGCTGTATATCCCCTGTCCCAAAAGGGACGTGGTAGACAGTGAGGGGCTGTATATCCCCTGTCCCAAAAGGGACGTTGTAGACAGTGAGGGGCTGTATATCCTGTCCTGAAAGGACGTACTTGGCGGTGGGGCCATCTCTCCCAGTTGAATTATTCCACTCTTGAGTTATTGGTTCTTGGATCTACTTTCATTCCTAGTCCTTTGTGACTATCTGAGTCTTTCTACTCTAACGGGAATTGGGTTTAACTAAGGCAATGGATGTTCACTAACACATGATGTGGTTTTGTTTCACTAACTTTACTTTCTGTTATTAACCCTTATTCTTATCTTGTTATCTTAATTTGGTGATTTGTGAATGCCTTGTCCTCTGTGTGGTTTAAGTGATTGTTTTCCTGCTATTATTTATTTAAGAGTTGTATTATAAGTTTGTTTTTGGAGGATCGTACCAGTCCATTCCATTCCAGGGAACTGACCCACCCCTCTTGGGGTGGGCTGCTTGGTTTTATCTTGCAGGTACGAGTTATTTTACAGGTGGCCACGAAGAGAAAGAGTGATTGGGATGGGATTAGGCTTGAGAGTTTATGTGTTTTATTTCTGTTTTATTTTGTTAAGTTTTCTCGAGGTTCAGGCGTGACTATTGTAATCTTTAAGTTGTAATTGGTGAGGTTTGGTGCCGGGTGTTTGGAACCCGATGGCTGTACGCCTTAGTATTTTATTTCCGCTATAAATATGTAAATAGGGGGTTACAGAAATTGGTATCAGAGCGTAGTTGCTCTGAACCCGAGAAGACAAGCCGAGTGAAACACTTAGATTATAGGTGCACTTAAAACTGGGGAACTGGGGTAGAATTGGGAAGTGAGAATTCCAGAAAGGCGCGTGACCCTTACCCCCCATACTTTCTACTTTGTTTTACTTACTACACCTATGAACCGTCCTTAGGACGTTATAAATATTTCATATACTTACTACATAGATATTTAGACTCAACAATACGCCTTCTGAGTAACGGGACCGTCATACCAGCTAGATGTCTCGAAGAGGAGGAGCTGGTCCCTCAAGAGGCTATGGACCCGACGCTGTCACCCCAGAGGTCATAGCGCAGATTGTGACAGCTGCATTAGCTCAGCAGCAGGCTCAGATCCACACCACCACCACCGCCACCACCACCTAATGGTCCCCGGGAGTTCAACTGGCTGAAGGCAGTCAACGACCTTCGTCCCCCAGTCTACGAAGGCCAGCCAGAACCGAATACTTTAGAGAGATACATCGACGAGATGCAGAAGGCCTTCACCTCTCTGCACGTTCCAGCAGGTCGTCAGGTCGACATAGCGGCCTACTTTCTCCAGGGACCCGACCGCGCATCGATGGTGGCAGACCGCTAGAGCTGAGCTGACTGCCCAGGCGGACTTTGGCTTCCCAGCCTTCTTAGTGGCCCTGAGAGCCAAGTTCTATCCATCCTACCTGCAGAAGAGGATGAGGAGTGAGTTCGAGCAGCTGAAGCAAGGGAGTTCCTCTGTTGCTGAATATTATAATAAATTTGTGGAGATGCTCGCTGTATTGGAGAGCTTACGCTCCGAGGTCTGGTGGATAAATTCCACCCGACCTGAACTCAGGATCATGACTATGATCGGTTCCACCAGAGGATGACCTACAGGTATGGAACATGATTTAAAATTTCTGTACGCAAAGGGTTCCCCACTAACATATATTGTCACCACAGGAGCTAGCGGATGACGCGAATGACTGCGAGACCACCATTGCCTACCAGGACTCTGTGTTAGGCAGGAGGAAGGGGGATGGAGAAAAAGGAAATGGAGGGAACTTTTCCCAGAATTACGAGAGGAAGGGAAAGTTCTTCAAGGGGAGGAACGAGAAGGCCATGGTCCCCTCATATACTAATGCTGAGCCACTCCACTCCCAGCCATTTAAGGGGAACCAACTGGCGAGTAAGTTCTTCTGCAAGTGGTGCAAGAAGGACCACCCGGGCAAGGATTGTATGGGCAACCTGGTGGACTGCAACCACTGCGGTAAGAAGGGGCACAGATCATTCGAATGCTTCCTGAACCCGGATTCCAGGAACTACAAGCCACACACCGGGAACCCTGCTAGAGCCCCAGTTGCTACTACTACTGGAGGAGGTCAAGGTGGCACAGGAGGTGCTGGACCATCTACCAGCCGCCCTGCCCAGAGCCATCCGCAGAGGCCGGGACAGAACTACCCCCAGAGGCCGGGCAAGGCACCGGTCCTTAACATGGTGGACCGCGTCGAGGCAGCAAGTGATGACCCGAGTTCACCTGGTGAGGACTATTTCCCTCATGAAGAGGCTTAGACCCTTACTTTCTTTACATTCAGTTGTCTAGTTTTTCATTGTCAATGTAAAATGGATGAACTATAAACCCTTCATTTTGTTTCGTTTCGAACCTTTCATTTCCAGTTGTGAACCTTGACTTATTTATTTAGTGGCAATTGTTGTTCAGTTTTCGATATTTGCTTTCCTATTTTGCCATATTCCACTCCCAACATCCCTTTTGAAGCCAAACCACACCCACCAGAGAAGTGTGAGGTCTTGAGACCCGGGATGATTTTACTACGAGAGTACCTAACCCCAGCAGTCCAGTATGCATTGATCCTTATGATCAGGGAATTAGGTGTGAAGGAAGGAAATTTTTATACCCCTACCTTCAAGAATGGTTCAACCATGAAGGTGAAGATCATGTGCCTAGGTAAGAAGTGGAACCACACCACCAAGAGCTATGAAGAGGTGGAGGTGCCACCAATCCCGGAGAAACTGCAGACCATCATTAGAGCTGCAGTTAAGGCAGCACAAGAATTGGAGGATGAGCCCGTCCCAGACCTAACCTCCGACGTGTGCATCATCAACTTCTATAAAAAGGAGGGTAAGCTAGGGATGCACCAAGATAAGGACGAATCACCAGAGTCCATCACTAAAGGAGTTCCAGTAGTGTCCATATCACTTGGAGATGACACGGAGTTCTTATTTGGTGATCAAAGGAGGATGGACCTTGCTACCAAGATCCTCCTGAAGTCGGGTGATGTACTCATCTTTGGTGGGGCAGCTAGACTCATCTACCATGGGGTGAAGAGAATCAAGCCCAACATAGCCCCCACACCCATTATTAACCAAACCCATATGAAACCGGGCCGTCTAAACCTAACCTTTAGACAGACCTAGCCTTGTACTTTACAGTTTCAGCATTGTAAATTTTAAGTTGCTCAAGAAGCTTTCAATAAGAATGGAAATTCTAAGAATTTTATTGCTTCATTGTAGGGGTTGGAAACTCAGGGATCAGGTTGAATGTCTTGAACCAGGCTCAAGCGAAGAGCAATGGAATGGTCATCACATGTATAAACATTAACCCTGAGTAATTACCTTGGAACGTTTACCCAGAATCTTAAAAATCAATCCTATAATTTCAGGCATGTTCCTAGTTAATGGAGTGGAGGCCACAGTCCTGTTTGATTCTGGTGCCTCCCACTCTTTTATATCACAAGCGTTCCATGCTAAGATCAATGCTTCCACAGAGGATATCCATGACTGCTCAGTCTTGCTGCCATCCAGAGAACGGATCAAGTGTAGTAAGCAGTGCAAGAATTTGAGCATACACATCAAGGGAGTAGACTTCCTTCTGGATGCCATAGTCTTCCCTGGCATGGGTTCGACATAATTGTAGGTATGGACACGCTACAGCGGTACCGAGGCAGACTACACTGTGTAGAGCATCGTCTCCTCCTGAAGTCAGCTACAGGGATCACCGTGTCATACCGAATGCAACCCAAACAGCCGACTGTGAAGGTTGTATCGGCTTATCCCTGATGAAGGAGGTGTCCAAGGGCGCTACCACCTACTACTGTTATGCCCAGGATTTGAGGACGGATCCGAAGTTCTAGAGCGATGTTCCCATAGTGTTGGAGTACCCCGACGTTTTTCCAGAGGAGCTACCTGGACTACCACCACTGAGAGAGGTTGAATTCAATATTGACCTCATACCTGGCACGGGACCGATTTCTAAGGCTCCCTACCGGATGGGCCCTGCAGAGATGGTTGAGTTGAAGAAGCAGCTGCAGGAGCTACTAGATAAGGGTTTCATCAGACCCAGTGTCTCACCTTGGGGTGCTCCAGTGCTATTCGTCAAGAAGAAGGACGGGAGTTTGAGACTTTGCATCGACTATAGGGAGCTGAACAATGTCACAATCAAGAACAAGTACCCACTGCCCAGGATCGATGACTTGTTCGACCAGCTGAGGGGAGCTAAGGTGTTCTCCAAGATTGATCTGTGTTCCGGATATCATCAGATAGCTGTAGCTGAGTCAGATATAGAGAAGACAACCTTCCGGACCAGATACGGCCACTACGAGTTCACAGTGATGCCGTTTGGACTGACCAATGCACCCGCGAGATTCATGGACCTGATGCAGAGAGTCTTCCAAGCCCAGTTGGATAAGTCAGTAGTCGTGTTCATAGACGACATCTTGGTATTCTCCAAGAGTCAGGAGGAACACGAGCAGCATTTAAGGACAGCCTTAGAGACTCTGAGAGAGAAGAAGTTATATGCCAAGTTCAGCAAGTGTGAATTCTGGCTGGACAAGATGTCATTTCTTGGACATGTGATCTCAGCTGAGGGAGTTTCAGTAGACCCAACTAAGATTGAGGCAGTGAAGAGCTGGAATAGACCTCGCACTGTGACAGAGGTGAAGAGTTTCCTTGGGTTGGCTGGCTACTATAGACGCTTTATGAAGGACTTCTCCAGGCTAGCCAAGCCCTTGACCTCCCTTATGAAGAAGGACAGCCCATTTGTGTAGACAGAGGCTTGTGAGATCTCCTTTCAGGCGCTGTAGGACGCCTTGACCACAGCTCCAGTATTAGTGATCCCTGAGGGGAACGAGGGATACGAGGTGTATTGTGATGCTTCAGGCAGAGGGATTGGTGGGGTACTGATGCAGAATGGCAGAGTGGTAGCGTACGCTTCTCGACAGCTGAAGAAGCACGAAGAAAATTACCCCACACACGACCTTGAGCTCCTCGCCATAGTCTTCGCCTTGAAGATCTGGCGACATTACTTGTATGGAGCCACAGTACGGTTTATGACAGACCATAAGAGTCTGAAGTACATCTGGACTCAGAAGGAGTTGAACTTGAGACAGCGACGATGGGTCAAGCTACTGGCTGATTATGACATCAACCTTCAGTACACGGAAGGTAAAGGGAATGTCGTGGCAGATGCTTTAAGCAGGAGAGTGTACTCACTCCTAGCTTTGATAGAGACGGCCACGATAGCTGAGGAGATATACGCAGCCCAGGATAGTGATGTATACCTGTAGGGCGTCAAGCAGAAGTTAGCAAACGGTATGACTGATGGTCTGAAGTATGAGTACGAGTTATACAGCGAGGGACACCTTCGAGTCAGAGGCAGACTCTGCGTTCCTCAGGATGTGACAGAACTTCAGACCAGGATTCTCTCTGAGGCTCATTCCTCTGCATTATCAGTACACCCTGGAGCCACCAAGATGTACAAGGACTTGAAGCAGTTATTCTGGTGGAGCGGGATGAAGAGGGATGTAGCAGACTTCGTCTCCCGATGCCTCACCTGTCAGAAGGTGAAGTTTGAGCATCGTCGACCAGGAGGCCAGATTCAGTCATTACCAGTACCGTGCTGGAAGTTTGATGACATCAGCATGGACTTTGTGGTCAGTCTTCCTCCAGCTAGAGGTGGACTGAATTCTATTTGGGTGATAGTCGATAGGTTGACCAAGACATCCAGATTTATACCTATCAAGGACACATGGAAGGTGCCCAAGCTGACTGAGGTGTTCACCATAGAGCGCATCCGGTACCATGGGGAACCGAAGACGATTGTCTCCGACCGTGACACACGTTTCCTCAGTAGATTTTGGCGTCAAGTGCAGGAGGCGTTTGGTACTCAGCTACGCCTTAGCACAGCCTTTCACCCTCAGACTGATGGGCAGACCGAGAGGACGATTCAGATGCTAGAGGATATGCTACGAGCAGTTGCTCTAGACTATTAAGGGAGTTGGGTAGAGCGTCTACACCTGGCGGAGTTCTCCTACAATAACTCTTATCACTTATCTATCGCCATGGCACCATTCCAGGCTCTGTATGGCAGGCCGTGCCAGACTCCCTTATCATGGAGTGACCCTACCGAGGCAGTCCTGATTGGGCCCAAGTATGTTCAGACTCTGCAGGATGACGTCAGAGTTATCCAGCAGCACATGAGGGCAGCGCAGTCTAGACATAAATCCTATGGGGATCAGCGCACCAAGGAGCTCGAGTTTCAGTTGGGTGACATGGTTTTCTTACGGGTGTCTCCGATGAGAGGGATATTCAGATTTGGGATGAGGGGGAAGCTAAGCCCTAAGTATGTCGGTCCGTACAGGATTACGGAGCGAGTGGGCCCCGTTGCTTACAGATTAGAGCTACCAGCGGAGTTGGGGAAGGTACACGATTTGTTTCATGTATCTCAGTTGAAGAAGTATATGTCTGACCCTTCTCACGTACTGCAGCCAGAGATATTGGAGATTGAGCCTACACTGAGGTATGAGGAGACTCCTATTCGGATCTTGGACACGAAGGTCCAAGAAACGAGAGGCAGATCAGTCAAATTGGTGAAAGTTCTTTGGGAGCATCATGGGGTTGAGGAAGCTACTTGGGAGACTGAGGACTCCATGAGAGTAAAGTACCCACATCTGTTTACATGATATTCTGCTATCCTGATGTGATTCACGTCAATGGCGGTACGAGGGCGTACCTTAGCTCTTTTAAGGGGGATATGCTAGCATACTCCTCCTTCGTTATCTCATCCGGATTATGCCTTTTTGCATTGTTAGTAGAGGGAGAACAATATTAGTAGTGTGAGAGGTGTATGTATGTACGTAGTTTTACATTATGGCACGGTAGTTTGTCACGTTTGTGTTTTGTTTCAGTTTATATTTTGATTCAGTTTGATTTGATTTCGGTACTCTCGAGTGGAATGTTGAAATGGAAATAAAGGATTGGATTGGTATGGAATTTCATTGGAATTATTATTATCTCAGCACACCCAAAGCAGTGTGAGTGCCTATTAGTTGATTTTTAAACTTCGAGGCGAAGTTTCTTTTAAGGGGGATATACTGAAATACCCCTAAATTAATTTAAATTAATTTAGGGGATTTCTTTTATTAAATCTTAAATAATACTATTAAATATTAAACTATTATATGGAATTATGAAATTTATTTAGGGGATTTCTCCTATTTAACCCTAAAGAATACAATTAAATATTTAATTATTATATAGTATTATGAATTTAATAATAAGATTTATAAGTCAATAAATCTTGGAAAATTTTGTAAACACTCCAACTATATTATAAAGATTTTAGTTGGAACATTGTTTTGAAACATAAAAGTCAATATAAAATTCTAGGAACCCTAAAGCCTTTTAAACCTTGCTAGGGTTGACTTTTTGAGAATGGTAAAACCAGGCCATGAAACCTATACCAATAAATAGGTTATGGAAAACCATGAAGATCGATAAAAAGAACGTCAAAAACGGATCATCCTAGCCAAAGTTATGATCAAATGAAGTTTAGAGCCAAAATTTGAAAAAAAACCTGACGTGGCAAGGTTTGCTGACTCATCGCACGCCTCGGGATACGCGCCCAGTACTTAGTCGTTTCTATCTTCTAGATTTCCGGTAACAGAAATCAGTTTTTGCCCTAACTTGTGACCTTCATAACTTTCTCATCTTTTGGAATTTTTGAGTGTCGTCTTCTTTGTTGTCTTCTTCTACACTTCCTCTAAACAACCATAACTCACACTAACCCTAATTCGTCCTAAATCAACCGGAAATTCGAGCCAAAGTAGCCACCCTGCAAAATCGAAACTGCAGTTTCCAGTTTTTCCTTCGAATCAGGTAACATCGTCTTGCCATAACTTTCTCGTTTCTCAGCCAAATTCCATGTTCTTTAGCTCGTTTTGAAGAGCTCTAATTCCTCTAAAACTTTCATGTTGATGGCCAAAGCCAATTCCCAACCGTTTGGAAGAACAAGGTGTCTAAAGTTTCGGTTTTGTCACCACATAAAATCATAGTTTTCTTTCCAGAAAACGCAAGGTAAACTCGCAACTTCCAGCTTCGATTTCTTTCTGTGTAGTGCAAGTTAGGGTGAGTTCTTGCTATCATTGTGTAGAGTTAAGTTTCTTCTTTAGATTAAGCCCAAGAACTAGTTCTAACTCGTTCTGTACTGTAAATTATAGTGTTGCAAAGTAGGCTACTCAATCGGGTTGTAAAGGGGGCGTTTTTCCAGAATCCGGTTTCGAGTTCATTCAATTCGCACAACTTCGGTAAGTTTCCGATCAATTGCTCCGTTTTTGTCAAACCTTGTCGTGTTTCTGACCTAACCCAACCACCAATTAAGCTTATAATGCTTCGTATATGTAGAATTTTGCAAAATCGAGTTCGAGAAACCGAAGAACCCTAACTTTCATAAACCAGAATCGTATTTGTTGAATACTGCATGATAGCTAGCGAAATTAGTATCATTAGAACCGGAATTTAATTTCGAAACCATAGAAACAAGAATCACTCAATTTGGTTCTGTAGATTGTGAGAAAATGTTGAATTAGTACTCGGGGTCTGTTCTGGAATCGCTGAAGAACTCGGAAGTCTAGGGCCGTCCGATCGTAGTTAAAAGAAACGGACGGCCGAGATTAAAACGTTTCATATTACGTTGTTATAAATTCCAATAAATAACCCAAACTTGGTGAATTAATTTAAATATCTTCCCGAATGTGTTTTGACTTGAAATTTTAACCATGGATTCCTTATTAAATCTAGTTTATTTTGATATAAATTAATATGGTTTTTGAGTTTTTAAACGTAAGTTATGATTTTTGCAAGTTACGGGTTTTCTAGAATTATTTGGCTAATTTAGAAAGATATTTTTATGAAATAAAAATTTTATAATATGTCTAAAATGTTATAGTTACTGTATATTAAATTTGGGGATTTTTGGGCAATGGTAAATAGTTTTAAAAATTGTGTTTGTGAGTTTTTCATAAGAATAACTTATAATATATACTCCCTCCTATTCTAAATATAAGTCGTTTTAGCCTTTAGAATTTTGTTCAAATTATAAGTCGTTTTAGACTTTTTGTATCTATCTTTCTACTTTTACCCTTTCTACTTTTTTAATTATTATTATCATTGCACTCTACTTTTTATCTTACCAATAAAGTATACTTACTTTTTTATTCTTCTAATACAAAAAGTAAGGGTATGCAAGTCTTTTTAAAGTCTTTCTTAAAAATGGTGAAAAAGTCTAGAACGACTTATAATTAGAATAGGAGGGAGTAGTTTTTAATGTAGCCAAAAATTAAAGTATGGTTTGTTAATGAACTTTTTAAGCTGGGGAAAATATGGGAAACTAAATTAACATTTTATAACAGTAAGGTTATAAATGTTTGGGTATTAGCTTTTATGAGAAGTGAAATTATTTACATATATGTATATATACTTATATGGTAGAATTAACATAGGAACTTATGTTAAATCAAGGAATTTAATTATTCTACATTTTATTTATTATATTTTATGGGAGTTAGTATTCTTAATTAAAACTAAGGAATAAATATATATATTTTTACGCGTATATAAAAAGGGAATAAAGTAGTAACTTAGAGTAAAGCGAGGAACTAATAAATTAACACTTATAATAACTAAATATTATAAGAGTTAGAATCTAAAGATATAGTAAAAGAAATACTCTATGAAACATACTTGGAATGCAGTTAAAGGTTGTAGTAATAAGATAGTTTAAATATAATAAGTTACATAGGGGATGTCTTAGTTAAATTCTAATACAGGTATACTTATATATATTAAATAAATAAAGGAAAACATTTTATTTATTAAACCATATGTCGGTTGTGGTATGCCTAAAAGTTATTGAACATAATTAAATACAATAGAATTTCCTAAAAATGTTATGGATAAATCTTAATACATAAAGATATATATAATATATATGTATATAAATACATTTAAATAGATGAGGGAAATAATATTCCTTGTGATAGTTATAATAAGTAGAATATATATATGTTAAACCTTAGGTTTTAATCGGTGTGTAATTAAATAGTCACTATTAGCTTGAGGGTTTAATTACACAACATAAACGTAACACGGTCTTGGGTTGACCTACTAAGCCCAAGGCTATGAACTCCAAAAGCCCACTTTAACAGTTCAAGAGAGGTTGGGCCACTCTCAGGGATAAATTATAAATCATTCCAAACTAACGAAATGGGCCTAACAAAGGATTTAGTTAACAAGTCAATCTCAAATCTTTGTGAGATGATAATGGTAAACCTGGAACTATTAATCAGTAAGAAAAGAAGGTTGTTTAGTTTATAAGTCCCTTAACTAATCGGCACTTGAAACACCTTAATTATAGCTTACTATTGGGGAATCACTTATTCGGGTTATTTATTGTTCTTCACATACCAGGTACGATTTCTAGTACTCCGTTACTTTTGATGATTGACTTATGAGACGTTTTCGAAAAACGCTAATTGACTTTAAGAGGAATTTCTAAAAAGGAAATGGTTGTGTGACTAACTCAGCTTGTGTAACTAACTGAGCCTTGAATGTGAAACTTACATGGGTATTGGATCCTTCTATTTGGTGCCCCGTTAGACATTGACTGCTTAGGGTTTACACTTCTGCACTCTGTAGGACTGAGTGTTTATGTATTGCTCTGGGTAGTTAGTGATCTTGTGGGAATTTGGAAAAGGTCGATATTGGTAATTCTTCCTTAGACTCTGGATATTGTTTCATCCATGAGCTGAATCTTGTGGTTTCGACGTGCGCGCGTCTTCAATGGTAACAGTGAGGGGCTGTATATCCCCTGTCCCAAAAGGGACGTGGTAGACAGTGAGGGGCTGTATATCCCCTGTCCCAAAAGGGACGTTGTAGACAGTGAGGGGTTGTATATCCTCTGTCCTGAAAGGACGTACTTGGCGGTGGGGGCCATCTCTCCCAGTTGAATTATTCCACTCTTGAGTTATTGGTTCTAGGATCTACCTTTTCATTCCTAGTCCTTTGTGACTATCTGAGTCTTTCTACTCCTAACAGGAATTGGGTTTAACTAAGGCAATGGATGTTCACTAACACATGATGTGGTTTTGTTTCACTAACTTTATTTTTCTGTTATTAACCCTTATTCTTATCTTGTTATCTTGATTTGGTGATTTGTGTAATGCCTTGTCCCTCTGTGTGGTTTAAGTGATTGTTTTCCTGCTATTATTTATTTAAGAGTTGTATTATAAGTTTGTTTTTGGAGGATCGTACCAGTTCCATTCCAGGGAACTGACCCACCCCTCTTGGGATGGGCTGCTTGGTTTTATCTTGCAGGTACGAGTTATTTTACAGGTGGCCACGAAGAGAAAGAGTGATTGGGATGGGATCAGGCTTTGAGAGTTTATGTGTTTATTTCTGTTTTATTTCTGTTAAGTTTTCTCGAGGTTCAGGCCGTGACTATTGTAATCTTTAAGTTGTAATTGGTGAGGTTTGGTGCCGGGTGTTTGGAACCCGATGGTCTGTACGCCTTAGTATTTTATTTCCGCTATAAATATGTTAAATAGGGGCATTACAGAAATTGGTATCAGAGCGTAGTTACGCTCTGAACCCGAGAAGACAAGCCGAGTGAAACACTTAGATTATAGGTGCACTTAAAACTGGGGAACTGGGGTAGAATTGGGAAGTGAGAATTCTAGAAAGGCGCGTGACCCTTACCCCATACTTACTTTACTACTTATGTTTTACTTCACGTACCTATGAACCGTCCTTAGGACGTTATAAATATTTCACATACTACTACATAGATATTTAGACTCAACAATACGCCTTCTGAGTAACAGGACCGTCATACCAGCTAGATGTCTCGAAGAGGAGGAGCTGGTCCCTCAGGAGGCTATGAACCCGACGCTGTCACCCCAGAGGTCATAGCGCAGATTGTGACAGCTGCATTAGCTCAGCAGCAGGCTCAGATTCCACAGCCACCACCGCCACCACCTAATGGTCCCCGGGAGTTCAACTGGCTGAAGGCAGTCAACGACCTTCGTCCCCCAGTCTACGAAGGCCAGCCAGAACCGAATACTTTAGAGAGATACATCGACGAGATGTAGAAGGCCTTCACCTCTCTGCACGTTCCAGCAGGTCGTCAGATTGACATAGCGGCCTACTTTCTCCAGGGACCCGCGCATTGATGGTGGCAGACCACCAGAGCTGAGCTGACTGCCCAGGCGGACTTTGGCTTCCCAGCCTTCTTAGTGGCCCTGAGAGCCAAGTTCTATCCATCCTACCTGCAGAAGAGGATGAGGAGTGAGTTCGAGCAGTTGAAGCAAGGGAGTTCCTCTGTTGCTGAATATTATAATAAATTTGTGGAGCTGCTCGCTGTTATTGAAGAGGAAGCTTACGCTCCGAGGTATCTGGTGGATAAATTCCACACCGGCTTGAACTTCAGGATCATGACTATGATCGGTTCCACCAGAGGGATGACCCTACAGGTATGGAACATGATTTAAAATTTCTGGTACGCAAAGGTTTCCCCACTAACATATATTGTCACCACAGGAGCTAGCGGATGACGCGAATGACTGCGAGACCACCATTGCCTACCAGGACTCTATGTTAGGCAAGAGGAAGGGGGATGGAGAAAAAGGAAATTGAGGGAACTTTTCCCAGAATTACGAGAGGAAGGGAAAGTTCTTCAAGGGGAGGAACGAGAAGGCCATGGTCCCCTCATATACTAATGCTGAGCCACTCCGCTCCCAGCCATTTAAGGGGAACCAACTGGCGAGAAAGTTCTTCTGCAACTGGGGGTTAAAGTTAGTGGTTTTAGGCTTTCTTACGGTGATAGGGATGCCAAGATAGCGAAAAGGGAACGAGCCAAGGGTAAAACCCATGGAGTGTAAGATAGAGTCAGCCAAATAGGGAGTAACCCCTCCGTGGAATATATTAGATTTAGCAGGGTTGAGGGATAGCCCTGAAGCTTCAGAAAATAGATCGACTTTACCGAGCATGAGAGAAATCGACTCCAGGTCGCCTCTACAGAATAACAGGGCATCATCAGCAAAAAGGAGATGGGAGAGGCGGAGAGAGGAACAAGAGGGTTGGAAACGGAAACCTGGGGTTTGAGGAAGCTAGTCGAGGAGGTGGGAAAGCATATCCATAACCATCACAAACTGGTAGGGGGATAGGGGGTCTCCCTGACGCAATCCCCTTTTGCCTTTGAAGAAACCAGAGGGGGAGCCATTAATGTTGATAGAGTAGGAAGCGGAAGTAACACACTGCATGATCCAATTACTAAACCTAGGGGGAAGTTTAGGAAGGATAGGGTGTCATGAAGAAAAGTCCAGTCGATAGTGTCAAATGTTTTCCTAATGTCCACCTTCATCGTGCAACGAGGGGATATGTTAGCCCTTTGGTAGTTCTTCATCAGACAGGAACAGAGCTGGATGTTATTAGATATTAGGCGCCCTTTGATAAAAGCTCCTTGGTTCCTAGTCACAAGGGAAGGGAGGGTGTCCTTTAGTCTATCAGCAATGATTTTGCTGATGATCTTGTAAAGGGTGTTGCAGCAGGAGATGGGCTTATAGTCCCCAGGGGAGGAAGCGACATCAGATTTAGGGATGAGGGAGATTAGGGTGGTGTTAATCTCCCGGAGGAGTCTGCCACTATGTAAGAAACCTTTAATACCTTGGTAGATGTCCTCCCCAACGATATCCCAAGCCGCTTTAAAGAATTTGGCAGTGAAGCCATCTGGGCTAGGGGCTTTGTCGTCTTTTATGGAAAACAGAGCTAGTTTTATATCTTTAGACTCGATGGGCCGGGTTAAGGAGGCCCAGAGGGAGCAGTCGAGGGTTCTCGTGTTCTCTAGGTTGAAATCCGCTAGGGAGTGGGGGAGGGAAACATGCGTGCCAAGAGAACACTGGAAGTAGGAAACAAGGCACTCTTCAATATCAGAAGGGGTATTGAGGACCTCTCCGCGATTATTGGTAATTGAGGCTATGGTGTTCTTGTTCCTTCTAGCTTTGATGGCTCTATGGAAAAAGGATGTGTTAGAATCAGCATATTTGAGCCAGCGGGTTTTAGCGAGTTGGCAAAGAAACAAGAGCTCATGCTTGTCTCACATAAGGAGCTTAAACCTCAGGGACTTCTCTTTGGAGATAAGGGCCAGGTTCCAAGGGTCAGAGTCCATTCTCAATTGAGTATCCACCAGGTCATCCCTAATAGCTTGGCCTTTAGCCTCAAGAGAGCCATATTCCGTCCTATGTAGGGAAGATAGGCTAGATTTGAGAAGCTTGAGCTTTCTGGTAATGGTGAAAAGGCGGCTACCTAGGAATGGAGTGTCCCAGGCCTCACGGACAAACGGGAGGAAGGAGGGGTCATTAGTCCAAAGATTAAGGAATTGGAAACTTCGTATGCCAGGCCTAGAGTGACAGAGGGTGATACGCATCGGGCTGTGGTCTGAAACAAGGGGAGGGAGGAAGGAAGCATAGCTATTGGGGAAGGCCAAATCCAGTCAACGTTTACAAGGACCCCGGTCGATTTTACCGTGGACACGGCTATGATCAGATTGGTTATTCCACTAAGTGTAGAAACGCCCATAGTAGCGGAGGTCTTGTAGCTCGGCCCTGGAAACACAACCTGTCAAGTAACGATAGTCTCTAGGGGAGGGGGTACGGGAACTAAGCCTATCTTCAGCATATATGATGCAATTAAAGTCCCCTGTAATTACCCAAGGGCCCAGCATGTGTCTGCTAATGCTGATAAGGTCCTCCTAGAGGTGGGATCTGAGCACTAGGTTGTTCCCACCGTAGATGACCGATAAAGAGAAGGGAGATGAATCAGGAAGAGAGACTTTACAGGTAACACTAGTAGAAAAAGGGCCTATTTCGGCGGTTCCAATGGGCCTATTTCGGCAGTTGTGAACCGCCGAAATGAGCACCGCCGAAATAGGTGTACCTATCTCGGCGGTTCTTAGAGCACAACCGCCGAGATAGACCCATGGGATTGACCGATGCTGAGTTTTGAGATTTTCAAAAAGTCCTTTATGAATCTTCTATAGAACCCTGCATGACCTAGGAAGCTTCTAACATCTTTTACTGAGGCTGGTGGTGGTAACTTCTCAATGACCTCAATTTTGGCTTTATCGACCTCAATACCTTTGCTTGATATCTTGTGACCCAACACAATGCCCTCTTGCACCATGAAGTGGCACTTCTCCCAGTTCAGTACTAGATGAGTCTCTCTGCACCTGGCTAGAATTTGATCTAAATTTTCTAAACATGAATCAAACGTTAGTCCAAACACAGAGAAATCATCCATAAATACCTCGATACATTTCTCAAGATAATCAGAGAATATGGCAGTCATGCATCGCTGGAAGGTAGCTGGCGCATTGCACAATCCAAAAGGCATGCGTCGGTAGGCATATGTTCCATAGGGGCATGTAAACGTGGTCTTCTCTTGGTCCTCTATGGCAATAGGAATTTGAAAATAACCAGAATAACCATCCAAGAAACAATAATACTTATGCCCTGAAAGCCTTTCCAACATTTGGTCAATGAAAGGAAGAGGAAAGTGGTCTTTCCTAGTTGCAGCATTTAATTTCCTGTAATCAATACATACCCTATGCCCTGTAATAGTCCTTTGAGGGACTAGTTCACCTTTTTCATTGGGGATGACAGTAAATCCCCCTTTCTTTGGTACAACCTGTGTAGGACTCACCCATTCACTATCTGAAATAGCATAGATGATACCTGCATCCAAAAGTTTGATTACCTCGTTCTTCACCACTTCTTTCATGTTATTCAAACGTCGTTGAGGTTGAACCATTGGCTTGCAGTTTTCCTCCAAGTGAATGCGGTGGGTACAGAAATTTCCTGATATCCCCTTGATATCAGCAACAGACCATCCAATTGCTTCCTTTTTTCCTGAGTACCTGCAAAAGTTGCTCCTCCTGCGAATGTGTTAGATCTGCAGAGATAATTACAGGTAAACCAGAGGGCTCAACTAAAAAGACATATTTTAAATGACTAGGGAGAGGTTTTAGCTCTAAGGTGGGTGGTGCTTTGATGGAAGGAATCAACTCCTTAGGCTCTCGCTCTAATCTCTCCTTCTCCATATGAGCACCCCTGCGAAATGGTCTACCAGCTGATAAATGGAATGCAACCTCAGCAATCTCTGGATCCTCATGAGCTCCATCAAAAGAATTAATTAAACATTTTTCTAACTCATCTAATTCAGCTGGACCAAAGATATATTCCTGCATCAAAGAGTCAATAGCATCTAGACTAAAACAGGCATGTACGTCAGAAGGATGTTTAGTAACCTTGGACATGTCAAAGACTAACTGCTCATCATGCATTCTTAAAATAATCTTACCACCCTCAACATCAATGAGGGTCCTAGCTGTTCGCATGAAAGGGCGTCCAAGAATTAAGGGTACTTCCTTGTCTTCCTCCATATCTAGAATTACAAAATCAGCAGGAAAAACAAAGGTACCAACAGAAACAACTAAATCTCTAACCACACCCTTTGGAAAGATAATAGATCTATCTGCTAATTGTAAAGTAATGCGAGTAGGGTTACACTCTCCTAATCCAAGTTTAAGATACATGGATAAAGGCATCAAATTTATGCTAGCTCCCAAATCACAGAGACCCTTACCACAATCGACATTACCTATTGAGCATGGAATGATTGGCAAGCCGGGATCATCGAGCTTTGGTGGGAGGTTCTTGCTAAGCACTGCAGAAACTTTTTCTGTCAATTGCACCGTCTCCTTCTCAACTAATGACCTTCTATTTGAAAGGATGTCCTTCAAGAACTTCGCATAGATGGGCATCTGCGTCAAAGCATCTGAAAAGGGAATATTAATTGTTAGTTTCTTAAAGATGCTAAGAAACTTACCAAACTGCTCGTCGAGGTCTCTCTTTTCAGTCGATTTGGGAATGGCACTGGGAGCTCAGGGACCGCTCGTCGTGATGATCTAGAAGACTGGACAACTTCGCCGGTCAGCTCACCATCTTTCTGTGCACTATTATCAACTGGAGTATTTTCTGACTCTGGCCCTCTGATGATTTCTACCTCTTTACTGACAACTTTGTCTTTTTCAGCCGGAGTGCTTTCAGCCTCAGGGATCGAGGGATCAAGCTGCTTGCCACTCCTCAAAGTCACTGCTTTAGCATATTCGCGAGGATTCTTCTCTGGCTGGCTAGGTAGAGCCCCTGCAGGTCTATCAGAAAAATTTTCATTCAGCTGGGCAATCTGAGTCTCAAGATGTTTGTTGAAGGCTTTCTGCTCCAAGATGAATGTCTTGTTCTCATGATTTATGCTCTCTTGCTGTTCGAGTTTCCTATTGGTTGACAGGATAAACTCTCGCATCATATCCTCCAAACTTGAACTCACACTAGCTGGCTGTTTCTGTGCCTGCTGGTTCTGCATTTGCTGATTTTGATGAGGTCTCTGAAAATGCTGAGTGTTCTGCTGTGGGGGCCTCTGACTGTAGTTATTTCCCTGGAACCTCTGCTGTTACCCTTGATTGTTTTGGTTGTTGTAGAAGTTCCCTTGCCTGTTTCCCAGATAGTTTACCTCTTCATTTTGCTGAGGATTACACTGACACATATTGGAACTTCTACCACAATACTCACACTGTGGAAAAGAGTCGGTCACAACAGCTGCACTTGACTGAGGTTTCATCATTGCACACATCTTCTCAAATTGTTTAGACATGCTATCCATCCTAGCAGCTAAAAGAGTGTTCGAATCTACCTCATAGATCCCAGCGGTCTTTCTTGGGGGAACCTCAGTAGATGCCCTAGCACCTCCCCACTGATTAGCCGAGTTGGAGAGAGTTTCCAACAACTCCTGTATCCTTTTGATTGGAAGCTCCATAGACTTCCTCCTGCACAAGTATCCACCAAAAGACGGCTCTGGGGATCAAGATCTTTGTAGAAGGATTGTAGCACGACCTCCTCTCCCAGACCGTGGTGCGGTACTCTTCGAACAATTCCCTTGAATCTCTCCCAAGCCTCTGAAAGAGTCTCCCCACTGTATTGCTTGAAGTTGGTGATCTCACCTCTCATGGTCAGCATGCGAGATGGTGGGAAGTATTTTGCCAGGAATGTGTTTGCTAGCTCGGTCCAGGAGGTGATACTATTTGGAGATAGGGAGTTCAACCACTCTGCAGCCCTGTCCCTAAGTGAAAAAGGAAATAAAGTTAGTCTGGCTACCTCTTGAGAAGCTGGTGTTGAACATGCTCCAACCAATCGCAGGAAGGAGGTGAGGTGAACATTTGGATCTTCAGTGACTGTTCCACTGAACTGCGGCGCATTTAGGACCATTGTGACATAATGGGTCTTGAATTGCCATTCTACCCCTTCCGGCAGTGCAGGGATTACTATTGGTGATGTGAGTCCCTCCACATTCGGACGAGTGTAGTCGTTCATCCTTCTCTCTCTGCTGATACCGTCCATAAGATTTTCTTCTTCGGAATCAAAGGTATCCCCTGGTGAGTCCTTGAGAAACACCTCTGGTTCAATTGCAGGCTCCAGTACTAGTCCCTGGCGACTTCTTCTCGCAAGTCGTTCTATCTCGGGTTCCAGATCAAATTCAGGAGTTCCTTCAGAACGAGTTTTAACCATAAACCAAAATCAGATAACTGACAGTAAAGTAGTTGTAAAAGTGAACTCAATCGGGTAAAATCAAAAATAATACTTAGAACCAAAAATAAGAAATAAATTGCACAAAGCTAAGAAAATAAACAAGGGAAAATAAAATAAAACAAAACAAAACAAAATTAAATGAGACAATACCAAAATAAAAATTAAACTAAGCAACCGTGCCTCCCCGGCAACGGCGCCATAAACTTGTTGGGGTAAAACCTAACGGTAAATTGTGCTGGGGGTTTAACCTAACGGCAAGTGTACCGGTCGATTATAGCAAGTTTAAATCTCGGAGTATTCCCTGAGTATCGAATCCAAGGAGGCAGCAGCTAGTTTAATTTCTACTTTCACACAAAACAAGGAAAACTATAAATAACAGGAAATTGGGGGTTTTTGTTTGTGATGGTGAATGTTTGTAAAAGAGTTCACTAAACAATAAATAACAGGTAAATAATTGTTTTTGGTTTTGTTTGATAAAGGAAATTCCGGTTTACTACTTCTCTCTAGATTGCAATTTCTTCCCCTAAGTGATTTCTGCAATATTCTGAATAAAACCCTAGAATAAGGATAACTCGTATTCGGTCTCCCGCTCCACGAATTCTAATTAGCAAAGACCGAATCCTAACTCTCGTTATGAATCCACTGTTTACTAATCGCTTTAAGCATAGTCTAGATCAATGGTCCAGCTAGTGTTTTTAGAGGAATTACCATCTCTATACTAACCGGTTCATTCCCTGTAGTCAATTGATAGCCGCAGTTCTCACTTAGCTAACAAACTGATAGACTCAATTAATTGATCAGATTAATAAGTCTAGGAATTCATAAGGGCAAAGAACTTAATTCTATTGTACTGCAGAAATCACAAAGGTTCAGAAATAATTATTCTAGAGATACATAGTAAACCGAAATTAAAGCGATTACTCAGCCATAGACAAAATAACAATGCTCAATTAAACAGCATAAGGATAGAGGGATTTAGCAGAAAAACTGGTTTTAGAAGCCGTCGAGACGATTCTGCAAATTCCACTCCTGTCCGGCTGTCTTGGGTCGGACGCAATCCGGACACGTTCTGTCCGGATCCGGACGTGGGTCGGACAAGGGTAAATGAAGCACAGTGAGCAGGGTTCTGTCTGTGAGTGAGGGTGAATGTTTACGGAGAAGATTCGTGAATGGAGATGGATGGTTTTATCGTGGAAGAGAGGGTGGTATGTAGAGAGGATGAAGAGAGGATTAGACTCTGAGAGTCTGGGACGATTTCAAATGAAGGCTCAAGGACTCTTTAAATAGGCTGAGGAAATAGACAGATGTTGGTGGAAGTTTGGTATCCACTGCATTAATTGAGTATGGCTTCTACTTAAAATAAGCTGAGGTATGATAATTGCGCCGCCCGTCTGATAATTGCGCCGAAAGCTCAATTATCAGTACGAGTGCGTTTTTATTTTTCATCGCTGTGTGACGTCCAGATTGTGTCCGGGTTGTGTCCTGGTCCGGACGTGACACAAAACCTCTAGATCTGAAACTCGAAACATGTCCGGATCGTGTCCGGATCCGGACGTGAGACAGCGGTTTTGGATCTGAATCTCGGAATATGTCCGGATAGCTCTTGAATTTCCTCCTCTAATGGTGGTTTGACTTGGCACCAAAATGAAGCTCTTGAAGTTTTGAAAAGATAGAAAGAGAGAGCTTGAGCTAACTAAGGAGAATATGTAATTTGTTTTGGTTTTGGAGCTAAAATGAGTGAGTTGTGTGCAAGGCTAGATGGAGCTAGCATGGAGTTGCTCTTCACGTTAATGGAGAAGGGAGAGAGAGCAAGAAATCATGAGAAGCAAAGGAGAATGAAGAAGTGAGGAGAGAGAATCACTAAAGTGTGATATTTATGTAAAAGGTGAATAGTACCTTTGCTTTACAAAACTTTATTTGCTTAATGAGTCATGAAGGTGGTGACTCACCTTACAAGAAACCGGCCCCCTTTTTAATAATGAGGGTACTTAAGTCTTTGTTGACCAAAAATGTCTCATTATATAGACTTATGTTATAAACTAGCTTAATTATTCACTATTCACAAAACAAGGCACATTGTTGTGAAATTTTGATTTCCCATTGATATAGACTTCCAAATGTGATACTATATAGTACACATGTTAATTAAAGAGTAATGATGGACATTTATCCATTCAAAACTCATTTACAAGACAATTTTTCAAAAACGTGCTTTAAGACTCCTTAAAGCACATTTTGTGTTTTAACTTGTTTTCAAGCCTGGTTTTCTTTGGTAATTGATTTAAAATGACCATTAGGATATTACTAAGGTCTTAGAACAATATTTGGGTACTCTCCCAAGTCTCTCCAAGTTTAGAGCACGTTTTTGCTAAAACTGCTCTTTTGGTGTTTCCTTATATTTTCTTTGATTAGAATGTTTCTTAATGTTTCTAAGGCATTATTTAGCCTCCTTATATCTTAGTTTATCATTTAAACACCATATCTAAGTTTGGGGTATTTCAATCTACCCCCCTTAAAAGAACTTTGTCCTCAAAGTTCACACATGTGCTTAACCATTCACGGTACACAATTCTCTTAATCTTAATACCACATCTTATAACCACCGAAGTGTAGCAACTTACACAAATTCACACCTTAAACAACCAAACAAACGACAAACATGATCGTTTCCTAACTCAAAAGCGAGGAAGCTCTACCCCCCTTAAAATGGGGTACGCCCCGTACCCTATACAGACGATCTAGTTAATAAACAAAGAAGGGTACTTCGCCCTCATCTTATCCTCTAACTCCCACGTGGCCTCTTCGACATCCTGGTTAGACCAGAGAACCTTCACCAGTCGCACTGACTTGTGGCGAGTGTCCCTAGTCTTACTGTCCAAGATTCTCTGAGGAGTC
Organism: Limonium bicolor; assembly: GCA_023374045.1. NCBI lineage: Eukaryota > Viridiplantae > Streptophyta > Magnoliopsida > Caryophyllales > Plumbaginaceae > Limonium > Limonium bicolor. The sequence goes on along the minus strand of CM041777.1, from coordinate 204,186,655 downwards.
TCCACGGATCTCATATTCGGTTCTAAAGTCAACCTCTCAGGTTCTAACACATGGGAGGGGTGGTGCATGTATTTCTTTAGCTGTGAAACATGAAAAACATCATGCACTTTACCCAGCTCAGCAGGTAAATTCAACCTGTAAGCAACCGGGCCCACCCGCTCCGTAATCTCATAAGGACCAACAAATTTCGGGCTTAATTTGCCCTTCTGCCCAAACCTGAATACACCCTTCATCGGTGAAACTCGCAGAAATACCTGGTCGCCCACTGCGAACTCCAGGTCCCGTCGTCGAACATCAGCATACGACTTCTGCCTATCTTGAGCAGCTTTCATGTTCTCCTGATTTGCTGAACTTCAGCCTTAACTTGTTCTAATACTCTGGTCCTATAATGACCGTCTCACTCGACTCATCCCAGCAGAGCGGTGTACGACATGGTCTACCGTACAACGCTTGAAAAGGTGCCATCTTGATCGAAGCGTGATAGCTGTTGTTGTATGAAAACTCGATCAGATGCAATCTGTCAATCCAACTGCCCTGGAAGTCTAAGGCACATGCTCTCAGCATGTCCTCGAGTGTCTGAATAGTACGCTCAGTCTGACCATCGTCTGAGGATGGAACGCGGTACTCAGCTTGAGTTCTGTACCCAACGCTTCTCTGGTAGCTCTCCAGTACCTCGAAAGGAATCTGGTATCTCTATCTGACACTATGGTCTTTGGTATGCCGTGATGTCTCATGATTTCTTTCTCAAATAACTCAGCTAATTTGGTCACCTTCCAAGTATCCTTCATCGGTATGAATCGGGCTACTTTGGTAAGGCGATCCCCACCACCCATATCATGTTGAGACCTCCCCTAGCAGGTGGAAGCCCAACTACGAAGTCCATGGAGATATCATGGAACTTCCACTCCGGAACTGGCATCGACTGTACCATTCCGCCCGGTCGTCGGTGCTCGAATTTCACCTTCTGGCATGTGAGACACCTCAAGACGAACTCGGTAACATCTGTCTTCATCCCGACCACCAGAAGTATCTCTTCATGTCTTTATACATTTTAGAGGCTCCCGGATGGATGGAAACTGAAGAACAGTGTGATTCTCTAAGTATACGGTCTTTCAGATCCGTGTTGCCTCGTGGTATGCATAACCGGCCCTTAAGTCTGATCAGATCATCATCATGAAGTCTGAAGTCGTATTTCTGACTCTCAAGGTACCATCTGTCAGCTTCTATCTGACCTCTCTCATCTGTCCTCTGAGCCTCTCGCACCTCATCAACCAAGCTAGAGAAAGAAACTAGCGAATGGAGTGAGTGTGCTCGACGGCTCAGGGCATCTGCTACAACATTGGCCTTCCCCTCTTTGTATTGGAGGTCAATGTCATAGTCTTTCAGAAACTCTAACCATCTCCTCTGTCGAAGATTAACTCCTTCTGAGTGAATATGTATTTCAAACTCTTGTGATCGGTGTGATCGTGACACTAACCCATATAAGTATGGCGCCTTATCTTCAAAGCGAAGACTACAGCCCCAGCTCTAAATCATGTGGGGGTAGTTCTCTTCATGTTTCTTCAACTGGCGTGAGGCATATGCCACCACCTTGCCATGTTGCATGAGCACGCAACCCAGCCCTCTGCCGGATGCAGCACAATAAACCTCAAAGCCCTCTGTACCGTCTGGAATGGTCAGAACCGGTGCCGTGGTCAGTGAGTCCTTCAAGCGCTGAAATGATCTCTCACAGTCAACTGTCCATAAGAATGGTGCATCCTTCTTCATCAGATTGGTCATCGGTTTCGCGACCTTGCTGAAATCTCTAACAAACCTCCTGTAGAAACCTGCCAGACCGAGAAAGCTCCGGATGTCGGTAACAGTCTTCGGCCTTGGCCAAGTACGTACGGCATCAATCTTTGCTGGATCCACTGCGATCCCAGCATCTGAGATTACATGACCTAGGAAAGAGACCTGGTCAAGCCAAAACTCACACTTGGAGAACTTAGCATATAGCTGGTTCCCCCTCAATATCTCCAATACCCTCCTCAGATGTTCCTCATGCTCAACCTTAGACTCCGAATATATCAAAATGTCGTCAATAAAAACCACAACCGACTTGTCCAGCTGCTCCCAGAACAAGCGATACATCAGATCCATAAACTTCGCCGGTGCGTTCGACAAACCGAACGGCATCACAGTAAACTCGTAGTGGCCGTATCGTGTCCAGAATGCCGTTTTCTCAATGTCTCCCTCCTTAATGGCTATCTGATGATACCCCGATCTGAGATCAATCTTGGAAAACACAGATGCTCCCTTCAACTGATCGAACAGATCGTCAATGTGGGGTAGTGGGTACTTATTCTTCACTGTCACTGCATTCAGCTCTCTGTAGTCGATGCAGAGGCGGAGACTACCATCCTTCTTCTTCACGAAGAGGACTGGTGCTCCCCATGGTGACACACTTGGTCTAATGAATCCCTTATCCAACAAATCTTTCAATTGTTTTTAACTCAGTCATTTCGCCGGAGCCATACGGTATGGTGCCTTGGCTATCGGTCCGGTACTAGGTAGAAGCTCGATGGTGAACTCTACCTCCCGAGTGGGTGGCATGCCGGGTAGTTCCCGTGGAAATAAGTCGGGGAACTCCGACACTACCGGTAAGTCAGGGTCGAACTCAGGGTCTCTCTCTATGTCCTGTACATAGCAGAGGTATACTTCTTCCTTTCTCCTCAATTCTTTATACATTGCCATGGCGGTGATGATCTTAGTCGAAGGCTCTCTGGGCCTCTGGCGGTATGATATTGTTACCCCAGACGGACTCCTGAGCAGCAATCTATGCTCGGCGTAGAGGATACGTCCCTTGTGCCGCTCCAACCAGTTCATCCCGAAGATAACATCAAATCCTAGCTTACTGAACTCAATGAAACTGACTGGAAAGTCTTCTCCCTTAATTCTGACAGTGGCTCCTCGGTAGTAACGAGTGCAACGAACCTTCTCCTTAGACGGGAGCGTAACCGTGAAGTCGGGTAGCTCATCAACGTCTAGCCCCAACCTGCTCGCGAATGGTGCCGAGACAAAGGTATGCGAGGCCCCTGAGTCGAAGAGAACTGATGCCTCAATTCCATTAATCGGAAAGGTGCCGGTGAGGATAGTACCGCTAGCGTCGGCCTGTGCCTCTGTAAGTATGCTTAACGCACCTTTCGTACCGAGTCCATAACCTAATTGTGTTCACAAGCTTCATGAGTATTGATGGTATAACAAGAGTCGTAACAATTTATATGAACAACACTGTTATTTTATTCATGACCATCCTGTTTACAACATGTGCTTCAATCTTACATCTCATTCCTCATCTCATTCTAACATTACATGGCTAATATTGTCTAAAGGTTAGGTTTAATCTCCTTGGTCTCATATGCGTCGCATTGATTACTGCTGATGGTGCTGTATTCAGCTTGATTCTCTTAATCCCTTGGTATAACATCCTTGATTCTCCTCCCAAAGTTAATACATCACCTGACTTAAGTACCAACTTATCTGCACGGTCCGCACGCTTCTGCTCGCCGTATAAAAAACTCCGCATCATCCCCAATGGACCAAGACACTACGGGTATCCCTCTTTCGAGAGACTCCGTTGTCTCGTCCTTATCCTGGTGTAGTCCCAGTTTCCCATCCTTCTCGTAGAAGTTTACAATGCAAATGTCTGCCTGGATGTCTGGAATCGGTTCAGCTTCCAACTGCTGAGCGATTTCCACGACTTGTGTAATAACTGGATGGAACTCTTCGGGTATTCCCGGTGGTGAGACTCCATCTTGCTCCCTCATGGTTTGGTAATTCTTGGCATACGGATTCCAATCCTTGCCAAGCTCATCATTTTTAATCTCATCCTTGCTCCCCCTGGGTACTCCGGTGTGTAAAAACCTCCCAGTCCCATTCCTAGTTGATTGCATCTTCTGATGATGGCTATTTGTGCTTCGGGTGTCGGGTATCCCCTTAATAAAATTATACCTGGGCGGATAACCTGACATTGTTCGGTTTGGAAAGTCTATGGTTTCGATGTCGGTGTGCTCCAGGTTAGGTGTAGATGGTATTGGGTAGCAGATGTTGAATCTTCCTAAAGTGGTAGTAGGTATATCTTACTTAGTTCTAATCTCATCTTATTCTTACTTAACTCATTTATTCACCAAACATGCATGATAATGCGGTAAGCAGGTAGTTTTTATTACTAAATGGTTATAGCGGTACTGGCCTCGATGAGGGTTCAGGCTCATCGTCCCGGTCCACCATGTGTAAAGTGGGTCCCGTCTTCGGGTCACCCGTGGGTTCTTGTCCGCCAGCTGCTGCACCTTCCTCTGACCGTCAGATCCAGCTCCCTGATCGGTCTTGCCCTTGCCCCTGGTATCGGGCCTATAGGCTCTGCTAGCAGGGTTCCGGTAACACTCATACGCCCGGTGTCCAAAACTCCACAAAAGTTGCACTTCACCTTATTCCCTTTACAATCGAGCCCGGGGTGGTCCTTGTGAACCACCTACAAATGAAGCATCACTGGTAGCCACCACCGGCTCCCTTCTCAGTCTCAGATCCTGATGATTCATAATGTCAATTCTTATATCTCAAATGGTTACTAATTGTTTCTTAACTTATTCAATATCAATTCCTTACCCTTTGGCGCCTAGAGCGCAGGGGTGTAGCTGCATAAGCATACATCAACTTCAATGGCTCTTCCGGAGCCTTCTTCTTTTCCTCCTTCCCCTTTGGGTTCTGGTTTTTCTGAGGCTGGTACTTTTGTTTCTTGTACCCTCCTTGCCCTTGACTTTCTGAGCTCTTACCAGCATTTTCTCTTAGCGTTCTCCTCGTCCCTCATCTGGACGGTTATCTCCACCTAGCAGCGGCATGATAGCACTCCTACTTTTCCATAGTAAGCACTCATCTCATAAAAATCTTACTCATTATACAAATCTCAATCATTCTTATTACCTGCAAGGTAGTGTAACTCGTCGGCCCCATGCCGTAGCGGAGTCGATGGCTAAGCCCGCCATAGAAGCGGTCCACCAGGATCTGGTCAGAATATCCAAGACCTGGCAGAAGACGGAGCAAGGCAGTGAACTCTGAGTAATACTCGTCCACTGTCATCTTGTCCGTCTGCTTAAGCGCATCCAACTGCAAGCGCTTCTTCGTCTGGACATGGGCGGGGTAGTACTTTGCTCGTAGCAAGGCGGTGTACTGCTCCCAGCCGAACTCTGGATTGGCCACATGCTCGGCCCTCACCAGCTTCCACCAATCGCCTGCCGCCCCCTTTAGGTAGAAAGCAGCCAGGCGCACCTTGATCCCAGCAGGGACATCAAGGGTCTCGAAGGCGGTCTCCAGCTCGGAGATGTACGCCTCAAGCTTGGCGGGATTGGTCTCCCCTTAAAGTGCGCGGGTCGAAGATCTGCAAGACTCTTCACCCAGTTCGGTTCCCTAGGTTGTGGCGGTGGAGGTGGTGCACCCACACCAGGCTGGTAGCCCATATGCCCTAATGCGGCAGCTACGATCTCTGCGATCGTCTGCCCTCCAGGTATCCCTGAAGTATCCTCACCCTGGCCGTGACCTCGGGTTCCCCTAGGACGTCCTGTCATCTGAACAAGCATAACTCACATTAGATTCGTATTCACCACTGTTTCGGTTAGTGAATTTATAACGTCCGTAGACGGTAAAGACGATCCACACTTATTAGTGGTCATCTGACTCTACTCACTCTAACTTCTGACACCCTTAACCCAACACTTATTCCTTAACTTATATCCTAACTCGGTGGTTACTCATGTCCGGTATTTCTTGATCAAGCGTACTACGCTCTGAATACCACTTTTTGTAACACCCCATCCAAAGCCATTCGTGGTTATCGCAAAACTGAACACTTAATCGAATACGTCGCAGCGGAAATAAATAACACCTGGACCTTGCCACAGTCTGATCTTTAGAATATACCGGTCTTAACATTTACAATACTTATCCAACTCAAAACATCACCATCCACAATACCACAACCAACCGAGTACAAATATCTTACACATGATCGCAACCTTACTTCAGTTTAAATATAAACAGTCGGGTGCACAGGCGCAACCCGAACTCAAAATAAACATCCCACCCTAAGTCTAACCGCTCCTACTCTCGTAGTGCGTCCTCATGGGTCTCTTACCTGCAAGTGTAAAAATAGCCCCCGAGGGGGTCAGCACGAATGCTGGTACACCCTCTCATGGCCCCCAAGCTAACGGGGCTACGACGACTAATTGTCGATAGCATGGAAATTGATTACATACACAAGCATAATATGAAGTGCAATAACAATAACCACAGATGAACATATATAGTTCACAAACATGAACGACTCAAGCGTTCCCTTATCAAGTGGGTTAGTAACCCCCTCCTTAGTCCTCATTTCCTTAATCTCAGTTTCTTACCTTACCTTAATCTTAATCTTAATCTCAGTATACAAACCTTTCCTGGAGGGGATTGGTTGTAGCTTAATTCGAACCTGGGATTTAGGTGATCCCACCGCACCATCTCAATGCCACCTACTCTGGACGGGAGTCCAGCGTAGCTGAGCCGGCAACCGGCCCTAGGCTACAAGTCCGAAGACAAGTCCTTAAGCGGAGGGCGGATCTGATTCAGATACCGTCCCCCTTTTTCCTTAGCATGCATGACCGGAGATCGGTCCCGGGTTTCCTCACTCAAGTTCCAGTTAGTATAAATCTTAATCATCATGTGCTAGCTAAGCCTTAACGGGCATTAACCAACAACCACCAAACTTAACTCTTATTCTTAACTCAGTAAGTACTAAACTTGGTTAGTAACCATCTCAAGTCTCGCGGGTTAGTGTAAAGATAACACAAACACAACGAGAATAAAAATAACCGGTTGCATGCTTTATCTTGTTTTAGTCATGGCAATTAAACAGATAGCACACAAGCCGAGGGACACCTCGTTAGCAAGCAGGTCACAAGAAGGATTGTACCGTTCACCGACGATCGTTGTTTGTTTAACCTTCTTCGGGGTCCCAATTCACAAACCTAAAACATTCATTCATTTTTAGGTCATTAGTTATTTGCACCTTACTTAACTCACTTAATTCCTAAAGATCCCCTTGAATACCTTCTTAAGTCCTTACCACTTAACCTCACAAGCTTAACTTTAAACATTAAAACTTATACTTAATCTTAACTTAATTTAATCCCTTAAGTTCTTAGGGTCCTAATCATTACCTCCCTACCAAAGGTATACCTTATTACCAATTATCATTCTTAGAATTCAAAATTTCTTTTTTTTTAAGTGTTAAGGGTCGTCCGACCCACCCTCTGGGTCGGACCATTCCAGTAACTTTCGGGTTTGAAAAACTCTACATGTCCGACCCACGTCCGACCCAACCAACTGGGTCGGACCATTCCAGAAACTTTCCGTCTTCTAAAACCACCCCTGTCCAACCCACGTCCGACCCAACCTTCTGGGTCGGACCATTCCAGAAACTTATCTGCCCTCTAAAACTCACCCGTCCGACCCAAGTCCTCTGGGTCGGACCATTCCAGAACCTTTCCCTGGCGTTAAACAGAGGCCGTCCGACCCAAACTTGGGTCGGACCCCTGGGTCGGACGCCACCAAAACATGCCCAAACTTTGCCAAATCTTCACTAAACCTTTCCTCAAGCCATCCAATGTGTTCTAACATCATTTAGACCCTTAAACCCACCTTAGAGCATCCTCCAAACACCTTAAATCATTCACCAAGATTCACCTTAATCATTATACATTTTTCCTTGTAATAATGCTAACACTTGTAATGCTTCCTCTAGGTTTCTAGGTGGTGGTTCATACCTAATGTAACCACTATGCCAAATGTTTTCCTCACCACTATAACATCATCTCCCAAGCATCTTTCACTATCTAAAACTCTCTTATGCATTTACTTAAAGTTCCTTCACAACTTAAACTTCCATCCATCAACACATTGTTTCCCTCCTAGTTGTTTACCAACATTTGCCTAAGTCCTAAATACTCAAATACATTCTCTTGATTCCTAAATCCTTCATGGTGGTACCTAAGTCATTATAAGTCATTAGAACACCTTAATCTCACCCTTTTTCATCAAGACAACCTCTAGAACATCCTAGTACTTCTTAGTCATTCAATTCCCTTAGAATATCTTAAACACCTAAGTTCTCCTTTAAATTTTGCCGTGGGTTCTCTAGTACATAGTACATCCTAACACTTGGTTTTTCTCCATCAAACAATCAATATCACTCAATTTCTCATCACAACACCTTAACACCCAATTTACACCACATCATCATATAGTGCTTAAACTTAAAATGCTTGGCACTTAGGCCCTTAAATGACAATAATCTTAACCACTGAATTTCCACATATATATGCCTTCAACCTGCAAATACACACAACAAGGCTCCCATTGAAATAAAATGCTTCTTGTAATTCACCTCAACATTGTTTTAACTATCTCTTCTTCTCATTTGCTCTTTAGTCACAAGTTCACAAATATGCTCATTGTTTCTCCTAGGTTTTATATAACCCTTTTCTAATGTAAACTCTACACTAAACTCATCACATATCTAAATCCCATTCCCTTAAACAATAAAACACCTTAAGGTAAGTAATTTACCTTGTTCTTTTACAAGCTAAAAAGCTTTCTTCCTTAGGTTTTTCTTTGTTCAATCTCGGTCACCAATGTGTATCTCCTTGCCAATGTTCTAACCAATATCCAATGACTCCAATGAGTACTAGAAAACACATTAACCCTAAGGAACAAACCCTAGGTTAAAAATATGCTTTAAGGTATTAAGGTGATTGTTTTACCTTGGTTTCTCAAGACAAGCTTGGATATGAAGCAAGAAGGACCTCCTCAATCCTTTGAAGAGTAGAAAACAAGCTAGAACAAGGCATAAACATGGAGTCCCATGAGTGTAAATTTTCGGACAAGGAAGAAAATGGTGGGAACCTAGATTTTCTTACACTTTCTTTACCTTAAGAGAATGGAGAAGCCAATGGAGTCTCCAAACTTGAATTTCCTCCTCTAATGGTGGTTTGACTTGGCACCAAAATGAATCTCTTGAAGTTTTGAAAAGATAGAAAGAGAGAGCTTGAGCTAACTAAGGAGAATATGTAATTTGTTTTGGTTTTGGAGCTAAAATGAGTGAGTTGTGTGCAAGGCTAGATGAAGCTAGCATGGAGTTGCTCTTCACGTTAATGGAGAAGGGAGAGAGAGCAAGAAATCGTGAGAAGCAAAGGAGAATGAAGAAGTGAGGAGAGAGAATCACTAAAGTGTGATATTTATGTAAAAGGTGAATAGTACCTTTGCTTTACAAAACTTTATTTGCTTAATGAGTCATGAAGGTGGTGACTCACCTTACAAGAAACCGGCCCCCTTTTTAATAATGAGGGTACTTAAGTCTTTGTTGACCAAATGTCTCACTTATATAGACTTATGTTATAAACTAGCTTAATTAATTCACTATTCACAAAACAAGGCACATTGTTGAGAAATTTTGATTTCCCATTGATATAGACTTCCAAATGTGATACTATATAGTACACATGTTAATTAAAGAGTAATGATGGACATTTATCCATTCAAAACTCATTTACAAGACAATTTTTCAAAAACGTGCTTTAAGACTCCTTAAAGCACATTTTGTGTTTTAACTTGTTTTCAAGCCTGGTTTTCTTTGGTAATTGATTTAAAGTGACCATTAGGATATTACTAAGGTCTTAGAACAATATTTGGGTACTCTCCCAAGTCTCTCCAAGTTTAGAGCACGTTTTTGCTAAAACTGCTCTTTTGGTGTTTCCTTATATTTTCTTTGATTAGAAATGTTTCTTAATGTTTCTAAGGCATTATTTAGCCTCCTTATATCTTAGTTTATCATTTAAACACCATATCTAAGTTTGGGGTATTTCACGGATCCTCAACATACCACACTTGTTCGCAATCCTTTCCCAGAACAAATTGATCATCATTATAACCGTGTAACCGTGAAAGATCAACCAAGGTAAGCCCTCCATCATTTTGGTACCCGCGTCGGTTGTCCACCCACTTGCACCGAAACAACAGAAAGGAATCAATGTCATAATCTAGTTCCCAGATGTCCTCGATGACACCATAATACCAATTACTAACTGGTTGAGATCGGTTACCGTTGTGGTACTCAGTGGCAGCAGCTTCAATTTTTACCCCACTATTCTGGTTTATCGATTTGGCATCTTGACGTGCAGTGTAGTATGTATACCCACTAATATCATACCCCTCAAATGATGTAATATTAGTTTCAGGTCCGATTGCCAAACATCTGATCTCTTCGCTTACAGCTTCTGGATCTGATGATGCTAATGTCAACACATGATCTTTGAACCATTGGATAAAAACTCGGTTTTGTTCCTTTGTCAGCCAAATGTGGCCTTTCAAAGGATTTTGATGCCTTAACTCAACCATATGGGTTTCCAAATAAGGTTCAACAACCTCAAGATGTTGTAAGACAAACAAATGTGCTTGATGAATAAGTAGACGCGAAACTTGCACGATCTTTCTACCAATAACACCTTTACCCTTAAACCTGCCATAGTGTCGTGGTTTTGGGATACCAATAGACTCTGCCTCACTCAAATAATCGGTCACAAATTCCGTGACTTCCTCAGTCACTGTTGCTTCAACAATGCTCCCCTCTGGTCGATACCTATTCTTCATTCTACTTTTCAGAATACCCATGTACCGTTCAAAAGGGTACATGTACCGTAAGTATACCGGACCACAGAACTGTATCTCTCGAACGATGTGCACAATTAGATGTACCATTATATCAAAGAAAGATGGTGGGAAATACATCTCTAGTTGACATAATGTGATAACAATTTCACGTTGTAGATCATCTAGAGACGTTACGTCAATTGCCTTGGAGCAAACAGCGTTGAAAAAGAAACATAACCGAGTTAAAGCATTTCTGACATCAGATGGCAATATCCCTCGAATTGCGACCGGAAGAAGATGTAACATCAGTACATGATAATCGTGAGATTTCATGCCTAAAAGTTTTAAATCCTTCATCGATACAATGTTCTTCCAGTTTGAAGAGTACCCAGACGGTACTTTTACCGAGTGCAGACATTTGCAGAAACTAATCTTTTCAGCCTTTGAGAGCGTGTAGCATGCAGGAGGTAGGTAGATTCGTTTCCCGTTCTCTTGTGGGTGTAACTCCTTTCGTATACCCATGGTTTGCATGTCCTTTCTGATTTTCAATCCGTCTTTTGTTTTGCCGGGTATATTGAGTAAAGTCCCACTCACTGCCTCACCAACGTTCTTCACAATGTGCATGATGTCTAAGCAGTGTCTCACAGAAATATGACGCCAATAAGGTAGTTCCCAAAAGATAGAACACTTTTTCCAAATGTTTTTCGCCGGTTTTGATGTGTTTCCAAATACATTTGCAATGTCCTTAACCTTTTCGTACACTTCCTCAGAGCTCAGAGGTAGACGGGCCACACGAGTTTCGGCTTGACCATTGAACAACTTTCTCTTCGTTACTCGATAAGGGTGATCTTCGGGGAGAAGACGTCGATGACACATATAAACATTCTTCCCACAATGTTTTAAACGGTCCGAACAAGTGTCTTCCTCGCAAATGGGACATGCAAATGCTCCTTTAACCGTGTAACCGGACAAGTTCCCATACGCAGGGAAGTCATTGACGGTACAGAACAACAAAGCCTTGAGCGTGAAATTCTCTCTTGCATAAGCATCATATACCACGGTCCCCTCATTCCACAATAGCTTCAGATCGTCGATCAGAGGGGCAAGGTACACATCAATGCTATTACCTGGCTGCTTGGGACCAGATATCAGGAGAGATAACATGATGTACTTTCGTTTCATACACAACCATGAGGGCAAATTGTAGATCACTAGCAGAACAGGCCATGTACTGTGTTGACTACTCAATGTGCCGTACGGGTTCATTCCATCAGTACATAACCCAAGCCTCAGATTCCTATCTTCATGTCCGAAATGTTCTTTGTACCGTCTATTGATGTTTCTCCACTGAGGCCCATCTGCTGGATGTCTTAGTTTCTCATCACTCTTTCTACCCTCCGCATGCCATCGTATGTTCTTTGCATCTTTCGGATTCGCAAACAACCGTTTGAATCTGGGTATAATCGGCAAATACCAAACAAGTTTTGCTGGAGGGCTTTTTTTCTGAACGGAGGAGTACTCACCATCTTTATGCTTATACCGGGACAACGAACATTTCGGGCAATTGTCCAGATGTTCGTATTCACCCCTGTACAACACACAGTTGTTTGGACACGCGTGAATTTTTTTGTACTCTACTCCCATTGGACACACCCATTTCTTTGCCTCATACGTGGTCGTAGGGAGGCCGTTCTCATCCGGTAGCATATCATGAATCAGCTCGAGGAATGCCGTGAAACCTTTGTCACTCAATCCATATCTTCCCTTCAGGTTGAACAAATTCAATATAGCTGTCAATTTCGTGTACTTAGTGCAAGTAGGATACAACGCAGTTTTGGATGCGTCCAACAACCTTTGATACTCATCCGGCCGGTCGACAAAGTTATCCTCAATGTTATCAAGCATCTCGTCAATTTGTTCATCATGATAAGTCGACTCACTGTCAACATTGACTCCGGAAGCGCTTGGGAGTTCTGACTCGTTAGTAGTATCGAATGTCTGCTCGGTTCTTGAGTTACACCGATCGTGACTGTAGGAAGATGAAGCATTATCTTCAACACGTTCTCCATGAAAAATCCATTTTGTATAATGTGGCATGAAACCACGGGTCTTCACATGGAGTTGTACGAGGTTGATGCTTGAATAATGTCTAACCACACCACAATCAACACAGGACATGGAATTTTCTCCGCCTTTGTCCTGTCCTTGTGTTGCACTGCAGCTTTGCAAATCTTTTCAGCATTTTGTCAAAATGTTCGCCTCTATCACCATACATCCAGTCACGCTCCATACTACATGTGCAACAGATCACAGGTGTGAGTTAGAGCCTTTGTAGAATATGGCCTGTATTAAGTTGCACATGTTTATTTCTTAATGGAGCATGACTGGGATGATTGTTAATTAGTCTAGCCTAACTCTAAGGTTGCAAACAAAAAATAAACTAGCATTTTAAATTTAAGAAATTGTTGCACTTCTAAAACAGAAACCGGTGTTTAAAACAATATTACGAATACTTTTTCTACAAAAAATTCGGCATGACCTTTGCATAATTGTACACATCCCTGTTTATTATCAGCACTCACCAAAGTCATCACAACCACAAACATTCCAACAATGGCAGCAACCAACAATTAAAATAAATCAATTCTTTACTAGCTAACTGAAAACCAATTGCAAATTCAGATCATCAAATCAACGCTTTCAATTCTCCACTGTATAAGTTCAAACCGGTTTAGAGATTAACAAAGAATCGAGAGTTAAAGTACATACTTGTTTTTTAAGGATTTATGGACAGGGGAGACTGGTTCCTGAGAGGTACGCTTCTGTGCGAGAGATGCAGCAATACCACTTCTGATATGTCTCTCCAAGGGAGCAACAAAAAATAAATTACAAAAGAAATGCATCAACAAATAGGGAATGAAGCTAAATTATGTACTAGCACTTATATTTAAATACATAATTGCATTTATTAAACAAAAAATAAGGTTTAGTTACTTACTTGTGCACAGAGGAGGAAAGTGCAACAGTAATGGAAGAAGGCAGGAAACAAGAGAGGTGACTCACGGACTTGAATGTAGTGAGACCTGATAAAAAAATTAGATATTGTTAGACATATACACATACATCAAACAATATTCATTACGAAGAGATTTAAAAAAATAAAAAAATGGCATGACTTTTGCATAATTTTACCTATCCCATGCTTATTATTAAGCATTCACCAACCATTCATCAACACAAATTTCCATCACAAATCAAACTAATACCAACTTTATCCATCAAACCAAATTTTAATAATTTGTGGAAATCAAATACAAAGTAAAAAAAAGACACAACCATGCCTATTATTAAGCATTCACCAATTATTCAACAACACAAATTTCAATCATAAACCAAACTAATATATACCAAATTTATTCATCAAACGAAATTCCAATAATTTGTGGAAATCAAATACAAAGTACAAAAGAAAAATGATAAGTTAGATTATATTACCGGTTCGAAAATGAATTGTTCTCCGCTCCGCTTTCAATATACCATCAAATGGTAAAGAAGCTTCTTAAGTATTTATCTGTAGAGACACAAATACGTATAGACACAAGAGAAACTCAGTAGTTGTGTTTGTTCCTTATATGCAGTTAGGTTGCAAATTTACAGTGAGTGAACAGAATGAAGAGAATGAAGAGTTAAATTAAAAAAAATTTACCAGTTTCTAAATGAATTGTTTTCAGCCCCTCTTCTCAATCGGGCGTGCGAGACGCGGGTAGCCAATCTCTACAGAGGCAACGCATAAAGATTGAACAACATTCACATCAATTAGAATAATTTTATATTAAACTTAACGACTATACAATACTCATATATATATATACACTACCGAATGTTTAATAGTATTTTAACCAATGAATGAAGTTGTTCATAACAACTCATAAATGATAAGATCAAACTAAAACTTACATAACAACCTAAATTGTATTTTTCATGTTTAACATGTTATCCATAATTTTCAATATACCTCTTATGCATCACACTCATGTATTAACGATAATATAATATCATAATCAAATATGTAAATTATAAACATTATCGTATATTTACTTATGAAATGACTAGCAGAGATCTCACTCACCAATGTGTTGCTTATTTATACAAAAATAACTAGCAGAGATCTCACTCACCAATGTATATTTACAATGTATATTTACTTATGAAATGTGAATTAACAAGTAATTTTAAGTGGACAAATAAGCTAACCTAACTATACTTAAACAAATAATGCTCAAACATTGTTCCACCCCATATATAAGCATAATAATCTAGCCCAAATAAGCTAACCTAACTATACTTAAAAGAAGGGCCAAAAACAGCAAAAAAATTCACTCGGACATTTCGTCAAACACCTTGTGTGCATACATAAATTTATTAGTTTAACAACCAAATCTTGCAAAGATTTCACACACACTCTAAATATCAGCATCCACAATCACAATGTGACAACAATCTAACAATTTTAACAACACATTAACATTTTATTAAGCAAATTCGAAACTGAAATTAAGTTAGGGTTCTCACCTCGCGCTTCTGTTTGCTGGGCGAGAGGAGGGCGGCGACACCACCGACGCCACAACCACCGGCGGCGCGACGTCCGGCGAAGACTGGAGGAGGAGGAGGCGACGGCGACAGGTGGTGGTTGCGTCGGAGGTTACCCAAATCGCCGGTGCTTACAGAGAGAAGAGGGGTTAATTTAGTGTTAATGAAACTGTAATGGCGTCGAGGCGGGCTGGGGGGGTTAATTAAAACGACCTATTTCGGCGGTTCTTTGTTAGAAACCGCCGAAATAGGCCATATTTAAAAAAAATTAAAGAGACCTATTTCGGCGGTTCCTAACAAAGAACCGCCGAAATAGATGATTAAATTAAAAAAAAAAAGAAAAATAGAAAAACCTATTTCGGCGGTTCACATCTAGGAACCGCCGAAATAGACCCCTTCTTTAGGGTGAGTTCTTGCTATCATTGTGTAGAGTTAAGTTTCTTCTTTAGATTAAGCCCAAGAACTAGTTCTAACTCGTTCTGTACTGTAAATTATAGTGTTGCAAAGTAGGCTACTCAATCGGGTTGTAAAGGGGGTGTTTTTCCAGAATCTGGTTTCGAGTTCATTCAATTCGCACAACTCCGGTAAGTTTCCGATCAATTGCTCCGTTTTTGTCAAACCTTGTCGTGTTTCTGACCTAACCCAACCACCAATTAAGCTTATTATGCTTCGTATATGTAGAATTTTGCAAAATCGAGTTCGAGAAACCGAAGAACCCTAACTTTCATAAACCAGAATCATATTTGTTGAATACTGCATGATAGCTAGCGAAATTAGTATCATTAGAACCGGAATTTAATTTCGAAACCATAGAAACAAGAATCACTCAATTTGGTTCTGTAGATTGTGAGAAAATGTCGAATTAGTACTCGGGGTCTGTTCTGGAATCGCTGAAGAACTCGGAAGTCTAGGGCCGTCCGATCGTAGTTAAAAGAAACGGACGGCCGAGATTAAAACGTTTCAGATTAGGTTTTTATAAATTCCAGTAAATAACCCAAAATTGGTGAATTAATTTAAATACTTTCCCGAATGTGTTTTGACTTGAAATTTTAACCATGGATTCCTTATTAAATCTAGTTTATTTTGATATAAAATAATATGGTTTTTGAGTTTTTAAACGTAAGTTATGATTTTTGCAAGTTACGGGTTTTCTAGAATTATTTGGCTAATTTAAAAAGATATTTTTATGAAATAAAAATTTTATAATATGTCTAAAATGTTATAGTTACTGTATATTAAATTTGGGGATTTTTGGGCAATGGTAAATAGTTTTAAAAATTGTGTTTGTGAGTTTTTCATAAGAATAACTTATAATATATACTCCCTCCTATTCTAAATATAAGTCGTTTTAGCCTTTAGAATTTTGTTCAAATTATAAGTCGTTTTAGACTTTTTGTATCTATCTTTCTACTTTTACCCTTTCTACTTTTTTAATTATTATTATCATTGCACTCTACTTTTTATCTTACCAATAAAGTATACTTACTTTTTTATTCTTCTAATACAAGAAGTAAGGGTATGCAAGTCTTTTTAAAGTCTTTCTTAAAAATGGTGAAAAAGTCTAGAACGACTTATAATTAGAATAGGAGGGAGTAGTTTTTAATGTAGCCAAAAATTAAAGTATGGTTTGTTAATGAACTTTTTAAGCTGGGGAAAATATGGGAAACTAAATTAACATTTTATAACAGTAAGGTTATAAATGTTTGGGTATTAGCTTTTATGAGAAGTGAAATTATTTACATATATGTATATATACTTATATGGTAGAATTAACATAGGAACTTATGTTAAATCAAGGAATTTAATTATTCTACATTTTATTTATTATATTTTATGGGAGTTAGTATTCTTAATTAAAACTAAGGAATAAATATATATATTTTTACGCGTATATAAAAAGGGAATAAAGTAGTAACTTAGAGTAAAGCGGGGAACTAATAAATTAACACATATAATAACTAAATATTATAAGAGTTAGAATCTAAAGATATAGTAAAAGAAATACTTTATGAAACATACTTGGAATGCAGTTAAAGGTTGTAGTAATAAGATAGTTTAAATATAATAAGTTACATAGGGGATGTCTTAGTTAAATTCTAATACAGGTATACTTATATATATTAAATAAATAAAGGAAAACATTTTATTTATTAAATCATATGTCGGTTGTGGTATGCCTAAAAGTTATTGAACATAATTAAATACAATAGAATTTCCTAAAAATGTTATGGATAAATCTTAATACATAAAGATATATATAAATATATATGTATATAAATACATTTAAATAGATGAGGGAAATAATATTCCTTGTGATAGTTATAATAAGTAGAATATATATATGTTAAACCTTAGGTTTTAATCGGTGTGTAATTAAATAGTCACTATTAGCTTGAGGGTTTAAACACAACATAAACGTAACACGGTCTTGGGTTGACCTACTAAGCCCAAGGCTATGAACTCCAAAAGCCCACTTTAACAGTTCAAGAGAGGTTGGGCCACTCTCAGGGATAAATTATAAATCATTCCAAACTAACGAAATGGGCCTAACAAAGGATTTAGTTAACAAGTCAAGCCCAAATCTTTGTGAGATGATAATGGTAAACCTGGAACTATTAATCAGTAAGAAAAGAAGGTTGTTTAGTTTATAAGTCCCTTAACTAATCGGCACTTGGAACACCTTAATTATAGCTTACTATTGGGGAATCACTTATTCGGGTTATTTATTGTTCTTCACATACCAGGTACGATTTCTCGTACTCCGTTACTTTTGCTGATTGACTTATGAGACGTTTTCGAAAAACGCTAATTGACTTTAAGAGGAATTTCTAAAAAGGAAATGGTTGTGTGACTAACTCAGCTTGTGTGACTAACTGAGCCTTGAATGTGAAACTTACATGGGTATTGGATCCTTCTATTTGGTGCCCCGTTAGACATTGACTGCTTAGGGTTTACGCTTCTGCACTCTGTAGGACTGAGTGTTTATGTATTGCTCTGGGTAGTTAGTGATCTAGTGGGAATTTGGAAAAGGTCAATCTTGGTAATTCTTCCTTAGACTCTGGATATTGTTTCATCCATGAGCTGAATCTTGTGGTTTCGACGTGCGCGCGTCTTCAATGGTAACAGTGAGGGGCTGTATATCCCCTGTCCCAAAAGGGACGTGGTAGACAGTGAGGGGCTGTATATCCCCTGTCCCAAAAGGGACGTTGTAGACAGTGAGGGGCTGTATATCCTCTGTCTTGAAAGGACGTACTTGGCGGTGGGGGCCATCTCTCCCAGTTGAATTATTCCACTCTTGAGTTATTGGTTCTTGGATCTACCTTTTCATTCCTAGTCCTTTGTGACTATCTGAGTCTTTCTACTCCTAACAGGAATTGGGTTTAACTAAGGCAATGGATGTTCACTAACACATGATGTGGTTTTGTTTCACTAACTTTACTTTTCTGTTATTAACCCTTATTCTTATCTTGTTATCTTGATTTGGTGATTTGTGTAATGCCTTGTCCCTCTGTGTGGTTTAAGTGATTGTTTTCCTGCTATTATTTATTTAAGAGTTGTATTATAAGTTTGTTTTTGGAGGATCGTACCAGTTCCATTCCAGGGAACTGACCCACCCCTCTTGGGATGGGCTGCTTGGTTTTATCTTGCAGGTACGAGTTATTTTACAGGTGGCCACGAAGAGAAAGAGTGATTGGGATGGGATCAGGCTTTGAGAGTTTATGTGTTTATTTCTGTTAAGTTTTCTCGAGGTTCAGGCCGTGACTATTGTAATCTTTAAGTTGTAATTGGTGAGGTTTGGTGCCGGGTGTTTGGAACCCGATGGTCTGTACGCCTTAGTATTTTATTTCCGCTATAAATATGTTAAATAGGGGCATTACAGAAATTGGTATCAGAGCGTAGTTACGCTCTGAACCCGAGAAGACAAGCCGAGTGAAACACTTAGATTATAGGTGCACTTAAAACTGGGGAAATGGGGTAGAATTGGGAAGTGAGAATTCCAGAAAGGCGCGTGACCCTTACCCCATACTTACTTTACTACTTATGTTTTACTTCACGTACCTATGAACCGTCCTTAGGACATTATAAATATTTCACATACTACTACATAGATATTTAGACTCAACAATACGCCTTCTGAGTAACAGGACCGTCATACCAGCTAGATGTCTCGAAGAGGAGGAAGAGGAGGAGCTGGTCCCTCAGGAGGCTATGGACCCGACGCTGTCACCCCAGAGGTCATAGCGCAGATTGTGACAGCTGCATTAGCTCAGCAGCAGGCTCAGATTCCACAGCCACCACCGCCACCACCTAATGGTCCCCGGGAGTTCAACTGGCTGAAGGCAGTCAACGACCTTCGTCCCCCAGTCTACGAAGGCCAGCCAAAACCGAATACTTTAGAGAGATACATCGACGAGATGCAGAAGGCTTTCACCTCTCTGCACGTTCCAGCAGGTCATCAGATCGACATAGCGGCCTACTTTCTCCAGGGACCCGCGCATCGATGGTGGCAGACCACTAGAGTTGAGCTGACTACCCAGGCGGACTTTGGCTTCCCAGCCTTCTTAGTGGCCCTGAGAGCCAAGTTCTATCCATCCTACCTGCAGAAGAGGATGAGGAGTGAGTTCGAGCAGTTGAAGCAAGGGAGTTCCTCTGTTGCTGAATATTATAATAAATTTGTGGAGCTGCTCGCTGTTATTGAAGAGGAAGCTTACGCTCCAAGGTATCTGGTGGATAAATTCCACACCGGCTTGAACTTCAGGATCATGACTATGATCGGTTCCACCAGAGGGATGACCCTACAGGTATGGAACATGATTTAAAATTTCTGGTACGCAAAGGTTTCCCCACTAACATATATTGTCACCACAGGAGCTAGCGGATGACGCGAATGACTGCGAGACCACCATTGTCTACCAGGACTCTATGTTAGGCAAGAGGAAGGGGGATGGAGAAAAAGGAAATTGAGGGAACTTTTCCCAGAATTACGAGAGGAAGGGAAAGTTCTTCAAGGGGAGGAACGAGAAGGCCATGGTCCCCTCATATACTAATGCTGAGCCACTCCTCTCCCAGCCATTTAAGGGGAACCAACTGGCGAGAAAGTTCTTCTGCAACTGGGGGTTAAAGTTAGTGGTTTTAGGCTTTCTTACGGTGATAGGGATGCCAAGATAGCGAAAAGGGAACGAGCCAAGGGTAAAACCCATGGAGTGTAAGATAGAGTCAGCCAAATAGGGAGTAACCCCTCCGTGGAATATATTAGATTTAGCAGGGTTGAGGGATAGCCCTGAAGCTTTAGAAAATAGATCGACTTTACCGAGCATGAGAGAAATCGACTCCAGGTCGCCTCTACAGAATAACAGGGCATCATCAGCAAAAAGGAGATGGGAGAGGCGGAGAGAGGAACAAGAGGGGTGGAAACGGAAACCTGGGGTTTGAGGAAGCTAGTCGAGGAGGTGGGAAAGCATATCCATAACCATCACAAACAGGTAGGGGGATAGGGGGTCTCCCTGACGCAATCCCCTTTTGCCTTTGAAGAAACCAGAGGGGGAGCCATTAATGTTGATAGAGTAGGAAGCGGAAGTAACACACTGCATGATCCAATTACTAAACCTAGGGGGAAGTTTAGGAAGGATAGGGTGTCATGAAGAAAAGTCCAGTCGATAGTGTCAAATGTTTTCCTAATGTCCACCTTCATCATGCAACGAGGGATATGTTAGCCCTTTGGTAGTTCTTCATCAGACAGGAACAGAGCTGGATGTTATCAGATATTAGGTGCCCTTTGATAAAAGCTCCTTGGTTCCTGGTCACAAGGGAAGGGAGGGTGTCATTTAGTCTATCAGCAATGATTTTGCTGATGATCTTGTAAAGGGTGTTGCAGCAGGAGATGGGATTATAGTCTCCAGGGGAGGAAGCGACATCAGATTTAGGGATGAGGGAGATTAGGGTGGTGTTAATCTCCCGGAGGAGTCTGCCACTATGTAAGAAACCTTTAATACCTTGGTAGATGTCCTCCCCACGATATCCCAAGCCGCTTTAAAGAGTTGGCAGGGGTGGTTGTGAAAGCTGTCGGGCTAGGGGCTTTGTCGTCTTTTATGGAAAACAGAGCTAGTTTTATATCTTTAGACTCGATGGGCCGGGTTAAGGAGGCCCAGAGGGAGTAGTCGAGGGTTCTCGTGTTCTCTAGGTTGAAATCCGCTAGGGAGTGGGGGAGGGAAACATGCGTGCCAAGAGAACACTGGAAGTAGGAAACAAGGCACTCTTCAATATCAGAAGGGGTATTGAGGACCTCTCCGCGATTATTGGTAATTGAGGCTATGGTGTTCTTGTTCCTTCTAGCTTTGATGGCTCTATGGAAAAAGGATGTGTTAGAATCAGCATATTTGAGCCAGCGGGTTTTAGCGAGTTGGCAAAGAAACAAGAGCTCATGCTTGTCTCACATAAGGAGCTTAAACCTCAGGGGCTTCTCTTTGGAGATAAGGGCCAGGTTCCAAGGGTCAGAGTCCATTCTCAATTGAGTATCCACCAGGTCATCCCTAATAGCTTGGCCTTTAGCCTCAAGAGAGCCATATTCCGTCCTATGTCGGGAAGATAGGCTAGATTTGAGAAGCTTGAGCTTTCTGGTAATGGTGAAAAGGCGGCTACCTAGGAATGGAGTGTCCCAGGCCTCTCGGACAAACGGGAGGAAGGAGGGGTCATTAGTCCAAAGATTAAGGAATTGGAAACTTCGTATGCCAGGCCTAGAGTGACAGAGGGTGATACGCATCGGGCTGTGGTCTGAAACAAGGGGAGGGAGGAAGGAAGCATAGCTATTGGGGAAGGCCAAAATCCAGTCAACGTTAACAAGGACCCGGTCGATTTTACCGTGGACACGGCTATGATCAGATTGGTTATTCCACTAAGTGTAGAAACGCCCATAGTAGCGGAGGTCTTGTAGCTCGGCCCTGGAAACACAACCCGTCAAGTAATGATAGTCTCTAGGGGAGGGGGTACGGGAACTAAGCCTATCTTCAGCATATATGATGCAATTAAAGTCCTCTGTAATTACCCAAGGGCCCAGCATGTGTCTGCTAATGCTGATAAGGTCCTCCTAGAGGTGGGATCTGAGCACTAGGTTGTTCCCACCGTAGATGACCGATAAAGAGAAGGGAGATGAATCAGGAAGAGAGACTTTACAGGTAAGCATTTGGTAAGAGACTTGAATAGGAGAAAGAGAGTTGATGGAGGGGTTATAAAGGATCCAGATGCTGCCATTGGGATGCGCGTCATAGTTATGGACGAGGTTCCACGAGGGGATGAAGCGAGAGAGGATCGGGAGGTGATTACTGTGGGAGACATGAGTTTCAAGGAGGGCGAAAGCAAATAGGTTATTACTAAGCACAAATTTAGAGATCTCTTTTAGTTTGGGGTGGTCGTTGCACCCCCTAACATTCCAAACTGCTATGTTCATGAGGGGACTGAGGGGGAAGGGGGAGGGAGAGCGGGGAGAGCAGGGCCCTGGTCAAGGATGGGAAAGGAGTTAGCTAGGAGGGAAGGGGGGTCAGCCGAGAGAGGAGCTAAGGTGGAAACCTAAGGGCCCTTGACTTTTGGGGGGACAAGGGACCAAGGGGCTAAGGAGTCGAGGGCAAGGATAAGCTGTAGGGAGGGAGACATAGTCAGCTCAGGGAGGGAAGGGGATTTAACAATCGGAGAGTTAGGGTGTGTTGGGGAGGAGGGGGAAGAGGCTGGGTGCTGGGCAGCGGGGGGCTCGAGAATTGGAGGGGATGAGGAGGAAGAGGCGGGGCGGGAGTGGGGAGGAGAGGGGAGCATCGGAACGCAGGGGGGAGCCTTAATAGAGGGCTTCCGAATGGGGCGAGGGGCAGAGGAAGGGCATCGTGAAGCTGGATGGCCAAGAAGGCTACAAGAGGAGCAAGTGATGGGTTCCCACTCGTAGACCACACTTTGGAAAAGATGACCTCCAGGGGTTCGGATTTCGATCTCTCTGGTAAGGTTAAGGCTGAAGTCCACCTCGACAAGGGCTCTCGCGAAAGAGATTCTAGCTTTATTGGCTGTAGTGTGATCAGTGTAGAGAGGAGTTCCAAGCTTAGAGCAAATCTTAGCAAGACTAGTTTGGGACCAGAGGCTAATGGGGAGTTTAGGAAGCTGAACCCACACCGGGATGCGGTTAAGATCCCCGGGATTGAAAGAGAGGTCTGGGGACCATTTTTTTAGGACGAGGGGAGAGGAGTGTAGGAGCCAAGGTCCTTTGTCGAGGACTAGCTGAAGGTCCTCCTCCTTGTCAAAACGGAAGAGGAACCAACCTTCGTTGTGGAGCAGGATCTGCGGGGTTGGAACGAAGCTCCAGGCGCGCTTCACGTATTCCTTAATAATGTTAAAGCCATACTTTGTACCCCGGATATGACCCACTATGGAGTTTTTCCAATAATCGATTTCCATGGAAATGTCAGCTTCTTCAATGGTAACAAATGGACTATCTAAATCAACACTATCCGACAGTTCATTGCATAATGACATACCAGAATTTTTGCTCTGCCTAGCTAATAGCATGTCTAGGAAAGAAGAATTAGATTTGGGATTCAAGGACTTACCTGGGGGGAGGTCCTTAGGCGCTTTATTAGTAGAAGGTCGGGGAGTTCTCTTTGCTATAGCGATCCGTTCTCCAGTGGCCTTGGGGAGAGGCGGGAAATTCTTGTCAACGGAGGAAGGGCCTGTCTAGTTGGGGTACTCCTGGGGGGCTACAACAGTCGGAGGCCCCGAGAGATCCACCAACAAATCTAAGGCAGGGGACGAGGAGGCTTGCTCATCCGAAGCTAGCTTGGCACAGCCGTTATTAAGGCCATTGACCTGAGGGACAAAAGTAGGATGGTCCAATAGAACGTCTGTAACACCCCTACCGCTAATACCGTCATTACCGCCTAATCTCCTCGTACTTCCATACTTACTCAGCGGATACTTTCTTACACAACGGTGGGTGATACAATGCCGTTAGCCACCCACGTGACCAACAAGGCCTACTTCTACTACAGCATCGGTCTGATGGACCGGAATACCCGAGTACTAAAATAGTTACAATCCATACTACATTTACAACCGAATACAATAATCCTCCATTCAATACATTACTCCGTACTTACCATACAATATACCGAGTTTTCTAAGTATAATACTAAAGTACAACATTTTCCACATGTCCATACATACTCACTAAGAGTTTAACATCCTACCCAATCCTCACAAATCTACATACTTCCCGAATACATAATGGTGTACCCCTTGGTACACCGATACCTCAAAGGCTACAAGCCTCAAACAATTCCTTGCTATTTACAATTCATCCCTAGCTATCTAAACATAGCCGCCGGTCTCTTACGACGACCATATCAGCTTCGGGTACCTGTAGAATAAAAACAGTACCCCAAGGGGCTCAGCGAAACGCTGCATATGAAATTCACATACCCCGCGTACTAGCGAGGGTACGCTGACTACTTGGTTGAATACATGCGGTTCGTTTTATTCATACATACATACATGCTCTTATACAATACAATACATTCATTTCACAAGGCATACATACATTCAATACACACAAGGAAGACATTACAAGTCAACCAAACCATACTTACCGGATACGGAGATACACTTCTCCAATACTTACACAATACTTGTTAGCTTCTTTACCCACCCGGGTTAATCGGGTGTACATTACTCTTTTACTCGAGGTCAGTGGCTTACACTAGTCAAGACCATTACTCATACAATTCTTTACTTACTTACTTACTCAAGTCAAGTCAGTATGACCTCCGGGCAGGGACTACACCATCCCACCACCGGGCTTTAGGGTGGCTCACCAATCTAGGATGCTACCCATTTAAGGGGTTTGGTCCATAGAAAGGATTCATGCCAGGAATCGGATCCAACCTCTTGTGTCTCCTTATCCTCACGCGTGGCCGAAACTATATCGGACTTCTACTCATTCCATTATACTCAATACTCAAGTTAGGAGTTAGATGGTTAGGAATTAGTAGAAGTCATTACCTCCATACCAAAGGTTAATACGCTACACAAGTACACATCCAGTTACACATACACTTCATCCACATCCATTCATTTCATGAATTATACAAGCTAAATGTTCAAGACAATATAAGAAGAACAATATAATACAAACACAAGTAAGTGCATTAAAATCCGATTCGTGCATTTATCTTAATTAGGTGATCAATTAAGCACACAAATCATAGTAACCAAGTTAGGATACAGGGCATGAGAAAATCATACCGTTCATCGTCGACTTGGACTCACCGACTCCCCTTCGGTGTTCGACTAGTCAAATCCTATCACATACATGCGATCGAGCGGTTAATTAACTTTAATTAACTTAACTCGTTTCATCTTTTACGTTTCCCGTCTTATAATTACTATATCTTTACAATTCATATACTTCCACATTGTTTACTGACTCTTCATTACTTTACACGTTTTTTATACCCTTAATGACCCTTAAACAACATTAATCAAGTACTGATTATCTTATACTATCAGTACCATTCATTTCCTTTCCTTAAAAGCCACGTTTTAAACTTATTTTTAACATTTCGGGTTGGTCCGGGACTTTGTCTGGGTCTTAGGTCCCGGACCACCCTGTGGTCTGAATTCTCGAACTGATTTAATGCCTGGTCCGGGTCCTTGTACAGGAGTTAAGTCCCGGACCAGAAGCTAGGCAAATTCTCGAATGGTTTTATTGAGTGGTTCGGGTCTTGTACATGGGACCAAGTCCCGGACCAATGTTACCATGACACTCTCGGCCTGAATTTCAGCATGGTCCAGGTCTTTAGCATGGGACCAAGTCCCGGACCTGCTATTATTTTCTACAGAATTGCAATTCTCTTCATCTGTTATATTCCATACTTTGTCCAATCAATTCCCCATTGTTCCTACACTTAATCCCACATGTTTAAGCACCTAATTAAGCTTCTAAAAATCTATAAATCCATTACTAACCCATTACTTCTTTCCATACTAATTCACTTATATTATTTTTTAAGTTTCATTTCAGCACTTGTATCTATCCTTCCTTAGTTTTGTTTTGCTACAGATTTCACTCCTCATTCTTACTCACTCCTTGTTCCACACTAATGCACTCCAATACTCAACTTACATCATTTTTCATCTCCACATTCACCCAAATACATCATTCTCTTCTAATCCAAAGCCAAGGCAACTTAGCCACCTAAATTCCCCTCTACAACATCTAGTCAATCCTAGGCTCTTTCCTCCTTAACTAAAATACTTAAGTCATCAAGTTTCTACCCAAATTTTGACAGAGGTTCCCCTAAAATTTTAACATTGCCCACACACCATTTCATCTCACAACTCATTTTCAATTACCACATTATTATACACACTATAACACAATAATTCCTGCACTTACATAATTATTTCCCATGGTTTTTCCAAGCTTTCATTATCATTCCAAAGCTCCAAAGCAATGTAGTTCTCTTCCTCATTATACTACAACCCAACTACTACTCAAAACATTTCCATTTCCTCATTTCAAGCATTCAAAATCTGTTTTCTCACTACATACAAAACTCGCTCAAAGGTGAGTTCATTTACCTTGAGCTTGCTAGTTTTCTTTCTTTTCTTCATTTCTCCTTTCTTCTTCCTTCTTCCTTATTCCTTATTCTTATTCCTGGCTCACCAATTCGGTGATGCTACAGCCATACACACATACCACACTAGCTTAGCAAAACTAGCCTTCACCAACCTAGAAATTTAATACACATTTAGGGTTCATAAGAGGGCATTTACCTTAGGCCTCTTGGTGGGATTTTTGGACAGCAAATAGATGAGGTTCTAGCTCCCAAAATGCACACTCAAAACCAGCTGGAATGAAGGAAAAACAAGAGTCCACGTTGGGCTTTGTTTGGCAAGGGAAAGAGCTAGAAAAAGATGAGTTTAAAGACTCCTTCTTACCTTAAAACAATGAGGAGGTGTTGGTGGTCAAGATGGCCTTCTTCAAGCTCCAAAAAGAGGTACACTCATGGAGATGAAAGTGATGTTTTCTGATTTTTGAAAAGAGAGGAGTACTCTCCTAGGTGAGAGGAGTTCAAAGGTGCAATTTTTGTTGAATTTGGACTAGGTTAGAGCACCTAACAATGGAGGAGGATGAAGCTTGGGTGAGGAGGCTTCAAAATCGCCATGGCTGCTGGGGAGGAAGAAGAGAGATCGGAGAGGGAGTGAGAAATCATAAGAGAGGGGAAGAGGGGATAGGAGAGACTTGCTTTTACTTTTGTACTTGTTTTACTTTACTAGTTTGTCATTTAGTGAATTAGAAAAAGTAAAGAGAGTGAGAGGGGAACAAATCGGCAGCCTCACACACCCACCTTACTTTTCTGATTTTTATTTCTAAATGGGACACATTAGTTTAGCTTATTTACACTCACACCCCACAACTTCCCGTTTTTTACAGTTTTTACTAACCGGAACCCGTTTTCCGGAATTTCCCCGTTTAATTAATTTTATTGGTTCTAGACCTTCATTAATGTTTATTAATGACTATTTGGTTGACCAAAATTATTACGAGTCTATTTAACCCGCTTAAAGTCGTGTTTTCCCGGTTTCCTCGAAAAACGCGCTTTAAGGTTCGTTTGTGGTTTTAATCCATTTTATGGATCCGTTTTCTTCCGGACTTGTTTCTACATGCTATTTAGGTATAAATAAGCCTTAGGAATCCACCTAGGATTCTAGTCGAGGTCACATAACTCCTATGGTTATATAACACTCATTTTTACATTTTTTGCTTTTAAGCGTTTTCTTTTTTCTTTTGGTTTTATTTCCTTCACCAATATTCCTTAGGCACTATTAGGCCCTTAAATACCATATTAGAATAATTTTAACCACTATAATTAAGTTCGGGGTATTTCAACGTCAGATTGGTCCACTGCCGAAAAATCATTTAACGAACTGGCATTTTTTTCCATTCAGATCAAGGGCATTAACAGAACACAACATCTGTGGGAGGGGCTCCAAATTCCTCTCAGGCGGTGCAACATTTAGGTCCACCTCTGAAATCTCAGAATGAGACAAGACAGAAGTGCCAGCAATTGGACCCTCAGAGACGACCGAAGGCTGGGGCCGACGTTGACCAGCGGGGACTAACTCACCCCACACGTCCTTGTAACCAGACAAACAAGGAACCAGAATAGCGGGGGGCTTCGTCGAAGAATGGGGGGACATCCATTGCTCAAATCAGGCGCCAACGACTTGTCCTTGCGCACTCCCTCTCTGCCAGCTGTCGCACCAGGAACATGGTTCACGGGCTTGTTTACCTTTTGTTAGATTTTTTAAGGAAAATGATCATATTATGAATCTTACGTTAGCAGTGCAGTTGTCTTTTTCCTTTTTTGAAAAAAAAAATTTAGGCTTTGAGTCAATATATTAACAATATAGTTTCCGAAAAATCAGGTGGATGGGTTAACTTTAGGCCTCATTAAAACCTCCACAAATTTTATTCACTGGGATAAAAACTTAGGAAGAAAAAAGAGTATCACATCCAATTACAACCCCTAATATTAAAAAAATTAACCAACAGCAACTAGCTAAATAATGACATGCCATTATTCATGGTCAGGCCTAAAATAAACTACGCATATCTCATGCTACAAATAATCGGATGTTCCATGCCTACTCTCCAAATCCTCACTTCTGGCTGCCATTTATCTTTTTCTCTAAGCAGCTCTCCAAAACGTGGTCTGGCTTACAGTTGTTAGTCCTTCCAACGTCTTAGTGTCGAGCATTATCCACCTTGTCTGTCCCACTATCCTTTGAACAACAACCTCTGTTTCAATCCACAAGACACTTGCTAATGTAGCTCAAGAGCTGATTTTATATGTTGGCCTTCATTTTGGATGGGTCTAGAACTTGGCATCCTAATTGGTGCAGTAGGTTAATGCATTCGACCGCTTTGGCCTCAATATTAATTACCTTCCCTTGTTCATTACGCACTGGGATCGACTCCTTATTTAAAGTTTTTGGTGGGGTGTTATGGAGCAGTTCACCAAATAAGTTGAGTCCTCTCTCTCCTTCTGTGATACTTTGCTCTGCTGTTTGCGTTAGATTTTTGGGGTTTGGTTTGGATTATTCAATACCTCTACTGTGTGCATGACTTGCATGGTAATTAAATTACCGTCTGAGTCTGCCATACATTTCTCCGGTTACAATGATAATTCTGCTGCGTAGTGCGTCTCGGGAACCACCAATCCCATTTCACTTTTTCTTGTTGGCTTTGTCCATCTATCTCCTCCAGACTCCTGGCTTCGGGAGTGTTGGTGGTCTTCAAATGTCTTTTTCTTTTCATGCTAATCTATCAAAAAACCCTAACTGTCTGTGGTTACTGACATATTTTGAGACACATGCTCCATCCTTTTCTTTTTTCTATTATGGTTAACACAACAAATCACAAAAAAAAAAAAGTGTTAAAGGCATAATGTGTATCTACATCACACAGCTTAAACATGGTAATACGGATTTTGCTTATGCACGGGGAAATCTTTTCACTCCTATATCTCAGTATATCATCCACAACTCTCACTTGTATAATTTTTTTTTAAATAAACTGGAACCATTATCATTAATCAGGAGTCAAAAGTCAGAATAATAGGACTACAACAAGTGCCCAATATCTGAGAGAAGTTTATACATTGGAATCTAAATTCCAAGTTCAACTTGATCCAAATACAGATAGGATTTAAACCCCTAGGACTACCATTCGTAGTCTTAAACACAACATAAACATATTCTAAAAGAGAGCTGACAAGATTCAAACTACTATTACAACCATCACACTTAAAACTATATAGAAAGTTGGAAGAACCAATGAGCTTTATAGTATCCGTCATATTTTTCCTAATCGAACCCACTGTTAGATCACAACAAGAGCTAAGGCTACCCACCCAAAGGACAAGCTCCAGAGCTTTTTGAATTGCTATGAAACTAACTAACTGCACAATATTAGTGCTTGAGATACTCTTGGAAGTCAGACGCGACCCCTCAATCACATAAGTAACTTCATCCTTTATCACATTCTTGTTCCACCAACCATTTTCCTTTTGATGCTCGGGAGACCCATACCCAGTATAGAGTCTCCCCATATACACCAACAGAAGAATCTTCGAACCAAATAGCCACCTGAAAGTTTTCTTTCTCAATCTAGCAAAAGCAGTAGTAGATTTCCTGCTACCCCTTTTACTAGTATGGGACACAACAGTTTTACCCTCCCACACAAACTTGCAACAAGTCTCCACCAGCACTGGACATTCAAGCATACCATCACCCTCCGGAGTGAACCGAAACATCAGGTTCAACTCTTACAGCATAGCTAAAAGGAAACCCACTCCCCAGCAGAAAGACCTTTGAGCTATAGTCATCTGGGGATTCGGGAGCTCCTTTTCTTTTGACCATCAGGATTATTCTCGTTACACTTGATTCTAAAACCCTCTGCTACCTTTCCACTATCATCTGTCATACCGAAACCTTCTAGCACCAAATCGCAAAGAATGCAACCAACAATACCAACTAATTTAACTACTAGCTAAGCGAAACTTACTCTCCCATATTCTTCACCTAGCAAGGAAGATGCAAATTCATACCTAATTACCCAGAACTGGAAAACAAGACCATGCTACAAAAACCTATGCTTACCTACCAAATCGCACCCTTGTTGCTCACCTTCGTCATCCTGAAGACTAACGCAATCGACACCATCACCCAAATCG
The DNA here is from genome assembly GCA_023374045.1 of Limonium bicolor. NCBI lineage: Eukaryota > Viridiplantae > Streptophyta > Magnoliopsida > Caryophyllales > Plumbaginaceae > Limonium > Limonium bicolor. The sequence goes on along the minus strand of CM041777.1, from coordinate 204,155,579 downwards.
ACTGGACCTCGCCTCGACTCCAGGCGTGAAGAACCCAAAATCTGGGAAGGAAATCCCGGGAACTTGGCACCACAGAGAGGACCAGCTCGGGACAAAAGGGGCTTGCTCCCAAACTCTGGAGGACAACGGTAACCAAAGAGCCCCAAACCCAGCCCTAACTTGATCAACGAGCACCGAAAAAGAAACCACTTCTCACAAGAAGGAACAAGGGGAATCAAGGAAAACTGCCGGAGAAGGGGATAAAGGTGGCGCAGAGCCAATCTTACTGAATTAACAGATGAGAAAAATGAGAGAGCGACAAAAGTCATCTCTAAAATTGCCTCATAAGAGAGCGATAACTAGTGTTCCCAGATTTTGTTGATGCTGTCTTGGTTTCACGTTTAGCCTCACTTGTATAATTTGATTACTCGTATGACTTTTATTTTTAAAAATTACCGTGTCTTAGGACATCTACATCTCTTACTAAGAAATAAAAAAAAATGGTAAACCCAAGGAGAGACATACTCTGGGGTTCTAGTTAAGAACCACACCTTACCTCCTTACTGACAAGAGAATGTGAGAGGACACAATAAAATATGATATAGATTCAAAAAATCTGTCGAGATTTAAGAATATTATAATATGCCTCTGATAATATAACGAAGATCGTGCGCGCTGCTTTAAACGCAGCAGTGAAGAAACAAGGTAAGGCAGATATTTGACCGAAACCAACTTGACAAGACAAAGACGACTTAGTAGGTTAAAAGAAGAGTAAAGGGACAAAAATAAAATAAAATTTTACAATATCAACACCCCCCGTCAAGCAAGGAAAGATGCTATCTATGTTGGGCATGCCAACAAAAACCCAAAACAGGTCAATCCTCACCTACACAGTGACTTAACAAATAGTAAGCAAGACTACCAAAAAAGATCGTACTATATTTAAAAACTATTCATAACATAGAGCACATTTGGGACCTGTACATCGCTACGTAAGTATTGGTAAACTGGGTAAATTGAGTACCCAGTCGGGAACAAGATCCTACTAACATAAGCCCAACTTAGAAATCTCGAGGTTTCTATTATACATAATCTGTTAAACATCGCACATACTGGACTTAAAAGACGGGATATTTCTAAAAAAAATTCCAAAGATAGGTTTACAGACTGGAAGAAGTGGCCTCATTCGGCAGCAGTATCATCCGCTGCTTTCTTGTACTCAGGCTTGAGCTCATAAGTTCCTTGGTTCGTTCCTCTCTTATTGTACACACACAGCTCGGTCAGTATCTCTTTCATGAATTGCGCAGGTTGATCAGTTTCACGAACCAGCTGCTTTAGCGTCCAATTAGATTGCCTTTCAAAGAGCTTGAACATAATGTCTTCAAGCTCACCCCGATCCCTTCTAGTCCTCTTCATCTCTGAAGGTTTAACTGGTGCTGTTTTCTTCTTATCCTGGACGAACCACAAGCCGCACAGTTAGTTGTAGTAAGTGAATAACATAAGCCGAAATAAAAAGGCCAAAAAACGCCAGTGACCACTACCCTCGATTAAACTAAAATGCTTTTTTTTTTTTTTGTGTAATTAGCCAAAGCCAATGCCAAAGCCAAAGCCAAACCCCTAATGAAGGGGCTGCAAAACCCTTTAAAAAAATCCTCCAGTGAAGAACTAAGTAACAAATTAGATCACACATACATGAAGATGCACGGACGGAAAGGCAAGCTTGGATAGCTTAACCTGATGAGTTTGACCAGATAACAGAAAATGCTGACGCAACTATACCTTTGTATTAGTAGCAATAAGCCCAACCATTCCAGGCATTGGCCTCATGTGCACACCCCGATCATTGTCAATAACCTAGCAAAACAGACGCACAGTACATGATTAGCAAAAATTGACAATACGGATCCAATTAAACACATAGCAGAAAAATGAATAACAGCTGAACTCTAACCATAGTACCTGTATTTGCCGATTTTTTACCATTGACCTGTTTGTTCGTTCACGGCACAGTTTACCATATTCCTCAAAATTCTCATTATGAGGCTTCATATCAAATTTGTGTTCTACTTTCCCTTCTAGTGAAAGATTGCCTTCAGAAAAACAGATATCTAATTATGTCCACACATTTACCACAGGATGGTACAAAACAAATCACAATCAACAATAGAAACAACTATATAATAGATGATACACAAGTGCATATCAGTAGCCATTGATGGTTTTCTATTCACTATACATTTTGCTTATAGCAATATGCATCAACATTCAATGCTTCTAGCCTTCTGACAATTGACATTCACTGCTGCTATATCATGACTGAACGCTTATTAGCATAAACTCAATAGGGATTTTTCACTTAGAATAAGAAGTCGATCAAACTAGTTGTAATATTTGCAGATCAAATACTCTTAGTTCTAGACGTAGTACAGATTGCTCTATGAACCCTACAACTTCGTTAGCATGCTTAGGATGCCTAACACCTCTGCAACTTACCTTTAGAGGAGACATGGAGAAGGTAACATTTCTTTTATAAAGCACAGTGGATTCTGCAATCCATAGAGCAATCAAATGCCAACTGAGGTTACATAGTGCACAAACTGAAGAGATACACCAATAAAGGTAAGACTGTTAATTGTGGGTTTTGAAAGTAGATAAGTCAATCTAGACATGAACCTGAAAAAAGAAAAGAAAAGATACCCAACACAAAAATTGTGGGCTTTGAGAAGAATTTTTTACCCAAATAGGTTTTCAACCAGGTTTTGTTCAATGTATTTATTTGTGCTGCCATGTTGAGGTTGACACATCTCATTCTGGACATGACCAGAGCAAATATGTACCTTCACATCATGTTGTGTCATGTTGGGCTATCTGTTTAAAGTTAAAATGTTTGTATATTATGTGTTAGATTCAGGTTCGAAGACAATCCTAGCTTGGAATGGAATAACTTGCCCATTTAACAAAGTTGGATATTTTTCCTTGAGCCATGATACCCGGGTGCTCAATTGTAGATTCAATAAAGTTTCATTCACATAGTAAATGCTTTTGGCAGTCACGCACACAAGCGAGAATTTTAGACAGACAGTTAGAGAAGAGATAGAATTTCAAGCGTAAGAGTTATGAAATGGTTACATGAATAGTCACGGAAAGGAATGAAAGATTTCTCTTCATAAAGGCACCTATCCGAGATGTGTCCTATTATAAAGACACAAAGATACCTTCCCATAGAGCACTCTTGGAGCCTTGTTTGAGATTTCCATATTAACTACAGTGGAACTTACTCATATGACTTATTACTTCTTTGTTGATGAACATATGACTCTCCCAACTACCAAAATGCCCTTGAGCACTTATGTAATCAATAGCCTTGAGCAATCAATTACCAAAATACCCTTAGAACCTACCCAATTTATCATTTTAATCTGCATTACCTAGTCATATTAAGGGGTTGTTCACTTTAGGCAGAGGAAACGAAACAAAATCAGGAAAGGGAAAGGATAGAAAAGGAAAATAATTCACTCTAATTCTCTTGTCTATTTGTTTATGCGGGAGAAAAGAAAATAATCACCGGTCAAAGGTCAATGGTAACGGTTACCGATTTTTGGTTAACATCAACCAATCACCAATAAATGGTCATTGGTGAATGGCCACCGATCAAATAGTACAGGGAAAAGGAATCACATTTCCTCGTGCGAGGTGGGGAGTCAAATTATAGGGATTTGAGGTAATCTCATTCTCTTTCTTTTCCTAAGAAAAAAAAAACTGTCTAAACAAATAACCACAAACGGAATGAATTCATTCCATTTCCTAAGTACCCCAAAGTGAAAGACCCCTAAGCATTTGCAAGTATGGCAGACAAGAGGGAGAGAGATATATCTTCATAATTACATTTTAGAGAGTGGGAGATGTAGGATTATATTTAAGTGCTCAAGAGCATTTTGGTAGTTGGCACTCAAAGGCTATTCTAGTAACTAGCCACATGCGCATGTTCCACTTTACTTAAAATGAAAATCCGGACCCAAAACGTGGCCTTAAATGTTTGCTCTATGAGAAGGTACCATGAGTCATTTCATCTTCAAAATCTGTCTTCGTGGTGATACACCATCCATTAATTTTCCACACCTATATATGACCTATGAATGTGGCAATTTCAGATAGCTCTCTTCCATTGGAAACTCTCTATTTCTCAGATCTATATTTGTGTGGGATTAGGTATTTCCTTTGAGAACAAAATTGAATGGAATCTTCGGTTCGACACCATGATATCATAACTCAAGGAAGAAGATCCAACACTATTAGAATAACAAATTACTCCATTCCAAGTTAGAATGTCCATCACAGTTATTTTGGGTCAGGTTTATATCATGCCATAGGTATCTACTTGGAATTTTATCAATTGTCATGCTATTTGCTTCTAGTACACATTGAGTCAAGTAGAGTCATGTCTGATACAGCTCGAGGATTTGCAACCTCAATATATCATGTTCATTTCGTGTTCAGTTCAAACAGCTAGTTTGACATGCCTAACTGAAACAATTCGGTGCCCTGAAAATGGCGACACCATCCGCATATCAACAATCTAAGCTTTCTTTTAGTACGAGATCAGGATGAGAGGAACAATTACATGGAAGTCATAACTACATAGTGACTCATATGACGTATCTGTAACTCTTGTTAGATAACATTTATACTCAGGTCACCTAAAAAGAACCTAAGCTACAACTTCAAGATAACAATATCCAGTCAAAAATAGCAATGAATGCCCCACAAACACACAAAATGATAACAGTTCTCACCCTGATTTGATTCTGAGAAAACACACATAGGAACAAAGTCTTTGAACATATTTAATGAGTAGCTCTTGGGCCCTGTCTCCATGCCAGACATTTCCATGGTGAACTGTTCAAGAATGAAGATATAGGCACAGGTAACTTACTTAATAACTCAGAGAAGCGAATTTAAAGTAAAACAGAAATCAGTAGTGCGGAAAATAGACAAACATCCAACAACAACCATATAGAGGTAGAATCTTTCCGGGTAGAGCTAAAAGATCTTTCCATTATAATATATCTGAAAAAGTAGAGGAGTGACAATGTTTGAAAAGGATAAATCACTAAGAATCGCCAAATCCACATATCAATCAACCGAGCTTGAGGACTGATAAGCAGAGATTTGGAACGCAGAACCAGTCAGATTAGGAGAGTTACTTGAAAGATTGTATACGAAGATGCTTAGCTATATGGAAAAAAGCTATCAATACTAGAAATGATAGCAGGGGACTGAAAAAATACCGCGAGGTACTTCGATCAACCCTTAATCATCGTGAGACAAGCAAACCGTGTACAAAGGGAATAATCGTAAGATCAAACAACTCCCCGCCTCATCAACATTAAAAGCTGAAATATTAATGCTCAAACTGAAACAGAAAGCGGATACTCTTGAAGCACAATTATGGAAGACAACTGAGAGATAATAGTTCAAGAAGGTAGAGAGAGGAGGCCTGAAGTGAAATGATACCTCGAGATCATCAGAACTGAGTGGATCACGAGAGAGCACAACCTTGGAGACAGGTTGGGGATCCGAGGAAGTAGAGGGGCCGGCGGCGGCTCGCCACGACTTGGCGACGAGGGGTGGGCACTTCATAAGCCAGACCAATTTATCCGCCTTCGCCGTGTCTACAGTGCTCTTGCCCTGCTCATCCTCCATTAATTTCGGTCGTTCTCCCTCTGTATCTCCTCTCTTCGCCCTCGCGATTCGGGGGGAGTCTAGGTCTGGTCTTCTTTTGTCTCCCGACCAGACGGTGCCGGTGAAGTTAGTCAAAGAAGGATGGGTGAAGGCCGTGCGGTCTGAGCCAAGGTAAATAGAATCTGAACCGGGTTCAGCGGTTACAACTTACAAGGCCCACTATTCGAGTAAATGGAATAAAGAGCAAGGCTGGTACGCTAGCATCGCTTAAGATGATGTTGGGCCTAAACAAATTAAATGGACAAGATTTCTGAGTATGTTGGATTAAGTGATAGCAATTAATAGCCCCTTAGGCTTAGGTTTATTTCATTTATAAACTAATATGGGCCTCTCTAAGGATGGATGGGCCCAGGGAGATGAACGTGGGAAAAGTACATTGCCAACCTTTGAGGTATAGGCTAATTATACTACTATATCCAAGGTTTGAAAAATATGCAAATGCAAATGTCACTTATAATTTTCTGCCATTTACATCGGTTTGAACTACATATGGGTGAATGGATGAGTTGGAAATGATGAATTGAACCTTAATTCAAAAGATGAACCTTTAACAAAAGAAACTAGTGGACTTGGTATATGTCTATACTTTGCTTACATTATATTGATGGATTAAGATTTAGATTGGTTTCAATTCATAAAAATATCCAAAATGTCCTTCAAGGGATAGATAGTCTATACTCAATCTAACTAACGTTGTATGCAACTCTGTATTTTCATGTGTGTAACTGACTATAGGTTCCGGAAGATAAAAAAAATTATAGGTTAAGCAAATTTAAATTTTGAGTTTTAGTAGTGTTTTTGTATAAGTTTATTCATAAGTTGTAATGTCTTAATTGTTAGGGGAATAATGTCTTGGGATTTAAACATGTTGTAATTGTGACTTGTGGGATCACTCCCTGTGTTTGATTTGGTTTTGATTATATTTGTCAATCATGGATGAGTAGCTTGATTTTGATTTCAATTAAAGAGTGACAAAGGGTATGAATTCTTGATTTGTTTAAGCTTCCTTGAATTACTGGTTTTATGGGGGTGGTTAACCTTAACATTCTATATGGTCAAATGTGATCCAATGTTCTAAGTTCTCCGCCGCATAACTAGATTGTTTAAGTGGTGTTAGGGTAAATTGAAAATGTGGTGTTACACCAAATGGAAAGGATGCTACTTATGGTAAAAACATAGTCATTATTTATCTATTATGGTTATTTCTCGACTTCATTTGAAGTTATCTCATAGTAATAATACTTTATAGGAAATATCATCCTTAGAAAAGTCTATGAAAAGAAACTAGGGGAAAATATTCTTAGGGGGGCGATTGTTTTAGGGGAATCGGGAAAGAGAATCAAAATGATTATATTTTTTGTTGTTTATTTAGGTTACTTTTCTCATTTTCATAAAAGGGGTAGAGAATAGGATTACCCCGAATCCCTCTAACTAGGGTTATCATTCTATTAACAGAGCACCAAATTTTGAAAAAGAAAAAACAAATCAGTTTTCAGTTATAACCAACTTAACCGGAATTCATGTCAATAAATGAAACCGAATTAACCCAAAACTAATTTTTTTTTTACACTTAATGAAACTGAGCTGAAAACCAAATTAATTCGGTCAACCAAATTTTTTGAAAATAATACTTAAGATTTTCATTAATATTAATATATTTTAGGGAATTTTCACCAAATACCACTGAGTTTATGCTTAATTCACGATATACCACTACATTTTTAAAATTACACAGGATAACACTAAGTTTTTCTTATTTCACCGGATAACACTCTGTCTCATATTTTGTTAAATGTTCTATTAATATCCCTAGAAAAAAGACTAAACTGCCCAAATAAATAGTTAAAAAAAGTGGTGTCTTATGAAATTTATCAGTATGACAAATCATTTTCAAGTTGTTAATTAATAACAAGGGTAGTTTAGTCATTTTCCTGAAATATTAATGGAACATTTAACAAAATATGAGACAGAGTGTTATCTGATGAAATAAGTAAAAACTTAGTGTTATTCTGTGTAATTTTAAAACACAGTGGTATATCGTGAATTAAGCAATAACTCAGCGGTATTTGATGAAATTTTTCTATATTTTAATTAAAAAAGTTGGTTATTTTGTTAACCAAAATAATTTTGTCTATAACCGAAAAATGAACCAAAATAAAACTCAATCAACCGAATAACCGAAATTTTAAAAACGGGTATAAAAACGATAAAAAAATGGTTTTCGGTTATACCCGGATTTATCGAACCGTATGGAAACCCCTACCTCTAACTTGAATCACTGCCTCCCACTAGAGAATAAAATTCTCTTTCCATTATTATTTGACCCCAGTGACCGGTCGTCATTGATCGTTTAATACCCCGGACTTAAAAGTGGTGACTTAATTATTGTAATTTGATTATTAAAGGCCTAATGGTGCCTAGAGAGTGTTGGTAACGAGAATAAAACCAAAAGAAAAGAGAAATTGCGTAAAACGCGAAAAATGCTAAAACGCGCATTAAATGAGTATAGGAGGTATATGACCTCGGTTAGAGTCCGAGATGGATTCCTAAGGCTTAAATATGCCTAATTAGTATCCGGGAATGATTCCCGAAGAAAACGGATCCAAATAATGGATTAAAACACTAACGGAGTTTTAAAGCACGTTTTCCGAGAAAACCCGAAAACGTGACTTTGAGTGGTCAAATAGACCCGTAAAAATTATGGTTGACTATATAACTATAATTAAGCATTAATGGAAGCTTAAGAACCGTTAAAAATAAATAAACGAGAAAATTCTGAAAAACGGGCCCGGTGAGTGAATAGTGCTAAACTGGGTAAATTAACGAGTGTTTTCTGTAAAAGATGAAAAACGCTCCAGCTTACTAATATGGTGGGGGCCGGTTTTTGAAGCCTCTCACACACTCACACACTAAACAAATAAAGAAAGAAAGAAAAGAAAAAGAAAGAGAGGGAAAAGTAAAAAGCAAAAAGGATAAAGTGCTTTCCCTCCCTCTCTCTCCCCCCATTTCCTTTCTTCTTCCTTCTCCCCCTTCTCCACCAATTTTCTTCCTCTCTCTCTGTGTTGAAGGACAATGGAGCTCCCCTCCATGGCTTCTTCAACTTTCTCTTCATGCCCAAGCTACACCCAAGCTCCGAATTCAAAAATAACTACATATTTGAACTCCTCTCATCAAGCCCTATCATCCCCTCTTTTCAAAATTCAAAAAGGATGAAGTTGATTTTCATGGGTGTTGGCCATTTGAAGAGAAAACCACACCATCTTGAAGCTTGAAGCCTCTTCTTTCTATTAAGGTAAAAATATCCATTGAAAACTCATGTTTTCTCCATTTTCCACCTAGGCCGATTTTGGCTCTTTTAGTGACTAGCTTTTCCTCTTTGTTTGAGCTATTCTCCAAGCCTTAAATGGTGGTGGAAATCCCTCCTAAGATTCAAGAGTTAAAAACCATTCAAGAATTTCCAAAGGTAAACCCTAACTTGGTGCTTTAAGCATCTTTTTGAATTCTAGATTAATTATTAAGCCTAAGAGTATTGCTTAGTGCCTAATTTCCAATTTGAATATTGGTTTAGTGATTGGGCAAGTGAGTTTCCTTGGCTGAAATTGGAGTGAAGAGAAGTGGAGAAGAGGAGAAGAGAATTGCAAAGAAAAGGCTTGTGAACATAAGGTAAATAATCTACCTTAGAGCCTAACTAAATGTTTTTAGAATTTTGGGGAGGGTTAAATTAAATAATGAACCCCAACATGTGATGGAGTGTGAATGTTTGAGATGAGAAAGAGTTGTGGTAGTGCTTGATGCATTTGTGAATTAACGCTTGAATTAAGAGCTATGTATTTAATGAATTATGCATTATGGTGCTTAATGAGATTTTGGTTGAGTAATGAGGAAATGTTATGTGCTGATAGAACCCTTGTGGTTTGGCTAGTTTTAGGTTGAATTAAATGATGAGAAGAGCTTTGGGCAATGTTAGAAAAGTAGTCGGGTTATGGCGAAATTTCGGTAGAAATCTAAGTGATTTAAGTGATGTATTGAGTGAAGAATAACCTAGGGTTAGCTAGGTATGGAGGGAGGTTGGTTTGAGTTAGTAAACTACCTTGGGAATGCTTGTTCAAGGATAGGAGATTTGTGCAAAAATCTGTAGCAAAGAGGAGGGGTTTAAGTGCCTTGGGAGTTTTAGAAAACAATGAGGATTTAAGGTTTTAAGATTGAGGCATGAACCTTTGTATGAGAAGTGCATTGTCTAGGAGGATTTGAAATAGTCAAATGGAGTGGGGACAAAATGCAAATTGCCAAGAGATAAAAATCTGTAGCACAAGGGTGCAAAATGTAACAGAGAGAAGGGAAAGTTTGTGAATTTGGGCAAGAATTTGAGTAAGGAATAAACCTATGATTTGAAGAGGTTTAGAGCATGTTTTAAGATGTTTAAACTTGTAGGAAAAATGTGGAAAGATTAGGGAATGTTTAGAGGTGAATTAGGGGTTGAAAATTGATCAAAACTGTAAATTTTGACAGTTCCAAGGGTGGTCCGGGTTTGCAAATCGGTACACAAACCCGGACCACATCAAAAATGCACCAGAAAACCATCCTAGGGGGTGGTCCGGGTTTGTAAACCAGTACACAAACCCGGACCACATGAAAATGTAGGCAGAAACTGAAAACCGTGTCTGGTCCGGGTTTGTAACCCCAACACAAAACCCGGACCAGTGTAAAAAGTTGTCAGAATGTGTTTTTAAGTGTCCTAAAGATGGGGAAGTGAATAGTAATGGTTTTAGATGATGTTTAGGACTTGTTTGGTGACCTAAGAAGGTCTTTGGAAGTGTAAACAAGTTTGAGAAGTGAATGAGAAAGATGTGAGTTTAAGAACACATGAACAAACTAAGGAATAACGGGATAACGGGGTTAAGTACGGGAGTATTAGTTTTACATACCATAACACACACCTTAATGTTAATGGAAACATTTGAATGTTATCAGTGGAAAAAGTGTGAATCGAGGAACAAGAGGTCATAGGGTAAAGCTAACCCCGGTGAAAGGTATGATTTTCTCATGCCCCGTATGCTAACCGTGTTACGTTGATTTGTGTGTTTGTGTGCCGGCTTAATCAAGACTAAAGCATGAAAATGATCCATTGCTTGATTATGTATGTCTTGTTGTATATTGTATGAGCTAACATACTTGAATGCCGGTGAGGTCTAACTTAGTGTATAGACCGACTCATAGATGAGTAACGATTGGCTAGAGACTCGTAGATCGGGTCGTATCGTGAAATAACGAAAACGTGCAAACACACATACTATCGATTTAAGAACAGCGATATTGTAAACTTATGAACTCACTAGCGTGTGAGGGAGTTGTACGGGTTTAGTAAACACCTGATAACGGTTAGAAGACCAAATTAAAACAAACCACGAGATAAATAAATGTGGAAAGGTACATGAACCTCCATCTAGAGGACTGTAGATAGTTCAAAGATGTGAACTTGTAAGAAAAGTAAAAGAGACCTAAGGGACCATTAACTCCCTTGAGACATGGTCGACCTCCTATATGAGGATTATACCCGGTATAAGAAAATAACCAAAAGTATAAGTATACGGAAGTTTAGGGCAACCCTTAAACTTAAGAATACCCAAACCTAAGAAAAATTCCCTAAGTCATTAGGAACGTTGAGAGTGATGCTTCTAGACTAATATACATGATTATATTATAACTCCGAGAGAGGAGTGTATGGGAATGTGAGAAGTCCGAGAGTAGTCGGACCTATGAGAAGGTAGTAGGAACTAAGAGAGAGTTCCAGGAGCTAGTTGAACCTTCCCACCATGCTAGACCCAGACTAGGGTCGAAACCGAGGAAGTAAGACTATGCTCGAGAGCCATGTGTTTTGGCTTGAGAATGTATTAAGAGAACAAGCGTGACGTAGGAGACCTGTAGCGTCTCGAGAACTACAAGAGCTTGAGTGTAAGTAACCCAAGAGTATAGTGAGTTAAAGAATAAGTAACCCAAGAGTATGGATGAGATAAAGAATAAGTAACCCGAGAGAGTGGGTGAGAAATTGAATAAGTAACCAAGGCAAAGTGAGGTAGAACCCTCAAGGCCTGAGAGTAAGTAATACGAACTAACAACTTGATGTGTTCGTTAGGGAATTGAATTCCATGGTTGAATGCTGATCCCTTGTGTAGAATACATATATGATGTATTACTATATGCATGTTGTCTGAATTAAAATGAACTCCATGCTCTCGACAAAAGTAGTCGGCGTACCCTGGTTAGCACGCGGGGTATGTGAATTTCATATGCAGCGTTAAGCTGAGCCCCTAGGGGCATCGTTTTTATTTTTCAGGTACACCGAAGACGATACCGTTCGAGAGTAGGACGGGGTCGGTGGCTAGCATGGGTAGTTAGATTTAATTACTTATGTGTTGAAAGAGGTGTAAGACCGAATGTGTTATCACTAGTACAAAAAACGCCTATTTCGGCGCCCCTATTTCGGCGGTTGTAGATAAAACCGCCGAAATAGGTTAATTTCCCGGGTTTTTTTTTCCGAAATTTTCAAAAGGCCGCTTAAATTTTAGTCTATTTCGGCGGTTATTAGTAACAACCGCCGAAATAGACTTTATTTTATTACATATTTACTCGTCGGCCTAATCTCTTCATCTTCTCTTCTCTCTAATTTCGCATCCCTAACTGGCGAACATGGTCTGCTCCTCTCTTCTTCACTTGCTCTCATGGTGATTTCACAACCGCAACCGGTGGCTCTCTTCATCCCGTTCTCTCACGGTAAATTCGCAACCCTATCAGGCAAACAAACATGCTCTGCACACCTTTCTTCATCCTCTAATCTCACGGTAATTTTGCAGGCGAAGTTACATACTCTACGCCTGTGTTCATTTTCTTCTCTTGTGGTAATATACTCGAACTTATCTTATTCTCTTTGGGAAACGGTAATATACTCGAACTTACATGCTCTTCGCCTGTATGTGTTCATTTTCTTCTCTTGTGACGAACTTATATGCTCTGCGCCTTCATTCTCATGGCTGCGCCTCTTAAAATGGCTGGAACTGCTGCTGAGAGGTTGAAGACGACGAAAATCGATTTTTTTTTTAAAAAAAAGGACCTATTTCAGCGGTTGTTAGCTAGGAACCGCCGAAATAGGTGTTTTTTTTATTTTAAAATGCTCCTATCTCGGCGGTTTTTAGCTAACAACCGCCGAAATAGATTACTTATTTTTGGCGGTTGTACAACCGCGAGATAGGATGTACACTATCTCGGCGCACTCATTTTCGGCGGTTCACAACCGCCGAAATAGGCTATTTGGAACCGCCGAAATAGACTGTTTTGTACTAGTGTATCGGCATCCGTATGTTGTAGACTCGGTATAGTGAGGAATGGAATTGAGATTTGTGTATGAGACTTGGTTAGAAATGAATGAGTAATGTATTTGTATTGAGTACTTGGTTATTCCGGTCTATCAGACCGATGTTGTAGTTGAGTTAGGCCTGGTTAGCCAGTGGGTGGCTAACGGCATTGCATCACCCTCCGTTGTGTTTAGAGTTCCACTGCGAGATTTATGGTAAGATGTGTCAGTTTATGAGGTAATGACGAGTTTAGCGGTTGGGGTGTTACAAAAATGGTATCAGAGCAATAGTTCGCTCTGATGACTGATAATACTAAGCTTAGGAAATACCGAGTTAGGAATTAGAGACTTTGGGCTAAGGGTTGAGTGATAGCGTGAGAGATGCGCTAGTTAGGAACTTCCAGTATGATCTGGGTACCTACAATACCAAACCCGCCTCCACAACCCCCGTATTAAAAGCTCGGGAAAGAACGCCAGAGAGACAGGGAACCTGACCTGGCAGTTGTTAAATATTTCAATATGAACCAGAACCTGTCATGTGGTAGATCCTGAGAACCAGAAAACCCGGAGACGGTTCCTACTGGAACGACAGTTACCGCACATAATGGCGGGAGAGCGAGAAATCCTAATCCAAGGAGACCGGAATCTACGACAACATGGGGTGACGTGCCTAGCAGTCACGATGACCTAGCTAGCCAAGCAGCAGCAAGAAGAAAGCACCAACCGTGCAACGAGGCGGAAAAGGTTAAGTAACGAAAACCGGGACACATGTCTACGGACCGCCATAGTTGAGTAATACCACCAACGGTATACTAACTGACTAAGAATCTAGTCAAGAGTAGGTACACCCACCCTACCACACCCAAAAGGGTTGCAATACCCAACTTACATAACTTGGATAGCTACAAGCACACCTACGGGATACACCCCGATAGGACTACAGAGGTAGTGCCTAGACAAGATATGTCACGGTAACCACAGTAAATGTGTGGGAACGAGCACCAAGAAATGACACTGAACTGAGTAATTAAGGGACTCCGAGAGTGGAGAAGCACCTAAATGGATGACAGTTATGTCAAGATGAACAAAAAGCAGCTTTGAAGAGTAGTTATCCAACTAAAGGACCAAAGGAAGAGCCGACAAGACTACCGAATACAAACGGGAACAATACCGTGATGGTGAGTTAACCCAAAAACCGGCCTATACCACACACTTGCCACGGCATGTGTAGTAATGACGGAACGATTAAGAGGAACCTTAACAAGCAAAAAGTACTAAGCAAGGTACCCAGATGGCGAGAGAAGCCAATATAGCACCACAAACCCTAAAATAATTTTGAAACGAAACCCTGGAAAGGCCTAACGGCCTGACCATTGTATTAAAAATATACCGGTCAGCGAGAAGCTAGACTTGGTAAGAACCAACCGACATTGAAACGCCATGAAGATTTTACTTTCAAAACTCAAAATTTTCTTTCAAAACACAAAATTTTCCAAAAAACCCCCAAATTTTAAAACCAAACCAGAGAACCACGGTAAGTTATCATAGAATGATACAAGAGGAGTTGGCAATAGAATACTTCACTTAGGCGTGTGACCGACACTACAGTGTACAAAAATGAGACATGGGACGACCGCACTCCGAAGGAGCTTGCGGGCCTGACAGACCAGTTATGAGTTAGTCGGGTAAGTGGTAATGTATCAATAAGATACTCCATGTATGTATACAAGTAGAATACGGAACACGGGAAGTAGTCGACTCCACACTACGGACGAAAGAGCCAATTCAAACCAAGACAGTTGGACACCTCGAATGATCGAAGAACATAGAGAAGCTTACCAAGCTAAAGGAGTCAAGAGCCTAGTAAGATGACGGACCTAAGGATATAGCGTTAAGAAGTGCAAGAAGAACAGAGTAATTGGCATAGACATTGGATATGTCTTAGGAATCACGAAGAAACAAATAATAACTGGAATGAGTATCCAGCATAAACATTACGGCGAAGGCCTAAAATGAACATATCAATGTTTGGTGAACAAGATAGAATTCCCACAGCATACCTCACTGAACAGAATACTGACCTAACCAAGAAGGTAAAGGAGAAAGAATCAATGGTCTACCCAAGAACGGGAGACGTTACAACCCTAAATGGGATAATTCAAAATATATATAACCGCAAGGCGGGGTAAGAAACTGAACATACCCATGAGTTCAAGCCAGATATAATGGCGCAACTCAGTAACACCCAGGAGCAATCCATGCAGGGTGCCGAAGTCAACAGTAGTTGAACGAGATATCGTGTTGAGAACATAAGTGTAAAGCGGACACTCGGGTAGAACCCCGAAGGGATCCCACGTAACAAGGGAACACCCTAAATTGCCAAAGGGCATAAATTAATGTCGAGATACTAGAAAAGGGCCTTCCAGGTACGGAAGTGTGATGAGACAACCATATCAAAGAGCCTAGTAACACCTCCAAACCATTTAATGGTATACGGAGAAGAAGAAACACTAGTACAAAAAAGGCCTATTTCGGCGCCCCTATTTCGGCGGTTGTAAGTCCAACCGCCGAAATAGGGTCCTAAAAATTTTGTATCTAAAAAAAGACCCTATTTTGGCGGTTGTTAGCTAGGAACCGCCGAAATAGGGTCAAAAGATACCTATTTCGGCGGTTCCTAGCTAACAACCGCCGAAATAGGGTCGATGAAATCTCCGTGTCTAAATAATGACACCTATTTCGGCGGTTCTTAGCTAGGAACCGCCGAAATAGGGCAATTTTCCAGTTCTATTTTCACATTCCCGATTTTTTTCGTCTATTTTTCAAATTGCCTCCCCTCCGCATTCTTTTACCGACCTTTCGCTTCTCTCTCTCTCTCTACATTCTCTTCACACAGTGTACTTTCACAAGGCTCTGCGCCTTCGCCTTCTTTCTTTTCTTGAGTCTGCTCGTCTAACTGTTGCATCTCGCTCACCAGATTGAAGACGGGGCTGAAGCTGTTCCTTCCGAAATCAGTAATATACTTGAACTTATATTATTTTTCTCTGTAAAACAAGGAACATACATGCTTGCAAATTTTCATTCTCTGCGCCTCTCACTGTAATTTTGCAACCCTAACTGGCGAGCAACAACTTGCTCTGCGCCTCACGTTGATTTTGCAACCCTAACTGGCGAACAAGGAATCGAACATGCTCTGCGCCGCCGCTAGCAATCTCTTGACTCACGGTAATATACTCGAACTTATCTTATTCTCTCTGTCAAACCGGTAATATACTCGAATTTATCTTATTAATCTTGTGTCTACGCCTCTATTCATTCTTGTGTTTGCGTCTCCGTCTGGAATTGCTGTCGCGAGGTTGAAGACGAAGCAAAAATCGATTTTTTTTTAAAAAAAAGGACCTATTTCGGCGGTTGTTAGCTAGCAAACGCTGAAATAGGTGTGTTTTTTTGTTCTAAAACGCGCCTATCTCGGCGGTTTTAGCTAACAACGGCCGATATAGAGTACCTATTTCGACAGTTGTTCAACTGCCGAGATAGGATTGCACACCTATCTCGGCGCACTCCATTTCGGCGGTTCACAACCGCCGAAATAGACTGTTTTTCTACTAGTGAAACCTCTGTAAGCAGCTCGCAAGGAGCATGGCTCACGGCAGTATGGCTTGTAAGCCAGAAAACCAACTACAACTCGTTGATCCAAACATTACAAACCTATGCATAAAGGCATAAGAGGAACAGTGGAGAATGAACCATTACCTTAGAGTGGGGATACCCCTCATTATTGTGGGGCCTATGGAGTGGAAATTGCGTGAACCCTCCAGAGAAAGGCTACCACCTAAGAATGTATGTGAAACCGCTAAGGCGGTGTAATGAAACTTGAGCATGTGTACATTGCCAAGGAGAGATTGAACAGAATTAGAGTGTAAAGAAAGGCTTTGATAGTAGTGGTTGAAACCGAGAGAGAAATTGGCTGAGTAGTAAACACAGTGCATGTGCAATATGAATTGCAGAGTAAACAATACGCAAGGAGCGCAGAGAGATTTGAAAAGTAGTGTATTCTATGAAGACAAGTGAATGGCAAGCCATAGTGTAAATGGTGGGAATACATGAGCGGAAGCTAAAGTAGTAGCGAATGCCATGTAAACAAGTGTTGTTTAACGAGTGAGAATATGGTACGCAGTGAGCGACCATTGTAAGAGTTCAGTCAGATAAGGATATGGAGTTGAAGAATAAGGATGGTAGCCGGACCGAGCAACAAGGAGACATTGTTCATTCCTATTGCGATCACATAAGAGATTTACTGCCAAGGGTTTACGCCTCTGCACTCTGTAGGACTGAGTGTTTTGGTATTGCACTTGTGCGATGATGATCTAGTGGGATAGCTAGGAATTTTGGAAATGTAAATCGTGGTAAATCCTTCCTTTCGCCAACGAACGTGGTGTAAGCCTGTTGAGCAAAAACCTAGAGAAATAACCGTGCGGTCGTTGGCCAAAGATGCACAAAGAACGGGCCATAACCCACAGGTCCCAGGACCGATGCATAGTAAACGCAAGATAGTACGAATGAAAGAATTCTTGTACAGAAACAAATGAACTGACATGAGTCAGAAGTCATTAATAACAGAGGAAGCACTACATACTAAGTAGTGGCTTGACCTCAACCGATAGTAAGTCGGAAAAAGTAAGTGAATAATCACGAAGGTATACAGTTCTATACGAAATAGATTTCCAGAGAACTGGAGAGAAAATCTATAACTCATCAAATTCACATACGGTAAGAGATACCACCTGACGATTGAGAAACCTTTATTCCCAAAACAAAAAGGGATAAAAGGGAGTGGATAATACATTGAGCATACCAAAAAGGGCGAATTAAGCTCTAGTTATCAGGTCACGCAACAGAAGCTAGTGGGCCGTAATTCAAGGTTAAGTATACCTGGCAAATGTGAGTAAATGGCTAATCATAAACACCTTAAAGCCTTAGAGGCTAGAACCAAACCCGGTTATGAGTTAATTAACCGCATCGAAGTTAAAACACTTCATGATGCCCGAATTAGTGAACCAATGTTCAGTGATAACTGTAGACACCACAAATTCTCACCCCATAAAGCAAAGTCTGAAATAGAAAATAAAATAAGAGGGGTCGTCGCCTTTCTTTTCAAAAAAACGTACTGCTGTGCGTGTCAAAATGAAACCATCATTTTACGACAAAATTTTAAACCAATTCTCAAGCATTTTAGAAAAATCCAATTTTCCAGAAATTTTCAAACAATAATTTGTTTTAGACTTACCCTTTTATTTATTTATCTATTTGGTTTTCCCTAGTCGTGGGCATTTCATTACTTTTATTTTTACTTATGTTACTTCATCATTTTTCATGTGTTATTTTGTAAAGAAAACATTTCATTTTTATTGACTAAACCTTTTTAGTTTTATTCTGTATATACATTTTTTCTAGTATTAGTGTTTTGATGATTTTACTCATGTCGAGTTATAACTTTTGTTATCTTTCCCTAAGTTTTTCCATTGTAGTTATTTTTTTCCTTTCTCATTCTTGGGTGGATCAAACTTGGTCTTAATTCAATCTTTAATCAAACTCAACAGCCCAAACCCAGCTCATCCTACCCAAGCTTACAGCCCAAAACCGAAGCCCACATTAAAACCCTACCCATCTTATAAACCCTAAATCCCATCCTCTAATTATAAAAACAACAGCAAAAAACCCTACAGTAACCAGCCGCCCCGGTTACCTCTTCCTGGATCGAATTCTTCATTTTCACCCGCCTCCATTCCCCTCCCAAAATCCCAGTGCCTCCATCTTCTTCTCTGTCAAAAACCCAGCCGACTATCCCCTCATCTTGAACCTTCTACTTCTTCATCGAGGTTTTCTCCTCATTAGCTCCTACTCTTCTCCCATCTCGATCTCAAAAATTCGATGAAACCCTGGCCGCCTCCATCTAATCTGATCATCGATTCCAAAAATGCTCAGACAGAAACAAAGTCATCTCCTCCATTTTTCTCTTAACTTCAGCAATATTGCAACCCGGCTTGTGAACAAAGCTTCAAATCACCACCATCTCTTCAATATCGATCGATCGGTTTTCTCCTCTAGACAACCCGATCCTCTCACACTTTACTTTCACCAGAGCTTTCGATTCCCTCACCGCATTTTCCTCTCATTTCGTTCGTTTGGCCATCTCTGATTCTACCCCTTGTTATCTTCTGAAACCCTTGATGTTGGCTCAGGCGATAGTCGCAGGTGCCATGGCCATATCTGGCACGATTTCTTAGAGAATCCCTCTTGCTCTCCCCTCACGTTTCTGGCTTTGCTTCTTATCTGGTTCTTATTCCTCGTCGGAGTTCCGGCCTTCTCTGTTCGAGGATTTGGTCCATCGAGGGTGATTTTGAGTTTCAGTGTCAAAGAATCCTTTCTGGCCTTGGGATCTCTTCGGCGATTGATACCACCTCGTCACCACCGCATTCTAATCTACGGGTTTCTGTCTCTGGGTTACGGGCGTTTGCTCTGTCGTTAGCATTTGGTTTCTCTCTGTTGATTCGTGTTCAAGTTCTGGTTCACATCTTCTAGATTCTGAGGTCTTCAGTCTCATCTCTGTTTTTATTTTCGAACATCTTTTGGTTGTCGATGATGTCCGCACATGGGTCTGGATGAATAGCATGTTGTGTTTGAATACGAAACGGTTCTAGACGTGGTTAATTCTGAACTTAAAGCCTGGTGTATTTGGAACCGGTAATTGCTTGCCAATCGTGTTGGACTTTCTGCTCCTGAGTTTTTTCCTTAGTTGATGACGGTTGATTATGGATTGCTGATGTTTAATCTACACTGAATCGCCTCCCCTGGAACTGTACGTTGATTGAATAATCGTTTCAGTTTTCTGGCTCACTTTGACCGGAATCTGGAATGTAATTTGTGTACCTGGCTCACTTTGACCCGCGATCTGGAATGTAATCTGTGTATAGTTCTGACCGACATTTGGCGGGGTCACACCCCGGCCTTTTGGTGAATTGGGGGCCACATTTGGATCATCTCCTCCTCTGGCAGCATACTTGTTGCGCAATTGCACATGAAGTCTTGTTTGTCCTTGCGTTATTTTGACTCTTATCTGTTCGTGACATCTCATTTTATATTTTGGCTGAGGTAATGTTGGACTTTTGTTGCGCTTGCTGACTGGTGCCACATTGGATGTTACGAGTGACTGTGCTGGGAACTTTGAGCTTGGAACCTCTCATGGGGTTGGAAATACTTTTGTCCACTGATCGTACTAGCCCATGGCACCTTGCGCATTTCATGCCGTTATCTTGCCTTTTTCGTACTAATCATCCTTGGTTTCACATTTGGCTGAGGTACATATGTTTGCGTTATGTGGCTGAATTTGACTAAGGCTGCACTTGCCCGACCATGGAGGTGGAGGTTGACATTGGAGTCATAGAGTTGATTTTGCTGATGCGTTTTGGGCTTTAGAACATTCCATTGGGTTTGGAATTCTAATCTCTTCTTTCTCTAATTAATTGCCTTGCGCACAGATATTGGTTTGGAAATCAGTTTGAACTAGCACATGATTTGTCCCTTTTGCGCTTAGATAAGAACTAGAATTGAGTGATAGTTGCCCTATGCTATGATTGGACATAAATCACTCATTGGCTGGATGGATGTTCCTCATTAATTTTTCATCTTCGAGGGAAATGATATAAACCTTCTAGGTATGGTCCCACATGATTTCACAACCCATCTTCTTGATACTCCACTTGGTTTGAGTCATAATCAAGATGTTGAATTAATTTGAGTAGCAACCCCAATGCCTTGATTTATCTTACGATCCGTAGCATTTGTTGGCAGCTTGAAATTCTATATTCTGTTCTCGGTTGGGGTGTGGGAGATGATTAAATTGCCCGCGTTCCCCCATTGCAACATCAACCTCTCCCGTTCTTTGACTAATGCATTTTGCCTCTCTTGGTTGTGTTTTTGACATGTACATATACGCTCGTGAACGGAAACTACTCTAAGACTAAGGAACGGGATCGTGGCTTGGACTACCGGGGTCTCTGCTTCAAACATAGTAACGGTTTGGTGTACTTCTTGCTGATCCTATCAGCTCAAGTTGAGGCGGCGTCGATGTGACCCCCCATAGCAGCTCTTTAATTAAGATTGTTATCTAGTTTGTATTAATCTGAATTTGTTATGTTCTTACTTTTGGCTGTCTTTGGATTTATTTATTTCGTAATTTAATTCATTCTTGCATGTGAACAATTTTAGCATGTTATCTCTAGCTGGTTTTGTTATGTTATTCTAGTGCCTAGTTTACCCTTCTACATATGAATTTGACTTGGAAATTAATTTGAAATCTTGTAGGATTTTTTGCTGGTGTTCAATCGCCAAAATTTGTACATAACGTTTACACTTCATTTTGCTTCCAATGTTTGTACCCGTGTGAGATATTTACGTTGCTGCTTTGTGATTTATGCCCCTTTGCTCATGCTTATTGATGTCTTAAGCCTTAGTTATTGTCCTTAGGTCCAAGCCTTAGGATAGAGGGTGAACCCTAAGATTTAGGTGAGCCCATGGCCCCACCTAATAAACTGGGTAATCCTAGACCCGAACCACAACTTTTTATAATAACGTGTATTAATAAAAACACTTCCTCAAAATTCATCTCAATTTGATTCATCGTTTCTTCCCAAATTTTCCAAAACCCATCAGACCCAAAAATCAAAAGCTCAAAGCAACTCAAAAAGGCCCAATTCTTGGCCCAATCTCAAACAAGACCCAATTTTCCCCATATCAAATAAGGCCCATAGGCCAATTCGGCCCAAAACCAAATCAAGCCCAAATAACAAATCAGGCCCAAACCACTCAACCTGGCCCGCTTCTTATTTGACCCACTTCTAGCTTGACCCATTCAGCCCAATAAGCCCATTGGGCCCAATTCGTGTGTGGCCCAACCCTGAAAATAAAATCAAAGCCCATTTCAAAACACAATTGGCCCACAACCCAATCCGAGGCCCAAGCCCAATCTGAAGCCCACTTGGCCCACATTCCAATCCGAGGCCCAAGCCCAATCTGAAACCAACTCGGCCCAAATCCAAGCCACGCTCAAATCCAAACCCGGCCCAAATCCAAGTTCGGCCCAAATCCAAACTCAGTCCAAAACCAACTCGGCCCAAAACCAAGCCCGACCCAAATCCAAGCCCGACCCAAATCCAAGCCCGGCCCATTACTCTACCCGGCCCAATACAATCAACCCAAGTCTACAAAAATCAAACCTTGACCCAAATGTTGACCAAACCCCAAGTTTGACCTGAGATGTTGACTTTGACCCAACCAAGTCCACACAAATGTCAAACCAAGACCACAAATGTCAAAACTTGACCAGAAAACGTTGACCTTGACCAGAAAATGTCAAATCTTGACCAGAAAACGTTGACCTTGACCAGAAAATGTTGAACTTGACCAGAAAACGTTGACCTTGACCAGAAAATGTTGACCTTGACCAGAAAATGTTGACCTTGACCAGAAAATGTTGACCTTGACCAAAAACGTTGACCCAAGCATTGACCAACCCCTCTTCAAACCGAACTTTGACCCGGATCATCTTCCAATACAAGTCAAAACAAAATCAAATCAAACCCAACTCATTTTTCAAAACTGATTCCTTTCAACTCAAACTCAATTTGTAAATTCCATTCAAAATCCAAAAATCCAAAGAATCTCCTTTCTCAAATTTCAAACAGTCATTTTATTCAAACTTCACCAAGTTTTCAGAAGAAACCATTTTATGTAATTTTAAAGGAAAAACTCTTCTCACATCACAGAAAACTCTTCTCAAAACGCAGAAAGTTCTTCTCACATATACAGAAAGTTTTCTCCTAAAACATTTCTCAAAATCAGTGTTTCTTCATCGAGAATTCTGAACAACTTTAAAGATTTCTAACTTAGCCTTCAAACTCAAAGCTAAACCGTTTTCGGGGAACATGGAATGCTAACACTTCAAACACTTTCCTCCTAGTTAGACATCATTGTCTCCCTTTCCGAATAAAAATCCGAGGCGGGGCATTGTGGTCATAACCTTCCCTTGTTGCAGTCTGGATCTCTTTAGGCGGGCATTAGGGTGGACAAGCCTCCCCTAATTGCAGCTAGATTTTTACAAGGAGGGGTGCTAGGAAGCAACGACCTTCCTAGTTGCAGCCGGGATTTTAGAATCGTCTAACTCCCTTCCGCTCGATTTCAATGTTTTTGGTTTTTAACGTTTTAAACCCGGGAGTTGGAGACGTTATTAGGGTTTGACCGAGAGTGTCCATTCATGATACTTCACTCTAAATCCTATTTTTCGACATAAATTCATTGCCCATCTTTCGAGCCTCGGCACTTACCATTAATAAGTGTCGGTTCGGGGGGTACATAGGGTAATCCCTCGGGATTATCCGCCACTTTACAACAAAAAATGATTTTTCGGTTTTAAAAACTCTAAGAGACGATTTTGACAATCATTCCTCCAAACGACTTAACCCATCATCATCTCATTTCAAATCCCGAAACATCTCAAAACCTCAACTCTTTCGAACTCGAACCCGAAAAACTCGGGATCTCTCCTAAATTCCAATGGCCTCACATACTCAGTCATCATTTCAAACTCCAACTCACCTTAAACTCAGATCCTCTTACAATTTAGCTTCTCTCAAGCTTCCAAAGTCTCGTAGGCCGAGCGCCTCACAGACTCGAACATTACAATCTCTCCACCATTTTAAGATTCAAACGTCTCACAGACCCGAGCGTCTCACAGACCTTGATCCCATACCTCTATATATGAACACCTCAAATGTCTCGTAGACCCGAGCGTCTCACAGACTAACCTCTCAAACATCTCAAAAAACCCTAAAATCTCCAAAGAAACCCTGAACTACGTAAGGTATGATCTCAACAGGGAGTTGAGTACGTAGGCAGCCCATCTAGGGTGCGACCTCATTCCAAACAAAAAACCCCCTTCCCCCTCTACGGTGGCTCTCATATCTCTCAAACACTCAAACCTTCTTCGGCTCCCACAATGTTCAAACCATCGGACTTCAAGCTTTGTATTCACTCAACCTCGAACTTTTCCCCAATCTCATTCTATACTCATTCGAATTCCCCAATTCCCTCTTCTAGGTGCAAGCTTGGCAGAAAAGCTCGCCTCATCCACTCTCTCCCTCTCTTCTCATCCTAATCCTATCCTTGGCTTTAACTGAATCTCTCTAATAAGGTTTTGAAAGAAGGTAATCCGACAATTGGAGACCGAGGTTTCCTCGGGCACCAATCCGAAGTCGTGGTCGTTGCCACTTCCGAGGGTGTTACCCAGTGCGAACCCATACAGAATCTCTAACATGACCAGATAAGTCCTATCCACAATTTCAGAGTCAACCAACGGTTTCAGAACCCTCCTCCCTTCCTTCCTAGTTATCATAGGTCAAACTAGGTGGCGACTCTAGTCAATTCCGCCTTATAGAGGCATAAGTCCGCGTGGAGCCCATTGAGAGCGGGTCTAGCGCTCACTTGCACTCCCCTTATGCTTTCTGGGAAAAACGGTACGATCTAGAGGTTTGAGGGATGCCAGAATAACGGGGTTTCACCCTCCAAGAATGCAATTTTAGGATCTAGGCTTTTCAGTCAAGAACCATATTTAGATAGACCCCCCTCATACCGAAAAATCACCCTCCACAATAACATATGGTCGATTACGCGGGCGTAACCCCTTTTAAGGGGGTAGGGCGAGAAACCGCTTATAGTATGTTTTACGTATAGGTACGTAAACTACTATGTGCATAGCACAAAAGAAATTGTTTTGATGATTGGAACTTATGTTACATAAACATATGTAGCCATTCATTGTGTAATTATGGTTATTGCGCATGAGAGATGCGAGTAACACGTATATAATATTTAAGAAAAGAGGAGTAGAGAAACTCCTAGGGAATGAGAATCCCTATAGTATATGTCTATTGAGATTAGACATGAGATGTAATGAGTATGAATCGGTATGAAACCGATGGGTAACCTAGTAGGGAGTGACTTCCCTAGGTGAGTTATTTGAGAATAATTGATGGAGCGAGTTCCATCCTTTGGAGTTGTATGTTGTATGTTTTAAATTGAGTAACAATTTGAGAAAATGAGCCTCATGAGTTGCTTAGGTGAAGTAAACAAAGTAAATTTAGGATGATGGATGACTTAAGTTCCATAACTAAGAGATAAATGGAAATGAATTGTCTATGATATGACTAGAAAGTGTAAAAGATAGAAAACGAAAATGTTTGACTATCTAATTGTTTGAAACTGACGTGGGAGGTGGAACTTGATCTGCTAGCGATCAAGGAAAACTGAACACAAATTGGGGTGGAAGGATAGTTCAACACTGTGCTGATCACATCAGGGTTGGATGATTCCTGAAGCTCCCTATAAGTGGTCACAAGTAATCACGCTAAGAAAAGATACAGCTACCATGAACCGGATTTGGAGTTGTGTGATGTTTTAAAAAAGAGAATTTTCAACCAGAATTTGAAAAAGGATTTTCCTTCGAGCACGAAGGCGAAAAGTAGTTTTGAAACCATTGCACCGTACGTGCGGCGGTCCTAAGTGACCGGTTGGGGCGGTGGCAGTGTGTGATTTTTTCCAAAGGCAGCGGGACGGGGAGAGTACCCTGAGAATGTCCTGTGTTGAGTGAGTCAACCAGAGTGCCTAAGGATATGTATATGTGTAATGTTTTGATCAGAACCGAAGGGACCGTGGGCCAGAGAGAGTAAGTGCCCAATTGTCATGAAACGGCTGTGAACCAGAAAGCGTAAGTGTTCAACGTGACCGGTACCTGAGGGATCGGTAGTGTATTACTCAATATGGATTCGAGGACTGTAATGCCTTCTTGTCTTCGGACCGATTCCATGGAGATAATATAAAGAGTATTTTTTATTGCTATACATGTTGTGATATATGTGTGTATGTGTAGTGTGAAATAAGACTGACTTGTGGAGTCTGTAAGGTTATACGTGTATTATAACCTTGGCATAGTATGCCCATGAGAGTAATAATATTAGATTCACCAACTTTGAGGGTAAAGTTCTTTAAGGGGGTAGATTTTAATACCCCGGACTTAAAAGTGGTGACTTAATTATTCTAATATGATTATTGAAGGCCTAATGGTGCCTAGAGAGTGTTGGTAAAGAGAATAAAACCAAAAGAAAAGAGAAAATGCGTAAAACGTGAAAAACGCTAAAATGCGCATTAAATGAGTATAGGATGTATATGCCCTCGGTTAGGGTCCGAGATGGATTCCTAAGGCGTAAATATGCCTAATTAGTATACGGGAATGATTCTTGAAGAAAACGGATCCAAATAATGGATTAAAACGCTAACGGAGTTTTAAAGCACATTTTTTCGAGAAAACCCGAAAACGTGACTTTGAGCTGTCAAATAGACCCGTAAAAATTATAGTTGACTATATAACTATAATTAAGCATTAATGAAGCTTAAGAACCGTTAAAAATAAATAGACGAGAAAAATCCGAAAAACAGGCCCGGTGAGTGAATAGTGCTAAACCGGGTAAATTAACGAGCATTTTCTGTAAAAGACAAAAAACGCTCCAGCTTACTAATATGGTGGGGGCCGGTTTTTGAAGCCTCTCACACACTAAACAAATAAAGAAAGAAAGAAAAGAAAAAGAAAGAGAGGGAAAAAAAAAAGGATAAAGTGCTTTCTCTCCCTCCTCTCCTCTCATTTCCTTTCTTCTTCCTTCTCCCCCTTCTCCACCGATTTTTTTCCTCTCTCTCTGTGTTGAACGACAATGGAGCTCCCCTTCATGGCTTCTTCAACTTTCTCTTCATGCCCAAGCTACACCCAAGCTCCGAATTCAAAAATAACTACATATTTGAACTCCTCTCATCAAGCCCTATCATCCCCTCTTTTCAAAATTCAAAAAGGATGAAGTTGATTTTCATGGGTGTTGGCCATTTGAAGAGAAAACCACACCATCTTGAAGCTTGAAGCCTCTTTTTTCTATTAAGGTAAAAATATCTATGGAAAACTCATGTTTTCTCCATTTTCCACCTTGGCTGATTTTGGCTCTTTTAGTGACTAGCTTTTCCTCTTTGTTTGAGCTATTCTCCAAGCCTTAAATGGTGGTGGAAGTCCCTCCTAATATTCAAGAGTTAAAAACCATTCAAGAATTTCCAAAGGTAAACCCTAACTTGGTGCTTTAAGCATCTTTTTGAATTCTAGATTAATTATTAAGCCTAAGAGTATTGCTTAGTGCTTAATTTCAATTTGAATATTGGTTTAGTGATTGAGCAAGTGTGTTGCCTTGGCTGAAATTGGAGTGAAGAGAAGTGGAGAAGAGGAAAGAGAATTACAAAGAAAAGGCTTGTGAACATAAGGTAAATAATCTACCTTGGAGCCTAACTAAATGTTTTTAGAATTTTGGGGAGGGTTAAATTAAATAATGAACCCCAACATGTGATGGAGTGTGAATGTTTGAGATGAGAAAGAGTTGTGGTAGTGCTTGATGCATTTGTGAATTAACGCTTGAATTAAGAGCTATGTATTTGATGAATTATGCATTATGGTGCTTAATGAGATTTTGGTTGAGTAATGAGGAAATGTAGTGTGCTGATATAACCTTTGTGGTTTGGCTAGTTTTAGGTTGAATTAAATGATGAGAAGAGCTTTGGGCAATGTTAGAAAAGTCGTCGGGTTATGGCGAAATTCAGGTAGAAATCTAAGTGATTTAAGTGATGTATTGAGTGAAGAATAACCTAGGGTTGGCTAGGTATGAAGGAAGGTTGGTTTGAGTTAGTAAACTACCTTGGGAATGCTTGTTCAAGGATAGGAGATTTGTGTAAAAATCAGTAGCAAAGAGGAGTGGTTTAAGTGCCTTGGGAGTTTTTGAAAACAATGAGGATTTAAGGTTTTAAGATTGAGGCATGAACCTTGGTATGAGAAGTGCATTGTCTAGGAGGATTTGAAATGGTCAAATGGAGTGGGGACAAAATGCAAATTGCCAAGAGATAAAAATCTGTAGCACAAGGGTGCAAAATGTAACAGAGAGAAGGGAAAATTTGTGAATTTGGGCAAGCATTTGAGTAAGGAATAAACCTATGATTTGAAGAGGTTTAGAGCATGTTGTAAGGTGTTTAAACATGTAGGAAACATGTGTAAAGATTAGGGAATGTTTAGAGGTGAATTAGGGGTTGAAAACTGATCAAAAACTGTAAATTTTGACAATGCCAGGGGTGGTCCGGGTTTGCAAATCGGTACACAAACCCGGACCACATCAAAAATGCACCAGAAAGCCATCCCGGGGGTGGTCCGGGTTTGTAAACCAGTACACAAACCCGGACCACATGAAAATGTAGGCAGAAACTGAAAACCGTGTCTGGTCCGGGTTTGTAACCCCGGACACAAACCCGGAATAGTGTAAAAAGTTGCCAGAATGTGTTTTTAAGTGTCCTAAAGATGGGGAAGTGAATGGTAATGGTTTTAGATGATGTTTAGGACTTGTTTGGTGACCTAATAAGGTCTTTGGAAGTGTAAACAAGTTTGAGAAGTGAATGAGAAAGATGTGAGTTTAAGAACACATGAACAAACTAAGGAATAACGGGATAACGAGGTTAAGTACGGGAGTATTAGTTTTACATACCGTAACACACACCTTAAGTTAATGGAAACATTTGAATGTTATCAGTGGAAAAAGTGTGAACCGAGGAACAAGAGGTCACACGGTAAAGCTAACCCCGGTGAAAGGTATGATTTTCTCATGCCCCGTATGCTAACCGTGTTACGTTGATTTGTGTGTTTGTGTGCCGGCTTAATCAAGACTAAAGCATGAAAATGATCCATTGCTTGATTACGTATGTCTTGTTGTATATTGTATGAGCTAACATACTTGAATGCCAGTGAGGTCTAACTTAGTGTATAGACCGACTCATAGATGAGTGACGATTGGCTAGAGACTCGTAGATCGGGTCGTATCATGAAATAACGAAAACGTGCAATCACACATACTATCGATTTAAGAACAACAATATTGTAAACTTATGAACTTACTAGCATGTGAGGGAGTTGTACGGGTTTAGTAAACACCTGATAACGGTTAGAAGACCAAATTAAAACAAACCACGAGATAAATAAATGTGGAAAGGTACATAACCTCCATCTAGAGGACTGTAGATAGTTCAAAGATGTGAACTTGTAAGAAAATTAAAA
The DNA here is from genome assembly GCA_023374045.1 of Limonium bicolor. Taxonomy (NCBI): domain Eukaryota; kingdom Viridiplantae; phylum Streptophyta; class Magnoliopsida; order Caryophyllales; family Plumbaginaceae; genus Limonium; species Limonium bicolor. The sequence goes on along the minus strand of CM041777.1, from coordinate 204,126,279 downwards.
GAGACCTAAGAGACCATTTAACTCCCTTGAGACATGGTCGACCTCCTATATGAGGATTATACCCGGTATGAGAAAATAACCAAAAGTATAAGTATACGAAAGTTTGGGGCAACCCTTAAACTTAAGAATACCCAAACCTAAGAAAAATTCCCTAAGTCATTAGGAACATCGAGAGTGATGCTTCTAGACTAATATACATGATATATTATAACTCCGAGAGAGGAGTGTATGGGAATGTGAGAAGTCTGAGAGTAGTCGGACCTATAAGAAGGTAGTAGAAACTAAGAGAGAGTTCCAGGAGCTAGTTGAACCTTCCCACCATGCTAGACCCAGAGTAGGGTCGAAACCGGGGAAGTAAGACTATGCTCGAGAGCCATGTGTTTTGGCTTGAGAATGTATTAAGAGAACAAGCGTGACGTAGGAGACCTGTAGCGTCTCGAGAACTACAAGAGCTTGAGTGTAAGTAACCCAAGAGTATGGGTGAGCTAAAGAATAAGTAACCCAAGAGTATGGATGAGATAAAGAATAAGTAACCCGAGAGAGTGGGTGAGAAATTGAATAAGTAACCAAGTTAAAGTGAGGTAGAACCCTCAAGGCCTGAGAGTAAGTAATACGAACTAACAACTTGATGTGTTAGTTAGGGAATTGAATTCCATGGTTGAATGTTGATCCCTTGTGTAGAATACATATATGATGTATTACTATATGCATGTTGTCTAAATTAAAATGAACTCCATGCTCTCGACAAAAGTAGTCGGTGTACCCCGGTTAGCACGCGGGGTATGCGAATTTCATATGCAGCGTTAAGCTGAGCCCCTAGGGGCATCGTTTTTATTTTTCAGGTACACCGAAGACGATACCGTTCGAGAGTAGGACGGGGTCGGTGGCTAGCATGGGTAGTTAGATTTAATTACTTATGTGTTGAAAGAGGTGTAAGACCGAATGTGTTATCGGCATCCGTATATTGTAGACTCGGTATAGTGAGGAATGGAATTGAGATTTGTGTATGAGACTTGGTTAGAAATGAATGAGTAATGTATTTGTATTGAGTACTCGGTTATTCCGGTCCATCAGACCGATGCTGTAGTTGAGTTAGGCTTGGTTAGCCACGTGGGTGGCTAACGGCGTTGTATCACCCTCCGTTGTGTTTAGAGTTCCGCTACGAGATTTATGGTAAGATGTGTCAGTTTATGAGGTAATGACGAGTTTAGCGGTTGGGGTGTTACAGATAGTTGATTGACATTAACCATTGACTGACATTGACCATTGATAGGTGTCTCTTGACTAGTGTTTTTTTCCTTTTTGCTCGCACAAACAAACATTTAGGAGAATCAAAGGCACTTTTGTCTCTTTAATTCCCTTTTCTAATTCCATTTTGTTTTCTTTTCTGGAACAAACACCCCCACTTTGTCTGGAAACAACGTGAGACCACTAAAATGGAAACTTCCTCAACAGAACCATGAAGAAACCCTACAACAGCTAGAGACACTTGTCAATGGGCTTTTAACGGCAGTGTGTAGTAGAGTCTCATTGATTTACATAGTCGCCTATAAATAGGTAGGGATTTTGTAAAGAGTGAAGAGAGCATTTTTCTTACTTACTATAATATGTTCCTGCTTAATTTTGTAACGATCTTAGAAGAAAGTTACACAACAAAGACTCTAGGAGGACAACCTTAGTGACCAAAATATTGTCTCATTACGCATTTTACACTCACACATTAACAATTCTATAAAAATTACTCAAAAACTAGGCGACTTCTGAAAAACTAATTTTGTAAAACACCATGTAAATATAGAAATCTGCTTCGGAAATCTACTCTAACATTGATTAAATAGGTTGCCAAATTTTCGGGTTTTTGTCCATAGTATTATTTACATTCCCTTGCTAGTCGAGTTAAGAAAAATAAGATAAAATATGTTGTCAACCACCAAGTTGGAACATATAAACTAAGTATATATCTATAGCCGACACTAACTATGTGAAGCTATAGCAATGGGTGGGCCTTATGGAGTTGACGAGAGCTTTTATTTTTTCAACCCAATGGTGAATATGTATAGCATCAAAATTTATGTCACTGAAGTGAACTATAGTGATAATTTGAGGTGATGAGGTGAGGAAAGAAAGGTTTGAGCTCCTAGATCTTTGTCGTAGTTGTTCATTTCCAACCCAATATGTATCTTTTTGTGGCATTGTAAATCTAGAATAATGTGTGCTTTTTTAAAAAAATTACGTCTATGGTATACATTTATCATAATTCTTGATCTTCGTTTATGAAACCAACAAAGTTAATAAATTAAAGAGATATTTTTCAGTATTTTTCTATTAAACTTATTTATTTTATTAACCCCAAAATAACACATTAACTTATTGTACTAAAAAGTAGTCTACACCCTAGTAATTTATGCTACCAAACCAATAAGTTATAATACGGGGTGTGTTTAGGATATTGATACAGTTGGTGGGATTGTGCATAATTTCTATAACTTGTCACTTTTACATTTTGAGAAAAAAAAATGAAAAAATATACACAACAAACTTCACCGAGAGACGTCAAAATTTGACCCGAACCCAAAACAAAAAATATTTTAATGTATAAAACCCAACCGAAACTAAAGAATATTTGAATAATATTAAACCAGAAATCTAATTGATTCGAACCTCAAATGACCCGAACCCAAATGACCTGAAATACGAGTGACCATAAACAGAACTTGTAACCCCCTATATGAGTTGCCTAACAACCTGATGAGTGAATAAATGAGCATGTTTTAGATGTATATTCATGTGTTTTATCAATGTTTTATCAACACTTTTCAAGTTCATTTCTTCACTGTAGCTAGTTTTCCTCTAGTTTTGTGTTTTATTGGTGTTTTACACAATTTTTTCTGAAACAGGAGGAATAACATAGCTAGAAATAAAGTAGATAAAGAGACAAACGCGTGGGAACAAACGGATCCAAAATTGGAGCTAAACAAAGAAGATACAACATGTTGAAGATTAGCCTGCCCACTATACCGACGTAGGGACCGACCCAGAGTGGGTTGGTCGGAAGTTCCAGAGGCTAGAAACACTCATTCCGGGGGCCGAAATTGCTTCTAGACTGGACCGACCCTCCGACTGACCCTAGGGTGGGTCGGTCAGACTTAAAAACACGATTTTTGGCTCTTGAAATTGCTTCTGGACTCGACCGACCCACGGGGCCGACCTAGGGTTGGTCGGTCAGTCACAGATTTTGCCCAGATCTGTCTTTTTAAAAGCAGAAAAAGAAGGGGAGAGAGGGGGGATAGAGAGCCACAGCCCAGAACGGAGAAAAGAGAGAAAAAGAGAGGAAAAGAAGGAAGAAGAATAGGAAGAAGAATAAGGGAAAGAAGAGGAAGAATCCCCTCACCATTGAAGCTCTTCTTCAACCTCTCATGGCTATTTCTTCTCCTTTCTCTCTCGTTTATGCTCTAATGGAGTGTAACACCCCTATTTAACAAAAATACAGTGAAAATAAAATACTAAGGTGATTACAGATCATCGGGTTCCAAACACCCGACACCCAACCTCACCAATTACAACTTATAATACGACAAATGCTACGGTCTGAACTCGAGAAAACATAATAAAAGCAAAATATAAAGACTCTTCACTATCCCTAATTCCCACCCTAATCACTCATACTCTTCGTGGCCACCTGTATAACAATTCGTACCTGTAAGATGAAATCAAGCAGCCCACCCCGGGAGGGGTGAGTCAGTTCCCTGGAATGGAACTAGTACAACTCTCCAAAACAAAAGTTTAAAACATAACTCTTAAAATAAACATTAACTTGAAGTCAAATGCTTAAAACAAAAACAGAAGAACAAGGCACAACAAAATCACCAAGTCAAGGTAACAAGTCAAGGATAGAGATAAATAACAGGAAAGTAAGTGAGTCAACTTAAAAGAAACTACGCCATAAGTTAGTGAACATCCATTGTTTATGTTAGATTCAGTTCCAATTAGGATTAGAAAGACCCAAGTAGTCACAAGGACTAGGAATGGAAGAAGAGATCCAAGAACCCATAACTTAAGAGTGGAATAAAACCAATTGGGAGAGATAGCCCCCACCGCCAGTCAGTTGTCACAAGGACGAGGTAAACAGACCTCTGCTGTCAGTTGTCCACATGGATGAGGTATAGCAGACCTCCGCTGCCACCGACCCGTTCTCAGTCATCGGTGAAAAGTGTGTGCACCACTTAATAGAAAGAATCCAATTCCAATAAGGCTGATCCAAACTCGACTAATGGATGAAACAATACCCATGGTTTAAAGGATGAATTTACCAATATCCCATATTTTCCTATATTCCCAGTTACCCCACTAGATCATTAACTGCACAAGTGCAATACCAAAACACTCAGTCCTACAGAATGCAGAGGCGTAAACCCTAGGCAGTTATTATCTAATGAAACAACTAGATAGGAGGAAACAGTAACTATGTAAGTTCCACATTCAAGGCTCAATTAGTCACATCGAGCTGAGTTAGTCACACAAACAGATTCCTTTTGAAACTCATTTAAGCTCAGTTAGTGTTTTTCAAAACATCTCCTTAAGTTCGTTAGCAACAGTATCTGAGTACGAGAAATCATACCTGGTATATGTAGAAGCAGTGACCAAACTTGAAAGTGCAAACTTCCACTAATAACCTATAATTAAGGTGTTCCAAGTATTGATCAGTTAAGTAACTTATAACGCTAAACATATTTTATTCTTACTGGTTTATAGTTTACAATTATTCTCTCATAAGGATATGGGCTAGATCGTGTTAATTAAATCTTCCATTAGGCCCATTTCATTTAATCAGGAATGATTTAAGGTTTATTTTGAGAGTGACCCAAACTCTCGTGGAATTGTTTAAGTGGGATTTTGGAGTTCATGGACTTAGGCCCAGTAGGATGGCCCAAGTCCGCGTTTACCTTTTTGCTAGTTGATTAGATTTTCTAAAAAGAAGGTTTACGGGGTTTCGAACGTGAAACCTCGATTTAATTTCAGGTTTGACTTGACCATCTACGCCATTGAATTTGTATATCTTAAGGGTACTTTTAATTTTATTTCAATTACTTACTCTTAATCATAGGTTTAGCTTAATTAAGCTCTTAAGCTCCCATTGACTAATTTATTTTAATACTGATTAAAGTCCTAAAGTTTAGTGTATATATTCCTCTTATTATATTTCCCATAAGAAATGTTATTCCTTTTATTTATTCTTAATATACATATATGTGTGTTAGGATTTATTCACGACATTCTTATTGTAGTTTTATTGTATCTAATTATCTCTATTAATTTTTACACATATCCACAACCAATATATGGTTTAAAATAAAATACTTTCCTTAGTTTCAACTAAGTTTATTAACCTCCATAGTGTATAATTAACGTAATTGTAGATTAATTTAATTCCTTGATTTAACCTAAGATAAGCTTTTATTTCTTTTATTTCTTCATTCCAACTCAAAAGTTTATAGCCTAAAATATTTGTTAACATTCTGTATTAAATGTTAGTTTAGCCTTCTTATATTATTTTCAACCCATAAAGTTTATTAATCAACTATACTTTAATTTTTGTTACATTAAAAACCATAGGTTATATGATAACTTATGAAAAATTCATAAACACAATTTTTTTAGACCTATTTACCATTGTCTAAAAATCTCCAAATTTAATATATTGTAACTATGATATTTTAGACATATTATAAAATTTTTATTTCATAAAAATCTCTTTGTTAAATATCTCAATAAATCTACAATACTCAGAAATTACAAAAAATTCTAACTTACGTTGAAAAACACAAAACCCATATTGATTTACATGAAAATAAACTAGATTTTATAAGGAATCTATGGTTAAAATTTCATGTCAAAATACATTAGGTAAGGCCATTAAATAAATTCAACAAGTTAGAGTTTTATTCTAGAATTTATATTACCTAATATATTACTAATCACCTATGTTATAATCTCAACCGTCTGTTTCTCCTAACTACGATCGGACGGCCCAGATTGGTCAAGTTCTTCAGCGAAATCCAATCCCATGCCGAGTACGATTTCCTTGTTTTCTCAAAATCTATAGAACCAAATTCATTGATTTTTGTTCCATTGGATTCGAAATTAAAAGCTGGTTCCAACGGTACCAATTTCGTGAATTATAACGCAGTGCTCTGGAAAAACGATTCTGGGTTCATGACTTAGGGTATATACAGTTTAGAATTTTGAATTTCTCCAAATTCTCCCTATACGATGCATTATAAGTTAAATTGGTAGTTGGGTTAGTTCAAGGATGAAAATTGAACAACATTACCGGAGGAATTGATCGGAAACTTACCAAAGACGCGCCGGTGAGTGAAATCGAAATCGACTCCTGGAAATAGTTCAAACTTTAAGGCTGTTTGGGTAGTCAACTTTGCAGATCTATAAGTTACAGTATAGATCGAGTTACGCCATGTTCTTGGGCTTAATCGAAAGGGTAAATGTAGCTCTACAATTTGATAGAAACATCTTAATCTAATTCGTAATATACAGAAAGAAATATAAACCGAAAGTTTCAAGTTTATATCTTGCGCTTTTCTATGATTTTGTGTGCAGTTCGAGTTGGTTACTTCACGGACCAACTCATGCTAATCGAGACGGATTCGATCCATGAAACCTGCCACATTTAAAAGTAGACATGTAACTCTAGAAATGAGTGGAAGAATTACCGAATTTGATGAACTAGAAAGAAAGTTATAGATCTCACAAGATCTGAGTTTACCTATGGTTTTCTGGAAAAATCTGGACAGGAATTCCACCATGATCAAATAGGGAACTTTAGACGCCTTTATCTTCCACCCGTCTGAGAATCAGCCTTGGGTGTAAAAAGGAAAGTTGGAGAGGGATTAAAGATCTACAAAATGAGCTATAGAACTCGAATTTTCATTGACAGATGAAGGAGATATGATTAGACGAAGTTACCTTACAGAATCGGTTTTCTGGAAAATCTGGGTTGCAGATTTTTGGGGAGACAACTTCATATCGACTTTGTGATGGATGTAGAAGAAATTAGGTTAAGTGTGAGTAGTGGTTAGAAAGAGGTTTTGTAGGAGAAGAGAATGAAGAAGACGACGTTCAAAAATACCCAAGGACGGTTGAGATATTGAGGTTTGAAAATGAGGCAACAACTGAAAGTGGCTGAGAAGAGTTAGCCTATTTCTGAGAAATTCTAGCAAGCTGGCGTGGCACGCCTCCCGAGGCTCACGTGGCTGAGTCAGACGGCCCTTGCCACGTCAGCAACCTTCAAAATTTTGGCTCTAAACTTCATTTTATCATAACTTTGGCTAGGATGATCCGTTTTTGACGTTCTTATTATCAATCTTCTTGGTTTTCCATAATCTTTTTATTGATATAGGTTTCATGGATTGGTTTGACCATTCTAAAAAAGTCAACCCTAGCAAGGCTTAAGAAGCTTTAAGGTTTCTATAATTTTATATTGACTTTTATGACTCAAACCAATGCTCCCAATATTTCTAAAATCTTTATAATTCAATTGGAGTGTCTAGAAAATTTTCCAAGATTTATTGACTTATAACTCTTATTATTAAATTCATAATACTATATAATAATTTAGTATTTAATAGTATTATTTGGGGTTTAAAAAAGAAATCCCCTAAATTAATTTAAATTAATTTATAGGGTATTTCATGGAGGCTTAACCTCCCTTGTAGTTTGGGATGAAGATTTTGCCCCAAAATTCCTAAAACTCCATTGTTGAATCTCGAACTTGTTTTATGCTTTATTTTAGTCCTTGTGCTTAATGAAGATGATTATTGTGTATTTATGATTCTTAAAGTTGTTACTCATGATTTGGGGATTTGTTTAGGGTTTTCCCAAATTATCATCCATGTGTTAAATTGGTTAGTTTGGCCTACCGATTAGTTTAGCATTATTATGTGTTCTATCAAAATGTGATTCTGAGATAGATACCTAAACCGTTGGGGACTAGAATAGTGTACTCTAATTCATTGATTTTGATATTAGACTAAATTGCAGCTTTGAGGGAACTTGAGCTTAGTGATGTTGATTGACCCGAGGCTAGCAGATTGAGAAGTTTCAGTTAAATTGGTTAGGATTAGTAAGCCTAGATTAGGTTGCTAATTAATTAAGTGTTCTCATTGTTTAGCTATAAGTTCAAGGTTTGACAAATCGATAGAAAGGGGAGGACGGGTGCAAAGATCCATCCCGAGCTACATCTATCCTAGATACTTAGTTTAGTGTTTATTGTTTTTCTTTATTTCTCCAATTACAACCCAAAAACCCAAAACCCCCAATTTAAGTTTATGCACTTTTGTATATTTCTATGCACATTGACTAACCTTATAATTAAGTAGATAGTTACGAAGTCCCTGTGGATATGACCTTGTTGTACTACAATGATTGGGTTCACTGTCCATAGTTAGCAAGATAGTTTAACCACTATTTTGCACAACACAACCTAGCTCTCGAGTCATTTGGACTTAAAACTGTCCACCTTTTGTCGTCATTGAGGTTAAAAATGGAGGACCTTGTTATTGTAGTCAACTCATATGTATAAAACACTCATATCCCGATGTTTCCCCCACTCAAAGAACGTGACATCCACATCGCAAGCCTAACATCCAATTCTCATAGATCTCCTCGGTAGGTATTAGGTAGTTCATCCCAACACGGCTCCGAGTCGGCTCTGATACCATTTGTAACACTTCATACTAATAAATGTCCAACAACCTACCTCTCGAGCCATTTAGACTTGAAAACTAGCCACTTTTAGCTAATTGTCCTCACTTAAGCCTAAAAATGGAAGACCTTGTTATTGTAGTAAATCCATATGTGTAAACCACCCATATTGCTACTCATATCCCAAATTTACTTTGTAACACTCCAAAACCTAATGGGTATTACCGCCACACTCACAACTTAGTGAGTGCTAAGGCTAAATTAAAAAAAACTTCAACCATAACCGAATAATAACGATAAAAGTAAGAACATCTCAAAACTAATTTTAAACCTCAATAAAAAAATTTATAAACCATCTAAATATTTCAAATGAATCTAAGTGGAATCCTTTGGCATTTCCCAAACCCAACGCTCACGCTTTCACATCCAGATCATCTTCATTACTTACGGTGAGAAAATCAAACAACGCACATAGAAACCATGCAAATCAGTGAAACTGAGTAAACCACTGTTTCATCTTAAAAAATCATTTTATTTGTAAATGTAACACCCCTACTCTAAATTCCGATTAAACTAGCGCGTCTAACATAAATATCAGTCAATTTGCAAGGCTAATTAAAAGTCACCTACAAAATTAACCTGGGTGTTACCCACCATTACTCGTCCATGCGAGTAACGTAGCGTTACCCATTATCAATTTACACTACCGCTGTGATGATAGAGATTTAATACAACCAAAATTACAAACCGAATAAAATTCTAAAAGAACAGTGAGCCATCTATCTATCCCAATACCACAATACTCGAAAAACAATAAACGCAAGTGACCGTGTCGCATGTAGGCAGATTGGTGACTATCCCAAAATCCTGCGCTCGCGTTCGGACTTTATCCACTTCAATCCTGAAAGTGGGGGCCGTATAGGCTCAGCCAAACGCTGAGCAAGGATTATATAACCTGCATGAACCCTAAGACTACTCAAGTTATTTAGCCCAATTGTTAACATGCTGTTCCAATTTCATGTTGTACCATTTTCGTTCACAATAACAATATAACAGTAATCATCACACATATAAATTCATACAAAAAATCCATACAATCACCATACTTGTCCACAACAACAATAAGCAAGTATATGAATAACATCAATTAATAGTGCGAGAGTTGCACTCTCTTGAACAATCCTGTTATGCGGCCTTGAGGCCTTCTTGTGTCGTTGTTCAGGGCTAAGAATATTTCCTTGAGCCATTCCTTAACTTTTACTTAATTTGTTCAATCATGGTGGGCGTCATGTTAGGACAACCCGTATAAGCTTCTTCTTCAGGAGCAGTCGCTCTGATGTACTATAAAAGTGTGGTTTGTCAGGAGTCCGTAGAGGCCTGACGGCCGGAGCCATTGCACCAACAGTAGTGCCATCTGACCAATGATCGTATCAGGCTCATTGGAGTTTCCATAGCGAGAGAACCCTATCCGGTCGTTCCCTCTCTTCAATGATCACCCATGCACAACCATGTAGTCCGTGACTACCCTAGATTTTTCCTCATCTTAATTGTTTACTTAATTCCACCATAGTCGGTCCGTGACCCTTACCTAAGATCTATGCTTAGGTTATGTAGAGTGTATTCTCAATGTAAGGACCTTTAAGGTCGTTAACTTTCGCCTAACGTCGCATAGGCTGCGTTCATCCTCGGATTTATATAATAAGATCACAGTTATTTTCCTTTTACCATTTCCATATTATCATCCACAATCTGATCTGAGTTTTTGTATACAATTTCCAAATTGTAATCCGTCGCGTAGAATAAAGATCGCAAAACAGTAAACATTTAAATCCACAACCACAACACACAGCAAACATATCACTCTTGTCATGCATACACACATTCCAGAACCCGAGGAAGCCCTCAGGAACACTCGGACCATATAGAACGTACCTTACACCGATGAACAATGCTAGCGTGTAGTATCACGCTCGCCCACTAAACCCTTTTGTAGCTCGTAGCTCGTAACTCTGGAATATACCGCTAAGTGTTAATTTATGTAATCCAAATTGATTTGGTATTCCAATAACTACTAATTCTCTTGGTATTAACCCCGTGATTAATCAATCTTCGTTTATCGGGTTATTATACAAGTTCAGGATTAGTTATTTAATTCTTTAATTATGTTAGTAACTAATATGTACTATACTACAACTAGGATTTAATCCTCATATATCATGTAACACCCCCGAATAAACATCCAACATTGCTCCTCGCCATATTACAAGTTAACTATGCAGCGGAATAAACTTCACTCGGGTGTCACAGACGTCAACCACCCATGTGGTTGACACGTCCACTATTCCAACACCAAGTTACGGTCTGTATGACTGGAAACAGCCCTCTAACAAAACTCATCTACAACTCAAATACAATTTCCAATTATCAAGTGTCTACAACGAATTGCCAAATCACAAACTAAAAATTACACCTCGGGTACATTAACATACAGCTACATCCTCAAACGTTATGCCCTGATGGACTACCCCCATGGTAGCCATCCCGCCTACGCTCCGTAATCGTCCGGCATAATACCTGAAAAAAAATTTGGTTGGGAAGGACTCAGCAAACTACGCTGAGTATGAACGTGTGTAGCCCGTATGTTGTCGGGCCACACGACTACTTGGTCGAATATTATTAGGTCAATTTACATGCTATAATAAGGCAGTAAAACACACCGCAATACATCATAGTATCATACAAACTTAAAGGTAGTAACACATTATCAACAACAACCAAGCACATCAAGCTGCTAGTAACACAACAGCAATCATGTACATAATAAAACGTGTGCATAGGTATGTAATGCCCATGATCCTTACTATGGGATCGTACGAGCGTTGTGTGTTTTCATTTCTTTTCTCTTGTTCCCTTAAAGTGTATTTTCTTTCTCTTTCCTTGCACCAGGTCTGGGGATGTAATTTAGATCCCGTGACCATCTCATGTAGGTGCTAACCTTTCCTTGTTTCTTTAAGGGTTATTTGTGAATTCTCTTATCACCACAATTTGGAGTACATCTTGTCCATAGCTAATCCTCCATTCCCGGATAGCTCTTTCTCTCTCTGTTGTTTTTAAATGTTACTGGCCATTGCCCCGGATACCAAGGGTCCGTCTCCCTATTCCTTTTCCATGTTACTAGCCTCTGCCCCGGATACAAAGGGTCCGTCTCCCTATGCCTCTTAATGCTCTGGTCTCTACCCCGGATACAAAGGGTCCGTCTCCCTATTCCTTTTAATGCTCTGGTCTCTACCCCGGATACGAAGGGTCCGTCTCCCTATTCCTTTTTATGCTCTGGTCTCTACCCCGGATACGAAGGGTCCGTCTCCCTATTCCTTTCAATATCATTGGTCTCTACCCCGGATACAAAGGGTCCGTCTCCCTATTCCTCTTTATTTTATTGGTCTTCACCCCGGATACAAAGGGTCCGTCTCCCTATTCATTCTTAACGGGTATTGGCTTATCATCATCATTGATAGTTCGACTCCATAGTGGGTGTCATTAGAGGTCCTCTATAGTTAAGAGGAGTTTTCTCTTTACGTAGTTCCTTTGTTTGTTTACGTAGTTCGTTGTGTTTCATCTCAAGGTTTCATCAACGAGAAGGGACTACACTACTGTGTGCGCGCAAGCAATATGCACAATAATAGCAAGCAGGTAAGCAAGGAAAAACAATCAATCCATTCACATGCCTTACATAAGCTCACAACAGACAAATAAGCACGGTAAACCAAACATCCGTTTTCATGCATTAGTCTTGTGGTCATAAACAAACAAGGCACACAGCACACAAGCCGTGTAACACGGCAACATACGAACCACACATGTCCATACCTGGATCAGAAGCAAGTGTCGTCTCACACACAGGTTCCTCGTTGGCGTTCGTTACGACCCTAACGTTGATTAAAAATAACGTGTCAGTTCATGATTTCATGTGACGACACTTTTTTAGTTTATCTCATTTATACCCCTGATTTATAATCCAATCTTAATTATATATATATATATATATATATATATATATATATATATATATATTGTATAGGTATGTTCCTTCCAGTTTAATGTTACACCAACTATTTATTCACATAAACTCAGATTTTTTAGACTAGATTTACACCACCAACAACTAATTTATTTATCCACGTAATCATCTTTAGCTATATGTTATCAATTCTTTTATATTTTCTACCTATCAAACTCACCAATTTATAATCGATTCCGGATAGATTAACATATGTTCACTAATTTAACACTAGTGTTAAATTCCGTTGCTTTCCAACATCCTTATAAGAAGTGGCAAGACCTGAGAAAGAACAGCCTAACTGCTAGTACTTTTGCTGGGGCTGTTGGGTTTTGGCCTCGTCGGAGAGTTCAGCTCTGGAAAGAAAAGCTAGGGGTAATAGAACCCTTCAAGGGTAACTTAGCAACTTGTTGGAACAATATCAAGGAAGAAGAAGCACTGGAAAGATACAAGTTGATCACCGATAACAAGGTGTTGATTTCTAAATTCCAGGTCCATGTCAAAAAGAAATCAGAAGATAGTTGGCTTGGTGCTTCACCTGATGGTTTAGTCTATGAATTGTCTTCCGGAGGTGGGGTTGTTGAGATCAAATGCCCATTTTTCAAAGACATGAGCATAGCTACCCCATGGAAACGGATTCCTATATATTATATGCCGCAAGCGCAGGGATTGTTGGAGATATTGGATAGGGACTGGATGGACTTCTATTGTTGGACTCCTAATGGAAGCAGTTTGTTTAGAATAGAACGGGATGTAGAATATTGGGCTACTTTAAGAGAAGCTCTCTCAGATTTCTGGTGGAAACATGTCCAACCTGCGAAAGAATTGTGCAAAGAATATTCTCTTACAGAAGCGAGTGTGCAATTACGTTCTCTCAGACCAGAACCAAGACATGAGTTACATAGTCTTATTGTCTATCACAGCAAGCACATTGTTGACAATTCCAAAAAGAAAACAAGATGCAACAGCAGACATAACTCCTATTGTTATAATGAACAGCTTGTTTATACTCCAGTCTAGCTTTGGATTTTGATTCTAAAACAGCAAGGTACTGCTGTATGCTTACCCTCTGTTCTACGGCTGTGACAGAATTAACTTCCACTTCTATGTTTAATTGCTGGAAGAAGAAATAGTTCATAGTTTATTACCGGTTCTGTTTCAGCCCTGTGCAATCCGGTGTTCAATATGCATCAGTCCAGTGATTTGTTATATTCTGCTTGATGTTACAGGCCTATCATCATACTGAAACTAGGACTGCAGAAATCTGAAAACCAGAACCTGTATGCTCCTCTACACTCCTTCTTCTTCTCTGGTTACATCAATTTCTATCTTCCCCAAAGTGTTTATAAATTTTACTTAGGTGCATTAAAAATGTTTTAGGCTCATAAACCACTCAACACAATCTGTTATAGCCCCCTGTAAAAGAATCATACAGAACAAAGTTTTTCAGAAGAAAACTGTAAAACTGGAAATACAAGACTGATATCTTCTCTTCTGTCTTTACTTTCATTCTTTAACCTGATTTTAAATTTCCCAACTGCTGACCCAGTTAGTTAAGGACCTATCAAGTTTCTAAATCAAAGGAAACCCACAATAATGGGTTTAGGTTACTGCTATAACACTGAAACTAGACAGACTAAAAGAATTCAAAGTCTGAAATTAATCTGTTATCTTCTATAGCTTTCTTCCTGCTCTCCAGTCTGATTTTTAGCTTCTCCCATCCTAATTACTTATGTAGCAGGAATTCTATCCAAGTTTTAAAACCTAGCCTAACCCAAAGACAGTAAGGTCCACATCTCTTAGAGTTATTCACGCAGAATCTGTGAAACTGAAAGAAAACCAAAACACCAAATAGCATAATTTTAAAGTTTGTACAGAAGGCTTAGTTGTTTAGTTAAAGCCTTAACACAGTTTTAACTCTCAAAGCAACCCAAAGAAAACAAGGACTACCCTCCCGAAAGTTCTTACACAAAATCTGCAACTGAGATATGAAAACTGCCACATCATCTCCTACTCCTTTCCTTTGTTTTTCTGATTTGTTTTTCCCCAGCTTCTCCCACCTCATTGACTAACGTGAGTAAGTGTGTTAGAAAGTTTTAAAGTTCAAGCACAGACCCACCATAACATGGTTGAAGCCACTAAATTTCGTATTACTGAAACTGAAATTGACTGAAACTGAAACACCACTTGAGTAGTTCTTTTTGTTTTCTTTTATGTTTCTCGCTGCTCATTAATCCTGACTTCTAGTTTTTTTTTGTTAGTTGATCCATACAACACTTTACTAGCCATCATCCTAGAATAGTGCCTTACTTACTCGACAGGGACAACACAACGAGTTTCATCTCGACGCATTCCACTTTTTTTTCTGCTGGTAGTTAAGCAGTTGGTAAACAGATTTTTACTCATTCATTACTAGTTTATTTCTCTTGTATTAACCTATCTGTTTCTTACATTACCCTTGTAGGTATTTAAGCAAAACCAGGAGAGAACACATGAGTATATAAACTATACTTGGAAGCCGAAAATCAGGAATGAAGGGCATTAACCCAACAGGTCATGTGGCCTCACCTTGGGTTGATAATCGGGTGCATTTGGAGCCAGCTTCCACGAGGCTTTTGGCATGTTTTCTGAAGGGTCTTACTAAGGGAGTTCATGCACGAGAACAGGTGAGAAGGAGAGGGTCAGTTAATCAATTTTTCAGCCACAAAACATAAGAATAACGGGACTTAAGCAACCAGAATTTTTCGTTTTTCCTGGTCTCATTGTCTTACCGTTGGGAGTTCTTGGAGAGGGTTTGCTTTAGATTGTCAAGAGCTCTGTCAGTGGTTGACATGCGAGGATCGTGAATGGGTTTTTTTCCAGAGATATTGCTGGGTTTACTTAGCAAGTTCCGGTGCATATTATGGAGGCATCCCCATTAGCTTGCTCCTTTGAGTTGGTTTGCTCCAGGACTTCTAAAACTTGAGCCAAGGTTTAACATATACAGAGGGACTCGTTTGTTTGCCCTGAGCTGCTTCAAGGTTTCTCGTTGGCAGCTTGAGCACAGGGAATCAAACATGCACAAAGGGGAGGTTGATAGTGGGATGAAGCTCTAATGTAACACTTGGTGCGAGTTTGAAAAAAGAACCATTCTCTGCCATACGTAAATGTCTGTTGAGTACTTTACTGTAATCAAGACTGGAGTACAATTATGCTCTGGACTTTGTGGTCTGTTTTTCACAGATTATGAGGTGTGAAAGTTTGAAACAGCAACAGCTCTGATGCGTCTGTTTTTTTTTTTGCTTTGGTTATTTCTTTATGAAACCAAGATCAGCTCAGGTTAGTGCACTACATTAACCCAGGATGTTGCTTCTCAGATTACAAGATAGTGGTGACAGTTTTCTTCTTTTTTTTTCAAGAATCTAGGTGCAGATTCTGATATAATTAGTGGGGTTCATGCATCTGTTTGTGCTTCAGACAGAGAACGGTAATGAGCCTCTGCTCCAGAGTAGTTCATGGTTGGTTTTCCTCAGTCGTGGGAATGTGATGTTCTCAACATCAAGGCAGTGGCAGTTCCTTGTATTCTTACCGTGAGTAGACAGTGAAATCTGGAGTGGAAGAACAGATTTTTGGACAGTGCAACTCAAGGCAACATGTAAACTTTAAACAAGGGGACAAGCATACCGGAGTTAGCGCCTGTACTGGAAAGAAGAGAAAGCTGATGAGTCTTACACTTGGTCTGGTGCAATTCAAACTTCGAGCAGGAGGGAACCAATGGTTCCCGTTCTCTTTTTTTTTTCCAGGCGCACGCATGGAGCAGGAAGAAGGGTTCATTGTGGAATTTGAAACCGGTAAGGATGAGATATGGTGGGTTTCACATGCTGTACTGACCGAAAAGAAGAAGGCAGTACCTTGGGCACACTGTTAAGAGAAGAAGGGAACACGATGGTGGCTTCTAGGCATTTAATCAGTAGTTACTTTAGTAGGTGATCTGATAGTTTAATTCATCTAATGATATATATCAGCCGTCTTGTGTTTAGAGGTGTAATTTGTTACCGAATTCGAGCGTAGCTCAATTGGTTAAGATGTTCAGGGTGTATACGAGAGGTACAGGGTTTGAATCTCAGCAGGAGCGTCTTTGCTCCTTTTTCTCTTTTTTTTTGTATAAGTTATACATACTTATTTATATATATAAGACCATATAATATATATATCGTTATTAACTGGATACGCGACCACTTAATTTTCGTTACGTTATATATACGCCCCTTTTTATTTTGTAGCGTTTTAGTTATACATAACTATGCGACGTTATTAATTATTACAACGTACATGTATCTTCGTATTCATACATATATATAAGTACAGGACTATGTTAAGATGTAACGTCGTCACGCTTTCGGACACGTATATACTAAATTTAATTGTTCATACATTGTTTTATGTCCGAATTATATAACGTGTTATTTTCGGATAATCCCGTCGCGTTTTAGTTGTATCATCATAAAGGTTACTCATAATTAAATTTAACCTTCACGAATTTGGACTGTTAATTATTCGGGGTATTTCAGCCTACCCCCCTTAAAGGATTTTCGTCCCGAAGTTGTTACTTCCTTAACTGATGTTTTCCATTCCTGTTAATCCTAGGGATCAAGTCCCGCATTCATTCGCGATAACCAAAGGATTAAGTCTCCTATATTATAATTCTCAGTGCTTATACGCACTATGCCGCCCTAGTGGCTTCACACACAAATTCTCATAGCAATGTATATATAACACGCTGAGGTGTAAATCACAAGTACACAACATTCATTCATAGCAGGGTGTACATACAATGCAATACACACACAATTCTGCGCAATTCATACCCACCGACCTACCAACCAACATGTGGTTGTAGGAATACACATAGTGAAAGGATCAGATCCAAATTCGTTCTCTCTAACCAAGGGATCATGTCCCGCAAATTCCACAGTTCTATTGCAACATTTGTGCTTATAAGCACTACGCCACATTTGTGGCTTCACCCAGTTATCAATAATATTTCGATGTACCAATAATATTTATGTACTACACTCATATCAACCAGGTGAACAAGTCATTCATTCATGACTTCCATGCATTCAAACCAATCCACACACAGTTCACAAACATAGCAACCCAAACAACACCACAAAACGAGCAATTACCCAGTAGAACGCAACGCGCCTACCCCCCCCTTAAAAATGGATTACGCCCACGTAATCCCTATTATACCCTCCTAGAGCCTTGGTTCAAGATGTTTAATTTTCACTGAGCATTCTAGTTCCTATGCAATGTAACTCGCAATATATTCTCGCCAAAGGTCTTGACCATGCTAAGGGTTTAGTTTCTGTATTAAAAGACTCTTATCGGTATCCGTATCGATCTAGAAATGGGTTCGGGTTTAGGCTCTCTAGGTTTAAGGTATTGGTCGATAGATCACTTGTTATTCCACAGGATAATGGGGGATACGGTCCACCAGCTTCTGCTGTGCTACTCTGATTACCGCCAACTTAGACTTTTCTTCGTCTTTAGGTGACCTTTATTTCTCAGTCCAATTATGGCATTGATACTGTTGGTTGACTTCAATTAGTTTCAGTCAGAAGGTTACCGAATTATATGTGTAAGAAGTTCCTATGATTGTAAACTGCTTGACTACTTCCGGTTACATATTGCACTTGATTGCGATAGTATTTATTTTATGTGGTAACTTTTCGGTTATTAGTAACCCACATCATCTCAGTCTTCACATAATTGTGTACCTATGTTTTTACCCTCAGTTTCGAATTATGTATCAATGTTTTTTTTTCAACTCGTATTATCCTCGTCAACCTCGCTTTCTTGGTAATTTCTTAATCTTGACTTTTAATATTTCCACCGATCTGTAGTTCATGTGTCCACTTGTAGGAGGTTCCGAGGATCATCCAACACCGACGTGATCAGCGTAAATGTTGGGCTACCCCTTCCCCCAATTTGTGCGCAGTGTCGCTTGACCTGGCCAGGGTCAAGTTCAACCTTGCACGTCCGATTTAAACAATCAGTTTATTAGTCAAACTTGAGTTCTTATCACATTTGTTTCTAGTCACCTGGCAACCAATTTATGGGCTAATGCCCAAGTCTAAGTCTTTAGATTAACTGTTCAAGTTCTCCTTCTGTATACACCTCTAGGTGTGTGCATAAACACATACTCATGTGTCATAAGGTTCGAGGTCGTATTTATATTATAATGATCCCTTGATTTATATACATCTTCAAATGGGTGTTCCCTCCAATCTATATTTCCTTGAATTATAAGTTCTTCTCACTCCAACCCTCGTACCATTTGGGTATGTATATGTGTTCATTAGCTACATGGTCTCAATATTTATTTTTGATCGTTGAGTTGTATTGTTAACTCAAGTTAGGTATGGTTGATTTACAAATCATGACTTTCTTTAATTGAACCCGTTTACCCCTTGGGTTTTATTGGTGACTTGTCTTTTCTTGTATGTATGTATGTACATTGGTATATATATATGATTTGATAAATCCTGTTTAGAGTCCCTGAATATGTAGTGTGTTTGGAGGGATTATTTCGCAATAGTGGCATTATTCATTGCCATTTCCTATCTGTTTGATTTGTGTTTGGGTGGGTAACTAGTGCCCCAAGGTAATGGCTATTTACAAGGTTCGAGAGTTCTTTTTATAATCCCTTTACCAATGTGTCTTTCTCAGGGAACTGTAATTGGTGTCTTAGAAAATTTGTTACGTCAGAGAATGAAGAGAAATGTAAGAAGAAGCAGGGAATTTATTGAGTCCCGAAATATTAGATTTAGTGTGTAAAATTTTGTCTTGCTTTATTCAGCGTTATAGATTGTACCAATTTTATAGTGTAACTACGTCTCGAATTATATTCTCTGATTTCATTGTTTTACGAGAGGTTTTCTTAAATTACCCTCTCAGGTGTTCGAATTGCATTATTTATCTCAATACCATCCTTAGCTTAATTAATTGCTTATTTGAGCTTTATTTATTACATAAATTTTAGGGTATTTTCGGTCCTCTCTCTTTTTTTTTGAGGTAGGGTCCTATCGACTGCTAAGCATGTTGACCCAAGTTGTCGCTAAAATTGGTCCATCTACGGGTATTATCCTTTTGGCAACGTCTACTGTACAGTATAGTCTTTTCTTCACGGGTTGATTGTATGACACTAAGTAGATGCCAGATCGGGTTTTCCCGAGTATGAGGAGGCTTTCTTCCTCTCTGGCGTCTTTCTCTAGGTTTAAGGAAAATTAGGGATGTGGAGGTTGGGTGTAAATGTCTGTTAGGCATCCGGTAGTCATTCGGGAAGAATCCTAACTAACGCGCCTCACGTACTACCCCAACCCTTAACTCATTGTCAGAATTCCTAAACTCGGTATTTCCTGTTCCAGTCATCAGAGCGCAACTACGCTCTGATACCACTTTCTGTAACACCCCCGAATAAACATCCAACATTGCTCCTCGCCATATTACAAGTTAACTATGCAGCGGAATAAACTTCACTCGGGTGTCACAGACGTCAACTACCCACGTGGTTGACACGACCACTATTCCAACACCAAGTTACGGTCTGTATGACTGGAAACAGCCCTCTAACAAAACTCGTCTACAACTCAAATACAATTTCCAATTATCAAGTGTCTACAACGAATTGCCAAATCACAAACTAAAAATTACACCTCGGGTACATTAACATACAGCTACATCCTCAAACGTTATGCCCTGATGGACTACCCCCATGGTAGCCATCCCGCCTACGCTCCGTAATCGTCCGACATAATACCTGAAAAAAAATTTGGTTGGGAAGGACTCAGCAAACTACGCTGAGTATGAATGTGTGTAGCCCGTATGTTGTCGGGCCACACGACTACTTGGTCGAATATTATTAGGTCAATTTACATGCTATAATAAGACAGTAAAACACACCGCAATACATCATAGTATCATACAAACTGAAAGGTAGTAACACATTAGCAACAACAACCAAGCACATCAAGCTGCTAGTAACACAACAGCAATCATGTACATAATAAAACGTGTGCATAGGTATGTAATGCCCATGATCCTTACTATGGGATCGTACGAGCGTTGTGTGTTTTCATTTCTTTTCTCTTGTTCCCTTAAAGTGTATTTTCTTTCTCTTTCCTTGCACCAGGTCTGGGGATGTAATTTAGATCCCGTGACCATCTCATGTAGGTGCTAACCTTTCCTTGTTTCTTTAAGAGTTATTTGTGAATTCTCTTATCACCACAATTTGGAGTACATCTTCTCCATAGCTAATCCTCCATTCCCGGATAGCTCTTTCTCTCTCTGTTGTTTTTAAATGTTACTGGCCATTGCCCCGGATACCAAGGGTTCGTCTCCCTATTCCTTTTCCATGTTACTAGCCTCTGCCCCGGATACAAAGGGTCCGTCTCCCTATGCCTCTTAATGCTCTGGTCTCTACCCCGGATACAAAGGGTCCGTCTCCCTATTCCTTTTAATGCTCTGGTCTCTACCCCGGATACGAAGGGTCCGTCTCCCTATTCCTTTTTATGCTCTGGTCTCTACCCCGGATACGAAGGGTCCGTCTCCCTATTCCTTTCAATATCATTGGTCTCTACCCCGGATACAAAGGGTCCGTCTCCCTATTCCTCTTTATTTATTGGTCTTTACCCCAGATACAAAGGGTCCGTCTCCCTATTCATTCTTAACGGGTATTGGCTTATCATCATCATTGATAGTTCGACTCCATAGTGGGTGTCATTAGAGGTCCTCTATAGTTAAGAGGAGTTTTCTCTTTACGTAGTTCCTTTGTTTGTTTACGTAGTTCGTTGTGTTTCATCTCAAGGTTTCATCAACGAGAAGGGACACACTACTGTGTGCGCGCAAGCAATATGCACAATAATAGCAAGCAGGTAAGCAAGGAAAAACAATCAATCCATTCACATTCCTTACACAAGCTCACAACAGACAAATAAGCACGGTAAACCAAACATCCGTTTTCATGCATTAGTCTTGTGGTCATAAACAAACAAGGCACACAGCATATCATCTCTTTTTATTCTTGAGTATAGACACATATACATATTCATATAGACATTGTTACTATATGATATTTTATGTAATTGAGCTTCAAGCATTAATAGCCTTTGACATTTAAATTCTTACTTAATTTATGAGTTGGTCAAATTGACCTCTTTGATCGATTTGGATGACGTGGTCAAAGTATCTAAGTCAACATTGCTATAAAATCCATAATATAATTCCTTAAATGATATAATTCCATTATTTGTATAAACCTTATAATATAACACTCCTCTTTTTTATAGCACTCTTCTTAATTTTTGTTTAACAACTATATACATATATGTATATAAGTATATATAAATTCTTAACGTAGCATGGCCACATATATGTGCATGCGTATATATATGCACATGTATCCAACTTAGTGCAATTACATGTGTAAATGTATAATTACACATTAACTGAGATTTGTTTCATTTGCCATTTTTTTTACAAGGAAACTTGTATATATGTGTTCAAATTTAACGTTATATGGCACGAAGAAGGTGATGAATTCATTTGTTGGTTAAACTATATAGATGTGTGTATATATACATATATATATTCTAGTGTAGTTACATGTGTATTTGTATAATTAATATTAACCGAGATTTATCTCATTTGTCATTTTCAAACAAGGAAACATGTATATATATATATTGTTTATCTTTATTTCTTAACTTAAATGCATATGTGTTGTTAAGTTTAAAGTTCACACCAAAATAGAAAACATACCCATAAAAGGCTTACTAAAACCAAGTATAAGCATATTGAAATATGTCATTTTGTGACTTATAACCGAGGCAAAATAGAACATTTAATTGGAGTAAAAATATTCTGAAATTATGCTTCATTTAAAAACTAAAACAACCTTAAGATAAGGTTTAATACGGATTGAAAGATAGCTCAAACAGTGTAGTAGTAAAATGCCCAAACTATGGCATTATCAACAATAAACAGAGGCAATTATGGACAGAATTTGGAAGACTTAAGCTACTGAAACAATAGCAAAGTCGGAAGAAATTAAAGCTTGCATTCTCACCATACTATTTGTTCGTTATCATGACATAAATAAGGATTGCACATCCAACAAAAACAGATTCGATTAGGCCAATGTGGTGGCTTAAAACAGTGGTGAAAGCTGAAACAATGGAGCTATATTTCATACTAGTGAATTGCTGAAATGGGAACTGTTTATAGTAGTGAAAATCTGGAGCAAGTTAAGTTTATAGTGTGTAGTATCTCGTGATAAAAGTAACACGTTTTGAGGCTATAAAACCATGGAAGGACTAGATTTAACTATCCTTACATTTTCAGAATCAACAGCGAAAAGAAAAACAAGATAAGTGAGTGCAGATTTCAGTCTTACTCACGCCCAATCTATGTCAGTTTTTTTTTCCAATTCATGAGTGGAAAGCAAAGCTTAACATAGGCTGTCATGTTGCCCAAAAATACAGAAGTAAACTGTCCTTGTTGTGGCTTTTACCAGCAGTGAAACTTAAGCAAATTGAACATAAGGTTGTAACTTTAAGCTGCTGAAATTGTTCATTATTTAGTAGCAAAAACAGATACAAAAAATGGATTTGTAATTCATGTTTATTTCAGCTTACTAACAGCTCATAATTGATGCTAAAAAAAACCTAAGCTAGAACAGATTCATTAACCACATTTATAACCTTAGAAGAATGTTTATGTGGGTATGGTAGCAGCAAGTAAACACAACAGATTAACAAGTTACCCTCATTTACTATCAACAACAGAAACTAGAATGTTGCTTAAGATATTTGTCGAATGTTTCTTCATGTGTAATAAGAGAGATCAGCAACAGGACATTCTAGAGTATGCAACGGAGAACTATGCTCTTTTCTGAAATTCTCATTCGTTTATTTATCATCGTGCAAAGACAGCAGCTGCTTTATTTTTCTTTTCGATTCCAAAACTGCAGATTTATGCTAGCGCTTCAGGTTATTGTCTATTTTGCAAGGTGCGGCAGAAGGACTATAGCCATGATTGTTGTGAATTATGAAACTGCTTATAGTGTCTATTGTTTTCTTCACTATATGCACTCAACATAAAATAAGGCTTCTATTATTATATTGACAACAGGAAGGAGTTAAGTTTGAGTGTAATACCGGTGCTGGTAATGAACTGATTTCAGTCCCTTGTTCATCTGGTGTGTGACATTACAGCAGCTGCCGTGATGATTTATCACTTCAGAGGCGTATAAATGCCAGGAGGGAATGAGAAGGTATGCAGAATATGTCCCTATAATTCATACGTAAGTGTTATTTCAAGAAGAGAATGAAGATTGTCATAGAACATGTTCAGTTTGCCGTCTACTATTGAAAACTTACCGTGGAAGGAGTGAACAGAACCAGCAGAAGTTCCTTCCATGAAGAGAATGAAGAGAGTGCAGAGTATGTCGGTTCTGGTCTGTAATTGTAGCAGATTATTGGAAGTTATTGAAGATGAAAACAGAACAGAGAATGGCAGTTCCCTTGCATAATTACCGTTAGAATTAAACAAGAACAACCGACATCATATTACCGGTTCTGGTTTTCGGAATTTCTGAGCCCTTTCTTTCTCAACCTGGTTTATAAGAAGCAGCTGTTCCAATCGTTTATTACTTCAAAAGTGTAGATACACAAGGAGGATGGAGGCTGGTGTAATATGTTATGCTAGTTGCAGCGGTTTCCTCCACAAGGTACAATAGGGGAAGTCAAGCCTGAAGAGAATGAAGAAATATTCCCAAACGAGAAGAGAATGAAGAGTGATGCAGAAGTTGTATGTTCCTCGTTTGCTTACGGCACTACAAGAGAGGGAGAGCAAGGTTGCTGTTATAGTTACCAGAGAAGAAGAATGTAAGTTTGAGTATATTACCGTTTCAGATCAGCCCTTCACTCTTCAATCTGGTGTTCATGGTGCTGCAGTACTAGTTATTTATCAGTTCAATGATGCAGATGTGAGAAGGGAATGAAGAGCTGCAAGTATGTATGCTCTATTGTGCGCCGGTGAGGGTTTCAAAATTACGGAGAGTGGAGGGAGTGAAGGTTGAGAGGCTGGAACATGTACGTTCCTTGTTTTCCAGCTGATTC
This sequence comes from Limonium bicolor, assembly GCA_023374045.1. Classification (NCBI taxonomy): domain Eukaryota; kingdom Viridiplantae; phylum Streptophyta; class Magnoliopsida; order Caryophyllales; family Plumbaginaceae; genus Limonium; species Limonium bicolor. The sequence goes on along the minus strand of CM041777.1, from coordinate 204,101,340 downwards.
CAAAATTACCGTGAGCAGGGATTGAAAGAAGGTAAGCGAAGTGGCTTACTTTCCACCTTGTAAAATTTTCTATATTCACTAGTTAAGGTTTACAGTTTAATAAAATAGTAAGTCCTAATTCATTTCCACTCTATTTGATTTATTCAAGTGCTCCCATATCTTTAATTAATTCCTCTTTACTAACATATTATTCTTGTTATAATTTTGTGTAATTTTTATATTACATGTTACATCCATTTTTTTTAATTTATTCTTTTGATATACTCTTAAATCTAAGGATATGTATTATAGTATAATCCCATCAATTGACTATTGTTTTATTTTAGTATGTTCTTTAATATACTATATTTTATATATTATACTTAAGTCAATTAATCCTTATATTATTTTCTATATTACTTTAGGATTATTTAGATAGATTTAGGACTTAATACATTCAATTCAAAACCTTATAAATATTATAAAATACTCCATTACGATTTAAATAAACTCCTTTAATCATAAGGAAATTTGTTTATATATAATGAATTCTAGCAGATCATTTACAATTATAAGGTTATTTATTCTTATAATGGGGCTTAGTAAACCTTATAAAATGATCATATATTTATTACATGATCCATAATAAGACTTACTTTATAAATCTTCTTAAATTAATGATCACTATTTACATACCATTTTAATAATGTCCTTGTTATTACTTTTGTACCTCCTTGTACGTTTTATATTATGTACATTATATAATATCATTGTTGATATTTAATTTCTCTATTTAAAGTGTTTAACAATTCTCTTTTTAACTATACATACGTTTATACAAAAATGGACAATTATGGTTAAATAATTCTTTTTTCTTAACCCCCTCAAGATCATTTATATTCTATTGTTTCTTTTTACATATTTAAGATTTTTAACCTTTCATTAATCACCTTCATTTAATTAATTTATTATTATTTAGGATAATTAATATTTGAGATATTTTAGTAAACCCTTTTGAACAGATGTATCGCAAAATAACAAATGAACCAATTAGCAACATTAGTCAATAGTTGGAAGTCTTACACAATCCTCCAACACAATAATGATGAGGGATCTTTTAACTGGCAACCAATAAAAATTCCACCAATGGAAACCCAACAAAGTGGGGCTACAAAATCCACCAACGAACACCCAACAAAGTGGGGCCGTAAAATCCACCAATGAACACCCAACAAAGTGGGGCTGCAAAATCCACCAACGGACACCTAACATGATGGGCCCCAGAATTGAATTCCACCTCACTCTACATCCTTAAGTGTGCACACCCCTCTAAGGGTACTTCTGAACACATAGAAGTAGATCAATAGAGCTTAAATTGCGATATAGTGGGGGGCGCAACACATTACGTTTAATAATTGTATACCAATGTGTATTATGATAAAAATAACTCAGTGAAAGTCTCCATGATCAGTTACACACAATCCAAAAATATAACTCATCACAACCATATTCGCAATTATATTCATGTCAACTCAATTTATTAAAATTCATAATAACATCATTGTCATTCAACAACTGATAATTACATGCAACTATGCTCAGAGTCACAACCATCAATCTCATATAAATGATCAAACAATGTCACCACCAAGAAGCAAACCACAGCCACTAAATAACAACCTTCCATTTCCATAAAGAATTAAATTATGTGAACATTGTAGTTTACCTGGAACTCGCTTAGCAGACATTTAGCAATAATTTGCCTCGATAAATCAGCTAGCACGCTGGCAGATAAGATCCATCGGGCACTCAGTAGTACCCTGGCTATCTCCAGCATCTAATTATAGAAATACAAATAACCATGTCACCACTAATCACTATAATTAATCGTGTTATTTAATAATATAATAATTATGCTTATTCTATACTCGTTCTTTTTATCGAAAGCTCAGAGCCACTGTGAATATTACTCTATTGCTTAGAATCATTGGAAAAAAATAGTCGTAACGCCTAATTGCTACATAGGACCCTTACAGGCGGGTCTACTAGCTCATTTATACAATTACAATCTCTAAGCCTAAACATTATAATACCAACATTTATTCTCTAACTTGCAACTCTACATATAATTTTTTTTGAGTAAATTACTCTAAGTCCCCTTGAGGTTTAGCTATATTACAAGTTAGCATCTTCAAGTTATTAATATATCTGGCAACCTCCTCGAGGTATCGGGGATCCTGACAATGGGCCCCCAAAACTATAAATTTGTTTGTTTATGCATTCATTCCCTTCGGCCTAGAAACCTCTTCATGTCACATTGACACATCGGACAATACTAAATACAAAATCACACCCATAATCTCTTTCCTTCATTTGCCTTTATTTTTAAATCACCATTTTCTCCTTCGCATCACCAAAACAAAGAACCGTAACTCCAACTAAGCAATAAAAATGTATGAGGTCGATACGCTCAGTCGGGTTTTCACTTCGCACAGTCGGAAAATGACCATTTTGCCCCTGGTTTATTAATTTTTAAAAATTACTATATTTACCCATAATTTGTGACATATTACAAGGTGACCCCAAATTTCATTATATAAAGGAAGTGAATACGTTATGAAATCATATTCAAATTCAGAAATCCTAAAGTTAGAGAGATAAACAGAGGAAATGGTTTCTTTCGGAAGTTTGAAGAAAAAACTCTTCGGTAAAAAGGGTAAAAAAGATGGAGGAAATACCGAAGGTGGTGTTCCAGAAATGCATGACGATTACGCAGATGAGGTTAACAGCGAGGAGTACTCACGAGGGGCCCATTCTGAGGTACTTTCTGTTGTTATTTTAGCAATTTATGTACAAACGTAGCTAGAATCTATACAAAAATGAACGAAAAAAGCAAAAAATGACGTCGGGCACACTGGGCGTAGGCGCGTCCCATTCAAAAGCGGCGCCAGCGCCGCCCCCAGTCTATCCGCGCCCGCGCCGCCCCTCTGTTACGCGCGCCAGCGCGCCTGGTTCCATGGGCGCCGGCGCCGGCCACTTTCTGTCGGCTCCTGTGCCCGTGCCCGTTTCTTCAAATCACTGTATCTTCTTCATTATTGCTCCGTTTTTTGTTCCGTTTGCGCCATTGCGTTTGTCTTTTCGTGTACTTTACGATGATCTACTTTGTTGATTATTTGCATGCCTTATGTGTGATTTACTCTAAAGTATGTAGTATTAGGGTTTATGAGTAGCACTTCGTGATAAACGACGTTTTTCTACTTAGGGTGAGAACGATGATGAATTCAAGGACGTGAAGGTAGACACAGGTCATGTGCTTAGTACTAGCATAATCTTTGCCGATAAAGAGGAGGCGGTTAGTCATGCACTTCGCGTCGGACAGAATAATAATATTTATCTAATCAGACAGACTAAGAGAGACGACGGTGAATTAGTACTAACGTGTGAGAGGTACGATAAGCATAAGCCACGAGTTAGCACGGAGAATCGTCACCATCTAGTCAAAGGCTGCGGCGTGCCACGAAGAAATGCAACTGCCCGTTCCACCTAAGCATCAGGGGTGAGGAACGTATGGGTTGGTCTATCCTGGTGATGGTTCCGACACACAACCACGAGTTAGCTAGTAACCCGCAATCTCACTTCATCCGGCCTCGCTTTAGTGTCGATGAAAGAGCAAGCATGAAAAGTTTGCACAGGAGTGGTGTTGCGCCTAGGCAGATGTGGGCCCATTTGCATGACAAGAATCCCGAAAGTACCGCAGACAAAACATCCATTCATAACTTCGTTGCGAAATTCAGAAGAGAGGATCGTGGCGGACGTACAGATGTAGCGTCCTTCATGCACTCGCTAGATGAACGTAATTACAGTTGGTGGTCCGAGAAAGATGCAAGTAAGTGTTAGCACATCTGTTTAGTGTCAGTTTATTTGGATGTTAATCACTTTAAATGCTTGTTCTAACTAAATGACCATTTTGCAGGGAATGCATCTAGGCTTGGTCTTGTCTTGTTTGTGCACCCTTTTTCACTGACGCTCGTTAAGATGTTTCCATATGTAGTGCTCATTGATAGCACTTACAAGACGAACATGTACAAGATGCCTCTAGTGGAGTTCATCGGAGTGACGTCGTGCGGCAAGAACTTCTGTATAGCGTTCTGTTTTGTGGTCAGAGAGGACGAGTCTGCATACACATGGATGCTTAATCAACTGAAGAAGTTGTTGGCCTATCCTCCAAATGTGTTTGTCACTGACAATGAAAAGGTGCTAGTGAAAGCCCTTTCAGTGGTATATCCTTTTGTACCACATCTTCTATGTCGATGGCATATATGCAGGAACGTGGCTGCCAAAGCGATCAAGATATTGAATGTTGACGCTTAGAGAGCCGAATTAATAGTGTATCGGTGGAAGCGAATAGTTTACGCCTCAACTATCGTGAAGTACGATGAACAGTGCGGACAATTATTACACTCTTACGGTACCAACAATCCCTTCGTTGTGTACTTGAGTACGACATGGCTAAGTCAGCGTACCAAATTTTGTGAGGTATGGGTTAAAGATTCATGCATTTTGGCAACACATCTATCAACAGGTTAGCTTAACTTCAATTGTCAACATGTTTTATCGTTTGTATTGGTATGTTTCCCATTTATCTACAACTAATTGTCTTTCAATCAATAGGGCAAAGAGCGCCCACTCAGATCTAAAGTGTTGGCTTCATACATCCACTGGATCTCTAGACACATGCTTCGACAGCATACATAGATTCATCGAAGGGCAACACTTCCACATCAAACAAGACTTCGAGTTTTCCATTGATAGAAGGGTTTCGGAAGACCAGCAAGTCCCATTTTTGTTTCTGGTCAATCAAGTGAGCCTTAAATGCATGGAAATACTAGAATCAGCTGAGAAATGGTTGTTGTGATATTGATCACACAACGTTGTACGAAGATGTTTGTGCGTTTACTTCAATAATGGGATTACCATGCGTGTTTCGTATGTGTAACACCCCTACCGGTAATCACACCATTAACTCCTAACCCGTATCCATTATTAATACACAAGCAGCGGAAATTCTAATACAACCGGGGGTGAAACAATGCCGTTACTCATCCACGTGACTAACAAGGCCAACTCCAAACAAACAATACAACACAATATCGGTCTGATGGGTCTTTACCGAGTACGCTATACAAACTGATACATTCCATTCTCTTATCAATTCTCAAACCAAATACAACCTTCAATCCCATAATATGCAAATACAATCCCCATTCAATGCTATACCGAGTATCTACAATTCCCAAGACTATTGATGACCCTTCGGTCTTACATATCCACAATACAACAATACATTCATTTAACAACTACCCATGCTTAATCACAACCCCGTCCTACTCTTGAACGGCGATCGGCTTCGTTGTACTTGGAAAATAAAAACGATGCCCTTAGGGGCTCAGCAAAATTGCTGCATATGACTTCCGCATACCCCGCGTACTAGCGAGGGTACGCCGACTATTTGGTCGAGAGCATACGGTTCATTTTAGTTCAAACAACATGCATACAACATACATTATATATGTGCATTCACAATCAAAGTTCAACCTTGAGCACAAGCACTAACACACACAAGAGGTTAGTTTAGTTTGTTATATACTTAGGCTTGAGGGTTTCTACCTCACTGTGTCTTACTCAATTGCTCATTGTCTTACCCACTCCCTTGGGTACTCTTAAATTCTCTTACATTCAGCGGCACACTCATACACAAGGTGCAATTCATACAATGAGGGTTAATACACAAGTCCACCGAGATCTTGAGATACACTCCTCAAGTTCTTGCCTCAACCACTTGGTTAGTTACTCATCCGGGTTAATTCTCTTATAACCGAACAATACCCAGCTTATCTCTTTAGACGGATAAGCTCTGCCAGTCTCACTCCAGTCGGGCACCACTATGTGGCACACGGCCCCGCAGGGCACCACTATGTGGCACACGGCCCGGTAACAAGGGAGTTCGACCATGGACTTGGAAACAAACGCTCTGTTGTTTCCTTATCCTTGCACGTGTGACTCACAATCCCCCTAACTCAACTCTCGGGTTAGTAAAGCCGAAATTAATATAAGTCGAAACCATAATTTGTGAAAATATATGGGTCATTTTGGTTATTAAAGGAATTAAATATTAAAACTATAGTTTATAAGTTAATATGTAACTTATATAAAGTTTTTGGGGTTAAATTGTAAATATAAGAAAGTATGTGTTGAAACCGAAAATGTATGTGGCTATACGGTAAATTTGTGAAAGTTAGTTGTTCAATTTATAATTACCAAATTTATAAGGTTGGTTTTGTAATTTAATAAAGAAAGGAATTAAAATGAAGTAATATGGTATATTATGGAGTATGATGTAAATTTTATAAAATAATTGTGGTTATAATAAAAATAACCAAATTGTACTTCTATAAATAATAAGTGAAAACAATTATGAGTATATAATTAATGAGATGAAGAGATACTATAAGGTGGGAATTCATTATCACATGTAACTACTACATAAAATAACGAACTGTTAAACTACCTATAACCACTGTTAAATAACAGGGAGAAATAAAGAACATACGGGGTTAGTATACTACAAGTAATAGTTCTGTATCAACAGTACTCCAATAGTTAGTGTTAGTTGTATTAATGTTGCCCGGTATTGCTTGTACATATAAACAGCGTTACGGGGAGAAACTACTAAGCGAGTACTGTCAAGCTAGCAATTTACACGGTGAACGGTATGTTAATTGTGTGGTCTGAGTGTCCTAAGGATTTTCCTGAGGTCCAGACGTTGTGTGTTTAATTGTTAAGGGCAATATCTGTGATTTATGTATATGATGGTGTATACTGTATTGCTCGACACCATTGCGTTTTATTTTTACGTGAAGGTTTTATGACTCGAAGTTTATACATTTAAACTCGAACAAGACTAGATGACATTTAGGTATTACGAGAACCTAACTGATCGTCAACTGTTATAGTCTTTACTCAAGGATTGGATATTGTATTACTGACTAAAGGGCTAACTTACAAAGAGAGGAATCCAGCTAGTTTCGACTATCTGGTTGCGCATCGTGATCACTACGAGGGACTACTATCAAGAGTCACTCAAGGGAATCCATTATCCACATTCGATGATGGCAGATGGCACTACTGTTGGTGCACAGGTTTCGACCGAATTGGTCGCCTTTAAGGCAAATAAATTATCCAGGGCCATAAGGTCAGCTGGCAACGGTTCCATTGGAACCCAGGGGACTATGTCCATTATTAAGTTATTAAGGGTTGTCCTAACATGACGCCCGAGGTGGAAATTAATTGGAAGGTTTAAATGGTTGGTTTAAAAGGATGAGGGTCATGAGGCCAACTAACAAGTACAGTTAAATAATACGCGTATCTTGTTTGGTTATTGGTTATTGATCATTGGTTGTTGGTTGTGTGATAATATTGTTGGTTGAACTGTTATGTGATTGATTAAATATTTACAGTTGTTACTATTATTATTGTAAACCGGTATAGCATGTAATGAATCTAATATTAAGATGGCTAAACGACTTAAGGGATCCAAATGATTGAAGACTACATTTAGCATACCAGCATATCGTTTGCTGAGCCCTTCAATGGGCAAAACATTTCAGGTTACTGAGAAGAGACAAGCCGGAGAGCGGGACGCTGGGTAGTTGATGTATTTTTAATGAAGTACTCTCTTAGTTTCATTGTGCACTGTAATAAGGAGTTCTGTTGTATTGGGTTTAGTTGCTCAGATGTTTAGTTGGGATTTGGATTGTAAGTTTAAGATTGCTCAGTATCTCGTCATCACAGCGGTGGAGAGTTGAAGTGGATTGATGGAGTAAGGTTGCCTTGTTACTCACATGGGTGGGTAACGGCGTGTAACACCAATGTTAATTAGTTTTATTTTCTGCTGCGAATTATATTTTGTTATGCTACGACTTGCGATGTTATTACAGGATTAGGATTAGGGGTGTTACAAAAAGTGGTATCAGAGCGGAGTTCCGCTTTGATGAAGAGATACTGAGTCAAGAACAGTGAGCATAGGAATTTTGGGATACGGGAAACGTCTATGAGGATTCGTGACTTAGAAGGAAACTTTTAGAGACATCTTATTACTAGTAGTTAGTCTTTATTGCACACTTTGATTGTGAATGTAAAACGGTGTAATACCAAGTAGAAATAATAGTATACTATCTTATAGATGTCGACAAGAGGTAGACCACGTGGAGGCAGGAGTGGATGCGGTGGAGAGACACCACCAGACGTCCCAGAGATACCAGGCCTAGCAGAGGCCATGGCAGCCTTCACCGCACAGCTAGGAACTCAGTTTGCGGGAGCCATACCCCACTCGCCACAGCCCAGGAGACTAACTGGCTGAAGAGCGTAGCTGACGCCAAAGTACCGACATATTCAGGGAACCAGACCCCGCCTTGCTGGAGAAATTTATTGTGGAGCACCAAAAGGAATTCAAGGCTGTTAGAGTACCTGAAGATCAGAAGGTTGATATTGCAGCTTACAACCTGAAGGATGCAGCAGACATATGGTGGCGATCGGTCGAGGACCACCACCGAGCTACACCAAACTTTGATTGGACAGCATTTGTGGAAGTGTTGCGGGACAAGTACTACCCCGAACATCTGAAGCAGAGGAAGAGGCAAGAATTCGAGACCCTGATCCAGGGGAGTCAGACGGTTGATCAGTACTACGCACGATTTATCAGTCTACTGGACTACATACCAGGGGTCGACTACTCCGACACAGTAAAAATCCAGAAATTTAGAGGAGGTTTGTAGTATCGCATCCAAGGGTTTCATGGGAGCCATACGTTTTACCACTATTCAAGAATGCTATGACGCCGCATCGGCAACAGAGCTAATGCTGCAGAATAGGGAGGAGACCCAAGGAAAGAAAAGAAAGAATTCTGAAGGAGAGGATGGGGAGCGAATTCTGGCGGTTACAACAAGAAGGGAAAGTAAGAAACCTATATTCAAGAATGAGTTGCCATTATCTACTATACTTAGAAATGATCACTAATCCTAAAACCTTCAGCAGGAAATTCTTTGATAGGAAGAAAGGGCGGAAGGATTTCCAAGGTCAGAAGGCGAATGAGCAGGTCCCTCGTCTGACGGCCCAACTATCAATGCCCAACCACTTAGATCTGCACCACCCAGGGGTAAGGATACCCACCTCTCACTTAACCAAAATGTTTATCACCTGTACCTTTACTAAACCATGTTGTATAAACAATAGGCACTAAGCCACCCCAGCGCCACTACTACTGTAAGCGTTGTGGAAATGATCACCCCGGCGTAGACTGCTCAGGCAAGAAGGTTGAGTGCCGCTATTGCAAGAAAGAAGGCCACAGGGAGTATGAGTGCTTTTCCAACCTCGGCAATCGGGTTTACAAGGGATCTAGAGATACTTCAAGAACCCCAGCTATAGAGGCAAGCGGATCACGAGGAGGCATCTACACTAGAGGTCCGGCGGGACAGCCATTTGTAACTACATAGCAGAAAGGGAAGGAGATTGTACCAGGCCGAAACACCCTGTACTCAGTGGGAACTTCGGGCGCTGAGACTAGCACTCCGCGTGAGACCGGTAAGCCTAAACCCTAAACCAAAAGCATGGAGCATGAATGTGTGTTTACAGTTATCAGTCGATGAGACTTGTATGTGTTTAGTAAGGATCAAAATTTAGAGAGACCTAACTTAGGAAACCTCTCACCTAATAGGATACTTCGACATTTGTTACCCCTTACCTATGAGACCGAGGTCATCTGAACCTTTGAACGAAAATCGGGAATGTCCAGAGGAAGAATACAAAGTACTTCGACCCGGCATGATCCTACTCAAACAATACCTAAACCTAGATGAACAAATAGCCATTGTAAATGAATGTAGAACTTTGGGAATAGGTCATGGAGGATTTTACACTCTAGGATATGAGAGCGGGTCAAAAGTTAAATTATATATGATGTGTGTGGGTAAGAATTGGGATCCACAAACTAGGTTGTATGGAGAGGTAAGAAAATTAGATGGAGCACGAGTTCCTAGGATACCCAGTATTTTTCAAACCTTCGCGACAGAAGCGGTCAAGATTGCACAACAGTTAGAAACAAACCCCATACCGGACATTGAAGCCGACGTTTGTATTGTGAACTTCTATGAAAAAGGGGGAAAACTTGGATTACACCAGGACCGAGATTAGACATCTGAGTCAATTACCAAAGGGATACCAGTTGTATCATTCTCCATTGAAGATGATGCTGAGTTTCTATACGGTGATTAGAAGAGGATGGACAAGGCGAGCAAGACTATTTTGAAGTCAGGAGACGTGTTGATATTTGGTGGAGAGTCCAGATTAGTGTACCATGGGATTAAGGGCATTAAGTTGAATACAACCCTATCAACCTTAGTAAATACTACCCATCTGAAACCCGGACGGTTAAATTTGACGTTTAGGCAATATTGATGTAATTATGGAGATCGTATGTAAGAATCATTGGATTAATGAATGGCATTTTAATTCCTTTGAGACATACACCCCAACCTCACTATCTTACGAATTGTTAACCCCATGTCTCGAGTCCGAAGACGGAGCTGTTCTGAATGTGTTGGACAAGACCGAGGCCAAGGATAAGGGGAATGTCATCATGGGAACCTTCACTGTAAACGGCGTGAGTGCATCGATACTGTTCGATTCAAGAGCGTCCCATTCCTTTATATCCTCTGCATTAGCAAGGAAGTTAGAGACAACCCCTGAGCCTCTCTCAGATTTCCTAGTCACACTACCGACGAAGGAGAGAGTGAGGTGCATGAAACTTCACACGGGAGTTCAGATTAATATCATGAATGAAGATTTTCACTCGAATTGATTGAGCTGGATAATTTAGGCTTTGACATCATCATGGGCATGGATTGGCTACAGAAGTATAAGGGACGACTGCATTGCGCAGAGCATAGATTACTACTAAAGAGCCCGAAGGGCAAGACAGTTTCATATCGCAGTACTCCTAGAGAGCCGACTTTCAAGCTAGTATCTGCTATATCGTTGATGAAGAAGGTGAAAAAGGGACAACCAGTCTATTTATGCTATGCCCAGGACATGAGGCAAGAAGAGCAGACACAGTCAGACATACCAGTCGTATCAGACTTCTCTGATTTTTTTCCTGAAGAATTACCAGGGATGCCACCCAAGCGAGATGTTGAGTTCTCCATCGACTTGATACCAGGCACGGGGCCTATTGCTAAGGCGCCCTATAGAATGACACCAGCAGAGATGAAAGAGCTGAAGATTCAGTTAGAGGATCTGCTTGACAAGGGTTTCATCAGACCAAGTGCATCACCATGGGGAGCACCAGTGCTATTTGTGAAGAAGAAGGATGATAGCATGCGACTTTACATTGACTACAGGGAGCTTAATGCAGTCACAGTCAAGAACAAATACCCTTTACCACGGATTGACGACCTGTTTAACCAATTAAGAGGTGCTACGTCTTCTCAAAGATTGACCTGAGATCTGGATACCATCAGATACGGATAGCAGATGGAGATATAGAGAAGACAACTTTCAGAACGCGCTATGGGCACTATGAGTTCACAGTAATGCCATTTGGCTTATCGAACGCCCCAACTATATTCATGGATCTTATGAACCGATTATTCAGAGAGCAGTTAGACTCATCAGTGGTTGTGTTCATCGACGACATTCTAGTCTATTCTAAGACTAAAGACGAGCACGAGGTGCACCTGAGGCAAGTTTTGCAGACCATGAGAGAGAACCAATTGTATGCCAAGCTTTCAAAGTGTGATTTCTGGTTAGACAGTGTAGCTTTTATAGGGCATGTGATATCTGCCAACGGTATATCTGTAGACCCTGCAAAAATCGAGGCAGTTAAGACTTGGCCGAGACCGAAGACAGTGACAGATATCCGTAGTTTCTTGGGATTAGCTGGTTACTACCGCATATTTGTACAAGACTTCTCCAAATTGGCTAAACTAATGACTAGCTGATGAAGAAAGACTCTCCATTTGTATGGACTGAGGATTGCCAGCGTTCCTTTTAGACACTGAAAGATCTACTGACGTCGGCGCCCATACTCACCATTCTAGAGGGGACCAACGGGTTTGAAGTATATTGTGATGCCTCAGGCACAGGGATAGGGTGTGTACTTATGCAGCATGGCAAGGTTGTTGCTTATGCATCATGTCAGCTGAAGAAACATGAAGAGAACTACCCGACTCATGATTTGGAATTGGGAGCAGTAGTGTTTGCACTGAAGATCTGGCGCCACTACTTGTATGGAGTCACAGTGACAGTTTACTCAGATCATAAGAGCCTTCAGCATCTATTCACTCAGAAGGAGCTAAACATGAGACAGAGGCGATGGGTCGAGTTTCTGAAGGATTATGACATCGATCTCAGGTACAAGGAGGGCAAGGCAAATGTCGTTGCTGATGCCCTGAGTCGTATAGCTCATTCCTTATTTGCTATGACAGGAGATAGCAGTCTCATCGAGGAAGTACGTTGTGCTCAGGAAAATGACCAGCACATGCAGACTACCAGGCAGCAGTTGACTGACGGTATCATTGAGAGGCAGAAGTACGATTTTGTACTCAGTGAAGACGGGTTAATTAGACTGAATGGTCATTTGTGCATTCCAGATCCAGCCCTGACTTGAAGGAAAAGATACAACAGGAAGCTCATTGCTCTTCCTTATCAGTACATCCAGGATCATCTAAGATGTACAAGGATCTGAAGTTACATTTCTGGTGGAGTGGTATGAAGAAAGATATTGCAGAGTTTGTGGCAAGATGTATGACTTGTCAGAAAGTCAAGTTCGAGCACCGGAGACCGGGCGGGTTAGTACAGCCGATGCCCATTCCATATTGGAAGTTCGAGGATATATCCATGGATTTCGTGGTCGGTTTTCCACCGACTAGAGGAGGTGCTAACATGATATGGGTCATTGTCGACAGACTGACGAAGGTAGCAAGGTTTATTCCTATCAAGGACACTTGGAAAGTTCCCAAACTGGTGGACCTTTTCCAGAAAGAGATCATTAGACACCACGGTGTACCTAAGTCGATTGTGTTAGATAGAGATTCCATATTTTGGCAACAAGTTCAGGAGGCATTGGGTACGAAGCTGAAGCTAAGTACCGCTTTCCACCCTCAGACAGACGGTCAGAGTGAAAGAACCATTCAGACATTAGAGGACATGCTTAGAGCTTGTGCCTTAGACTTCCAGGAAAGCTGGATAGACCGTCTACACCTGATCGAGTTTGCGTACAATGACAGCTATCATGCATCCATTCAGATGCCACCATTTCAGGAATTGTACGGCAGGCCTTGTAGGACACCTCTTTGTTGGGACGAGGCCAGTGAGAATACTATCTTAGGGCCTGAGTACCTAGACCAGATGAAAGAGGATATTGTGCAAATATGCAAGAACATGAAGATAGCCCAGGATAAACAGAAGTCATACGCTGATGTCCGGAGGAGAGATCTCGAGTTCGCAGTAGGCGATCGAGTCTTCCTTAGAGTATCACCAATGAAGGGAGTTTTCAGATTTGGGCAGAAGAGCAAGCTTAGCCCGAAGTATGTAGGACCGTACCTTATCACAGAGCGAGTGGGCCCATTAGCCTACAGATTAGACTTACCTGTTGAGCTTGGGAGAGTGCACAATGTGTTCCATATTTCTCAGCTAAAGCAGTATGTGCCTCACCCATCGCATATCTTAGAGCCCGAGACACTCGAGCTAGATCCTACTCTTAAATACGAGGAGACTCCAGTTCGCATTTTAGACTCCAAGACTAGGGAGACCAGGAACAAGACCATTAGAATGGTCAAGGTTCTGTGGTCAAACCACGACATTGAGGAGACAACATGATAGTTAGAGGACTCCATGTGAGACAAGTATCCAGAACTTTTTGTTTAGTGTGTGTATACTTGTGGGGGTACGTGGGCGTAACCCTTTTTAAGGGGGGTAGAGCCACATGCGACTTGCATATTTGCTGTCTAGATAACTGGTTTTGGTTGGTTGTTTGGTTTTTGCGCATGTGTGCAATTGATTGAATGGTTATTGTTGTGTTCTATGTAACACTTGAATGGTTATTGTTAAGTACTTATTTAATTTACAGTACCTATCGGAATATTTATGTTATATTACATTGATTGTCATGAGCAATCGAATGACTGGTGGAATGTAGAGGTATCAATATAGTATTGACACCCAGGAATGATAAGTATACAGGAATAGACATGACGAACTTGATTCCATAGGATGAGTAAGTGGAAGTTATGACTTCGGGACGAAGTCCTTTTAAGGGGGTAGACTGAAATACCCATATCCTTTAAATAATTAAATAATGAGAAATAAATATTATTTGGGGGATTATGAGACCCTAAGAAAATATATAAACACTTAGGCGTTAAAACACACTAAAACTCCTTAAGGTCAACAACGAGCGTTAAGCTAGGCCTTAAGCTAACCAAGGTATATGAACTATAAAACTCATACTAAGTCAACTAAGGATCATTATATGACCTTTAAAACATAGGACCTTATCTAAATCTGAGAAAAAATGCAAAATGCCCTGGAGAGTCAACACACCTCCCTTAAGGCCCAAAAGTCCCAGAAATAATTTATAAGATGAAATAAAGCATTAAACTTCATTCCAAATGCACCATAACACTTTATTAAACATATAAGATTAATTCCTCACGCTAAATTCTCAATTAAACGTAAAGTGCTCGGAGGTACCCGTTGGGGGCCACATAAACCCCCGAGAATGCCCCGGAGAGGTGCCAAGGTGGCACGAAGTCCTATATAATTCATTCTTAGAGTTCCTATCATCATTATTCACCATTATAAATAGAATTCTCGAGCTTCTTTTTCAAATATACACAAAGTGCTCGGGAGAATTTCTTAACGCTCCTATTTTGCCCCGGGAGTGTCCCGGTAGCCCGGAAATTGTATCATGAGTTGATATAACCCCATATAACTCAATGTAACTCATTAATATATAATTATTGACTATAAACAAAGTTTACAAACACTTGGAACTTATAGTGACTACTTATTTTCCAGAATATCCTTAAAGCACAAAAACGCACCTTCGGGTGCCATAAAAACGCGTTCTACGCTATTACCTTGAAGTTTTTGAGGAGCCACGAGTTAGGAATCTTAAATGGGGATGAATTTAACATCTAAATCAATCAAAGCCAGTGCTAAAATCATAGCACAAGTAGGGCCGAAAATCAGATCAAAAAGTAGTATAAAATCAGCATTTTACCTTAGAAACTTTCATTCTTTTACCTTGGTATAAATGTACCAATTAAATGTTGTGACTTATAACATGTTACAATATGATCTTAATACAATATAGTGTGACAGGAACCAAGTTAAAAATCAACCCCACATGGCCATACGAGGGGCCATTTTTTTGGATGTTTTTGGCATGATTTTAGCTTAATAAATTTGTCTTATGGAATGGTGACTCATCTTCCAACACCATGTGACATTATAACAGAATAATCTCAGTCTAAGGAGACCTCCATTACCGTAAACCTGCAGGAAACAACAAGGAAGATTAAGTTAGGAAAAGTAATGGAATTAAAATACATAAAGTACAATCCTAGATCTACTTTATCACATGTGTGTATTAGTATAATACATGACAATGAAGCAGCCCATTCCCTAGCCTAAAGGCTGCCGAAATCAAGCAAGAAAAAGGAGGTTTGATTGCTGTACATTAGTCAAATAAAACACCTACCTAATTAAGCATGGTCTCATGTTTAATATAAACTAGATTAAGTGACTCCTTTCAGCTCCTATTGCCGTGAGCCTACAAGAGAACAAGACAAGTTAGTATTGATAATTCAACTTAGAAAATTCAAAAGAAACAAGCTACCTACCTTTGCCTTGTCATCTTGTTTCAATTGACAAACAAAGTCATTCTCTTTTCCTCCTCCATGTGCCGAAAGTAAGGCTGATTGAGAGGATTTTATGGAGCCAAGAATCAAGCAATTAATTAAGGAAAAATCCTACCTATCATGCCTAACCAAGTTGACCAAATAAACAAAGCCAAATCAGATTTTAATTTCTTTCCTTGCTATTCCCTTAAGTCCTTACATGAGTTAACATTTTCTTTTGCTCCTCACTTGACCGATTTTGGTAAGTCTCATTCTTCTCTCTTTTCTTCTTCCTTTCATTTACTCCATCGGTGCTTCAAAGGTACATTAATGGTGTCTTAAGTTCTAACACCATTTTTATGTAATTTTCCTAGTTAATTCCAACAAGTCCTGAAGCAAGAATTGTCCTATCAACTATACAATTTTCGCCAAGCATTAGTACTCCAAGGGGCTGCCCTGATTCAACAACAGCACAAGGAACAACAAGATCAAGTTAAGGTATATTTTCTTGTTCAAAAATCCTTGTGAATACCTAAGTTAATGTCCGAAAATTCTAGGCTTCTAAACCAAAGTTCTCTTCATCATTTCATGAAGGAAACTTGTATCTCCAATCATCCCAAGGTGTACAGAAAATTCCTTGAAAAATACCTAAGGTAAACTCTTGTAAACTAATCCAAATCTTACTTATAAATCTTTGTTAGAAGTCTAACACTTGGATCTCCGAAACCTATGTAAGGAGACCGAAAATTCTACACCAAGAAACCATTGGAGGAGCTTGGAATTCAAAGGGAAATCAAGTACAAGAATCATCTTGATTTAAGGAGTAAGCTTCTATAATTAAATCTACTAAGTTTAAGTTTGATTTAAACTTCAAACTTTGGTACAAAATTTATGTACAAACCTTAGATAAATTAAGGCCGAAAACTATAGGTTATATTACCAAGAAAATAATTTATAACATACAAGGTAAGATTATTACCTTAAGGTATAAATTTGTGTCACAAAATTTAATTATGATGCACATATATTAAGGCCGAATTATCTAGGAATTAAATGCTCTATTTTGAGTTTATAATCATTCTAAGTCATTAGCATAATTTTAGAACTGTTATATGGCTTATATACATTTATATATGTTTATTATAAGATATAAATCAAGTTTTAAAACCATATGATAAATATTGTTACAGCGGAAAATAAAAGGGTTCATTTGGTGATTTTTGAAGAATATAAATATATTAGCTGATATTATAAATTTTGGGAATATGAAAAATAGCTACAAGTATTTAAATGGCTAGTTTATTAAGTTATGTGGCTAAAATGTAAATTTTGAAAAGTTTGGAGTACTAAACATAATTGCCGAGAGTTTAAGAATTTATTTGGCATTGTTATGATATAATATAAGGTAGGAATTAATATTATGAATTTTGGTGAATTTAAACAAGTGTTTAAGTGTTGAAATAACATTTAATAAAGTTTTGGGGCTATTTTGTAATTTATGGAAAGTTTGGATTAAAACCTAATTACATATGATTTTCTGGGTATATTAAAGTATTAATTATGAAATTAGGCTTTGGTCAAAGTGTTGACCAAAAACTTTGGGTTAAAATGATTTATGACATAAAATATTAAGTTTATAAAAGTTTTGGGGTGAATATGTAATTTATGAAAGTATATATGTAAAACTGAAATTAATATAAGTCGAAACCATAATTTGTGAAAATATATGGGTCATTTCGGTTATTAAAGGAATTAAATATTAAAACTAAAGTTTATAAGTTAATATGTAACTTATATAAAGTTTTTGGGGTTAAATTGTAAATATAAGAAAGTATGTGTTGAAACCGAAAATGTATGTGGCTATACGGTAAATTTGTGAAAGTTAGTTGTTCAATTTATAATTACCGAATTTATAAGGTTGGTTTTGTAATTTAATAAAGAAAGGAATTAAAATTAAGTAATATGGTATATTATGGAGTATAATGTAAAGTTTATAAAATAATTGTGGTTATAATAAAAATAACCAAATTGTACTTATATAAGGAATAAGCGAAAACAATTATGAGTATATAATTAAAGAGGTGAAAAGATACTATAAGGTGGGAATTCATTATCACATGTAACTACTACATAAAATAACGAACTGTTAAACTACCTCGAACCACTGTTAAATAACAGGGAGAAATAAAGAACATACGGGGTTAGTATACTACGAGTAATAGTTCTGTATCAACAGTACTGTAATAGTTTGTGTTAGTTGTATTAACGTTGCCCGGTATTGCTTGTAAATATAAACAGCGTTACGGGGAGAAACTACTAAGCAAGTACTATCAAGCTAGCAATTTACACGGTGAACGGTATGTTAATTGTGTGGTCTGAGTGTCCTAAGGATTTTCCTGAGGTCCAAACGTTGTGTGTTTAATTGTTAAGGGCGATATCTGTGATTTATGTATATGATGTTGTATACTGTATTGCTCGACACCATTGCGTTTTACTTTTGCACGAACGTCTTATGACTGGAAGTTTATACATTTAAACTCGAACAAGACTAGATGACCTTTAGGTATTACGAGAACCTAACTGATGGTCAACTGTTATAGTCTTAACTCAAGGATTGGATATTGTATTACTGACTAAAGGGCTAACTTACAAAGAGAGGAATCCAGCTAGTTTCGACTATCTGGTTGCACAACGTGATCACTACGAGGGACTACTATCAAGAGTCACTCAAGGGAATCCATTATCCACATTCGATGATGGCAGAGGGCACTACTGTTGGTGCACAGGTTTCGACCGAATTGGTCGCCTTTAAGGCAAATAAATTATCAGGGCCATAAGGTCAGCTGGCAATGGTTCCATTGGAACCCAGGGGACTACTATCCATTATTAAGTTATTAAGGGTTGTCCTAACATGACGCCCGAGGTGGAAATTAATTGGAAGGTTTAAATGGTTGGTTTAAAAGGATGAGGGTCATGAGGCCAACTAACAAGTACAGTTAAATAATACGCGTATCTTGTTTGGTTATTGATCATTGGTTGTTGGTTGTGTGATAATATTGTTGGTTGAACTGTTATGTGATTGATTAAATATTTACAGTTGTTACTATTATTATTGTAAACCGGTATAGCATGTAATGAATCTAATATTAAGATGGCTAAACGACTTAAGGGATCCAAATGATTTAAGACTACATTTAGCATACCAGCATATCGTTTACTGAGCCCTTCAATGGCAAAACATTTCAGGTTACTGAGAAGAGACAAGCCGGAGAGCGGGACACTGGGTAGTTGATGTATTTTTAATGAAGTACTCTCTTAGTTTCATTGTGCACCAGTAATAAGGAGTTTTGTTGTATTGGGTTTAGTTGCTCAGATGTTTAGTTGGGATTTGGATTGTAAGTTTAAGATTGCTCAGTATCTCGTCATCACAGTGGTGGAGAGTTGAAGTGGATTGATGGAGTAAGGTTGCCTTGTTACTCACATGGGTGGGTAACGGCGTGTAACACCAACGTTAGTTAGTTTTATTTTCCACTGCGAATTATATTCTGTTATGCTACGACTTGCGATGTTATTACAGGATTAGGATTAGGGGTGTTACACCCGGGTCACATATGTTACACGTTTTAAACATAACACTTCATTCACCTAAATTAAGTACTTACATATTTTGTGCTTGCTAAAGACACGACCTATCTAAGTAGAAACAATGTTCAACTATAAATACCAAAAACATAAAACAACACTTACTTGTATCCCCAATTCGGGCAAGTTTTCCTGTTATGCCCCGTTTGTAAACAATGACGATAACGTCTACATCTGCAACTGGGTCATTGTTTCAACCATTTAGTTGTGAATCAGAGAATACTTGGGTTTTCCTCTTTTGTATCGCGTCTGGATGTGGTACCACTTTTGTTTCTGTATATGGTGGCTAGTTGTGCTCATTTCCAAGTGAAGTAAAAACATCACAAGCATAAACCATTGTCTTCATCTCATATATAAGATGCACGTAATTGTGGTATTTTCCATGAGTTGAAGATGCGTCAGAAGAACCAACATTCAACTAGGACCTAAGAAACTGAATTAAGTTCCCACATGTAGTGAGGAGAGAGAAGCTCTCAAGGGGAGGGGGGACACTCCTCTTTTCCCCTCCATTTTCTCTCCTTTCTCAGCTCCTTTCTCCGACTTCATCCTCCAAATTTCTCTTGAATCCTCCTCAAATAATTTATGTTTTGTTACCAACACATACATCTAGCCAAGAGCTTCAAGTTGAGAACAATTTTGTGTCCTTTCGGTGTAAAGTTAGAAGTGGGTCTACCTCGCTTCTAGTCTTGCTTGCCTCCTCACCACTATCATCATTACCCAGCCTCATTCCCACCTTACTACCGTCATCACTTCCCCGTTGGCGGCCCTACTTCTCAGATCTGGCTTCTCAAATCCATCTTTGTCCTACTCGCTCTGTCTAGACCTGGAGCAGATCTAGAGTTGCGTGTCGATTTTGGGTTATCAGATCCCAGATCTAGTCCTTTCTAATTTTTCATTGTCGCTAATAAGGATGAATTATCATCCATTGCAGGTTTTTCATTTTACTACAATTTTAATGATCTTAGCCTAACTAGTATGCTTTCAAATCATTTTTCTCTTAGGAGAAGTGGATGTTTCACAACTCCATGTAGCCTTGTTTGTTTGGTTTAATCTTCTTGTTTTTCAGTATATGCTCCCCTTGGTTTGTTTCACTTTTCTGCTAGCTTTGATGTTGGATTCAAGGTTAGTTATTTGGCTCTTTTGGATGCTGGTGAAATCATCAACAAGTTCTCTCTGCGCTCCCGATCTTACATTTTGAATGCATGATCAGCCTCTCGTCACATACCTTGTTGAAGAATTCTTGCAACCATCCTTAAGGATAGGGTTAACCTCAGTAGTTTACCCTTTTAGGCCTTGTCGTTTCTTTCCTTGCTTCGGTATTTGGGCATTAAGATCTTGTGTTGATTTTACTAGCTTCATAGGCCTTCCACTTATGCTTAAATCTATTAACTTGAGTAGCTTCATACGCCTTCCATTTGTGCTTTAATCTCTTAATTTGTTCTTAAACTTTAGACTCGATCCTAGATGTGTAAGCTTCTGGCTTTAATCAATATATATATATATCTTATTTAAAAAAAAACAGATGCACATAATTGTCCCACAACAACCCTATTTCGTAACATACAACCATCACGTTAGAACATGAGTACTTGAATGCTTGTCACTCACCGCATTCACAAGTCAGCTCGATGAAATTAACTTTGTAATTTCCTCTGTTTCTTCTCATGGCCACTGAGACAAAATCTTCAAAAACGATTACACTATGACTTTTTGACAGTCTTCGATTTCCTTGATTCTAGTCATGGTGTAGTCTGTGCACAATGATGTTCTAGTGAGTCATTACCTATTGTATGTATCGAGATTGTCGTTGAAATACTTAACCAACTTGTGTAGCGTACTCTTTGCAATGGCGGTGCTTGGTAGCACTCGAATGCTATTTGGTACTCCATTATGCACTCAACCAAATTTGATGTCATCTGCCCCCATCTCCTGTCGTTATCGTATGCGCGCGACCACTTCTCAATCGATAGGTCATTGAAGAAATGTTGATTGTCTGGGTGTTGGGATAAAATATGATTATACATTCTCTGAACGTGATGCCTCTTGAACTCATATGCTGAATAAGAAAGAATACCTCACCGTTAAAAATGAAACAATTAAGTTTAATGAGGAAGCATAGTATTGAAGAAATTAGGGTACATGTACTAATGAGATATCTTTTTGTTGTGAAACCTTGCTTGGAAGTTTGATGCAACATGTCGTATGCAATAGAAGTGGTAACCTATTAGGGGTTTCTAATATTCATCTCATTCGACAAAGCTTATGATGGTGCATGGTTTGTAATTATGGACACATTGGCTCTTTAACCTATCATATGGAGACACATCTTATCAAGGAAGTACTTCTAAGAAGCCAAGTCTTTAGACTCAACTAAAGGGAACGCAATAGGTATAATAACTTTGTTGTTTCCACCGCTATCAAAAGTTTACATTTGAACTTACCATATAAACGTGTGTCATCTATCTACAGCATGAGGGTTTGAAGTGTTTCAATGGAGATATGCACACCCCAAATCCTAGAAACACCGCTAGAAGTGCTTCACTTGTCTTGTTTCAATGGCGTCCTCACAAGCTTGAATTGTCTTCAGATTAACAACTGAACTTGGTATGAGATGTTTTACAGCGATGAAGAACCTTGGTAGCTTAGTGTACGCCTCGACTAAATCTCCATAGATATTTACTAATGCCTCGCACATGGTCAACCAAACTTTTTTGTAAGAAACCGTTCTATTATGCTGACCACAGATCTGTTCATTGACATCCACAACGCTCATACCCAAGTTACGACTGATATAAAGAAGAAGGGCTTTGGCAATGAGATGATAATTCATTTGGGAATAATATTGCCCATCCACTTTAGATAATTATACACCAAATTATAACAACTAAAAATTATAATATAATGTTCACAATTAATAACAAATTAAATATATAACTAAACAATAAACTAAAATTACAAAATTAATTTTAACAGTTAACATGTCTACATCACTTTTAGCTAATTATACACTAATCTAGAACATCTAAATTAATAATTAAATAACTTGTTATATACATGAAACTAAAAATTAACAATAATGATTATGGCTATAAAACAAAAATAATTGACGTAAAAAATAAATACAGTAAAATCTAGTGATTAAAAGTTGTTACGATATACAAAAATGAGAAATAATGCTAAAAAATTAACTCACTAACTTCACTGAATTCGTGGGATTAAAGTTAAAGAGAGAGTTTGTGAGGAGTGTTGGAAATGAGAAAGTAGCATTAGTCATGGGCATTTTTACACGGAGATTCTCAACCCGAGACCGCCCCAGACTGAAATACCCATATCCTTTACATAGGATAAGATTATCCAGATAAGCCGTGGAAATCACGCACATTGACTGGCCCTTTTTTTTTTTTTTGCAGATTTCACGTCAGAGTCCTGTTGTACCTAAACCCGCATCGACTCGACGCGGTTTCATATTGTCAAAGAAGCCGCCCCACTCAAAGGCAGTTTGCGGTAAGTTATTTTTGAAGCTGCTTTCCTCTAGTGCGGCTTCTAGTAAGGATGTACAAAATAGGGGTGAGCAAATGAGGCGGTTATTTCGGATAAACTGAAATAATAGTTCTTTTTTTAGATTCGATCATCGTATTTTTTTTAACCATTTTACAAAAGTTCGGTTAAACGGTTATCCGTAATAAAGTACGGTTCGGTTAACGGATATTAAAATTTAAACTTCGGTTATCCGTAATAACCGAACTTTTATAAATATATTTTTATAAATTTTATTTTTCTTAACCCAATAATTTTATTTGATATATTACTACTCACTCAATTAGGTTTAGATTTTAATTATTTCAGTTAATTCAAAAAGTTTTGGTTTTTTGGTTATTTTAGAAAGTTCGGTTATTTCGGTTATTTTAAAAAGTTCGGTTATTTTGATTATTTCAGAAACTACAGTTATCGGGGAGGTAAACGGTTATTAGTGTAACACAAAAAACGGTTATCGGTTAAAACGGTTATCGGTTAAAGTGGATATTAGTATTAAATTCGGTTAATTCGGTTATAACCGAAATAACCGAACACCGTACTTTTTTTTAAACTTCGGTTAACAGATATCCGTTTTAGGATCCGTTCGTTTTCCACGATCCAAAGATTAATCCTCTTTTTTAAAAAAAAACTGGAACAAGTGTCAAGCTCTTATTGGATTTATCATTGACTGAAGCTGAGGTGGGAAACTAGTATTGGTTAACTAGAGTTACATTAATTGTAACGCAGCAAAACCTGCGTTTGCAGGTTGCTAGCGAACGACCCCTTAACCGTTTGCACACCCCTAATATAGAAGCCACCTGACTTAGGGGCCGTTCGCCTGTCACTCCAAAAAGCTACTCAGAGTAGCTTTTTTATTAATCTACCCCTAGTTAACCTATTGTAACTTGACACATCTGCATTGGGTTAAAATTTAACAAATAATCAACTGACATGTGGCAAGCAAAAAGTAAAAAAGTGAGATTAATGTTGTAAAGGCCATGAGAGAACGGGGCCTTAATGCGGCTTTCGGTCACTTTCTTGAAGATGTTTTGCAATGAGGAGGCTTCTTTATCACCATTGGACACCTCCACGTATTTTTTCTAAAAAAACACCGTAAGTAGTTTTTCATAATTATAGAATATTTGTGAAAATTTTCAGAATTCGCTTCTATCAGCTTTCTGTTGAAGTAAAGCAAAAAAAAAAAATGGGTACCGACTGAATCCCGCACCAAAAACTAATTGAGATGCAGCCTAGATACGGACATTTGTTTGTTTATACTACATAAATAAACAAATGTGCTTTTAAGTAGCTTTTATATTTTATTTTATTTAGTATCAATCTTTGGTCAATTGAATAAAATTTATCAATGCCCTTTTCAGGAAAAATTATATCTCCATTCATGACGTTTGATGAAATTATATACCACACCCACATAGTTTTAGTATTACTTTCCCCTTCCATGACGTTTCCCTAATTTTACATTGGCATAGGTCTGAAAATAACACTTTAACATCGTCTTGATAAAGTTTCGTTAACATCAGACAACGTTTTAACATCTTCTAAGTTGAACGAAAATCAAAGAAAACCAATTTGGAAAGAAGGTGTCGGATCCCAAATTGTATAAGCTCAAATGTGACTTGTGACACCCAATGAAAACATGTTTAGAGTAAAAAAATTTGTTGTTTCTGGTTCAATAATTATTGTTCATTTTATAAGATGCTTAAACGATGTCCATAATTGATGAAAATTTACATAGATGATATTAAAATTTTATTTTGGACCTCTTTTAATTCCAAGTTTTATAAGCTCACATGTGACACGCGAGACCAATGAAAACATGTTCAGGATAATAAGTTTATTTTACAGCTTATGGCGCAAGAAAGCTTACTCTGAACATGTTTTCATTGGGTTTCACATATCACATGTGAGCTTACAAAATGACATAGGTATGAAAAATAACACTTTAACATCATACATATAAAGTTTCATTAACATAAGATAACGCTTAAGCATCTCCTAAATTGAATAAAAATTAGAGAAAACGGATGTAAAATGGTGGAAACATCATGAATAGAGAAAGTAATTTCCAAAACTATCAGAGCGCGGGATATAATTTCAGTATATCATATACATATATTTCGTAGCACTATATCTATATAAAAAAATAAAGTTAGACTAAGTGCGAACATTCTTTTTTTTGATAATTACTGGAAAATCCAGTTACAATGGCAATACTATGGCATAGTGCCTTTCTCGCCTAGAAGGATCATAAAGTAACTACTTAAGGTATAAAAATTGTGACAATTTCTAGTAAAAATTGTGTCTGCTGAGAGGGTCCATTAGTGACCATCTTGTTGCGCTGAGTACAAAGTGCCTAAACTTAAAAGTACCGTTCTCCTAGCTTTTGGAGGTGATGAAGCCTTCCTACCTGCTAGTCTCCTGATTTCTTGTCAATTCACCGAGGTCGTCCAATCCATTGTTTTCATGGAATCTTTGCCTCTTTTCTAATCTGAGTCTTTGTGGATTTTACTGAAACAGTGGGCTTTGTTCAAATCACCAGCCTTTTTGGTCATAAATGTCTTTGCTCCACTGACGAAAGGGTTGCTTGGTTTCTATCAGTTTGGTGGACAATCAACTTGCATCCAACTTTTATATTCTCTGTGTGTCCCATTCGAGTCCTTTGCTATCGCTTTCTGTAATGACTTCTCAAGTCCCCAGGGACATTATCCATCTGGAGTTTTGAAGGGGGGAGGGGGAGGAATAGTGATGTGATTTGAGTTTCACATCAAAATTAGACCGCCTGAGTAACTATCTGCTGGGGCTTTAATGTAGATCGGTATAAAGCCCGGTCGGTCCCAAACGGCCCACTTGACTTATCTAGTGGTTTTGATCGTTGGGTTTCGAGAATATCTACTATGTTGTGAGTGCCCGCTTCCTGTACTTCCGGCTCTAACATGGCCTATTTTTTCCTTTGGTTTATGCCCCTGAAGTTGTGAAAGCATATTTGGTTTGCCATGTTGCCGTGCACTATGCTTATCTTCAACTCTCTTACTTCTTCTTAAGATTTGTGTAAAAGTATGTAATGAGGCCTCAGGATTTGGGTAGTGACAATTAAGTGCGAACATTCTTGTTTGGGAAAATTCACGATATACCTCTGTTTTCTTTTGTAATTCACAATATACCCCTGTGTTTTTCATAATTCAACTTTAAACATGCTTAAATGTTGTCCAAAATTGATGAAACTTTACATGGACGATGCTAAAGTGTTATATTTTGGTTCAATTCCAAATTTGAAGTTTTTTAAGCTCACATGTGACCTGTGGGGCCCAATGAACATGTGGCATATTCATTGGGTTCCACAAGTCACATGTGAGCTTAAAAAACTTCATATTTGATATTGGACAAAATATAACACTTTATCATCATCCATGTAAAGTTTCATCAATGTTGGACAACATTTAAGCATGTTTAAAGTTGAATTATGAAAAATACAGGGGTATATTGTGAATTACGAAAGAAAACAGGGGTATATCGTGAATTTTCGAACATTCTTGTTTTATAAGCCTTCATAAGTATATTAGATTATCATGATTTGTATTATAAAAAAATAATCAAACTAAAACGTATGTATATTTAATAACGTTGTACATTTAATTAAGAATTTATTTATCTTTTCGCGTAATTTGTAACATCTTTTAGAAATAGTTTTAACCTTAGTACTTGTACGTTAGTACTAAAAAACTCAAAAAATTCACAATATATAAAATAATGTATAATAAGAATGCTGATTCAAATTCAAAATAAACTAGGTTAACGGCTTTGTGTGATTTTTCTTTTTGCGCGGTGTTTTTAATTTGTGCATCGTATTAGAGTTGCATAAGGGTTCACACAAACCAATCATTGGTTATGCTATGGTGTGACCCATTCGACACACATCTTAGGGTCACGTGTAAAAGTGGGAAAAAAGGAGGATGATATGTAATTCTCATCCTTCAGCAGGTAGGCTAAGACCTCAAACACCTCTTCAAACGTCTGAAAACAACTATTGAACATGCTTGGGCATCATTCGTCCGAACGACACACCTTAAAGTAAGAGGGTCAATACGTTCAGTCGCGTTTTCACTTCGCACAGTCGGAAAAAGATTATTTTGTCCCTATTATAATAATTTTCAAATATTACTATATTTACCCATAATTTGTGATATATTACTAGGTGACCCCAAATTTCATTATATAAAGGAATTGAATATGATATGAAATCATATTCAAATTTATAATCCTAAAGTTAGATAGATGAAGTTAGAGAGATAAAGAGAGGAAATGGTTTCTTTCGGAAGTTTGAAGAAAAAACTGTTCGGTAAGAAGAGTAAAAAAGATGGAGGAAATGTTGAAGGAGGTGTTCCAGAAATGCAAAACGAGTATGCAGATGATGTTAGGAGCGAGGAGTACTCACGAGGAGCTCATTCTGAGGTACTTTATGTTGTTATTTTAACAATTTATGTACAAACGTAGCTAGAATATATACAAAACTTAACGAAAAAAGCAAAAAAAGACGTCGGGAATGGCAGACGCTGGCGCGCCCCCCTCATTAGCGGCGCCAGTGCCGCCCCAGGCTACCGCGCGCCCGCGCCCACCCCTCTAAACGCGCGCCTGCGCGCCTCCTTTGCTGCGGACGCCGGCGCCGGCGTCTTTATGTCGGCGCCTGCGCCGGTGCCCGTTTTTCAAATCGCTGTATCTTCTTCGTTATTGCTCCGTTTTTCGATCCGTTTGCGCCGTTGCGTTTGTCTTTTCGTGTACCTTACGATGATATACTTTGTTGATTATTTTCATGCCTCATGTGTGATTTATTCTAAAGTATGTAGTATTAGGGTTTACGAGTAGCACTTCGTGAATAATGACGTTTTTCTGCTTAGGATGATAACGATGATGAATTCGAGGATGTGAACGTAGACACAAGTCATGTATTTAATACTAGCCTAATATTTGGTGATAAAGAGGAGGCGGTTAGTTATGCGTTTCGCACCGGAGAGGCTAATAATATTTATCTAATCAGACAGACTAAGCGAGACGACGGTGAAGTAATACTAACGTGTGAGAGGTACGGCAAGCATAGGCCACGGGTTAGCACAGGAGAATCGTCATCATCGAGTCAAAGGCCACGGTGTGCCACGAAGAAATGCAACTGCCCCTTCCGCCTAAGCATCAGGGGTGGGGAACAGAGGGGCTGGTCTATCTTGGTGATGGTCCCGACGCATAACCACGCGTTAGCTAGTAACCCGCAATCTCACTTCGTCCGGCCTCGCTTTAGTGTCGACGAAAGGGCAAGCATGAAAAGTTTGTACAGGAGTGGTGTTGCGCCTAGGCAGATGTGGGCCCATTTGCATGACAAGAACCCTGAAAGTGCCACAGACAAGACATCGATTCATAACCTAGTTGCGAAATTCAGAAAAGAAGATCGTGGCGGACGTTCAGATATAGCGTCCTCCATGAACTTGCTAAATGAATGTAATTACAGTTGATGGTCCAAGAGAGATGCAAGTAAGTGTTAGCACAACTGTTTAGTGTCGGTTTATTTGGATGTTAATCACTTTAAATGTTTGTTCTAATTAAATGTCCATTTTACAGGGAATACATCTAGGTTGGGTCTTGTCTTGTTTGCGCACCCTTTTTCGCTGACGCTCGTTAAGATGTTTCCTTATGTAGTGCTCATTGATAGCACTTACAAGACAAACATGTACAAGATGCCACTAGTGGAGTTCATCGGAGTGACGTCGTGTGGCAAGAACTTCTTCCTTCTCTTACGGTGAGAGAGGACGCGTCTGCATACACATGGATGCTTAATCAGCTGAAGAAGGTGTTGAGCCATCCTCCAAATGTGTTTGTCACTGACAATGAAAAGGCACTAGTGAAAGCACTTTCAGTGGTGTATCCTTCTGTACCACATCTTCTATGTCGTTGGCATATATGCAGGAATGTGGCTTCCAATGCGATCAAGATATTGCATGTTGACCGTGAGAGAGCCGAATTAATAGTGTATCGGTGGAAGCGAATAGTTTACGCCTCAACTATCGCGAAGTACGATGAGGAGTGTGATAATCTAGTACACCGTTATGGCACCAACAATGATTTTGTTGTGTACTTGAGTGACATGGCTAAGTCAGCGTGAGAAATTTTGTGAGGCATGGGTTAAGAGATTCATGCATTTCGGCAACACATCTAGCAACAGGTTAGCTTAGCTTCAATTGCCAACATGTTCTGTCGTTTGTATTGGTATGTTTCCCATTTATCTGCGGCTAATTGTCTTTCAATCTATAGGGCGGAGAGCGCCCACTCAGCTCTAAAGTGTTGGCTTCACACATCCACTAGATCTCTAGACACATGCTTCGACAGCATACATAGATTTATTGAAGGGCAACATTTCCACATTAAACAAGAATTCTAGTTTTCCGTTGACAGAAGGGTTTCGGAAGACCAGCAAGTCCCATTTTTGTTTCTGGTAAATCAAGTGAGCCTCAAATGCTTGGAAATACTCCAGACGGAGCTAAGATCCGGTAATTGTGATGTTGATCACACAACGTCATACGAAGATGTTTGTGCATTTACTTCGACCATGGGATTACCGTGCGCGTTTCGTATGTATCAGTACATTCAAGCCGGTTTGAATATACCAGTTGAAGAAGTGCATATCTTTTGGCGAACACTCAGATATGACCGCCAGCAAGAGTTTGAAGCACAACGTCAAACATGCGATGAGTCTTACAACACAGAGGAACAACTCTCGTGTGTAGGTTTGTGGTATGGGGATCTGTCTGAACGGTTTGATCCTACGATGATCGAACAAGTGTTCAACGCGTGGAAGCCAATATGGGAGCCCGACGATGATCACACTGATTTACAGCCCCCAGAGGTGAAGGTGCCTAAGGGTAGGCCCCCTACCAAAAAAAAGAAGAGGCCAAACATTAGGGACAAGTCCGAGCACGAGCATTTAGGTCTTGGAAACCGTGGCCCGCCTTTACGACGTTCGTAGTCTCAGCGACGCTCGACAGCACCTGAAAGTACAAGTGATCGTGGGCCTTCAATGCAACACAGTCAATCACAGCGAGGGTCATCTGAGCGAATGAGTCAAACTGGAGAAGGACCGACAATGCAACACAATCCACCTCAACAACATGCACCATATCCGACATACTGGAACCCCTGGAAATACTCGCTATATTGGACTGACCTCGATCCGAAATTAGCTGATTATATTATAGGTTACAGGGAGATAATGGGTGATGGAAACTGTGGGTTTCGAGCTATTGCTGATGCCGTGTACAACGATGAAGGCCTATGGAAACAGGTTAGACGTGCATGCTTGGATGAGCTGGAGGATAGAAGAGATTGGTGGTTAAATAAAAGTGACCGAGTTTGGTACGATAGATAGTACTATTGACTGAATTGGTTTGAAGACACATTCATACCAACGCCACACTAGATTGAAATTCTAGATCTTGGTGTCATCTTGTCCACTGTATACCACATTGTGCTTATCAGTTTTTCAAAAGCATACACTGGTAATGCTAGTTGGTTGGTCGCACTGCCGCTACGTGATGATCAGGGGTTAGGTCGTCCAACAGCAGAGGTCAGTATTGCATGTGTCATTGAGCAATCTCATTTCATTAGACTCCAAACAGTTGAAAATTGTCCAGTCCCATGCATGAATCCGATGTGGCGACGTTGGCATGAGCCCTCAGTTACAGCTTATATTGAGCCGTACTTACTGCGCAATGCAGAGTGGTACACATTGTTTCCCCCAACTAGTGGATCAGGACAAATGATTATAGAATATTAGAGTTTGTAAAATTTGTTGAATTCTTGTATGCCAGTAATATATTCAAGAAGTCTTGTAATGTTTTGCAACATGAATGTATTGAAAAAGGACATTTAAAATTTTGAATATTTTAGTGTCTCATGTTGATAATATGTTTCAAAGATGTATACAATTTCATTTGTCAAAAAAAAAATTCACTAAATAGAATTCACTAAATAGAATCCACGACAATCATGATACACTAAAGGGCTAACGCACCCACAATTAGGGTTTTCGTGTTAGTCATTTGAATTGTTAATTGTTCTGGGACTTAAAATGATGCATGTGTCGAATAAGTTGTACCATTTACCCTCCAATTAGGGTTTTCATGTTAGTCATTTGAGGATTGTGGAATGCATTTAGACCACCCAGATTGGCATTGATCTTAAGAAGCACATTTGACAAATACTGATCGTTAACTTTAAAAGGAGCCATGCATTGTCTTCTTCTGCCAAGGCCCATAAATATCATAATTCTTTCTCTCAGACAGCAAGCACAAAAGAAACAAAAGCATTCCAGGAAGTTTAGATTGAAGCTGGTCACACATCTTTTCTTTCTTAGGAATTTCTACATTTTGATATATTTCATTTCTCGTGACAAGTTTTAAACAGCAGGGATTTTTCATATACACTAACATTGTCTATCATTTCCACCGATTTAACGCTTGCTGAATGATCTCTAAATAGAATCCACGAGATTTTTTTGGCTGGTCCACTCTTTTTCAACTGCTTTAGTAACCGCGGGGTTGTTCCTCACACTGACGTATGGATACTGGGCATAGAATTGTCGGGAAGATAAATATGCTACCTAAGAGCAGACTGGAGTGGAGCTAGGGTTTTCCTTCCTAGTTTGATGTATACAGCAGCAGGGTTAGATTAGGGAGGGAAATCATGGAAGGTAAGAGGAAAAGAAAAACAAGCAGTGTTGCTATGGAGGAAAATATCACTGCCATTCTCGACGTATTTGGAGCCGGCGATTGTTGAAAAAAATGTTTATTTTTTACAAATGAAATTGATATTTTCAGGACTTCAAAAGCGAGATCGGTTTGTCGTCGGAGATTGCTCAATAAATGTTTTTTTAGAAATTAAATGTAATTGTATACATAACAAGCAATATTGCTATGGAGGAAAATATCACTGCCATTCTCGAAGTATTTGAAGCCGGCGATTGTTTTTACAAATGAAATTTATATTTTCAGGACTTCAAAAGCGAGATCGGTTTGTCGGGTTAGTTAGGGAGGGAAATCATGGAAGTTGAGAGGAAAAAAAAACAAGCAGTATTGCTATGGAGGAAAATATCACTGCCATTCTCAACGTATTTGGAGTCGGGCATTATTGAAAAAAATGTTTATTTTTTACAAATGAAATTGAATACATATTTGAATCATATTTTCAGGACTTCAAAAGCGACATCGGTTTGTCGTCGGAGATTGCTCAAAGAAATGTTTTTTTTTTACAAATTAAATGTAATTGTATACATAACAAGCAGTATTGCTTTGGAGGAAAATATCACTGCCATTCTCGATGTATTTGGAGCCGGCGATTCCTCCCATCTCAACGCCTATCGTAATCTGTTTCTCCACTATTTATGTATCTATATGTGCCCGTGTAATGGTTGTAATGTACCCCTTTTTCTATTTATTTTTGCAAACCCTAGGGATAAGATTCCTTAAAGACGTTCGCTCTGCTTGCATCATGTTTGAAACATATTTTCAGGACTTCAAAAGCGAGATCGGTTTGTCAGGTTAGATTAGGGAGGGAAATCATGGAAGGTGAGAGGAAAAGAAAAACAAGCAGTATTGCTATGGAGAAAATATCACTGCCATTCTCGACGTATTTAGAGTCGGCGATTGTTGAAAAAAATGTTTCTTTTTTTACTAATTAAATTTTATACATATTTGAAACATATTTTCAGGACTTCAAAAGCGACACCGGTTTGTCGGGTAAGATTAGGGAGGGAAATCATGGAAGGTGAGAGGAAAAGAAAAACAAGCAGTATTGCTATGGAGGAAAATATCACTGCCATTCTCGACGTATTTGGAGTCGGACATTGTTGAAAAAATGTTTTTTTATACTAATTAAATTTTAAACATATTTGAAACATATTTTCAGTACTTCAAAAGCGAGATCGGTTTGTCGTCGGAGATTAGGGAGGGAAATCATGGAAGGTGAGAGGAAAAGAAAAACAAACAGTATTGCTATGGAGGAAAATATCACTGCCATTCTCGACGTATTTGGAGCCGGCGATTGTTGAAAAATGTTTATTTTTTACAAATGAAATTGATATTTTCAGGACTTCAAAAGCGAGATCGTTTTCGTCGGAGATTGTTGAAAAAAAATGTTTTTTTTCAACAATTAAATTTTATACATATTTGAAACATATTTTCAAGACTTCAAAAGTGATTCTATTTCAGAGTTTCATTTTCAATCAACATTGTTCACACGTCATTTCTCATAATGTTACAACTTATTCCACACACGCATCATTTTAAATCTCTGAACAATTAACAATTTTGATGACTACCAGTACATGAAATCCAAATGTGGTTGCACTGATCATGCGGGAGGAGGTCGTCTCCTCGTAGTAGCCCTGTAGCGTGAATTGTGTTCCCTACAGTCACCTCAGCCCTGCTTCGTATTACATCGGGGTCTTCGAAGTCTGAATCATCTTTATACTTAACAAGAATCCTAACTTTTTTCATTATTTCTCCAAGGTCTAAGTAGTTCTGCAACATCATGCGTACGTTCGCATCGGTTAGTATATCGACGATAGAGTCGTTGTGCAGATCTTGGTCCATTCTAAGATAGACAATGGAAAGGACGTTGAGCTGCTGATTATCAAAATGTGATCTGACAATTTGATTTAATGAAGTTGTTAGGTGGTTAACACTTCTCGGAGTTCTAATTTCTGTATTGATCACTGCCCATCCCGGAGCACGTTGGAACCGTGCCCCGTATTCATTGAGTGTGGTGTAATGGTTCACGTGAATTACAAAGGGAATTGACATCCTAATGACATAAACAAGAATGAATTATTTAAAAAACAAATAAACATAATTACAATAACCAGACCAGTTTAAGCATCAGTACAGAATGTTCAAAAACAGCATCAACTAATAAGTCTAATAATATCCAAACCCACCACCACTATACCCACCCCTACCATACCCACCCCCACCATACCCACCCCCACCATACTCACCCGCACCAGCCCCAGAACCACCACCAGCATGTTCTCCCCTGCCATCCCACGCCCTCCCCCTCCCATCACCATGTCCTCCCCTCTTATCACCTGGTCCCCTCGTATCATCACCGCGCCCACCATCACCCCCATGACGACGCTCCTGCTCCATGTGCCTACGGTACATACCCTCCCCTCTAGGCCTAAGGCCTCTGCTGCGACGCCCCGCGATGTACCACTCCATGCCAGCACGAGGCTAGTTAGGGTTCCTGTGACGAGTGGGCGAATCAGGGGTGGTCGGGACATTAAGCCGGCAGTACTCAAAGGCCATCTCCAGCGTATCAGCCGCCCAGGCGGGGAAGCCGGTGGGTCAGCCTGGGTTGTTCTCCGGTGCGAGGCTCATGATAAGCGGCGCTGTCTCATCCCAATACTGCAATAAAGTATAAATGTGAAGTTAGTATTTAAAAACAATTACAAACAACGACAAATTTTAACAAGACAAAGTATATACCTGGAGCTGATCCTCTCGTCGTGTACTGGGGCCACCGTCCCCTCCTAGGGGACACACCTGAACATGAGAAAGGCGCTGGAACCACCGGATGTAATCCGGGGCCACGGCCCATGCCATCTACGCACGCGTCAGAGGAAACCTCCACTTGCTGGGCCCTATCGTGTTGTCCCACACGGCTGTCCCGTAGTCGTATGCAGCAAGGTACGCCTTCCCATGTCTGGGACGATAATGGTTGTCGGGTCTGATAGGCTGAGGGGGGATAGTCTGCACGTATCCAAACTGGCGCAGACACCGCTAGGGCATATACGGCTCAACAATATCCAAGAACTGTATGGTGCCATAATACCGGGAGCACGCCTGTGATATGAGGGCACCCTCTGCCTCAAATGGTAGCCAATCAACCTACGTTTCATTTAATGGAAAACAATTAACAACT
Organism: Limonium bicolor; assembly: GCA_023374045.1. NCBI lineage: Eukaryota > Viridiplantae > Streptophyta > Magnoliopsida > Caryophyllales > Plumbaginaceae > Limonium > Limonium bicolor. The sequence continues at coordinate 204,066,268 of CM041777.1, read as the reverse complement.
TAAATCAGAAATAATGTTTGACGATACGTTAAACGTCAACTTTTTATTACTACAATCGCTAAGCAACTCATACCTCAGTAGAGGACATCATGTCCAGCCGTCCCCTCACGAAACGTAGCCTGTCATCATCCATCAAATTCCTCGTGTAACGAGGCCACCTCGCCGCCATCGGGGAGCAACCATCCCAATCTGAAAGGGGCTCCGGTCTGAACATGGGGAAGTACTCGTAGATCCAGTGCTACGGTGATCATCCGAAAACATTAGCCAAGATAGTCAAACAATAAGTTTACAATACTTAAGTCGTGAGCTCGCAATCAAGTTCTCACCTGAAACAACGTCAGGCAACCAGCCAGCTGACGTGTATCCGCCTGGGAAGCGATGCCGAGTTGTCGGTACAAGTATGCTAGTGTCCCGGTCCCCCACACATACAAGTGGACCCTACTAGGGTCACGGATGGGCCAGTAGGACGAGGGCATAACACAATCCCCGCCCTTGTCGATGATCAATGAGTGGGACACCAGCCACCAGAGGTACGCCGTCTTCTCCTGAAGTGGGGTACAGTATGGACCGCCACAAGTATCATGAAGAGCTCGGTAACGTACCTGGCACTTCTCCAGGAACCTACAGTCTATCAGCTCCTGCTGGTCCGCCGCGCCAAACAGCCGTAGAAAGTGGGGGATGAGAACATGTAACGGTGGGGCCGCTACACCGACCCGGGCGCCATCCTCGGGCTGGTACGAAATCGCCATGCCAGTGATGGGGATACCCAAAATGTGGTAGACGTCGAGGAGAGTAATAGTCATCTCTCCGAATGGCATGTGAAAGGAGTTCGTGTCAGGCTGCCATCTCTCCACGAACGCTGAGAGGAGCGCGAGGTCAAAACAACCATGCGCTATGTCGACAAGATGCGCAAGTCCGCTATCCTCAACCGCTGCTCGAGACTCTGGGTGCCTCAATGTACTCGGAGTCCACGCCTCCAAATACTTCGTCTTAGGCTTGAAGCTAAGACATCCCTTCTCCTGTTGAATATTTATAATTGAGTTCACACTATATTAACCATTTCCTAAGCAATCTAAAATTTTATGGAATCTATTACCAGACGGGAAACATACCACTCCTCGCCACACGTCAAGCGCGACGTGACCACCGAAACTCGGGATCAAACTCGTATCCTGAGAGCCTCCGGGCACTGGAGTCTACCCAAGCAACCAAGCATCATCAGCCGGCATCTGCGCCACCCCCTCTGCCGGACCATGTACTGGGGACCTGCGACGACGGCGCACCCGTGTGCCCTCATGCTCAGCACCTAGCTCATTTACGTCCTCGTCATCAGCGTCAGCCTCGCGATGACGTGCGTCTCCGGTCCCCCTCTATGGAGGAGTAGGCCAAGCAGGACTATCAGACCTCACAACCAGCGTCCCATCGCCGATCAATAAGTCCAGATCCACACCATGCAGCTGGTCCACCTCTTGCTCCTCCTCCTCCGCATACTCCTCCCCCTCCCCCTGCTCCAGCTCATACTCCACCCGCAACCTCTCCTCACGGGCTCGTAGAAACTCAACCTCCCTACGCTTCCTGGATGAAGTTTTAGCGTACTGTGTACGCCTCCTCTCTACAACAGCAGCATCAGGCCCGCTCACACGAGGGTGTGATGAACTCTCGCCTCGGTCGGAAATCGTCTTACCCTTACCCTTACCCAAACCGAACCTACCAAGCAAACCCTTGCCCTTTCCTCCCGCCATCTGTTGTTTACCGTAGAATTTAGTCATACTATTTTTACAGTTAGTCAAGATCAGTCGAGGTTAGTCAATACCGGTCATACATGCATCTCGGTAGTTCAACGTCAAAAACAAATTCATACAAATCCAGGAACTGAAACACACATAATAGAGGTATACAATGTAAAAAACGACCAATTATATAACAAAACAGCAAAAAACGAGCCCCGAGTGTTCCCGACAGCGAGCGCCCGCGCGCACTTTTCTTCCCCAGCGCCAGCGCCGCCTCCGGCAAGCCCGCGCCTGCGCCGTCCGGTCTCCCACGCGCCTGCCGTCCCTGTCCCCCACGCGCCCGCGCCTGCTGGCCTCCGTGCGCCTGCGCCGTCCCAGTCACCCGCGCGCCTGCTGGTCTCCGCGCGCCTGCGCCCGCGGTCTTGCCTCCCCGTTTCCGAATTCGTCTACCGTTTTTTGCTAATTTTGCTACTTTAACTGCTATACTATGCTAAAAAAGTGTAAATTATGACAAAAAAGAACCTGGTTTTGCAGATCAAACTAGCAGAAATGATGACTTGAGCACCGGCTTTCCTCCCGCTCCCGTTCCCACTCCGGTTACCGCTTCTAGAGAGAATTCTAGAGAGATAGAGAGTTTGAAATTTTGTGGAGAGATAATAGAGGGTAAAGGTGTATATATAGGAGAGTTTAAGGGTAAGGGCAAAATCATAAAGTTTTTTAAATTTCTGACTGTGCGAAGTGAAAACCCGACTGAGCGAACGAGTTCAGTAAAGTAATATGTAAAAGCATGGGAACCGAAAAAAATGACATGCAAACCCCATCCCTTCACAACCTGTGCCAATACCCTAAGCACGCTCTAGACCTACCAATACCAAAATGATGAAGCTTCGGTTAAGGGGTGCATACCTTTTAATATGTCTTTGTGTTTCAGTGACTAGTCTTATTTGTAACACCCCTACCGTTAATACTGTCATTACCGTCTAATGTCCTCGTGCTTCCAGGTTCACGCAGCGGTACATACTTACACACGGTGGGTGATACAATGCCGTTAGTCACCCACGTGACTAACAAAGCTACTACTATTACATACAACATCGGTCTGATGGGTCGGAATCCCGAGTACTACACATATACAATACATACTCCATTTACCAATCACATACTACTATGCTCCATTCAACACATTGCTCCATTACAATACCGTACGATACAATGTACATAACCGAGTTTACTAAGTTCCAAACACAAATACAATACTCCTTCCAAGTTCATATATACTCATCAAGAGTCTACAACTACCCATTCCTCACAACTACATACAAGGCTCCAAGCCTTTTACGATTCTCTACTAACTACAGTTCACCCTAGCTATCCAAGTGTAGTCGCCGGCCTCTTACCGTGATCATGTTTGCTTCCGGTACCTGCGCACTAAAAACGTTCCCCCCTAGGGGGTCAGCTTACGCTGAATATGATAACCGCATACCCCGCGTACTAGCGAGGGTACGCCGACCATTTGGTCGAATACATGCAATTCATTTTACAATACATACATACATACATGCTTTCATTCAAGATACTACAATACTACACAAGGTATACATACATACGCACAGTACAATACATGCGTGGAAGACAATACAAGTCAACCAACACTTACTTACCATCTTCCAGAATACACATACACAATACATACTCATTACATACTCAATACGCAATACGGAGATACACTTCTCCAATTCACACGTAAGGCTTGTTAGCTTCTTTACACCCCCGGGTTGATCGGGTGTTCAATACTCATTTACTCAAGGTCAATGACTTACAATAGTCAAGACCGATACTCATACAATACTTACTTTACTCATGTTAAGTCGGTATGACCTCCGGGCAGGGATTACTACATCCCACCACCGGGCTTTAAGGTGGCCCACTAATCCAGGATGCTACCCATTCAAGGGATTTGGTCCCTGGAAAAGATTACAGCCAGGATTCGGATCCAACCTCTTGTGTTTCCTTATCCTCACGCGTGGCCGAAACTATATCGGACTTCTACTCATTCCATTTTACTCATTACTCATGTTAGGAGTTAGATGGTTAGGAATTAGTAGAAGTCATTACTTCCATACCATACGTCGATACACTACTCAAGTACACATACTTACTTATACACATCATTCTCATTCATGCATTTCATGAATTATACAAACTAATTGTTCAAGAAGATACAACAAGAACAATATAGCTCAAACACAATTAAGTGCAATAAAAGTCCGATTCGTGTATTTATCTTATTGGTGATCACATAAGCACACAAATCGGGGTAACCAGGTTAGGATACAGAGCGTGAAGAAATCATACCTTTCACCGTTGATTTACTCTAGCGGGCGTTCCCTTGTTCCTTTGGTTCACGTTTGTTTCTCGAATCTTACTCTCGAATCAATGACTACATGCCAAATGATTCAATTAATACTAAGCTTTACAATACATACATAATTACTACGCCCGTACTTACCCCGTTATCCCGTTGTTTCGGTTTAACTTAATGTTCTTATACTTACAATTCCCTTAATTTGTTTCCTTACTCGTCTACTTATTTTCTTACCATTACTACTTCATTAATGGTGTATTATAACTTACATATGCATATATGTGTATAGGCATATATATACATACCTATTATTACTATAATCATATAATAAAACATTTTTTTTTTGTCTCGACCGAACTTGCAAATCCGGTCGCAAGTCCGGTCCATTCCAGTAGCTCTCATTACGGGAGAATTTTCTGGTCCGACCGAACTTGCATGTCCGGTCGCAAGTCCGGTCTATTCCAGAAGATTTCAGACGGGAAAATTTTCTGGTCCGACCGAACTTGCAAGTCCGGTCGCAAGTCCGGTCCATTCCAGAAGGTTCCCGTCTTTGTGATTCTGGGCTCGACCGACCTTGCAAGTCCGGTCGCAGGTCCGGTCCGGCCTAGTACATCAGTTTTAAAATCTGGTTTCAGTTGGTTTCTTTACCCATTGCTTCCCCAATCTTTACCAATACTTCCCCACATGATTTAGCACTAATCAAGGCTTCCAAATATACCATAATTCATCCACCAATCCCATTACTAAATCCATCAATCAACTTACACAATCCCCTCTCTTCTTTTCCAACAATGTAACAGTTTTTGTTTTACTTATGCTACAGATTTTTAAACCAACTTCTACCATCAATTACTTCCTCTACTAATGTCACTTCTAGCATCCCAAATACATTTCCAAGTCATTACACTACCTATACCCAAGTCCAACTCTCTTCTTACCAAATCTTGCACACTAATTTTTCCTAGTGCCACAATGCATTTTGATGCCTCTTTGCTACAGATTTTTACATGCTCTACCCTCATACTACGACTACCATTCTATGGTCATTAACATCTCTACTATCCCCAATACACACCTTGGCTCTCCCATTCACCAAGTCATTCATACATGTACATATTCCTACCGAAATTTTGCCATAGTTCATCTACTTTTCTTACCTAGCCACACATACACATTCTCACTTATTTCATTCCTAATCTAGCCACACCCTTGCAAGGGTCCTACCAGCACTCAAGCCAACATAAATTCATCAATACCTTCTCAATCCATAATTCTAATACACATACACATTACATTTGGCTCCAAAGCCTACAATTCAAATACTTGCTCTTAAATACTCAAATTTCCACCGTTTCAATACTAATAAAATGTTTGGGTTCTTTAAATCGGTTCACCCATCCCCATTACTCTAATGCATTAAAATGTAGCATTAGGAGAGAGCTCTTACCTTGAGCTTATAATTCCTTCATTCCTTTTCCAAATTCTCTCCTTCCTCTCTTTCTTGCCCAAATCGGCTACATGGGGAATGAAGTTGCCAAACTCCATTCCCATCACCCAGTGTACACAAAATAAGTGGAATTAAACAACTAACCCTCATAATAATGCTAGTTCATTGAAATGTTTAAAGCAAGATTCTAGGGTTTACCTTTGGAGAGTTTTTAGGAGGGGTTTTAGCCCTTGGTTCAAGAAGGAGAATCCACCACCATTGCAAGGTGAAATTTATGCTCATAAGAGAGAGAGAAAACAAGGCATTACTATGGGCAAAAATCAGTTACCAAAAGGAGGTGGAGAAAACATAGGATATCCATGAAGATTTTTACCTTAATGGAGAGAGGGGACTCCAAGCTACCCATTGGTGCTAGTTTCTCTTTGAATGGGGTATACCCACGAAAATGAAATTCCTCATTTTTTGATTTTGAAAAGAGAGGAATGTAGAGGATGATGAGGGGATTACAAATATGTAATTATTTTTACATTTGGAGCTCAAATGAAGGTAGAGCATGGAAGAGAAGTGAGAGTTTCCATTTTTGTTGTTGGGGAAGCTCAAAATCGCCCAATCCAGAAGAGAGAGGATGGAGAAATCGGATGGGTGAGGAAGGAGGGAGGTGAGAGAGTAGAGAAATGAGTGGGTGAGGGGAGAGAGAGAGAGGATAAAGTAACTTTTACTTTATTACTTTTTGCTCTTGCTCTCTTATTTAATTAGCTAGTTACATGTGTGTGTGAGGGAGTAATTTGACTGTTAAAAACCGGCCCCCTTACAGTTATACTAGTTGACGCGTTTTTCGGCTTCTACGCAAACGCTCGTTTTTTACCCGGTTTTATTACTATCCACTAACCGGGCCCGTTTCCGGAATTTTCTCGTTTAATTATTTTTATTGGTTATTAAGCTTCCATAAATGCTTAATAATGGTTATTTAATGATTCATAATTTTTACGGGTCTGTTCGACCACTTAAAGCCACATTTTTGGGTTTCCTCGAAACGTGCTCTAAAGCTCTATTAGCGTCTTAATACATTATTTGAATCCGTTTTCTTCGGGAGTTGTTCCCATATATTATTTAGGTCTTATTATACCTTTCGAATTCATATAATACGCTAACCGATGTCTCATACCTCCTATGGTTATTTAACGCTTATTTAGCGTTCATCGCTTTTTAGGCGTTTATTTATTTCTTTTGGATTTATTTTTCCTTACCAATATTACTCAAGCATTATTAGGCTCTTAAATACTGATTAGAATTATCTTAATCACTATATTTAAGTTTGGGGTATTTCAATCTACCCCCCTTAAGAACTTTGTCCTCAAAGTTGCTCAACGTTATAGGATTACAATACTTGCTCATTCTTACTTGTCTATGCCAAAGGTCGTACATTCTTCCTCCTTGCAATTTCTAAATTCATTACTCCAGGTTCCTACATTCCATACAACACAAATATACCATACTTACTTCCATCCGCGTCACATCCCACCATCTGGTTCCGCATTACAATATTTATACATACACACGGTGCAAAGCTATCCCCAAAGCAATGCAATACACAGTACAATCCCGCAGGCACTCAGGTCATTTAGACACCGGACTCCTCTTCGTCCCGCTGCCTTTGGAATAATACAACATGATACACTACTACCTTCTCCGGTATATGCTTCTAACAAATCCTTCAGCTCCAAGCTAGGAAAATTCTTTCGCAACTACTACTTAGGAATTTTCCTAAAGCACACAACTCCAAATTCCAATTTATATTCCTTGCTTCCATCCTAGGTGTGATTCTTGTGACCACTTGAGGGGAGCTTCATGAATCATTCAACCCTGATGTGATCAGCATCAGTGTTGAACTATCTTTCCACCCCAATTTGTGTTCGGTTTCCCTTGATCTGATCAGGATCAAGTTCGACTTCCCACATGAGTTTCAAACAGCAGATAATTCAATCATTTTCATTTTCTACCTTTTTACTCTTCCTAGTCATAATTACAATTTCATACAACTCCAAAGGATGGAATTCAGTCCATCAATCATTCTCAATCTACTTCCTAAATACTTTCCTCGGAATTTAATGCCTAAGTGCTCGTTTCATCAATCTTCTCTACTTTCTTCCATTACTCTCTATTATCTCTACTATTCTAACTAGGGAATACCATACTTATGAAATTCGGCTGTCCTCTATTTACTTCCAATAGCATACTTACGAATACACCACCCGTGGACCACATTCCTCTACTACTCATAATCAATTCGTACTACTTCTTTAAGGTTACAATACTTGTGGAGCTCCGTCCACTACTCATTCTCAATTGTGTCAAAACAATCACCTAGGGAACTCACTTTCCTCTAGGTTCTACATCGGTTTTATACCGACTCATGCATCGGAATGCCATGTCTAACTTCAATTAGACACACACTACAGGGATTATCATTTCCCCAAGAGTTACTCTACTCCTCTTTACTAATACTTTTACACTGGGGTTACAAGATGGGTATATTCATCCTATGGTATTCGCATCTCTCGTGCCTAATTACCACAATTACGATATGAATGAATACGTATGTTTATTTAACATAAGTACCAATCATTAATTCAATTCTCATTTGTGCTATGCACATTATAGTTTACGTGTTTTATATGTGATACTTACATTAAGCGGTTTTCGCTCTACCCCCCTTAAAAGGGATTACGCCCACGTAATCTCCCATATGTCAATATTAAACATTGGTTTACTCAATTTGGGCAATCTGAAGCGTTTAGCTTCACTACGATATACTATACAATATGCTCTGGTCAAAGGGTCTTAACCATACCAATGGTTTAGTCTTTGCACCGAGGATTCCTATATGAGTTTATTTAAATCATAATTAATTCAGTTCTAGCCTATTAGGCTTCAAGGCATTAATAGCCATTCTTTCCTTCTTACTAGGTGTATTACATTTCCTAGCTAGGGCCCACTAGCTTCTGCTGCGCGACCCTGATAACTTGGGTTACTCACCCTTCATGTTATCCTTAATGTGCTATACATCACCTTTTATCCCTCTATTGTGGAAATAAGGTTTACTAACAGTGTGGTATTCTTTTACCGCTGTTTGAACTCAATGAGTTTTAGATTGTAACCAGCCCTCTGGTAATCTATTACACATACTATTCATACTCCCACGATTATTCACTAAGTTCCTCCGACTTGTTGTCGGGCGAGGTTAAGTCACTACCTAGTTGTAGTGCTTCCTCTGCTGTCACTAGCTTATGAATTATACCAGTTCTTCTAGTTCAGTACAAGTGTTCTTTGCTTGTATGACCTTGCATTCTCAATGCGTTGGTCCAAGTGACTTTCTTCAGTCTTCTTTCACCTTTTTTTTTCTAATGGAATTCACATCTTGTGATTGTTAATGTGTTCTACACTCTTCGTGCTTCTATGGCCTTAGGCCGCACGGTCTGTTGCTAAGCTTGCTTAACTGGCTTATGCCATGTTTGTGGTGAAAAGAAAGATTTGCTACGGTTTACATTCTCCATGTTCCTAGCCATCCCATTAGATCATTAGCTGCACAAGTGCAATACCAAAACACTCAGTCATACAGAGTGCAGAGGCGTAAACGCTTGAACGTAAGTCACTTATGTGATAGAAAGGAATATTTCTGTCTGTCTTCTCATACTTATACTCCGTGTCGTTATCTAACTACTTCCTCATAGCGGTCGCTTGTTGCGCACCGTATCCTTACTCATTATGCAATATCATTCTTACTGATTGTGTTACTGTGGTAGCTCGTCTTTACTCATTACCATTGTCGTTGGCACCATTTCCTTATGGTGTAATTACACTAGGAGGTTCCTAGTTCATATGTATGATGATTGTCATAGCATACCGCAATGGTATTATTTTTCCCCATGTGGAGATGTTTCATGTGTAGGTTGGCTTTCCTCACATTATTTCCATCATTTATGATACCATTTACCCATTATCTTGGTTGACCAAGGATAAAGTAATTTATCGGGTTACAAGCTGTAACAACCCAGTCTTAACCCACATGTGTGATATTGTCCGCTTTGGACCGCAGTCCGCACGGTTTTGTTTTCGAGGTACCATCCCCAAAATGCGTCTCACACAAGGGAAGAGTATCCCCACACCTATAAGGCGTGGTTCATGCTCTCTCCCGATTGATGTGGGAGGTGACCCCTACGGTGGGTATCACACAAGCCCCTTGGGCGTTGATCATTTGTGGTGTCCAATGTGCATTCGCATTGATTATTTTTGGCATTACTGTCTTCTAGTGCTGAGCATTAGTTATAGGCTCTAGCTGTGCAGTTTCACTTGTGTGCATATCACCGGGACATCCCAAGAAACTTTAGGGGTTTTCTGGTCCCGTTCTCTAATTGAAGAGTATTTTATCACTGATAGGTGAAAGTTCTTGTTGAGGGGTTTGTCGCCACTCATACGTCTCATAGCAAGGTTACTATGTTAGTACCTGCTTACGTACTGCATATGGAGTGTACTTACTCCTTTAAGTCGCGATGGTTAGGAATATCTTTTCCTTGTTTCATCGCCTCTTGGCAGTATCTATATGCGTAGGCTCTATTGTTATAGTAGATGGAAGCCTCTTCTAAGGGTTCACATCTTCACCACCTTGGTGGTCTTCGATTAACAAGGGGTACTTTTCCTCGAGTTTCTGTAGTGTCCAAACGTGGACTAGGCCAATGTTGGCATTATCACGATTCTTATGCCTCTACGCTACCATTGCTACAGAAGGCATGAATGTAATTAAGGCTTGTCAACTGTATACTAGACTGATGCTCTAGTGACAGTGACGTTGAGTTGGCCATTACTCCAAGCCACTTAGGATGTTGGGCTTGCATTGATGGTCTAGTTATTGATTTCTTTGTCGTACGAGACCATATCTCCTGCAAGTTTCGTTACCAAATGGTGTGGGTTATGCAACCGTTAGGGTTTACATAACATAGTTGGCTGGTGGCTTTTAAGCCTTACTGCTGCAAGCTATGCTCCTCGCAAGCTGCTTATACATGTTTCTACTCCATGTATACCCCATAGGTTGGAGGTATTACTAGGCTCCATGGTAAGTTGTGACATCACGCTTCCGTTCATAGGAGACCCTTTAGGCAATCGGGTGTTAATCCGAGCCTTCTGGTAATTTAGGGTGTTTCCTGTTAAGTGAAATCCTTTCGGTGTCCCAACCGAATGTTCGTTCTAGCTCATGTGCTCTTGTCATGATGTTTGTTCAACTATTGTTAATCCAGACACCCTTCAAGGATCGCTCCTGGGTGTTGTTGGTCACGCCGTTACATCCGGCTAATGTTTATGGCATGTTGTGCCTACTATACCGCCTTGTGGTATTGTATTTTGAGTTATCCCTTTTTGGGTTATAACGTCTCCCGTTCTTGGGTAGACTGTTTATACCTGCTCCTAGTGCTTAAGACTAGGTTTAAGAAAATCCTCTTTAGTGATGGATTACGCTCCTTGGTAGTTTTGGCAATTGTTCTTGGGATTCTCGTCCCGTTCATTGAACATTGTGATGTTCACATTAGGCATTTGCCTTACGGTGTTCACGCTGGGTATACTTCCCAGCTGTCATGTGTTTTCCTGATGTCTTTGAGACATATCCAATGTCTATGCTTATTAGTCTGTGCTTTTTGCACGTCCAATTCTTATTCCGTATCCTCAGATGGATTCTCTGAGTTCTTCTTGCTTACTCCTTAGTTGAGTTCCTTCTCCTTGATCGTCTGGAGTTCCAGTTGTTCTGGTTTAAACTTACTCATGGTCCGTAGAACGGAGTTGACTACTTCCCGTGTTTCGTACACTACATGTATACATACGTGGGGTACCGTGTTGATACGTTACCACTTACCTAACTATCTGTCAGGCCCACAAGCTCTTTCGGAGTGCGGTTGTCCCACATCCCGTAATTGGGTACACTCGTAGTGCTCGTCACACGCCTAGGTGAAGTATTCTATTGTCAACTCCTCTTGTATCATTCTATGATACTCACTGTAATTCTGTTGGTTTGGTTTTAAAATCCAAGGTTTAAAAGAAGGTTTGTGGTTTTGAAAGAAAACTTGGTTTTGAAAATAATAGTTCGGTGTTAAAAGAGGTTCTTCATGGCATAGCCATGTTCGAAATCTTGACCAAGTCCAGCTTTCCGCTGACTGGTGTATCCTTTGTACAATGGTCAGGCCGTCAGGTCTTTCCAAGGTTCCATTCTTTCAGTTCTTAGGATGTGTGATCCAGTAGTTGTTCTATTATGGCCACAGTACATTACTATGTACTTGTGGTGTGTTAGGGTTCCTCTACATGTTTCTGTCCTTACTGCACTTGCCGTGGCGAGTGCGCGGTACTGGTGGTTTTTGGGTAAACCTATACCGGTCACGGCAGGGTTTCCACTCGTATTTGGTAGTCTTGTCGACTCTTCCCTTGGCGTGTCGATTTATGTTTTAGAATACTCGATCCTTTAGGTAGCCTCTTAGTGATTTGGACATGGCTGTCGTAGATCTGGGTAACTTTCCAATCCTTGGAGATTCCCCTTTGATTTGGTTTTGTGTCATTCCTTGTTGCTCGTTCCCACACAATTATTGTGGTTATTGAGCCTTAGCTTGTTTAGGCACTACGCTTGTAGTTCTATCGGATTATATCCCGTGGATATTCTTGTACCCATGTAAGCTATGTCGGCCAGGTATTGTAACCCTTTGGCGTTGTACTTTCGGAATTAACCACTCCTGACTATGTCCTTAGTCAGCTAGCATACCGTTGGTGGTATTATTTAAATATTACTGCCCCGCAGACTCGTGTCTCGGGTTTCATTACTACTCCTTTTCCATTTCGTTGCACTGTTGGTGCTTCTTTCCTGCTGCGGGTTGACTAATTAGGTCTCGTGACTGCTAAGCACGTCGCCCCATGCTGTTGTAAGTTGCGGCCTCCCTGTGATTGGAGTGCTCATCCTACTGCCATTAAGTGCGGGTATTGTTATTCGACCGGGAATCATCTCCGGGACTTCCAATCCTTGGGATCTGCCATATGTCGGGTTCTTTCCTCTTATGGGAATATCTCACTACTGCCAGATCGGGTTTTCCCGAATATGAGGGGGCTTCCTTCTCTCTGGCGTCCTTTCCCAAGTTATACAAAGGGGTTTGCGGTGGACGGGACTGGTATTGTAGGTATCCGGTACTCACCGGTGGTTCCTAACTAGCATATCTCTAATGCTAACACTCAGCCCTTAGCCCTAAGCTTCTAGTTCCTAACTCGGTATTTCCTAAACTCGGTACTTCCAGTCATCAGAGCGATACTTCGCTCTGATACCACTTTTTGTAACACCCCTACCGTTAATACTGTTATTACCGTCTAATGTCCTCATGCTTCCAGGTTCACGCAGCGGTACATACTTACACACGGTGGGTGATACAATGCCGTTAGTCACCCACGTGACTAACAAAGCTACTTCTATTACATACAGCATCGGTCTGATGGGTCGGAATCCCGAGTACTACACATATACAATACATGCTCCATTTACCAATCACATACTACTATGCTCCATTCAACACATTGCTCCATTACAATACCGTATGATACAATGTACATAACAGAGTTTACTAAGTTCCAAACACAAATACAATACTCCTTCCAAGTTCATATATACTCATCAAGAGTCTACAACTACCCATTCCTCACAACTACATACAAGGCTCCAAGCCTTTTACGATTCTCTACTAACTACAGTTCACCCTAGCTATCCAAGTGTAGTCGTCGGTCTCTTACCGTGATCATGTCTACTTCCGGTACCTGCGCACTAAAAACGTTCCCCCTAGGGGGTCAGCTTACGCTGAATATGATAACCGCATACCCCGCGTACTAGCGAGGGTACGCCGACCATTTGGTCGAATGCATGCAATTCATTTTACAATACATACATACATACATGCTTTCATTCAAGATACTACAATACTACACAAGGTATACATACATACGCACAGTACAATACATGCGTGGAAGACAATACAAGTCAACCAACACTTACTTACCATCTTCCAGAATACACATACACAATACATACTCATTACATACTCAATACGCAATACGAAGATACACTTCTCCAATTCACACGTAAGGCTTGTTAGCTTCTTTACACCCCCGGGTTGATCGGGTGTTCAATACTCATTTACTCAAGGTCAATGACTTACAATAGTCAAGACCGATACTCATACAATACTTACTTTACTCATGTTAAGTCGGTATGACCTCCGGGAGGGATTACTACATCCCACCACCGGGCTTTAAGGTGGCCCACTAATCCAGGATGCTACCCATTCAGGGATTTGGTCCATGGAAAAGATTACAGCCAAGATTCGGATCCAACCTCTTGTGTTTCCTTATCCTCACGCGTGACCGAAACTATATCGGACTTCTACTCATTCCATTTTACTCATTACTCATGTTAGGAGTTAGATGGTTAGGAATTAGTAGAAGTCATTACTTCCATACCATACGTCGATACACTACTCAAGTACACATACTTACTCATACACATCATTCTCATTCATGCATTTCATGAATTATACAAACTAATTGTTCAAGAAGATACAACAAGAACAATATAGCTCAAACACAATTAAGTGCAATAAAAGTCCGATTCGTGTATTTATCGTGTTGGTGATCACATAAGCACACAAATCGGGTAACCAGGTTAGGATACAGAGCATGAAGAAATCATACCTTTCACCGTTGATTTACTCTAGCGGGCGTTCCCTTGTTCCTTTGGTTCACGTTTGTTTCTCGAATCTTACTCTCGAATCAATGACTAAATGCCAAATGATTCTATTAATACTAAGCTTTACAATACATACATAATTACTACGCCCGTACTTACCCCGTTATCCCATTGTTTCGGTTTAACTTAATGTTCTTATACTTATAATTCCCTTAATTTGTTTCCTTACTCGTCTACTTATTTTCTTACCATTACTACTTCATTAATGGTGTATTACAACTTACATATGCATATATGTGTATAGGCATATATATACATACCTATGATTACTATAATCATATAATAAAATATTTTTTTTGTCTCGACCGAACTTGCAAATCCGGTCGCAAGTCCGGTCCATTCCAGTAGCTCTCATTACGGGAGAATTTTCTGGTCCGACCGAACTTGCATGTCCGGTCGCAAGTCCGGTCTATTCCAGAAGGTTTCAGACGGGAAAATTTTCTGGTCCGACCGAACTTGCAAGTCCGGTCCATTCCAAAAGGCTTCCAAATATACCATAATTCATCCACCAATCCCATTACTCAATCCATCAATCAACTTACACAATCCCCTCTCTTCTTTTCCAACAATGTAACAGTTTTTGTTTTACTTATGCTACAAATTTTTAAACCAACTTCTACCATCCATTACTTCCTCTACTAATGTCACTTCTAGCATCCCAAATACATTTCCAAGTCATTACACTACCTATACCCAAGTCCAACTCTCTTCTTACCAAATCTTGCACACTAATTCTTCCTAGTTCCACAATGCATTTTGATGCCTCTTTGCTACAGATTTTTACATGCTCTACCCTCATACTATGACTACCATTCTATGGTCATTAACATCTCTACTATCCCCAATACACACCTTGGCTCTCCCATTCACCAAGTCATTCATACATGTACATATTCCTACCGAAATTTTGCCATAGTTCATCTACTTTTCTTACCTAGCCACACATACACATTCTCACTTATTTCATTCCTAATCTAGCCACACCCTTGCAAGGGTCCTACCAGCACTCAAGCCAACATAAATTCATCAATACCTTCTCAATCCACAATTCTAATACACATACACATTACATTTGGCTCCAAAGCCTACAATTCAAATACTTGCTCTTAAATACTCAAATTTCCACCGTTTCAATACTAATAAAACGTTTGGGTTCTTTAAATCGGTTCACCCATCCCCATTACTCTAATGCATTAAAATGTAGCATTAGGAGAGAGCTCTTACCTTGAGCTTATAATTCCTTCATTCCTTTTCCAAATTCTCTTCTTCCTCTCTTTCTTGCCCAAATCGGCTACATGGGGAATGGAGTTGCCAAACTCCATTCCCATCACCCAATGTACACAAAATAAGTGGAATTAAACTACTAACCCTCATAATAATGCTAGTTCATTGAAATGTTTAAAGCAAGATTCTAGGGTTTACCTTTGGAGAGTTTTTAGGAGGGGTTTTAGCCCTTGGTTCAAGAAGGAGAATCCACCACCGTTGCAAGGTGAAAATTATGCTCATAAGAGAGAGAGAAAACAAGGCATTACTATGGGCAAAAATCGGTTACCAAAAGGAGGTGGAGAAAACATGGGATTTCCATGAAGATTTTTACCTTAATGGAGAGAGGGGACTCCAAGCTACCCATTGGTGATACTTTCTCTTTGAATGGGGTATACCCATGAAAATGAACTTCCTCATTTTTGGATTTTGAAAAGAGAGGAATGTAGAGGATGATGAGGGGATTACAAATATGTAATTATTTTTACATTTGGAGCTCAAATGAAGGTAGAGCATGGAAGAGAAGTGAGAGTTGCCATTGTTGTTGTTGGGGAAGCTCAAAATCGCCCAATCCAGAAGAGAGAGGAGGGAGAAATCGGATGGATGAGGAAGGAGGGAGGTGAGAGAGTAGAGAAATGAGTGGGTGAGGGGAGAGAGAGAGGATAAAGTAACTTTTACTTTATTACTTTTTGCTCTTGCTCTCTTATTTAATTAGCTAGTTACATGTGTGTGTGAGGGAGTTATTTGACTGTTAAAAACCGGCCCCCTTACAGTTATACTAGTTGGAGCGTTTTTCGTCTTCTACAGAAAACGCTCGTTATTTTACCCGGTTTTGGTACTATCCACTAACCGGGCCCGTTTTCTGAAATTTTCTCGTTTAATTATTTTTATTGGTTATTACGCTTCCATAAATGCTTAATAATGGTTATTTAATGATTCATAATTTTTACGGGTTTGTTCGACCACTTAAAGCCACATTTTCGAGTTTCCTCGAAAAACGTGCTCTAAAGCTCTATTAGCGTCTTAATACATTATTTAAATCCGTTTTCTTTGGGAGTTTTTCACATATATTATTTAGGTCTTATTATACCTTTCGAATTCATATAATACGCTAACCGAGGTCTCATACCTCCTATGGTTATTTAACGCTTATTTAGCGTTCATCGCTTTTTAGGCGTTTATTTATTTCTTTTGGATTTATTTTTCCTTACCAATATTACTCAAGCATTATTAGGCTCTTAAATACGGATTAGAATTATCTTAATCACTATATTTAAGTTTGGGGTATTTCATTATTATACAAATATGGCCCAATCTCATAAGATTCACAACCGAAACATGTCCTTCGCTTGGACTACGAAGTTTACTTCAGCCCAATAGTGTACGCTCCACTTCCGTTCACAATCCAAAACAAGTTCCCAATTGAACTCCAGATACTTCTTCTTAGCCCAAGGGTTTATTCACAATCCAAGATAATTTTCCACTTGAATTCCAAACAGCCCTCTTTGGCCCAGTATCCCACTCACAACCCCAACAAGTTCCCCACTAGATTCCAAATAATTCCTTTCCGCCAAAATGCCCATTCATTGTTCGAACGAATCTCTCATTTATTCTCATTGGCTTAAAAGTTCATTACCTATCACTTGGATTGGTAACAAAATTTATTCATCCCAAAAGGTAAGATCTCAGTCACATCTTTCCAGAATTTATCCATGCAATATGAAAATAAAAATAAATAACACTCGAGATCAAGCACCCAAGATTGTTCATCTATTTAGAATTCCTACCCACAGTTGCTTCACATCTAAGATGGCCATGCCCTCGGGATTTACCTTGTGCTCATATTCCAAACTTGCACACCCTTGATTGTGCCTTTGTGTGCTTAAACTATGTCCCATCCTTAGGACTCCTATAGAGACACCCCATTCCGGCTGACTTTGTTTTTTCTATTTTCGTTAAACTTTTCACTTACACTTCAACATCAATATCTAGCAAAAATTCTAGAGAAAGGTTGGGATAAAAGCTTAGGTTGACTAATTCGTTGACTAGCGCCTCCAATACCCTCACCTTCAATTTTGATCACTACCTTGTCATCATAAATGACTTTTCCACTTGGGCCAAGAAAACCCACATATTGCTAACCAAAACGTCGACACTCTCAAGAATGTGACTAGGGAGGACAGTCAAGCAAACTTGGAAGCCATGTTGGCTGCGATGTTCAAACACAAGGCTTTCCATTGAACCTTGGAATCCAAATATGTCACTACCATTGATGAGCCGAGGAACAAGGTCTGTGCCCTCAAGGCAGTGTGTCACACCGAAAGAGGGGCCTATAGATAACTATATCCACCCGATGTATGCGACTATGTTAAAGATAACTCTATGGGAGCTCAGGGTCCGCAAGGGCAAGTCGAAGATTCCGCCCCTAATAGCCAACAGTTGAGGAGCTCAATAAGGTATTAAAGAGGATTGACTCAATGAGAAATTAAATAAATCAACTGGCCTTGACTACTACTCTATGGGGTCATACCCTAAGGTCTACCTTCTACCTAAGCTGAAGTTTCCATCTCTGGTACTTGAGAAAGGCCTTTTTTGATCGGGAATGTTCGACCGGGAATTTCCATCCTAAGATTGAAGAACATGCAAAAGATCAAGGTTTTTTCTCGGTACCGTGTTAAACATCCCTTAATGCTAGTACTTGACCCAAAAGATGAATACTAAGAGTTATGAAGAAGTCTGTGAAGACTTCCTACAACACTTTGAATATGACAAGAACATGGAAATCACTCAAATTGGATTGGCAAGTACTAGGCAAACAGGAAACGATCGATGTCTAACTTTATCAAGTGTTGGAAGAGGAAGGCTGCTACCATGTCTGTGATGAAGAACGAATATGAACAAATCTGAATGACTGTAGAGAACATGCATGAAATATCCCTAATATTTAAAAATGTTATTATACCATAATTACATACTTAAATTAATAAATGAATAGTTAACTAATTTAAAGAGGAGCTTATTAAGCTTTAATTAGAATTACAATATATATATATATATGATTTAAAAAGAGCTAATTAAGCCTTATTTATATAATTATATGCTTTGAGAGATTTAAAAACAACTTATTTAGCCTTAAACATATGGATATACTTTAAAAAGGGTTTAATAAACCCAAAAATTATGAAAATTATTCTAGAATAAATGTGAAAATAGTAAATTTATAAAGTAAGGATTAATTGTACTTAAATATGTAATAAAGTATAGTGTATTTAAAAAGGATATTAAATAATAAAATAAATGATATAACCTATAAGGTATTAAGTTGCGTACATCATAAATTAATAAATGAAATATCCCTAGGAATTCTAAAGATGTTATAAATAATACAATTAGTGGATGTATATCTAATCATCCTTTGGTATACCTTGACCAATCTTCGTCTAGAACTCCCGTTAACCTCCCCAAAGTCTCAGTAGTAGATCTTTGATCTTTAGCTTTCTTACACTTAAATGTTCGGTAACGGCTGGTATTGTATACTATATAAGGATGTACAGTGGATGATAAGAAGTGTGTCAATCTATGTCTATCTTGTCTACTATACACTCTTCTATCCTCTAAGTGTTATAATACGTTATCAACACGGCAAACTCCATTAGTCCACTCCAATTGCAAACTAAGATATCGAGTTTAGTTATTTGTTTCCACTATACAAAGTTTATTATCAAAGCAAGGTACATACATGATACATCCACAGATAAGTTTTTAGTATCAACTTTCAATTACCGTTTTTCCAGGATATCAAATTTACCAACTATTTTTAATTATGAATTTGAAGGCTATGTTTGTAAAAGTTAAAAATACTATTTTTGTTTTATATATATATATATAACAACTTTGCATTTACGCAAACTACTTTATATTGTTTTAGAAAAACTAGTAGAACTATTGTTTTGAAGTAGTAATTAGAAAGTTTTGATACCGTACATTCTAATGGATATTTCTGTGAATATTTTGCACGGTCGTTCTCTTTGCTATTAACCAAATAAAATTTTCTACGCTAAATAAATGTAGTAATATAGTTAACTTTGGATATATTTTGTGTTTATGATTTCTAAAATCATATCCCCTCAACCCGAACTCATATAATTTTAAGTTGTAATATTTTTTTTCTAATCATAGTATTTTTCTTTACTAATCAATGTAATTTGTTTTATTAAAAAATGACCAATTGAATAAGGCTCGATTCACCCCTTTTGGATATTCGAGTCGGAATTATTTGCATTGGGGTTGTGGATGCCGAGCTCCATCTCGTGGGAAAAGGTGTGAAAGGTGCCGTTGAGAAAAACAATGAGACTTCTGAGCAAGAAAAGGCACAAGCTATTATCCTTATATGGCATCATTTGCATGAGAGCCTGAAAAAGAAAAAAGGAGCCCTCTTCTAATTTCTCTCACTCTCAAGGAACTTTGGAAAAATCTAAAAGATCGTTTCGACCACCAGAGGACTGTGATCCTCCCTCGTGCACGCTATGAGTTGATGCATTTGAGGATACAAGACTTTAAAACAGTCAGCAAATATAACTCTAGCAAGTTTCAAATTGTGTCAAAACTAAGATTGTATGGTGAAACACTGACGGATGAGGATATGCTAAAGAAAACTTTTTCAACTTTCATCCTTCAAATATTGTACTGCAGCAGCAGTATAGATCAATGGGTGTCACCACTTATTCTGAACTGATTTCATGCCTTTTGGTGGCTGCAGAGAATAATAGTTTGCTTATGCAAAATTATCATGATCGCCCGACTGGATCAGCCCTAGTGCCTGACCAAAATGTGACATCTACTGAAGTCAATATCAATGAATCCACTTTTGTGCGTAAAAGTGGTCGTGGGCAAAGTCGAGACCGTGGCCGTGGACGAGGCCGCTATCAAGGGCGCAGACATGGGCATAAAAGTGGTTGGATTAAAACCAGTATTTCCAAAGATAAAAGAAAAATTTTCAAGAAGGATAATCCTTCAAGAAATCATGACAAGGAAAAATGTCATAAGTGTGGTATGCACGGACATTGGACACGTGAATGTCACACAACACCACACCTTGTTAAGTTATATCAAGCTTCATTGAAAGGAACAAATGTTGAAGCAAATACTATTGAGGCTAACGTCGTGGAAGCAGGGGGCTCCGACAGAACTCTTTTGGAGGCATCTGATTTTTTCAAGAATATTGAGAGTACCCCAAATATTGTTTTAAACCCTCTTGAGTATTCATAATTCAAGAGTCTTTAAGAAGCTCGTTCGTGATATCGGTATGTGACATCGAAGAGACATTCTATTGAATTGAGGGGGGAGAGAAACATTTAGAATGTATTCTTTTTTCCTTGACCATGGGTTTTGTGTCAATGGGTTTTTCCTGGCAAGCTTTTTAATGAGGCAGTAGGATGTACATTCGAGGGGGAGTGTCATAAATAATACAATTAGTGGATATACATCCAATCACCCTTTGGTCTACCTTAGACCTTTCATCTGTGTAACTCCCATAACCTCCCAAAAGTCTTCATTAGTAGACCTTTGATCTTTTACTTTCTTACCACTCAAAGGTTCGGTAACGGCTGGTATTGTATACTATATAAGGATGTACAATGGAATGATAAGAGGTATGTCAATCTACGTCTATCTTGTGTACTATACTTCCTTTTAAGTATTATAATAAAAGATAATTAAGGCCTAATTATATAAGGCTACCATGTTCCAATAATGAAGTAAGTAAATGGTTACATGAATTAAGGGTTTATGGAACCACAATTATATTTATACAATTAATTATAAGGTTCAAAAAGGGTTATTAAATCTTATATAAAATAATAAATTAAAGAATAGATTTATACAACAATAAATTAAGAACTAAAATTAGTCTAACATATAATATACATTATTACATAAAATAATGGCACAAATTAATATTTTAAGTCTTGAGATTTTATTTAACAAACTAACATAAATTATGAACATTTAAATGACTCAAAGTGATAGTCTCTGATCATTTTCCTCTCTTTTCTATTTCTCTTCTCTTCATATATCTCTTCATTTATAATAATTTCTCTGTTCACGTTCTCTTCACCCGTGACAATCTCTTCTTTCTTTCCATTCACTCACGTTATTACCTCTTCACTCACTGGCGTCTGAAACATACATGAATAAGCACCTCTCTTCGTTTATTTTCATCCTCATACAACTCAGAGAAGGAATACATGCTCAGCGTTTCTTCTTTTTTTTTTTGATAGATTACTGCAACTGCAGTTTACGGCAAAGTTCGCTTCAGAGGAACTCAGCGTTTCTTCTACTCTCTCCACTCAGGTTATAACGCCAAACTGGCAAACAAGTTCTGCAACTCCCTTCATTCTCTTCTGGGTCGGTACCTCTCTTTATCTTTTTTTTGTGTACAGCGCCTCTGCAAAATAAATCACTGGAACAGCTACATCTTTCACAGCATCTCCCTTCATTCTCTTCTTGTATTTGCACCTCTGAAGTTGTAAATAGCTGGAACTGCTGCTCGCACACCAGATTCGGAACCCGTAATATACTCAACTTATCATTCTCATCCTTTGTTCTTTCTCTTAATTATCGTTAAATTTTACAACTCAAGCTGGCGAACAAGAAAACATATACTCTGTACTCTTCATCTCTTCTGGTGTATGCACCTATCTTCATTCTGTTTGTGTGCCTGACCCTTTAGAGCGATAAATCACTGGAAACTGTTAGAAATTTTATTTAAGGGGGTAAAAATTATTTTTGACACTATACCCCTAGCAGTGGCGGACCGGGGGGTTAGGAGGCTCTAGCTCCCGAAAGTTTTAAAAATTTGTCAAATACTTTTATAAATTTTTAAAAAATAACATAATATAAAGTTTTAAAGAAATTTAGTGTCAAAAAATTTTTTAACTCCCCCATAAACAAAATTTTTGGATATCAAAATTTTTTTAATCCCCCTAAATAAAATTTCTGAATCTGTCACTGTCGCTTAACCCCGTCTGCATCCGCCACCGCCCCCATACCAGATTGAAGAAGGGTAGAAACAATTCATTTCAGAACCTATAACATACTCAACTTATCTTCTATCTAGGGTGATAATCAGGGACGGAAAACATTTCGTTCCAGAAACGAAGTGGTTGATTTCTATAACGCCTTGTGAAGCGTATGATAAACATCTGGCACACCAAATTTCAGGGGCTGGAAACAGTTCATTTCCTGCACCAGTGGCGGTAATGTACTCTGAACTTATCTTCTCTCCTCAACGATTAAAACATAGAAAGCATTGCATTATTCTGTCGCACTTGGGAAGCAAACGATGAACATTAAACCACTGCCAAATTGAGTTCTTTGTGTTCTAGAAATTGGTACTAATCTGATAAGTTAAAAAGAAATTAAATTGGTATTTTGGTGCTAATGCGTAAGCGAAGGATTATCATATAAGCTGCCAAAATTAAAAAATGGCGTATTAAGTGTATAACAAAGTTAAGTGGTTAATTAATTAGCTTTAGGAATAATTAGCATGTGATTAAGTGGGTAAACAGTAGTTACCGTAATTAAGCATAAGTTTGCCGTTATTTGTGGTGTAGTTGACAGATTATGATTTGATAAGTGGTGCAAATCTAGGTAAAATCTAGTTGATTAATTACCTAAGTTAGCAATTTTGGATTTAAGCATATGTAAAAAGAGGAGTATTAGTAAAAAGAATACAATTGAAAGAAAGATAATATAAATATACATATGAGATTAAACCAATAGAATACTAAACTAAAGTTAATTATCTTAAGGACTAGCAAGAAAGAAAAGAGTACCTAATATTGGTTTAGTAAAATGGTTAAAATGATTTGGTAGATTTAGAATTTAAAATATGTGAAATAGAGTTTGATAAAAAAGCAAAAAAATTACACAGAGTAAATAAGGAATTAATAAGTATAGTTGAGAAGATTGATAATTTTAGGATTTAAAATCTCTATACTAAGTTTAAGAAAATAGGATGAAATGAATAATATATTAATAATATGAGAGTAAAGAATTTAGTTGTTAAGTTGGTAAATTGAAACTGTGATTGATAAATTAGTAAATATGAATTAGCAGTCTTGAGATTAAAGCATATAATTAGGCTTATATTGGAGAATAAAAATGAACTTTAAGCTTAATTACGATTCACGGCTAAAAGAAGTTAAATTTAAATAGGCAATAAGCAAGGAATTTTATGATGGATTAAAAAGGGAGTACCAAATAAGGAATTAATTATTCATTAGGAGAGTTAGTAATATTAACATGTGTAAATAAATTTAAAGAATTAAAAATGGAATAATTAAGGCTAGTTGGTTAGTATATCAGTTAAGGAAACTTTAAGTTTAATTTTATGGTAGGTGGAATTAAAGTATGGTGTTATAATGGTTAAGAAGTTTTAGTTAAAAAGGATTACAAAAGAAAAATGAGAACTAATATTAAATGAGGAATTGATAAGTGGGTAGGATAGGTTAGTAAACTATTAATGAATAAAATAAAAGATTGAAAGAGAATTACAAGTTGACAATTAGGGTACTGAATGGAATTAGTCATCATTTCCCTAACTTCAACCTTTGCGACTATCCTAATCGAATTACCTTGTCGCGAGAAGGATTATACGAGAAAGGGAATCAAAGACTTTGGACAGAGAAAATTCTCAGGTTGTATTGGTATTGAAAGCGTGTCTCATCCCATGGGTTATAGCATTTTTACACCACCCTGAGGTTGCCAGCCTATCACTATTTTTGTTTGCCAGGCTTGCTTTATTTATAAAATCATAATTTCCAACCCTTATCGACCGGTCAAGGGTGACCGGTCGCTTCTGCCCTCTTCTTTCCGTGTTAACTTGACCGGTCGCAGGCGACCGTTGTCGCAATCTGTACCTACCTTGGCTATTTTGACTGGTCCTAAATGACCGGTCGCTATTTACACTTCCTTTGGCCATTTTGACCGGTCACAAGCGACCAGTCGTTTCTTACACTTCTTTCGGCCATCCTGGCTAGTCACAGGCGATCGGCCGTTATTTATACTTCCTTTTAGAGTCGATCTCGTTGCTCCCCTCTTAAAGTACGTAGATAAGTTGGAATAAGTGAGCATTATATACATAATTTGATTAACTTTCAGGTTGAATGTTTATGTTACATGACACGAGGAGCACATATTAGAATTCTTAGGTCAGTATCTTGTATTATGAAACATATTCATTATGATATAATTTGACTAATTAACGGATTAGTGGGCTTATTGTAAATAGATAAGGTGTTAGTTAATGATGACATAATCACTTTAGCTAAGCAATATGTAATTAAGATACTCTTGGAAGAATCTCGCTACCATTAACTAGTGACCTTTAAAATTAGTTGCGTGGAACAAGTATCTAAAAGAAGTAATACGTTTTAAATCAAGGGTAATGGAATATTGATAATTTGTGTTTACACCAAATCTAGGATTTGGCAATCAAGCTTCAAATAGGACATTTCTCAGAGCTATGGGTATAAGGTATGTTATTGTGTGATCCAAATACCGCCGAGGGTCACCTTGGCTTCGGATATGTGAAAATTGTTTGAGAAGAAGATATGTGTGTTTACCACATTTTTATATTGTTTTTTAATGTTAGATGGTATGACGTGGAGTGAATTTGTTTGAATTTTACTTGTGTGTAAGTTCAAATGAGACAAGTACCAAATAAATGTACATGAATATATATTATAAGTAATGACAAGAAATATATATTTGAGGACGGACGATAAATATTGGATATGTTATCAGTAATATATGAAAAACCTAAGAATGTTTCTTAGATAATGAGGAAGAAATTCATTATCACATGATGAGTAAAAATTTGGATATGATATCTTTTGTATGGAATTTCTTAAGAATGTTTCTTAGGCATTGAGATTTTTATTATTATCATATGGTGGGGTATTAATTATTGGTGAGAAATCCAAGAGGTTTTTGGTTGCGCTTTGTGATCACGAGTGGATTATCGAGATCTGGTTTGCTCTAGTTATTGGAAAGTGGGAAAATAACATCCCCACCCATGATGTTTGGTGAAATTACACACCCCACCCACGAGGTTTCAAAAATTAATTTCCCCATCCATGTGGTTTCCCCTCTTTTACATCTAACAACTTTTCTAATTTTCATTCAACTTAGGAAATGCTTAAATATTGTTCAGAATTGATGAAACTTTACATGGATTATGCTAAAGTGTTATATTTGGTCTAATGCCAAATTTAAAGTTTTTTAAACTCACATGTGATATGTGTGGCCCAATAAACACACGTTCATGATATGAATGATAGGGAAACTTTGACTATACTTCGCTTGAGCTTATTTGCGTGGACGATTTATTCTATTGGATTCATGATATGGTTTCTGAATGACTTGAATACTCCGATGTTATGTTTTATTAAATTGTTGGAAATTGGATTATCATAAAATGAATTGCATTTTAACTTTGACCAAATAACTCAAGTGTCGTCTGAAGTCGTATGAGGGTTACATGATATCATAATCAAAGTTGGACAGACCCTTCCAACAATGTTTTTACAAGTGTAGACAAAGATGTTCAGTTAGAATACGAGAATGGGTAGCTCTGGGATAAATACTAAATATTATGCTATAGGTAAATGTGTATATGCAGCCATGCACAATATTTATGTTCTTTGTTTGGTACCTGGTTATGTGTTTAGGTGTACAATAGCGGTTGTGCATTTGGGTGTACAACAGCGGTAACATCTTGTTGAGGTTAGATATTTCTTCCGCTACTATAAAGAGAATAACTAATCAGAGTAATAATGATCACCGATGTTATTAACCAATTAGGAACATTGGATGTTGCAATAAATTAAATAAACAAGTTATTTAAGCCACTACCCTACCAAAAAATTCTATCTCTTACTTATTATAGTAACCAACAGCACGTTCTGTTCCTGTCTAACAAATATCTTACACTTTGGGAAGCCTTAACTAGCAAACAAAATATACATGCTCTTCGTTCTTCATTTGCTTCTTGTGCCTGAACATTACTCTCGTTCATTCTCCTCTTGTGTCTGCAAACCGTAACCACCATAACAACACGTGTTCCGCCTCTCTTCACTTCACTTCTTCATTCTCTTCTCTCAGAAAAGAGAACATTCACGATTTTCTCTTTTCTTTTCATTCTTTGTTCTCACCTCTGTAGAGATAAATCTGGGGAACCACCTGCATCTTTTCATTCCTTTTGTGCCTAATTGGTGAAGGAAATACTGTTGAATTTGTTCATTCTCCCCACTCTAAATAATTTACAAACCCAACTAGCGAACCAGGAAGTAGGAATGTAAAACTCTCTCTTCTCTCTGAAATTCAAACTGCCAAATAGAGAACATTACGATTTGCTCTCTTCTTTTTGTTCTTCGTTCTCACCTCTGTAGTGATAAATGTGGGGAACATACTGCATCTTTTCATTCCTCTTGTGCCTAATTGGTGAACGAAATACCGCTGCATCTGTTCATTCTCCCCACTCACGTAATTCACAAACCCAACTAGTGAACCAAGAAGTAGGAACATACAACCTTGTACCTCTGTTTCATTCTCTTCATCCTCCTTGTATCTACTGGCAAACAAGGAACATACATGCTCCACATCTAGTTTCTCTTTTTGTGCTTGCACGTAGCAGTAATTAAATAACTGGAACTGCATCGTGCATACCAGATCCAAGGAAGGGCTGAAAATAATCCTTATATTTTTTCCTTGCTTAAACTTTTCATTCTTTACTATGCACAAACTAAAAGCAAAGGAGAATTGTATACTCGTAAGAAACTATAGAATGATCATTGTATTGATTGATGTATAAAACAATGTAACAATAGTCTATTTATAGAATAGACAAGGAGTTCTAGAATGTAATAGAAGCAGTGTTGTAGAACATAAAGAAAGGCTAGAGAACAAAGTGGGCCTAAGAACATATTAATTCATTGTGGGCCTATCGGTACATATGGGCTGGTTATTATCCTCCCGTGGTTCCACCATGTCGCCGGTCAAAGACATTTGGGAATGAAATTGAAGGAAGAGCTGCTAGGTCAAGGGTTTTGTGAATGAGTTGGCAAGCTGCGAATTGGTACGAATCAGAGAAATTTGAAGACTACCACTACGGACGCGCTCACGGACGAAAAAGTAATCGACTTCAACATGTCGAGCATGACTGTGAAGGACTGGCTTCTGGACAAGGTATGTTGCTCCAGAATTATCACAGTGTAAAGTAGTAGCCTTTCTGAGTTTGATTCAAAGTTCAGCTAGTAGCTGATGTAGCTAAATTGATTCTGATGCAGCAATAGCAAGTGCTTTGAATTCCGCCTCCGTGCTAGACTGAGCCACAGTTTTCTGTTTGCGTGAGCTCCATGGGACTAGCTTGTCCCCGAGATAAATGGTGAAACTAGTGGTGGAGCAGCGGTCGAGGTGACTCCCAGCCCAGTCAGCATCGCTGAAAACATGAAGATTTCCCAGAGGCGTCACCGGGAAGTATAACCATAGATCAGATGTGCTCTTGAGGTAACACTATAATCTTTTAATTACTTTCCAGTGAACTTCTCTTGGTGTGTGTGTGCATGAATTGGCTTATGCGGTTTACAGCATCGTTGTGTCTGGTCTGGTAAAGGCTAGGTAGTGCAAACTCCCAACAATACTGTGAAATAGTGAGGGATCTGGGTAGAGAGGGCTAGTGAGATCATCCAGAGATTCCGTGGAGGTCATAGGGGTGGGACACGGTTTAGTGTTGAGCATTGCAGTCTTAGATAGAAGTTCATGGATGTAGTGTGTTTGGGAAAGTTTTAGACCAGTAGTTTCTGGTAACAGACACACCAAGAAATTTGTAGGTTACCCAAGTCTTTGATGGGGAATTCAGTGGCCAAATTTTTGATGAGAGAGTTGATGACATGCTGGGAACTACTTGTGATAAGAATGTCATCAACGTATACCAACATGTACACTGTTTGGTTTTGGTAGTGATAGATAAAAAGGGATGAATCTGCCTGGGATGGGTGAAAACCAATATCAATCCAATGAGTGCTTAATCGAGAGAACCAAGCACGTGGATTGCTTGAGGCCGTAGAGGGATCTTTTCAGCCTACAAACATGTGTAGTGTAGCATAGTCTTTGCTGACAAAGCCACTAGGTTGTTTCATGTACACCTCTTCTTCCAAAATACCATGTAGAAAAGCATTATCGACATCCACCTGTTGTATAGCCAATTAAAACTTGTAGCAATTGCTAAACAAGTCTTATTGTAGTAATTTTCACAACCGGGATGAAAGTTCAAAATAATCAATACCCTGGGCCTGGTTAAAACCTTGCGCAACCAAGCGGGCCTTCATTCTTTCAAAAAAGCCATCAGCATGTTTTTTGGTTTTCAAAATCCATTTGCAACTAAGAACATTCATGTTCTGTTGGTAAGGAACCAAGTCCCATGTGTCATTTTTTAATAGAGCCTCAATATTCCTGATTTATAGCAAGCCTCCATTCGGGGAATGATTGCTGTTGTAAAACAGGGTTGATCAGGAAAAGAGAGAGATGTTTTAACCAAGGAACTGTACCATTAGTATACATTTTGGGTTTGAGGCTGTTGGTTTCTTTCAGTGCATTTTGCCTCTGCAACAAAAAAATTCACTGGATTACTGCATCTCACACACAAGATTGAAGACGGGACTGACATACGTGCCTGCACTCTCTTTGTTTCTCTTCTTGTGCATCTGTGCATCAATCACTGACTTGCTGCATCTTGTACATCCAATTGAAGAAGGGGAGAAAAAAGTTCATTTCTAGAACCGGTAATATACTCAACTTATGTTTTTTCTCCTCTAGCGATTATAACAATAGTTTGATTTCTTCTTCTACACCTTATGAAGTAAAACATCTCACACATCATATTGAGGGGATGAAAATAGTCCATTTTCAGAATCTGTAATATACTCAAACCTACTTCATTCTCTTTGGCAATTATAATGATTCCTTCCAGTGCATCTGTGAAACAATCGATAAGTATTATAAGTAAAACGCAGTTCCTGCTTTTTCCAGAATAAAAAAGCCCTGTTGTAGTGTAAGTTTGAAGTAGACGGTTAGAGTAGTGTTGTTAATTTAAATCAAATTGAACAAGTAATAAATGGGGGGGGGGGATCATATTGCATTATTTTGCTGATAAGTGACTTATCACTTTAGCTGTGAACCCCTGGATAAATTTCATTACCTTAGCATGAGAAATTAAAAAGTAACTATGCTTCTAATTTTCACATGGCTTTGCTGTCTTCCCATATCTTTGTCCGTGCCAACTGATATAGTCACAACTCCCTGCACTACATGGCAAAACTACCAATGCAAGTGTGGAAACATAACCATTCCCTACCCCTTTGGAATCGAAAACAATTGTTCAACAGGTGCTAACAATATAATCATCTACCTCACCTCCTTTAATCCACCGAAGGCCTTCTTAGCTGGTGAAGAAAGCATTGAGATTCTTAGTGATAGTTTCGTATTTCGTAGCGTAGTTACCCAGAATACTCAGTCTCGATCTGAGATTTCATGCTTAAGAGTAGGAGAAATATAACAAAGGTATAGAAGAAAACTCAGCCACTAATCTTTATTAATAGCATGAAAAACTCCTCATCTGATCTGTTCAACACCTTGAACAATCACACTCCAATCTATCACTCTTAGACTGATAGTAACTAACCTAGAAACAATGAATAATGAATCTCTCTTAACTCTCAAGGGGTGAATTGCCGTAAGAAGTATATCAATTTTAATACCCCAAAAAGCACACCAGTATACTAAACCTATACAATGCTATATACACATAATACTCAGAATTTCCTAAACTCCAATCAAATTACCTACAAAAGATATATACGCAACCATAAATACCACTTAAGTAGAGATATATCAGGACCATATCTTAACAAACTAACAGCTCATATAACACACGAGCGTAAACCAGATTCTGTTACTATCCAAGGGAAATTACCGAAATAGACTCGTGCTGAGTGCAAGACTGACTCAGTAAATTAATTTGTTACACATCAAAAACCATAAGTATGTATGAATCACATACATTTACAGTTTCCCCCTTTTTTGATGTGTGCAAACTGCGCATGGTGAATTGAGGGACCATATAGATCATATTCCCCCTGAAGTGTAGATTCCCCCTGAAACAAAGCTAATGTGCAAAGATTAATATGATCAATAGCCAAAATCTCTATATTCACCATGTTTCCCCCCGTTTACACATTCAAAAAATGGTAAGAACCTAAGAACGCACAAAATGTAAAGTGGTATACCAGGAACACGCAGTGACATTTTATACAACGTTAATAGCAGGAAAGTAGTTCAGAAGATAGCACACCTAAATCGTAGGACCAACAGAGCAAACAGAATAGTCAGCAGAATATGAAAACCAAAGAAGTTTGACACGTGGCAGAAAAAAGGAGAATAAATCTAGCAAGCAAGCTAAGGCTGATAAACAACAGCAAAAGAAGATCAGGTACAAGGCCAAGGATTAATGTTGCACCCCAAATGAGCCTCCAGATGAGCCCAACGATCTTCAACATTTTGACAAGGGATAAGGGCTCATCCAGTTGCTGTGGGATTGTCCCAAGGGTCTCTGCAGCACCCGAAACTACCTTAGGAGGTTATTTAACAATCCATAGATGGCCAGCCAGTCCAAGACCCATCTTGGAAAGGGTTGTTTTAGATAACTCATGATTGTGATCCAAGATCTTGGCGGTGTCAGCAGAAAGGTCCACAGAGTAATACTCAAATATCTTAGTCTACCAGGTTGCATAAGGTAGAGATGAAGTGCATTGAGTAATGATGTGATGAATGTGAAACATGATAAAGTGGGGCAAACTGATGGGAAACTTCAGGATCAAACACCACATCAAGCAAATATCCAGAAATGTAACCGTGCCACGTTGATCATTCCTTGGTGCAACACCCTGGTATACAATTATATATGTGCAACAATCGTCCGAGAACATCTAGCAAACGTTGTGGAGCAGACCGAATCTTCTGGGTCTCAGGTTCAACCCTAAAGAAACTAAAAAGATCCTCATCTTTCTGATTGGGAGCGATGGTATTAACATCTCTGGAGAAGGTATTAACACCCTCAGTAGGAACCCCCGAAATCATACCAAGCAACTCAAGATTCAGTTCGATGTCAACCCCCTTAACCTTAGTCCTAGAAAGGTACTCATCCGCAAAATATAAATTCTTGTAAAATTTTTAACAGGTTCCCAGTAAATGTGCGTGACCATTTCAAACACAGAAGACCAGCCTTGAGCTGAGAGATAGCTTGCAATGTTAGGCAACCATTCTTACGGAGCCAAGTAGTATTCACCCTTTTTCCCACTACAATATGTGCATTTCGAATATCCGATTTAAAAGCATGGTAACAAGGGAAGGTATAACCAGACCAGATGGAATTTGTCGACAAAGAATCTGAAGAGTCGGCCGAAACGGTAGCAGATGAGCAGGGCGCCGGAGAAGCACGACGTTGACGTTTCGAAGTAGAGACACTTTGTACTGGGGTAGCGAGTCGCTTGCATCGGCGTAATACTGACAGGGGCACATCATCATCTGAGACAGGATCAGGGTGGGACGGGGTGGATGGTGGCGGAGTAGGCTGTGGGCGACGCGGCCGAAGAGACTGGCGACATCGAAGAGTAGCAGCAGTGAAAGGACGGGCTCTTTTTCTAGGGTTTCTACAAGAGGTAGACGGGGGTGGAGAAGCCGGGGAGGGATCAGAATTAGGCGAATCCGCAAATGGAACGTCACAAGGAGGGAAATCATCAACACATTTCTTGCGAGGTGAAGCAGATAATGGTGGTGTGGGTAAATGTAGTGGTGGTAGGATGACAGCCAAGGGTATGTGATGCTCGGGTTGCATAGGAAGCAGAGTCAACCGTGATGTATAGCGGGCGAGGCGAAACAAGAAAATGGGGAGAGGTGAAGGCAAGGAGCTGGCGGTATGCAAAAGCAGGATCATAAGGAACTATTTCCATGGCAAAGGCAAGAATCTCAGCAAGAGGAAAGAGAACGAACAAGAGGGGCAGTCGAATTTGAAAGTGAAGGACAAGCAACGAGAAATGGGTTTTAGACTGACGCAAGAGAAAAAAAAGCTGACAAAACGTGTAAAAATGGACGAAGAGAGTGGTCGACGGTTGGAGAGAACGTGAGGAGGCTATATTTTGGTGTGTGTGTGTTTGTTTGTTTGTTTTTGTTTGTTTATGGATTTTGTGTATATTGTAACAAGAGCAGAACGAAAAAAACATAAAAGAGATGAACAAAGATCTAAAAAAATGTGGTCTGACAAATAAGCAGTGTAAGACTAATAACATGAAATACGTTCCCACTATAACCTTGATCCAGATCATCCACAGCGTGTTCCACAATAACCAAAGGAATTCTGACTTTGATGTGAAATATTGATTAAAAGATAAAGAACAAATACTCTCCACTCATGTCTAGTACCATGTTTATCCAAACGCAAAAGATGAGAACATATAAAATAAAAGAAATGGACCTTAATCGACATTAACCATGCCTAGAGCTAGACTCAGACAGTTGAAAATTTCTCAAGGAAGAAGTTTTGTGAAAATATCCGCCAACTGCTGCTCTGTGGAACAATGTAGGAGCTCAACTGTCCCCTTTTCGACCTGATCTTGAAGGAAATGATGACGAATCTCGATATGTTTTGTGCGTGAGTGTTGCACACGATTCTTGGACAGGGTAATTGTAGACTGATTGTCACAGTATTGGAACCGGTGATTGTGGCATCCCATAGTCTTCGAATTGAAATTGTAGCCAGAGGACTTGAGTGCAACATGCAGCAGCAGCAATGTACTCCACTTCAGTAGTGGATAGAGCAATGGAGGACTGCTTCTTGGAGACCCAAGACACCAGAATAGTACCCAGAAGTTGGGCGCAACCAGACATGCTTTTTCGATCAGTAAGAGATCCTTCAAAATCAGCGTCAGAGTAAGCTTGTAGAGTAAAAGAGGACTCTACATGATAAACCAAACCAAGGTTAGGAGCACCTTTCAAATAACAAAATATTCATTTCACCGCTTGAAGATGAGGAACCCGAGGGTCAGCTTGAAACCGAGCACAATAGTAGACGCTATAGAGAATGTCGGGTCTGCTTGCGGCAAGATACATCAGTGAGCCAATCATGGCCCTATATTCTATAGGATCAGTGGGTTCAGCATGGTTCTTTGAACCAAGTTTGATGACACTAGACATCGAAGTAGTTAAGGGTTTATCAGATTCAAACCTAAACTTAGTCATTAATTCAGTAGCATATTTCCCTTGCCAGACAAAAGTATGAGTGTTAGTTTGGCGGATCTGTAATTCTAAGAAGAAAGTGAGTTCTCCCATACTACTCATGGAAAATTCATTTGTCATCACAGTTTCAAAAGATTTGGATAACTTAGGACAAGAAGATCCAAACACAATGTCATCAACATATATTTGAACCAACAAAATATGAGTCATGAAATTCTAAGAAGAGAGTGTTCCACTTGACCACGAGAAAAACCTTGCTGTAGTAAATAAGAGGTGAGACGTGCATACCAAACCCGTGGAGCTTGCTTTAACCCGTAAACATATTTCTTGAGTAAGTAAACATCATCAGGTTTAGACTGATCAGCAAAACCAGGTGGCTGAGCCATATATACCTTCTTATCAATATAGCCATTCAAAAATGCGTATTGATATCCATTTGGTACAAGGGGGATGCCTTGTGTGCAGCAAAGGCGATCAACGTACGAATAGCTTCTAAACGAGCGACGAGAGTATAAGTTTCATCGTAATCAATACCTTCCCGTTGATTGTATCCTTGGACAACTAGACGGGCCTTGTGCGTGCAACATGACCATTAGCATCAAGTTTATTACGATAAACCCCGTGTTCCAATAACCTCCTTGTGACTTGGTCGAGGATCGAAAGTCCAAACATCATTTCTGATGAATTCATTGAGTTCTTCCTGCATGGCTTGAATCCAATCAGAATTAGTAAGAGCTTCTTTTATGTTACGGGGTTCAATGCTAGACAAGAATCCCTCATGAGCGCAATAATTCCGAAGTGAGTTACGAGTTACTCTTCCTGAGTTCAAGTCTGAGAGAAGATTATCTAACGTAACACCAAGAGCCCGGCGAGAGGGAATGACAGGTGGGACTGTAGCATCATTTGATGAGAACTCGGGACATCATCTGAATCAGTCACAGGATCAGGATTACCAGAGGATTCAACTTGCATAGGGGAACTATTAGGAGCATTGGATGATGGTTGTGACAAGAAGGAGCAGAATTTGAGCCAGACTGTGAGTTATGTGGAGAAATCGGGGTTGAAGAAGGTGTTGTATCAGAATAAGAATCATCAGAATCATCAATGCACAACTCAGAGCCAATATTTTATGGGTTAAGAGATCCAAAATTGGTTTCATCAAGCCAAACATAGATCGATTCTTCCATAACAAGTGTACGTTTGTTCAACACTCTATAAGCCTTGCTAGTAGTGGAATAACCCAGAAAGACTCCTTCATCTCATCTAGTGTCAAACATACCAGTACTTTGCTTGCCATTGTGAATGAAACACCTATACCAAATACTTTAAAGTGTCTGATAGACGATGGTCTCATCTTCACCAGTTGATATGGAGTTTGATTCAGTATAGGTTTGATAAGTGCATGGTTTAGAATGTAGCACGCCGTGTTGATTGCTTCTCCCTAGAAGCTTGGTGCTAATCCACTAGCATTTAGCATAGTACGTGCCATCTCTACTAATGTTCGGTTCTTCCTTTCGACAACTCCATTCTGCTGTGGTGTTCTCGCAGCTGAAAAGGTGTGAGTGATACCTTGACCAGTGCAGTACTAGTGGAATTGTTGATTAACAAACTCTGTGCCATTATCAGACCTGATGGTGCGCAGAAGCAAACCCAATTGATGCTTTATTTGAACACAAAAACCTTTGAACATATCAAATGTATCAGATTTAGTGTGAGGCAAATAAATCTAGGTAAAACGTGAATAGTCATCCACGATAACAAAGATGTACTTCTTCCCTGCTCGAGTCATTGTGCGCATAGGACCTACCAAGTCCATGTGTACAAGTTCCAACATAGTGGACGTGGAAACAACTGTTTTTGGAATATGAGCTGATCGAGTCTGTTTATTCAGTAGACATGCACTACATGGACTATCTTCATGAAGTACTGACGACGGAAGTCCTTCAACCAAGTGTTGTGTGCAAAGTTTGTTGATCAACCAAGTGTGAGAATGGCCAAGTCGCGGATGCCACAAATTTGCACTGTCTGTGGAAATAGTTAAGCATGTGGCATCCAGGTTTTGATAATCAACATCCACCAAATATAGGTTACCCTTCGATATCCTTGTAGAAGCGGTGCACCAGTGGTTATATCTGTGATGATGAAGCCATAGGAATCAAAACTAATAGAGGATGGTCCTTTGTCGCACACTTGTGACATGCTCAGCAGATTGTGCTCCAGGCCATCCACTGGGCAAACATCTTCAACATCTGCTTGATTTCCCATTGTACCAATAGCTATGATCTGTTCCTTCCCATTATTTCCGAATGTCACAAAACCTCCATGTAGTCCTTCTAGCTCTCAAAACAAGGTGTGGTCTCCGGTCATATGTTGAGAACACCCACTGCCCATGAGCCATAAATTAGTTCCATCAGCATAGTCCTGAGACATGATCTGATAGAAACTGAAAGTGAGTCAGTAACGTTTAGGGACCCATTGCTGTTTGGGTCGACATGAATACATACTAGCATATTTAACAGTACGAAAATAAGTAGTCCTAGCATTTTTTCGTTGTAGCTTAAAACATGAGTTTATGTGATGTCCAAGATTATGACAATAGCTACATTCTAATGTTGTAGAATATGGTGAGGAAGTTCTTCTCATTGCAGATTTAACTTGGGTGTATTGTTTCTGAGGTTTCAGATTTAATTTGGTTTTCTAACAATCTCGTTAAGCCTAATTTTCCCTATGTACCACGACGGATTTTCCAAGTTAATAATATTCAACCTTCTATCTAAAGTATCGCATTATTTCTGGAGGTCAGCATTGTCTTGAAGAATCCACTCATTATCTGCTTTGAGTAGTTGAATTTCCTTTTCTGCCCACTCTGGAATGGAACTTAACTTACTCTTAATTGATGAGGTGAATGTAGACTGTAATACCTTGGAAGAATTTTCTACTAACTTTCCTACGAGTTCCTGATTTTTCTCCTTTAACTCAACTATCTCCGACTCAAGTTGTTTTATTTTACTATCATTATTAATTGTGTTGTCAAGTTTTCCTTTTAGACGGTCAACCTCCAATAGAGCTGCCCTTAAAGCATCAAAAATCTGATCTTTGGATGACTCCTTGCAAAAATTATCTAAGTTTCGAATACTTACCTGCTCTCCCACAAGAGAGCGATGCTCCTTATCCTTCGCAATCAAACACATGGACTCGTCATAAACTGATTCATCAGTGTGAGACCGATGAATTGCTATCATGCAGTAATGGGCCTCCACCTTTTCAGTTAGCTCAGATTCCTTCTCTTCTTCACCCCATACTGCTGCAGCCATGTGAGTATCTCAATTTCTGTAATGAGGTGGCTTGGATGACAAAGGGCAGTCTTTTATCATATGTCCCAACTTGTGACATCAAAAACACTCAATTTTACTAATATCAGGTTCACGACGGTTATTGCTAGCCCCCTGATATCCGCCTCTTCATCTGTTCATGATTCTCTTCAGACCTTGAGAAAGAAGATTCATCTCCGTATAAAAGTCATCATCTAGCTCCCAGTCATGATGTTCAGCCACTTTCTTCGCCTTCAAAGCAAGGTCTTTTCTTTCAGCTGAAACACCCTCCAGTGTTTTCTCTTTCAACTTACTCTCGTGAACAATTAGGTCAGAACACAACTCTTTAAAAGACACAGATGAGACCTTGTCCATCTTCTCTTGCATAGAAGTATGGTTCAACCAGTCCTTAGTAAGTGACTCCAAAAATCTTTCATTAGTCTGTTCATTTGTGAGCGAGGCCCCAACAGTCTTGATTTCTATCAAGATTTGGTTGAATCTTTCAATGGCCGAAACCAGTGTCTCTCCTTCTGTCATTTTAAAGTTGTTGAACTCTCTTTTAAACTGTTTTTCCTTTGCCTTTCGAATGGACTCAGTACCTTGATATGTGATTTTGAGAAAATCCCACTCCTTTCGCTGTTTGGATACCAAGAACTCTTCCCTGATCTTCATCAGAAAGAGAAGATACAAATATTCGTAAAGCTTGTTTGTTTTTGCTGAGCAACTTTTCATCATCCTCGGTCCATTGATCCTTAGGCTTATCCTGGGTACGCCCTTCTATAATGAAGGAAAGTTTGAAATCTCCTTTGGTAACCACCTTCCAGACTTTGTAGTCAACCGACATCAGTTGTGCCTCCATCTGCTCGCACCATTTGGAATAATTCAGCTTGGTGAACTTGGGAGATTTGACGTTGTATGAACTCATCTTCACGATCTACCTTGAAGCGTTAGCCTCGTGCGAAGGTAAACCTGCTCTGATACCACTTGTCAGTTCGTAACGTAGTTACCCAGAACACTCAGTCAAGATCTGAGATTTCATGCTTACGAGTAGGATAAATATAACAAAGGTATAGAAGAAAACTCAGCCACTAATCTTTATTAATAGCATGAAAAACTCCTCACCTGATCTGTTCAACACCTTGAACAATCACACTCTAATCTATCACTCTTAGACTGATAGTAACTAACCTAGAAACAATGAATAATGAATCTCTCTTAACTCTCAAAAGGTGAATCGCCGTAAGAAGTATATCAGTTTTAATACCCCAAAAAGCACACCCGTATACAAAACCTATACAATGCTTATATACACATAATACTCGGAATTTCCTATACTCCAAACAAATTACCTACACAAGATATATACGTAACCATAAATACCACTTAAGTAGAGATATCAGGACCATATCTTAACAAACTAACAGCACATATAACACTACGAGCGCAAACCAGATTCTATTACTGTCCAAGGGAAATTACCGAAAGAGACTTGTGCTGAGTGCAAGACTGACTCAGTGTATTAATTTGTCACACATCAAAAACCATAAGTATGTATGAAGCGCATACATTTACACTTAGTATATCAGAAGCCCACGTGAAGATAAGAAAACTCATGAGATTAATTGGATTCAGAAATAATTAATTAAGTGCAAGTTAAAAGTTCCAAGGTTCCAGAGAAATAAGTTATGTTGGTTGTGTTATGTTAATCTATTAATTGATGATAAAACTATAAGGATAAGTTAATGAAGAAATCTAATAAAAATGTCACATGTAAGGAGTTATTAATCCAAAATTAAATTGTAAAATAAAAATGAAGCTAAACATCAAATTCAAGACTCACGGTTGAGTTGGTGTTTTGGGAGTAAAATGATAAAAGAAAATTGATATATAAAGAGTAAATAATGAATCATTAAGTAGTAGAAAAGGTTGATAATTTTAGGAGGAACAATGTATATATAAAATTAAGCTTAAGAATATAGGATGACATAATGAGGAAGGAGACTTTGGGTTTAAAATATAATAAGTTGGATTAATAAAATTACAATTTAAGTATTTATTAAGGACTAATCTAGAAAAAAGACATGACATTAGGTAGTGATATTTTAGCTGAGAAGTTAAATGTAAAGCATTATTGCAAGGATATATTTGGGGATAACATAATAAAGTAAAATGATCAATAAGATACAAAAAGGGAGTAAGTTGTTATCACACTTGATAATTTGGGAAATATGAACTAGAATATGGAATGAGATAATTAATACCCTAGAATGAGCCCAAACAAATTAGTTAAAATTCTCATAGATATTGTCAGTTTGGTTGCAATTGTACATATGTGACATGACATTAATATCATATGATAAACTTTGGAATTAGCATCACATTTATTATAACATATTAAGTATATAGACTAACATGTCAATTGTGAGTTGGTCGATTGGTTAGTATGCCAACGATAGCATTGAGCTAAGTGATAAGCAAAATAACTACAAGCTAAATTGACTAAGCTGAACTCTAAGACTAGCCATTCAAAAAGTCACCCTGAAATGGAATTTTGGATTAGGTTGATAAGGGACAAAAAGGGTTTAATCAAGGTCTAATAAGTGGCCCAAATTATTAGATCTTGTATAAACGAGATAAGGGTTCTAAATAAGTTTAGCATGGAGTATATCTCACACATAATAGTGAGATCTTCCACTTGGGGTTAATTAACCTAAAGATGAAGTAGCTTGTGAAACATATTATTAGAGATGCAGTATTGGATTTATAAATCCAATTTGGTGGAAGAAATAGTTAAAAGAGGATAATATTTCTTGAATAAAACCAATAAAAGGGAAATAAATTATTTTATCTCCTTTTCAATCTACGACCTGGATAAGTGGATGCACTCAGTTAGAACATCATGTAAAGCTACATATTCCAGGTATGTTATTGTATGACTTTCATGCCCTTGAAGGCTACCTTGGGTTTGTGTGCTTGTTTAATTAAATGAAAAGAAAATATGAGTGTGTAATCACACTAAATAATTGTATGAAAAGTAAATATGTGTGTTTATTAAGCATTAAGAATATCCATGCTTGCATTCTTGTTTGAGAAGAATGAATGTGAAAGACTTGGATCTTATACAAATATATATTGTAACACCCCATCCAACAACACACACATAATAACAATCTGCAGCGGAAACTCAACTCATCACATTACTTATTCCAATGGTGTTACACGCCGTT
Organism: Limonium bicolor; assembly: GCA_023374045.1. NCBI lineage: Eukaryota > Viridiplantae > Streptophyta > Magnoliopsida > Caryophyllales > Plumbaginaceae > Limonium > Limonium bicolor. The sequence goes on along the minus strand of CM041777.1, from coordinate 204,025,762 downwards.
AACCACCTTCGTGGCTAACAAGGCTAACATATGTACATTTTTATCGGTCTGATGGACTAGATTCCCGAGCAACTACACAATACATCCTCATTCCATTCCCATCATTTATTATATACATACATTCCCATTGTACCGAGTATTTACAAACTACTGCCGATAACAACTTCGGTCTTACTACGCCTACTGTATACATACACTTAAAAGCTTACCCATGTACAATGACTACCCGTCCTACTCTCGAACGGCTTCCAGCACTTCTGTACCTGTAATAGGAAAAAGAAGAGAAAGGGGTGGCCCCAAGGGGCTCAGCACCTTTGCTGGTATGGTAATCCCGCAGCCCGCATGCTACCGGGCCACGCACAACTAATTGTCGTCTTAGCATGCAGTTGATTATATTTAAATCATGCATACAAGCCATAACCATACAACACATAGCATTTCGCCTCAATGGGCTCAACCTATAACCATAACATCCACACTTAACCAACCATCCAATGATTCCTTAAACCCTAGAGTGGCTCTCCTCTAAACGGAGCTACTTCCTTAACGAACGACGTGTACCCATCAATCGGGTTATCCTTGAACGCCTCTTGTCACAACTGGGATTCATTTCCATGATCCACACATTCCATATCTTACATCATAACTCTTTTCTCACATAACAAAACATAGCAAACCTTTCTTGCTTCCATGTACACATGACCACATTGCATTCATTTAAAACATCCAATATATATTTATACCAAAGCATAGCAAGGGAATTTGCATAGCACCATAACATTACATAACACCATATAAATCGGTTCTCACAAGGAACCTTCCACCATAGTTAGTATACCAGTGAGCCTAGAGATTTTTACCAATCCCATGTTAAGCTCGTTACCATCCTCGTTACCGTCCGGTTATATAGAACGGTTAACTTATACCCAAGGTGTGTCGGATATAGTAATCCCAAGCACACCAAAATAACATAACCATTAGTATGCCCCCGTGGCCCGACGTGAGTCAGTAATATAGCTTTGGTTAAGCTAAAGGGGAAAGTTGGAAACCCAATGGGAAGACAACCTTAACATACACAGAGGGTCGAACCTATAATGGCACGAACCCCCATCCTCACACGCGTGGCCGGAACAGACCGGACTCCTCACCCCCCATTAGTATACATACATTAAATATTAAGTGGTTAGAGATCCATTATGGAGCCTACCACATCCACAACCATACGGTATCATAACCGAGTTAAGCACACAAGGGAGGTTCACACACGTGCATACAACAACAATATCCAACTAACTCACACATAGCCGTGGTTAGCACGTTCCCAAGGTTTGGGTCGTTAACTCCGAATACCGATCACTCATGTGTTCCTAGTTTTAGTTAGCCAAGGTTTAACACATATTTGAGGTTAAACGGCATCGGATACCAAATTCGCCACATAAATGAATTACTATAAACTCATTACATGTTTTAATCTTACAAGGTGGCAAACACTCAAGAAAACATATTGGCATACAAGCCGGTGTAATCCGTTAGGACACAGGTTGCAAGAAAACCATACCTGTCACCGGCGTCCACTTTACCACGTCCACTTATGTTCCTCGAGCAATTCTCGAACAACTGTTGACATCACATGTTCTTTTATTAACATTGGGGTAACATGTTTGTTTTAAAGTCTAATGCTTATAACTTTCCCCGTTTACTTGGTTAAATAACTTTACATTTTTAACACGTTTTACTCTCGCATCTTAATACAACCTTTAGCCCACTCTATTGTCATTAAAACTCACCTAACATGTCCTTAACATCCTTATAACATCATTACCTACCAATCCCCATCATCTCATATCATTTCATAACCTTAAACCATGTTTTTGGTCCGACCGACCCACCGACCGACCCACATCTGGGTCGGTCCATTACAGACCCCTTTTACTTCCTTATAATCATGCCCGTCCGACCCACGTCCGACCCACCATTCTGGGTCGGTCCATGTGCGAACATTTTCCTTCCTTTGAAACTTGACCGACCGACCCATGTCCGACCCAACCTTCTGGGTCGGTCCATTACCGAACACTTCCCTAACATTTTACAGAGGCTCGACCGACCCAAAAACTGGGTCGGCCCCTGGGTCGGTCGCCTCCTAATCTTACCCAAACTTTGCCAATTCTTCACCAAACTTCTCCTAAGACCTCTTAATGTGTTCTAACATCATTTGGCACTTCAAACACACCCTTTAAGATATTCTTAAACACTCACAAAACTATTTTCCTAATTCCTTAAACCTTTACTTATATCTCCACAAATTCCTAACACTTACAATGTTTTCTCCTTATGATTTCTAGGTGGCATTCCACCTATAACGACCAAAATACCAAGGTGTATCCTCTACACCTTATCATCATCCCTCAACTTCTTTTCTTACTAACTAAATCTCCTTTTTACATCATACCTAAACATCACTTGTTCCTTGAACATCAACATTACCTAAACCTTAAACAACTTCTTACACATTTCCCAAATTTGGCCATAGCTTCTCTAGTATATACCCACATCCAAACACTTAGGTTTTTACCTTAATTCATTCAAGAACACCTAAAATCCATCAAACACATTTTATACACAAACTTCACACATAAAGCACTACATCACAATATAGTGCATAACTTAAATTGCTTGGCACTTAGGCCCTTAAATAGCATGGCTCTTAGGCCCTTAAATTGCATAATCCTTAAACACTGAATTTCCCACATAATAATGCCTTTGACCTGCAAATACACCCAACAATTCATATGCCCTTAATAAACTCCTTGAGAGCATTTTTACTAGCTCATTTACCATTTGCTCTTTAGGTAGTTTTAACAAGCATTATAAGCTTATTTCTCCTAAGGCATTTAAACCACATTGAGATAGCTTGTTTACCTCTTTTCCTCACAAATTTCCTTCTTGTTTCCTTGTAAAACCGGTAAGGCATTTCCTTCCTTGTCAACAACTACTAACAACATACCAATTGAAATGAGTATATAAGCTTTAAGCTTTATCTCATTGTAAACCCTAGTTACATATATTATCTTAAGGTATTAACATGATGTTTTACCTTGGAATGAGAAGAGAGCTTGAATATATATCAAGAGAGGACTCCTCCTAGCCCTTGGAAGATTCAAATGAAGCTAAACAAGACAAGAGAAGACACCATTACAAGGTGCATTATCGGTTATGACAAAACATGAAGGAAATGTCATTTTTTCTTTGAGTTTCCTTACCTTGAAGCAAAGGAGAACAAGAATATGTGAAAAGGTGAGCTCAAGCTCCTCCCATGGTGATTCCTCTTGGCACCGAAATGGAGGTTTTGAAGTTTTGAAAAGACAAGGTTGTAGAGCTTGGCTTAACTAAGAGAATGGTGGTGTTTGTTTTTGATTTGGTTAAGTGAGCTAGGTTTTACATGTGGTCAAAGATGGACTTCCATGGTTGTAGTGATATACTACCGAGAGAGAACAGAAGAAGAGAGGGAGAAGAAGAATGGGATCGTGTGAATAAGGAGGCAATGAGAGAATGAGGTTTGCTTTTGCTTTTAGAAGATATTTAGGTACTAAAGTAACTTTCTTCTTTTACATTCTTTTCCTTCCTTCCTTTAATTGATTTCACATGGTGGTGACTCACCATACTAAAAACCGGCCACCATTATGCCTAGGAGGGCATACTAGTCTTTGTTGACCAATTTAATTACTTATAACATTATATGTTACAAACTAGTTATAAAAATCACTATTCACCAATAACAAGGCACATAGAAGTGAAATTTTTGATTTCCCACTAATATGGCCACCCAAATGTGATACTATATAGTACACATGTTAATTAAAGAGTAATGATGGACATTTAGCCATTCAAAACTCATTTACAAGACAATTTTTCAAAAACGTGCTTTAAGACTTCTTAAAGCACATTTTGTGTTTTAACTTGTTTTCAAGCTTGGTTTTCTTTGGTAATTGATTTAATATGTTAATTAACATATAATGAGGCATAGGTATGACCATTAGGTCTTATACACATTTATCCCAAGCTTAGAGCACATTTTTGCTCTTATTGACCTTAAGGTATTTATTTGTTTTGTTTGGTTTCATTGTCTACAAAGTTTCCTAAGGACTTAATTAGCCTTATAAGGTCATAATTAAACATTATCAAGTCTTGGTAGGCTCTTTGGGTCCTAACCAAGTTCACTCCAACCTTAGAGCATGTTTTTGCTCAAACCGTGTCTTAGTGTTTTATTGCACTTTACTATATTTTAAATGTCCACTGATGTTTCTAAGGCACTTTTTAGCCTTTAATCCATAGTTGATATTTAAACAACATACCAAGTTTGGGGTATTTCAATCTACCCCCCTTAAAAGAACTTCGTCCTCGAAGTTCACATTTCCTCGCATCATTGGATTAGAATACGGGAATTACTTATAGCCACAAAACTTCCATTACCAACCATCTTTCACGTCCAACCTCGGACTTAATGGTCCGGGCAACATATCCACCTTATATAAAATATCATATTCACATGGTAACCTCGGACTCAATGGTCCGGGTACCTTCACCACACTTGCACCCATACAATATCCCTCAGACTCTTAGGTCTGGGTGACATAACCACATTTAGACTCATAGGTCTATGTAACACAACACATTTAGACTCATAGGTCTTGATAGCACACACTTTAGGAGATCAAAGTCAAATAACCCTTATCACCCATACCAAACAACATGTCATAGCATGTATATCAAACAGAAATACCTTTTCCATCTCTCCATGGGTTCGAATCCCACTTTGAGTACATATACATTGTGATCCCGTAGAACCCGGTCGCGATGGACACTTTCTGGTCCCCGTTCCTTTGGGAGATCAAAACATTCACTAATTTTTAACATATGTACTTCTCATGTCACCGGTCCGAAGACAAAGGCTCATACGTCCTCAGCTCGTGAGCAAGTACTACAAAAATATTCTTTACTAGGTTAGGTATATAAGAAGATCTTTATTCAAAATATTAATCGATTGTTTTTAAAACACCAATTGAAAATTCTTTTTGAAAACACCATACAACTCCAAGTCCAGTTTATGCTCCTTGTATCTTTCTTAACATGGTTATTTGTAATCACTTATAGGGAGCTTCAAGAATCATCCAACACTGATGTGATCAGCATCGGTGTTGAACTATCTTTCCACCCCAATTTGTGTTCGGCTTCCCTTGATCTCATGATAATCAAGTTTCACCTCCCACTTCATTTTCAACCAACAATTAATTCAAGCATATCCCATTTTCTATCTTTGAATCTCTCTAGTCATAATCATTACATCTCCAAGGGATAGAACTCCGTCTATCAATCATCATCCACATCCAGCTTAATTCATGTTACCTAGAGAATTTAATTCTCACTAGGTTCTATGTCGGTCTCATAACCCTTCATAAATCACAACATTGTATATATATACATATATCTTTTATCAAAATACAATACATGGTTTACATTTATGCACCGTCGGGGTTTTAGTTCCCCGGGAGTTTCTTTACTCCCTTCCACTTGTACTCTCACACACCACTGTTAACAAGATGACACACTTCCCACAATGGTATTCGCATCTTTTGTGCGCAATTACCACAATTTACCCACAAATAAATGCGTATGTTTATATAACACACGCGCCAACCATCATAACAATCATTTTGTGCTATGCACACCTAGTTCGCGTACACTTGTACGGTAAAACACACTAAGTGGTTTTGCGCTCTACCCCCCTTAAAAGGGATTACGCCCACGTAATCAATCACTAAACCTTGGCTTAAAATGTTCTGCCGTCGTGAAGTGTTTTAACTTCCACGCGGTCCATTACACAATGGATTCTGATTAGAGGATCTTAACCATATTGGCGGTTTAGTCCCTAAACCAAGAATTCGCATTGGAGTTGTAACTCATAACCGATTTCGGTCCTGGCCTGTGAGGCTTTTAGGATTGACACTATCATATTCATATTCACATATATATCCGGTACCTGACGCATGGGCTCACTGGCCTCTGTTGCGCAACCCTGATAATTATAGAGCTGGTTTGCCCCATTCGTTACTGTTAATGTATTGTACATCTCCAATGTATTACCATTATCGAGGTAACAATGGTTTCTCAACCGACGCATGGTATCTTTTACCCTGAGCGAATTCGGTGAGTTTCACGATTTTCCATCCACTTCTCCTATAGCTTACCGCGTAAACTACTATGTAATTCACAATGATTGACTTACTTCTACCGACTTACTGTCGGTTGAGATTGAGCTACTACCTAGTGTGTAGTGCTCTCTCAGCCATTTACAACATTTGGGGTATATTCCATACCGATATTTGGTAGTTAGTGCTACCGTAGTCACTTACTGTTAATCATGTCTCCATTGGTTTTATACAAGTACCCTTTTATTGGTGCGGCCTTGCATTTCCTATGCAACCGCCATTATAACTTATTCTTCCACCATCAACATGTTTCAATTCCTAGCTATCCCACTCGATCATTACTGCGCAAGTGCAATACCAAAACACTCAGTCATACAGAGTGCAGAGGCGTAAACCCTTGACAGTAAATCCTTATGCGATTGCGATAGGAATTTTCACTGAAATCCTTATCATTAACACCTGCCACCGGCTTACTGCTCGGTTCGTTTGCTATCGCTTAATGTTGTACCTCCACTGGGTTAACTCACAACTCTGCTTACTCACCATTTATCATCTAACCATCCTCATACAACGGTCGCTTATTGCGCGCCGTGTCCTTTCTCATTATATAGCATCAACTTATACTGTATCCGCTATTATATTAGCTTCCGCTATTAAGCTAGGTTTATCTGGCCACTTATTTGGCTGATTTTTTTAAATATATTACTATCTTTCCCTTGAGTGTTGTTCGCTACACATTTAGCTTCACACACCTATGGTGATTGCTATCAACTTATCACACTTCCTGTCTACACAACTGGTACAAACATTTCCTTCCGTATTTTTCCTATTCAAATCATCCTGGGGTAATTACAACATGGTCCGTCCTCCACATATTTCTTAAATTTGATTCACATAACTACCGCTCCTGCGGTCTCACAATATTGAGAGGTATTCCCACTCTTAATGCAGTGGTTCGCTTACCACTCTATTCACTTATACCACATAAACTTCTACCATTAATCGATATCTCGTTATGGCTTATAAGCCTTATTTGCCTTGAGCTGGGCTCATTGTAGGCTGTCCACACACATGTACTCCTCTGTATCATATTACATGTTTGGAGGTTGTAGCGGGTTTCATGACAAGGTCATTGTATTCCGTTTCCTTTCATGGGATGCCCCTTAGGTTTGTCAGTCCGTCTCCTGACAACTTATGTCTAACCTGGGTGTTAATTTCAACCCTTGTGTTTCTGTCATGTATTTCGTTCACCAATTGTTGATGCAAACACCCTTTAAGGATTGCTCCTGGGTGTTGCTACTGGTATATTCAGTTATTATCTTCTTCTGTAAAGATCAACATTTCCAGACAGTGCAGGTACTGATTCTGGGAGTTTCATCCCGTTCATTGCACATTAATGTGTCCACATTAGGCTGGGTCACCATTCCAGCTATCATGTTTATCCTTAAGGATCCTTAAGACATATAAGATGTCTTTATATTACAGTTAGTGCGTTTCGCACCTCCTGACTCTTAAACATTTCCTTGAAAGGAATTCACTAATTCCTTTAGCCTCGTTAACTTAACTGAGTTCCTTTACTTCAAGCATTCCTTGTATTTTCTAGCTCCTGTTTAATTTATACTGCTTACCGTAGACGGAGTCGACTACTTCCCGTGCTTCGGACTCTACTGGTATACATATATGGGGTATCCTACTGATACATTACTACTTACCCAACTAACCTAAAAGTAGGTCTGTCAGGCCCACATGCTCCTATCGGAGTGCGGTCGTCCCACAACACAGTTGGTACACTTGTAGTGTCCGTCACACGCCTAGGGAAGTATTTGGCGTCAACTCCCTATATGTCCCGTGACAAATATTCTTTACTTCCCGAACTTAATCGAGGGAAGGTTTATCCACTGTTGCATCCTTGTCAGTTGCTCTTGGTTTCACTGGTTTGGTTTAAAGAAGGTTGGAAAGAAGTGTTGGTTTGAAAAGAAAAGGGTTTGTGAAAGATTAGGTTTGAAACAAAAATTTCCATGGTTTCACAACATCTTCTTACCTTAGCCAAGTCTAGCTTCTTGCTGACTGGTGTACTTCCAATTACAGAGGTTAGGCTAACAGGCCCTTCCACTGTTATGACGATCACATTTAACTTTATGGTACTCTACCGAATACTTGTAGTGGTTATAAATTTCCGAACAGCCCTGTTATAGCAGCACTTGCTATGGCAAGTGCGCCATGCTAACTGGCTATCGGTTTAACACATACCGATTGTGGTATTGTTTCTGCCCATATTGTCATCAGTGGCCTTGTTGGCCCTCACTGATCTTACTGCCTTGATGGACACTCCTCTAGGTGACTTCTCACTGTTTCCACGTAATAATCATTAACTAGGGTGTTTCCCATTCTGGGAGACCCCTTTTCTTAGTATTGTATTCTCTTTGTATCCCGTTCCACGTATTTGGGCACTACGTTGTAGTTCCCTTGTCGGTTGGTATACCGTTGGTGTATTACTTATCAACTGTGGTTCCGTAGACTCTTGTCTCGGGTTCCATTAATCCACTTCTTGCCTGTTGCACGGTCGGTGCGTTGCAAGCTGGTTATTCTCGACTGCTCTGCATGTCGACCCAGGTTGCCGAAAATTCTATTCCTCTTTACACAAAATCCTTCATTTGTCGCTATAGAATGCGGTTAACATTGTTTAGAGGGAGACCGTCTCCGGGATTCCCAGTTTTCGGGATCAACCGTGTGACAGGTTCTCCGTACCCTAAAGGTATTTAATAACAGCCAGATCGGGTATTCCCGAGTAAGAGAGGGTTTCCATCTCTCTGGCGTTCTTTCCCAAGTTATCAAATAGGGATTGTGGAGGGTGGGATGGATATTGTAGGTTTCCAGTAGTCACTGGTAGTTCCTAACTAGCGTATCTCTCACGCTATCACTCAACCCTTAACCCAAAGTACTTAAATCCTAACTCGGTATCCCCTAAGCTCGGTAATTCAGTCATCAGAGCGATACTTCGCTCTGATACCACTTTTTGTAACACCCCATCCAACAACACACACATAATAACAATCTGCAGCGGAAACTCAACTCATCACATTACTTATTCCAATGGTGTTACACGCCGTTAACCACCTTCGTGGCTAACAAGGCTAACATATGTACATTTTTATCGGTCTGATGGACTAGATTCCCGAGCAACTACACAATACATCCTCATTCCATTCCCATCATTTATTATATACATACATTCCCATTGTACCGAGTATTTACAAACTACTGCCGATAACAACTTCGGTCTTACTACGCCTACTGAATACATACACTTAAAAGCTTACCCATGTACAATGACTACCCGTCCTACTCTCGAACGGCTTCCAGCACTTCTGTACCTGTAATAGGAAAAAGAAGAGAAAGGGGTGGCCCCAAGGGGCTCAGCACCTTTGCTGGTATGGTAATCCCGCAGCCCGCATGCTACCGGGCCACGCACAACTAATTGTCGTCTTAGCATGCAGTTGATTATATTTAAATCATGCATACAAGCCATAACCATACAACACATAGCATTTCGCCTCAATGGGCTCAACCTATAACCATAACATCCACACTTAACCAACCATCCAATGATTCCTTAAACCCTAGAGTGGCTCTCCTCTAAACGGAGCTACTTCCTTAACGAACGACGTGTACCCATCAATCGGGTTATCCTTGAACGCCTCTTGTCACAACTGGGATTCATTTCCATGATCCACACATTCCATATCTTACATCATAACTCTTTTCTCACATAACAAAACATAGCAAACCTTTCTTGCTTCCATGTACACATGACCACATTGCATTCATTTAAAACATCCAATATATATATTTATACCAAAGCATAGCAAGGGAATTTGCATAGCACCATAACATTACATAACACCATATAAATCGGTTCTCACAAGGAACCTTCCACCATAGTTAGTATACCAGTGAGCCTAGAGATTTTTACCAATCCCATGTTAAGCTCGTTACCATCCTCGTTACCGTCCGGTTATATAGAACGGTTAACTTATACCCAAGGTGTGTCGGATATAGTAATCCCAAGCACACCAAAATAACATAACCATTAGTATGCCCCCGTGGCCCGACGTGAGTCAGTAATATAGCTTTGGTTAAGCTAAAGGGGAAAGTTGGAAACCCAATGGGAAGACAACCTTAACATACACAGAGGGTCGAACCTATAATGGCACGAACCCCCATCCTCACACGCGTGGCCGGAACAGACCGGACTCCTCACCCCCCATTAGTATACATACATTAAATATTAAGTGGTTAGAGATCCATTATGGAGCCTACCACATCCACAACCATACGGTATCATAACCGAGTTAAGCACACAAGGGAGGTTCACACACGTGCATACAACAACAATATCCAACTAACTCACACATAGCCGTGGTTAGCACGTTCCCAAGGTTTGGGTCGTTAACTCCGAATACCGATCACTCATGTGTTCCTAGTTTTAGTTAGCCAAGGTTTAACACATATTTGAGGTTAAACGGCATCGGATACCAAATTCGCCACATAAATGAATTACTATAAACTCATTACATGTTTTAATCTTACAAGGTGGCAAACACTCAAGAAAACATATTGGCATACAAGCCGGTGTAATCCGTTAGGACACAGGTTGCAAGAAAACCATACCTGTCACCGGCGTCCACTTTACCACGTCCACTTATGTTCCTCGAGCAATTCTCGAACAACTGTTGACATCACATGTTCTTTTATTAACATTGGGGTAACATGTTTGTTTTAAAGTCTAATGCTTATAACTTTCCCCGTTTACTTGGTTAAATAACTTTACATTTTTAACACGTTTTACTCTCGCATCTTAATACAACCTTTAGCCCACTCTATTGTCATTAAAACTCACCTAACATGTCCTTAACATCCTTATAACATCATTACCTACCAATCCCCATCATCTCATATCATTTCATAACCTTAAACCATGTTTTTGGTCCGACCGACCCACCGACCGACCCACATCTGGGTCGGTCCATTACAGACCCCTTTTACTTCCTTATAATCATGCCCGTCCGACCCACGTCCGACCCACCATTCTGGGTCGGTCCATGTGCGAACATTTTCCTTCCTTTGAAACTTGACCGACCGACCCATGTCCGACCCAACCTTCTGGGTCGGTCCATTACCGAACACTTCCCTAACATTTTACAGAGGCTCGACCGACCCAAAAACTGGGTCGGCCCCTGGGTCGGTCGCCTCCTAATCTTACCCAAACTTTGCCAATTCTTCACCAAACTTCTCCTAAGACCTCTTAATGTGTTCTAACATCATTTGGCACTTCAAACACACCCTTTAAGATATTCTTAAACACTCACAAAACTATTTTTCCTAATTCCTTAAACCTTTACTTATATCTCCACAAAATTCCTAACACTTACAATGTTTTCCTTATGATTTCTAGGTGGCATTCCACCTATAACGACCAAAATACCAAGGTGTATCCTCTACACCTTATCATCATCCCTCAACTTCTTTTCTTACTAACTAAATCTCCTTTTTACATCATACCTAAACATCACTTGTTCTTTGAACATCAACATTACCTAAACCTTAAACAACTTCTTACACATTTCCCAAATTTGGCCATAGCTTCTCTAGTATATACCCACATCCAAACACTTAGGTTTTACCTTAATTCATTCAAGAACACCTAAAATCCATCAACACATTTTATACACAAACTTCACACATAAAGCACTACATCACAATATAGTGCATAACTTAAATTGCTTGGCACTTAGGCCCTTAAATAGCATGGCTCTTAGGCCCTTAAATTGCATAATCCTTAAACACTGAATTTCCCACATAATAATGCCTTTGACCTGCAAATACACCCAACAATTCATATGCCCTTAATAAACTCCTTGAGAGCATTTTTACTAGCTCATTTACCATTTGCTCTTTAGGTAGTTTTAACAAGCATTATAAGCTTATTTCTCCTAAGGCATTTAAACCACATTGAGATAGCTTGTTTACCTCTTTTCCTCACAAATTTCCTTCTTGTTTCCTTGTAAAACCGGTAAGGCATTTCCTTCCTTGTCAACAACTAAACAACATACCAACATTGAAATGAGTATATAAGCTTTAAGCTTTATCTCATTGTAAACCCTAGTTACATATATTATCTTAAGGTATTAACATGATTGTTTTACCTTGGAATGAGAAGAGAGCTTGAATATATATCAAGAGAGGACTCCTCCTAGCCCTTGGAAGATTCAAATGAAGCTAAACAAGACAAGAGAAGACACCATTACAAGGTGCATTATCGGTTATGACAAAAACATGAAGGAAATGTCATTTTTCTTTGAGTTTCCTTACCTTGAAGCAAAGGAGAACAAGAATATGTGAAAAGGTGAGCTCAAGCTCCTCCCATGGTGATTCCTCTTGGCACCGAAATGGAGGTTTTGAAGTTTTGAAAAGACAAGGTTGTAGAGCTTGGCTTAACTAAGAGAATGGTGGTGTTTGTTTTTGATTTGGTTAAGTGAGCTAGGTTTTACATGTGGTCAAAGATGGACTTCCATGGTTGTAGTGATATACTACCGAGAGAGAACAAGAAGAAGAGAGGGAGAAGAAGAATGGGATCGTGTGAATAAGGAGGCAAATGAGAGAATGAGGTTTGCTTTTGCTTTTAGAAGATATTTAGGTACTAAAGTAACTTTCTTCTTTTTACATTCTTTTCCTTCCTTCCTTTAATTGATTTCACATGGTGGTGACTCACCATACTAAAAACCGGCCACCATTATGCCTAGGAGGGCATACTAGTCTTTGTTGACCAATTTAATTACTTATAACATTATATGTTACAAACTAGTTATAAAAATCACTATTCACCAATAACAAGGCACATAGAAGTGAAATTTTTGATTTCCCACTAATATGGCCACCCAAATGTGATACTATATAGTACACATGTTAATTAAAGAGTAATGATGGACATTTAGCCATTCAAAACTCATTTACAAGACAATTTTTCAAAAACGTGCTTTAAGACTTCTTAAAGCACATTTTGTGTTTTAACTTGTTTTCAAGCTTGGTTTTCTTTGGTAATTGATTTAATATGTTAATTAACATATAAATGAGGCATAGGTATGACCATTAGGTCTTATACACATTTATCCCAAGCTTAGAGCACATTTTTGCTCTTATTGACCTTAAGGTATTTATTTGTGTTTTGTTTGGTTTCATTATCTACTAAAGTTTCCTAAGGACTTAATTAGCCTTATAAGGTCATAATTAAACATTATCAAGTCTTGGTAGGCTCTTTGGGTCCTAACCAAGTTCACTCCAACCTTAGAGCATGTTTTTGCTCAAACCGTGTCTTAGTGTTTTATTGCACTTTACTATATTTTAAATTGTCCACTGATGTTTCTAAGGCACTTTTTAGCCTTTACATGCCATAGTTTGATATTTAAACAACATACCAAAGTTTGGGGTATTTCATATATATATATATCCAAACAGGAACTATCAATATATTATAAGTATATAGTATGTACAATCAACATGAATAAGACTTTCCTTAAGAGATAAGATAAACTATTGGATCAAAAGTGTACTGTATGAATTGGAACTAGAATCCATAATATATATATACATAATACAAGCATTAGCTATGTATCATATAGTATAAATAATCCAAAGGAATATATTCCTAAAGGATAAGGTAAATGATTGATCCAAATACATGGAACAATTATAAGTATGCATATTCAAATGTATATAATACAAGTACTATTTATATACTCAATACATGAATTACATATTATACAAATGTGATATGAATGCATCTGAAGGAAGGTGATATGTCTGAAGGCTTAAATAATATCATAAGCTATAAATATCAACTAAGAATGATATATTTTTTACTTAAGTTTATCTATGTGAATAATATTCTTTACTTGAGCTTATAGATGTGGATGACACCCTTTGTTTGAGTTTATCTATGTGAAGGAACAGTTACCCAAGGGGTCGTGAACCTTAGTGTTCTTTGTCATAAGATTGGTGTGCCCGCAGGTATTTGTGGTTATTATTTGATGGTTAACCAAGGGGCTGTGGACCTTAGTGTCTCTTGTCATAAGACTGGTGTGCCCGCGGGTGTTTATGGAGATTATGTGATTGTTATCTAAGCGGCTGTGGACCGCAGTGTTCTTTGTCATAAGACCGGTGTGCCTGTGGGTGTTTATGAAGTGAAGATTATGTGATTGTTAACCTAGGGCCATGTACCACATTGTCCTTTGTCATAAGACCGGTGTTTCCATGGGGGTGTGTGAAGATTATGTTTTTTTATAATTAGGGCTTAAAGCCATTTTATTAATAAAGAGAGGTATATATTGGGCCTTATTAAAACCTCCCTAGGCAAAACCCTTTGGGAAAAAGTCCAGGGAGGAAAAAGAGTACCCAACACTAGAAATTGCATCCTAACGTCGAAACTAGAGATTTCAACAAGACATCAACAAATCTAGACTAAAGTACCCAGATACAAACCGAGATTACTACGTCTCACTACCATTCCAATCCTTGCTACCTAACACATCACCCTCCAAAAGCGTTACATCAATAAAAACACTACAATTAATAGAAATGTATTTTACCACTCCTATTTCTATTCTTCATCCCCCTTTAACGTGTGTGAAGATTATATTATTGTTACCCAAGGGGCAGTGGACCTGTTCTTTGTCATAAGACCGGTGTGCCCGCGGGTATTTGTGGATGTTTGTGGACTCAAAAGGTCTTTTACTCTAGATTCCCATAATTGTGCCTTAGGTGATACATACAATAAAATTGATTGACTTCTATTATATAAAACATATTAATAGTATGCAAATATGGGACGAGATCGATAATATCCCTAGAGTATACTTATATACCAAGAAAAATTTAACGAGATTTACAATCTCTCAAGAAAAGAAAGAATTGCCCTGAAGGCATAAGTATGATTATAGATATCATATAAATCTTGTCCGGGAAAGTTGAAATTCCTTGAAGGCATAAGAAATCTTACAAATCTATAAAGTCTCTCAAAGAGATTACCTAATTGGAACTGTTGTTTCTATGAGATATTCTTGTTGTATATTTATAGAAGTTGCTAATTCATTATGATTTATATATTTTTCATGCCTCATTGAATTAAAATGAACCACATGTTAACTTTGACCAAGTAGCCTAAGTATAGTCCAAAGGTGCATGAGGCTACATAATATCATACTCAGTAGTTGTGCTAATTCCATACAATTTATCTTTTTGTTTGTTTGCTTCTGATAAACAAGTACATGGGTCAAGCTATACCCAGCCGAAGTGCAGGATTGGGGTAGTATAGGGATTGATGTATATTGTGTTGGGTTAATTATATAGGGAAATCAT
Organism: Limonium bicolor; assembly: GCA_023374045.1. Lineage (NCBI taxonomy): Eukaryota > Viridiplantae > Streptophyta > Magnoliopsida > Caryophyllales > Plumbaginaceae > Limonium > Limonium bicolor. The sequence goes on along the minus strand of CM041777.1, from coordinate 204,010,142 downwards.
TTTTCTTGGATAGGAGTATTTTTGATCCCCATATGGGATAACGAGATTAAGATGTAAGTTCTTTAATTTGTGGGTTAATCATTGATGGTAAGGTAAATTTATATTTTCACTCATGTTGTGAGTTCTAAATCGGATAAGGTAGTCTTGTGATGCACATCATGTGTATAACAACTGTGGCATTTTATTGAGAATCTTTCCACTACAATTAAGAGAAGGGCCAAACCAATGGAGATTACATGATAATTGTCTGATTTTGAGTAAGATATGTTACATTGCAGAAGTAGTATAACAACAAATTGAAGTACACTTGCTTCCAAAATCTCAACAAGCTAATGGGGACATGTGAGGGTCCTAGAGAAAAGATTCACAAGGGAAGCCAAAGCTAGGACAATCAAACTTCGAGCGGATAGTGCAAAGATCTTCAAGCAACAACAAACCAAGGTTAGAATGACGACTTCAACACCCCGCCAGGTAAATGCCATACATCAACCTAAAGCTCTGAGGTAGAATCATAAAGCTATATTCCACCATCGATAGTACTTAGCACCGGGGCAGTTTACTAAACTTCGTTGACCCTCAAGGCAAAGATTATAAAGTTGCAGGAACAAAATATACTACAACCTCCCACTCCTTGTATTGGAACAACCCAAATAGGAAAAATGATTGACCATAAATGATAATTCCATTAGCTTCCAAGGAATGACACCAACGACTATCAACCTCTGAAACACCTGGGTCAAGACATCATCTATTGAGGGGAAATTTAATTTTCTACACCGGCGTTTAAGAGAAGTCGAAGGGAGAGTCCCCTTCTGTAGAGAGGAGGGAGGCGAAGTTGTTTTGATTTATTGTCTTGTTTTCAGTTTCCTTCTTGTTTGAAATTATTCGCTCCTGGACTAATTTTGTTCAGTGTTGTCAAAACATTTGATTTTTATTCACAATATCAAATGAGAATTTCACATTATATTGGATTATATTCAAGTCCTCATTAGTCGTTTATGCATCATTCATCAATACGTCATGGTCAAATGGTTGAGTACTATGCGTACGAACATATGACATATCAGCAATGTATGTCTCATATGTCTACAATAATAAGTAAAAACCACCAATATTGTTTAAGTCCCAAGTGTTGTTAATTGTTTTATATATGCATCAGCAAACAATCATCTACAAAGACTCGTGACATAACCAGGGGCGGAGCCAGCTTTCACAACTTGAGGGGGCCATATTAGAATATTAGAGAGGCCATATTACATAATATACTACATTGGGCCAAGCCCACCTAATTTAACCCATAGCTCCGCCCCTGGACATAACCACACGGGGGGGGGGGGGGGTAATCTATGTCGAAGTCAAACTACTTGTAACCCTTTTGTCTAAACACGTGAGTAAAACTCTTTGAGCAAAAAAGTGAGAGCCTTCAATGAGGTAAATCTAAAGAGAAACAACTGCATCACTTTTATAAACTCGGAGACACAAAATACATAAGTGAGAATTAACATATAACTAAGACTAAAAGATATTATTTGTTAATTTACGTTGAGACCATGAAAAGTAGTAAGAAAGGGCACATACCTGTAAAGAGTGAAAAGCATTTAGGATGAACCACCATAAAGCCAAATAGCTTTGAAAATGTGGAATTCAATCCCTTAGTAAACCCCTATTGAGTGTATCATTATAACCCGTTTGATTGACCTTACACCCCAAAGAATGAAGCAACATCACTAAAAAAACGATGTAGATCCACAAGCGGATCAAAAGCAAAGAGGTCAAAGTAAAACAACTCAACAACAAAAAATGAAAGGCAATACAAAAGGTCCAGAGAGAAAGTAAGACAAAGAAAAAGAAAGACATTAATAACACGTCAAGAGAAGAGAAAAGAAGCACAAGGAAACACGAAAAAGCCTACACAAAAGAAAAACAAAGCAACAAAAATAAAAACCCGAAGCACAACAAGAAGAGGACTACAAGGAGACAAGACGATAGACTCATGGGAAGACACAAGTTGCATTCTTGGTCAGCATTATAGCTTCACAAAATAAAACAATCCCCTTATAATACCCATGCCATATATCACACCCCTAGCCATGTTACAACCCACCAAGACTTTCAACTTGATAGTGTTTGTTTAATAAAGTTAAAGTAATGGATCGAAGGTGTAAGTAGAGCATCTATCAAATTCCATACTCAATAGTTATGATTGTATAAGAGGAGTCAAAGGGTTCAAAAACATAACTCGGGTGTAGGTAGCAAGGCACTACCTCCAAGAAAGCCTTAAACTTGTGAGAATAGAATAGTTCACACTATCGACAAGAAAATACTAGGGGCAATCGATCGCCTAGATCCATTGTTGTTATCTCTAATGTCAATTACAAAACTTCACCAAAAACATACACTGCCCATCCAACATTGATATATCCTTCCAAACAGCACCCACGAATCATACCGGGGCCAAAATAAAGCTTCATGGAAAGCCTGATGTCCATAACCACCAACAAAAGTCCAAAAACCTAGAGCCCAAGAGAATACATAACTTTAAGGAGACAGATTTCAAACAGGGAAATCCATATCAGAATATGGGTGTTACATGAACATTGTTGAAAGGGATATTCGTCTATGTGTGAACATTTGAAACTGTGTACATTTTACTGACAATCAAGTCAGTTTGCTTTTGATAATCGAGTTAGTCTATTTTTACAATCAAGTTAGTTCCATTTTGACAATTGAGTCGGTCACTTTTGTTAATCGAGACAGTTCATTGTTACAACCAACTCAGCCCATTTTGACAAGTTGATTCAGTTCATTTATCAACAGAGTCAATACATTTTTGTTATGCCCGATGTTGCCCTTATTACTTGCATTCATTAAGTGCATGTGAGCTCGTTTTTTTTTTAATTTTATCTTATGTTATGTGATTAGAATCTAGTCGGGTTCCGAGTCCACTTATAACTTAAGTTTAACAATTATGTTATAAAACGATAGCTATTATAACCTAAGTTAGCTCACTGGAACCAATTACGAGTCGTCACCTAAGTTTTAACCTAAAGTAAACTAGGAGGGTAGAGTTCGGGTTCGGGGACTTAGTAGTATAGTTTTTCCGCGTTCAAATTACTTTCACTATCATTCTAAGCTATTTTTCCTTTACTAATGTCATGCAAGGCTTTTTATAAGGTTGATTTACCTAAGTATGCAAGCTTTTGTATTTTTGTGTTTTTTAACATTTATTGACAAAAATTAAAGTTGAAAATTAAACTAACCTAAATTGGGGTCTCGGGAGCCTAATTAGGTCAAAATTTGCTGCCGTCCGTGACCATGAACCTAGTGGTTGTGACCATGGATCCTAATCTATCAAATTAATCAGAAAGTTCAAATATGCAGAGATGGAAACTTTTGGGCATCCGTGGGGACAAACATAACCAAATTCTGCATTTTATTTTTTTTCTGTTGTCCATGGGTGGTTCGGGGTCCCGGACCACCGCCGGACGATGATTTTAACAATGTTCCCGATGGTGTTTTTAGCTCAAATTTTATGGGTGTGTTTCCTGAAAGATTCTAAACACGTTAGTGATTAAAGGTTTTCAAATTGAAGTTGAATTTAGCATGAAACTTAGCAAACAAGTAAACATACAAAAAGTTAAGAAAACTCAAAAACACACAATTCAAAGTTTATTTTGGCTAGAAATTAATGTGAGGGGGAGTTCCTAGGTTTAAGAATTCAAACCTTCTAACCTGTTTCAAAAGCTCCAAGAGTTTGTCCTCTCACGTCGAGATTCCTTGATCAGTTTGTCGGTAGACCTCTGGTTGGGCAATGACCCCAACTTCTGACCTTGTTTCCCTTGAGTTGTTCTTCATGTTCTGGGAATACTTTTAAAGGTAGATTTGTTTTTATAACTCTGATTGGAGATCAAAGATTGTATTTTTGGTGATTTTGGGAGTGATTTCGGCAGTTTCGTTGGATATCGGCTTTGACTTCAATGGGGGAAGTTTGTGAGAGGAAACTATGTCCTTATGTGTCTCCATAGGTCGTTTGGGAAGGTCTGATTATATAGGGAAAGGTGTGACCAATTGATTAAACAAATTTTTTATCAAGAATCTTTATAGGCTCCAAGAGAATCTGTATTTTTTTACTGGCCTAGAGGCTGAATTAATTCATGAAATTTTAACCATAGATATAAGATTATTTTAGGAATTTTAAGAGCTTGAATCACGTTTTTGGATAAATAACTGATTTTACAAATATGTTACAATCTGGCACCTTTTATATTTCATAAATAATTATTAGAATTTTAAAATTTTACAGTTCCAACGGGGTTATTCTATAAATATCATCCCTTATCATGTGTTAAAATTTCATGAAGTTTTGACTTGATTTTGATATTTTTAATATGAGAAAGAAAATTACAAAAGTGTTTGATTTTCTCTTTAAAAATTTGGGTTTTGGCTCCAAATAAATTTTGTCATGTTTCTGATTGTGTGTAGCCATGTTAACCATGTGAAAATTTTATTTAATGTGTGGACATCTTTCTTTCTATTTTTAGGAAATTCTATGTGTTAATTATTAAGGAAATTAGCTTATAATATGAATTAAAAGCTATGTTTGTAGAATAAAAAATACATAGAAAATTGTAAGAATCCTTTCATAATGACTATGATATTTGAGAGTATTTTTAGATAATGAATTAGTCATATGAAAATAGAAAGTCCTGAGAATATTCTTGGAAAATCTTGGTTTTACGCACTTTGACCATTTTACCGTTGCCTTTGCTTCTGCGCAATAGGGCCTTTCCTGAGGGTCAAAATTTTGGGCATAAAAGATTACCCCCAGTCAAATAGACTTTGCAATGAATATGAAAAGACTAGTTGATGGTTGAGTGACATCTCAAAATTTTTCCCAACCTTGAAGCTTCTGTTCTCTACCTTGAGCTTTCGCCGAAAATCACTTAGTTGTGCCGAGCTATTCTTAGGCGCTGGCTACCTGTAAAAGGACTCTAGAAGTTGTCGGGATACTTGAAGGCACCAACCACCTAAACATGATGAAATTTGATATTCTCAGGCCCTTTTAGGGGCCTAGATGAAACTGGCTAGTGCTCCTGATGCATCCTCGACCGGTCGTGAACGCGTTGTTGTCCTAGGTGAATTACTTGATGGTTCAGGGAAGTACTTGATAAACTCAAAGTGGAAAATCCTTTTCGATTGAGAATTTACATAAAGAAATTCACTCAATTTCCCTCCGCCCTACCTACAGTTCTAGGGCTGTTTAGGACTTTATCCCTAAGTCATCTACCCTCTTCTGACAGCAGGCCTACGGTTCCCTAACTGTTCCCTGACTGGTCAGTCTACCAAATACACCAAGTATTAACTCACCAACCCAGTCCTATCCAGCTCACCAACTTCCTAGTACTTACACACAATTAGTCTGACTTACTCTAACTTTAGTTATCTCACTTCTTCATGTATGACCAAGTCATTTTACATAAGACGTTATACATCATATTTATACATGCGTGTTTGGACTTGTAATAAACGACATATGATCTCCTTGACTCTAGGAGTCGTTTGCTTCTTTATCCTCAGTAGAATAATCAAGCTCGAATATAGGCTGATCTTCAACTTGTTCTGGAACTATCAGGACACATGTTACCCTGTGGTTGGACATGTTGGAGGTGAGTACTCAGGTGGTCGGTCAGCACTTGCACTCTCCACTTGCCTGATCTTGTTTGCCTTATTAATGCTCTCCAAGGCTTCATTTAATGATGTGTAATGAGTGCCACTTAATAGCCCTATCCTTGTCTTGTTATCTTGTTCACTAATGAGCAAGACTTTAATGTGAGATAGTTGCTTATGTGGATGCATGAGTCTGCATGAGTTTGTCGGCACACTTGATCTATTTTATTCTACTACTGTGTCTGATGCATGAGAGACATGGTTGTGTAGTGCTTGACTTCTTATGTGTACTAGAAGTTCTATCGGAGCTCTCACAGACAGGTGCCTGATTGGATGGGCATCTGCCATGAATGGAGTGCGCTTGGAACCTTGCGTGCTAAACCACTCCTCTACCTGTTTATCTGAATTATAAAATTGACAAACACATTAAATAAACAATACAGGTTTGCTATCATCAAAACTAAAGGATCTTGACTTAATAATTTCCCCCTTTTTGATGATAGCAACCGATACAAAAATTGATTTTGGACATATGTACTGGACATTCTTGTACAAACTATGGAAGTGAGAATTCCCCCTAAGAAGAATTCCCCTTGAGTTTGTTAAGAGATGAGAAATAACAACAAACTTATGCCGTTAGAGAAAAAAGTTTTTCTTTAAGATTACATGTAATACAAGGATGATAGTCGTAAGTCGCAAGTACATATCTTTTCCCCCTTTGCCATCCAGCAAAAACAGGGAGCAACTACACGACTGAAGTGATTGAAAAGACCATAACATTTCATATTATAAGCTACAAGATGATGGAGACATTTTAGATGTTGTGGCGGTTGGGTGTGGCGGAGGTTGATACATCTAAACAGGGCCGTCTCAATCAATTAAGGGGCCCTGTGCCGATTACAATATATGATTATAATATATATATATATAAATATTAAATTATATATAAAAATTGTAAAAATTATATATTTATTTGAATAATACTTATTAATTAATACATTATTTAATATAATGTCACTTTTTTAAAATGGTACAAACTCTAAATTATTATATCTGAAATAATAAATTTTTAATTATGTGATGAGTTTTTAAAAAAAAAATTACTTATTCATGTGTATACATGTTTTAAAGACAAAAAGGTTTGTTAAGTAGTAGATTTTAAGAGTTATCTACCAAATTATATTCTAATGGTAGTATTTCATTTTATAAAAAATATGATATTAAATTTTAATATTTAAATTTATATATAAACTATATATAGTAATATTTATGCCAGATTTTTTACAATTACTTTATTGTTCTATATGTTATATATAGTAATAAAGTTTACTAATAAAATATCATATATTTTTTATAATTTCTTACATATAAATTTTAATATAAACTATTAACTAATTAACAATATCTAAAAATTAACAAGACCCTTAAAAAATGGGGCCCCGGATAAGTGGGGGCCCTGTGCGATTGCTCCACTTGCACATGCTCTAAGCCGGCTCTGCATCTAAACCATAGACTTCACCATCGGAGTAACCCTGGAGTTTGGGAGACTCAGTTTTGGTTAAAGTGTCCGAAAGTGTAGAGTTTATTGAGCAGGTTTCGATAGACTGATTGGGGCTTATGTTGGTAGACTAGGCCGTGAATGATTTGGAATCGGGATGTATGTATGTTTGGGCAATATTGTAACACCCTTAAAATCGGCCTAAGAGTTAGGGACATTACATGTTGCGTATTACTACCTAATAACGCAAGGCTCTAAGACTAACATTCGAAATCAAGGCCAAAAACAACACTTTAATAAATGGTAATAAAATATACCAAAACCAAATGTCAATACAAGATCCCCAAATACATATCGGTAACCAGAAACAGATGTCAAAACAGAATAAGACCCAAAGGCTACAATTCATAAGGTCAAATGCTTAATAGATGGAACATCTAAATAAGTAAAACTCAAGAAGTGAGAGTGATTGTAACACCCCTAATCCTAATCCTGTAATATAATCGCAAGTCGTAGCATAACAAAATATAATTCGCAGCGGAAAAATAAAACTAACTATCGTTTGGTGTTACACGCCGTCACCCACCCATGTGAGTAACAAGGCAACCTTATTCCATCCATCAACTTCAACTCTCCACCGCTGTGATGAACAGATACTGAGCAATCTTAAAGTTACAATCCAAATCCAAACTAAACAAATGAGCATCTAACCCAATACAACCGAACTCCATAATACGGTACATAATAAGAATAAAAGTGTTATATTGAAATACATCAACTACCCAACGTCCCGCTCTCCGGCTTCGTGTCTCTTCTCAGTAACCTGAAATGTCTGGCCCAATGAAGGGCTCAGCAAACTATATGCTGGTACGTTAAATGTAGTCTTAAATCATTTGGATCCCTTAAGTTGTTTAGCCATCTTGATATTAGATTCATTACATGTTGTACCGGTTTACAATAATATTAACAACTGTAAAAGTTTAAATAAACACATAACAATTCATCCAACAATATTATCTCATAACCAATACCAATAATCAATAACCAGTAACCAAACAAGATACGTGTATTAATTAACGGTACTTGTTAGTTGGCCTCATGACCCTCATCCTTTTTAACCAATCACTTAAACCTTCCAATTAATTTCCACCTCGGGCGTCATGTTAGGACAACCCTTAAAAACTTATCAATGGACAGTAGTCCCCTGGGTTCCAATGGAACCGTTGCCAGCTGACCCTGTGGCCCTTGATATTTTTGTTTGCCTTGAAGGCGACCAATTCGGCCGAAGCCTGCACCAACAGTAGTGCCCTTTCCCATCATTGAATGTGGACGATGGATTCCCTTGAGTGACTCTTGAAAGTAGTCCCTCGTAGTGATCACGCTGCGCAACCAGATAGTCGAAACTAACTGGATTCCTCTCTTTGTAAGTTAGCCCTTTAGTTAGTGATACCAGATCCAATCCTTGAGTTAAGACTATGATAAATGACCGTCAGTTAGGTTCTTGTAATACCTAAAGGTCATCTAGTCTTGTTTGAGATTAGATGTATAAACTTCCAGTCATAAGACGTTCGCGTAAAAATAAAACGCAATGGTGTCGAGCAATACACTATACAAGATCATATACATAAATCACAGATATCGCTCTTAGCCATTAAACACACAACGTCTGGACCTCAGGAAAATACTTTGGACATTCAGACCACACAATTAACATACCGTTCACCGTGAAAACTGCTAGCTTGACAATTCACGCTCAGTAGTTCCTCCCCGTAACGCTGTCATACGTACATGCAATACCGGGTAACATTAATACAACTAGCACTAACTATTATAGTACTGTTGATACAGAACTAATACTCGTAGTATACTAATCCCGTATGTTCTTTATTTCTCCCTGTTATTTAACAGGTTCGAGGTAGTTTAACAGTTCGTTATTTTATGTAGTAACTACATGTGATAATGAATTTCTACCTTATAGTATATTTCCATCTCTTTAATTATATACTCATAATTGTTTCCACTTATTCTATATATTGTACAATTTGGTTATTTTTATTATAACCACCATTATTTTATAAACTTTACATTATACTCCAAAATACATTATATTACATAACTATAATTCCTTAATTTATTAAATCACAAAACCATCCTTATAAATTCGGTATTTGTATATTGAACACATTAACTTTTGTAAATTACTAAATAACCACTAAACTTTCGGTTTCAACATGTATTTTCTATATTTACATTTTAACCCCAAAAACTTTATATAAGTTACATATTAATTCATAAACTATAGTCTTAATATTTAATTACCTTAAATAACCGAAATGACCCTTATAATTCTACTAATTATGTTTTCACCTTATATCCACTTCGGTTTTACATATATACTTTTATAAATTACATATTCACCGCAAAACTTTTATAAACTTAATATTTTATGTCATAAATCATTTTAACCCAAAGTTTTTGGTCAACACTTTGACCAAAGCCTAATTTCACAATTAATGCTTTAAAATACCTAGAAAATCATATGTAATTCGGTTTTACACTAAACTTTTTAGAAATTACAAAATAGCCACAAGACTTTATAAAATGTTACTTTAACACTTAAACACTTGTATAATTTAACCAAAATCATAACATTAATTCCTACCTTATATTATATCATAATTATGCCAAAACCACCGTTAACTCTCGACATTTACTTATAGTACACTATACTTTCCAAAATTTACATTTAGCCACATAACTTAATAAACTAGCCATTTAAATACTTGTAGCTATTTTTAATATTCCCAAAATTTATAATATAAGCTAATACACTTATATTCTTCAAAAATCACCAAATGGAACATTTTATTCTCGGCTGTAACAATATTTTACCATATGGTTTCTAAACTTGATTTATATCTTATAATAAGTATATATAAATGTATATAAGCCATATAACACTTCTAAAAATTATGTTAATGTCCTAGAATGATTATAAACTCAAAATTAAGCATTTAGTTCCTAGACAATTCGGCCTAAATGTTTATGTATCATAATTTAATTTTGTGACACAAAAATCATATCTTAAGGTAATAATCTTACTTTGTATATTATAAGTTATTTTCTTGGTAATATAACCTATAGTTTTTCGGCCTTAATTTATCTAAGGTTTGTACATAAATTTTGTACCAAAGTTTGAAGCTTAAATCAAACTTAAACTTAATAGATTTAATTACAGAAACTTACTCCTTAAATCAAAGTGATTCTTGTACTTGATTTCCTCTTGAATTCCAAGCTCCTCCAATGGTATCTTGGTGTAGAATTTTTGGTCTCCTTGTATGTATTTAGGAGATCCAAGTGTTAGACTTCTAACAAGGATTTATAAGTAAGATTTGGAGTAGTTTATAAGAGTTTACCTTAGGTATTTGTCAAGTAATTTTCGGTACACCTTAGGATGATTGGAGATTCAAGTTTCCTTCATGAAATGATGAAGAGAACATTGATTTAGAAGCTTAGAATTTTTGGACATCAACTAGGTATTTACTAGGATTTTCAAACATGAAAATATACCTTAACTTGATCTTGTTTGTTCCTTGAGTTGTTGTTTAATCCAGGTGACTCCTTGGAGTACTAAAGCTTGGAGAAATCTTGCTAGGTTGCTAGGATGATTCTTGCTTCAAGACTTGCTGGAAGTTGCTAGGAATTTAACACAAAAATGGAGTTTAAGGTTAAATCTCCATTAATGGAGCTTGAAGCTCACAAGAAGAAGCTAGCTAAGGAAGAAAGAAAAGATAGAAGAAGAGAGGCTTACCAAATCGGCTAAGTGAGCAAGGAGAATGGCTAAGCTCACGTAAGGGATATAGAGAATAGGCAAGGAAATGAAGGAATCTCTCTTTTGATAAAATAATGTCAAAGTTGGATAAACTTTTTCCTTAGTTTATTTACTTGGCTCTTGGCGCCATAAAATGCCTATAATCAAGCAAGCTTTCGGCACATGAAGAGGAGAAAAGAAGACTTTGTTTGTCAATTGACACAAGATGACAAGGCAAGAATGCTAGGAAATTAGGTAAGGTATTTCTTTTGCATTTTCTATGTTGCATTACCCATGCTAATGTTGTCTTATTTTCCTTGTAGCCTTACGGTAATGGTGCTTTAGGTAGCATTTGATTTTTGTTATTTGAAGACATGGGAACATGCTTAGTTAGGTGCATGTCTTACTTTGATTTTTATAAGGAAATCAAACTCCCTCTTCCCTTGTTATTTTCGGCACATTAGGCTAGAGAATGGGCTGTTCCATTGTCATGTATTATACTAATAACAACATGTGCATAAAGTAGATCTAGTTTGCTTATTTAATTTCATTACCTTCCTAAATTATTCTCCTTGTTGTTTTCCTTCAGGTTTTCAGAAATGGAGACCTTCCTATACTGATATTCCCTTGTTATAATATCACATGGTATGTGGAAGATGAGTCACCATGTCATAAGACATTTTATTAAGCAAAAAGCAAGTCAAATACCTACTAAAAAAACGGCCCCTTGTGTGGCTAGGTGGAATTGATTTTTAACTTGGTTCTTGTCACACTATATTGCATTAAGATTATACTGTAACATGTTATAGGTTCCAACATTTATTTGGTACATTTATACCAAGGTAAAAGATGAAAGTTTCTAAGGTAAAATGCTGATTTTATACTACTTTTTGATCACAATTTCGGTCCTACTTGTGCTATGAGTTTAGCACAGGATTTGATTGATTTAGATGGTCATTTCATCCCCATTTATTATTCCTAACTCGTGGCTCCTTAAAAACTTCAAGGTAATAGCGTAGAACGCGTTTTTATGGCACCCGAAGGTGCGTTTTTGTGCTTTAAGGATATTCTGGAAAATAAGTAGTCGCTACGAGTTCCAAGTGTTTATAAACATTTTTTATAGTCAATAATGATATATTAAGGTGTTACATTGAGTTTTATGGGGTTATATCAACTCATGACACAATTCCCGGGCTACCGGGACACTCCCGGGGCAAAATAGGAGCATTAAGAAATTCCCCCGAGCACTTTGTGTATTTTTGAAAAAGTAGCTCAAGCATTCTATTTAGAATGATGAATAATTATAATAGTAACTCTTAGAATGAATTATATATAGGAGTTCGTGCCACTTCGGTACCCCTCTGGGGCATTCCCGGGGGTTTATGAGGCCCCCAACGGGTACCTCCGAGCACTTTGTATTTAATTGAGAATTTAGCGTGAGGACTTTATCTTATATGTTTAATAAAGTGTTATGGTTCATTTGGAATGAATCATAATGCTTTATTTCATCTTATAAAGTATTTCCGGTTTCTGGAACTTTCGGGCCTTAAGGGAGGTGTGTTGACTCTCCCGGACATTTTGTACTTTTACTTTGTTCTTGCTGAGGTCCTATGTTTTAAAGGTCATATAATGATCCTTAGTTGACTTGGTATGAGTCTTATAGTTTATATAACATAGTTAGCTTAAGGTCCGGCTTAGCGCACGTTATTACCTTAAGGAGTTTCGGTGTGTTCTTAACGCCTAAGTGTTTATATATTTTCTTAGGGTTTCATAATCCCCCAAGTTATACTTATTTCCCATTATTTAATTATTTAAAGGTTTGGGGTATTTCAGTGATACTCGCTGATCAATCTGTAATGACAACAAGAGTAGGGGAATGAGCATACAACCATGCCTAGTAAGCAGTGACCGTCATCAATAAGGTCGCTCAAACAATTGAAATCAGAAGAGAAGCTGAGGTTAAACAAAGTACTGACAGTTCCCAAAACAGTCAGAAAATTACTGAATCAGATACAGAAGGGAACACAAGGGTTCCTAGTTCAGAAATAACCAGAGTTCACAAATCGAGAGGGACACAATACAATGCACACACTCAGAAGGGTCGGAGACCTATAGATCATAACAGATCTCTCAGCAACGTAGAAATGACCCAAAAGAGTTAAAGGGTTCGTCAACCCCACAGAACAAAAAAGGAATGACCCATACTCAGTATGACGTCTACATGTATACTACGGAATAACTCGACGCAACCATTCACGGCTTAGAAACAGAGTATAGTGTCCCAAAACTGAAGGTTTGCAAAAACAAAGAAAACTTGAATTTATATATGCCAAAACATCTATAAATCAGTAGTACAGACTTTAAGGAGTCCAGCACGCAAACGGCACTCAAATCGGAGTTCAGATGGAGAAGTTATGCTGAAAACATTAGGGTGTCCGAACTTGTGTCCGGACATAGATGTTCAGACACAAGTAGAGACTTCAAAGCCAGAAATCTTCAAATGTCCGAACTTGTGTCCGAACGTCAATGTTCGGACACAAGTCGAGTTGAAATTAGAGGGGAGAGTTAAGGAAGTGTCCGAACATCGAAGTTCGGACACAAGTCGAACTGAAATCAGAGGAAGGTAATAGGGGTGTCCGAACGTGTGTCCGGACATACAAGTTTGGACACATGCCGAGGCTTGTAGTCCAGAGCCGTCCTTGCACTCTGTCCGAACATCAAAGTTCGAACAGATGTTCGGACACTGTTTGAAACTCAAAAATCAGAAGCACCCAAACGCATTGTCCGAACTTACAAGTTCGGACAGACGTTCAGACGTGGCAAAAAGAGCAGTTCTAGAATGTCGAACAGAGCAGAAAAGATGCACAAATTCCACCATGCAATGCCAAATCGATACACACACCAAAACACATGAAAATGCAGAGAACCATGGGGTTTTAACCATCAGAAAACATAACTTAAACATTCCAAAAACATCAAAATTCACACACAAAATCAAACAATGATCCTTGCAATATCCCCATGGGCGAACTCCCGCACTGAATCGAGTAACCAATTACCTCGATTAGCAGAAGTATTCAACGCTCTGAAGCAGCAAGCGCAGTCCGAACAACCCAGCAACAAGGCACAAATCAGTAACCACTGGATTCCCACAATTGACAATCAAAAATCAGAAAACAAAGAGAAGGAACCTAGAACTTTGAAAACTCAAAATCTGCCACACAAACCTGAACCGAGAGTGCAGAAAATCCAACAATTCACAATAGTCCACAGCCCATGCAGATCACAGATCAACAGTAACCCCACAGTCTCTGAATTCAGCAATCCGAAGTTCCAAAAATCAGAAGCAAAAGAGGGAAGAACGTAACACCGACTTACACAATCATTGAATCCAAACCTGAATAGCAAAAAGAATTACACTGTAGTGAAGACCTCCAGTTCAATTGCAACTGCAGCCTTCGCAATTCTCAGCAAGGAGGAGAGTAGAGAGAGAGAGAAGGAAAATGCTCGTTCAAACTTTGATGTAACTGGCAATGCCCCCACGATATCTGACGTGACATAAGAGATTAGGAAAAATAATCAGAATGAAATAAGGATTCCTTCCTTATTAATTAAATAAAATTAATTACCTTCTTAAATAGAGGCAATGACTTCCTAACCCTTGGCTATTAAGAGAATACCACCGGTGCCCCACTGATAATAAGGAATGCAATCCAACTTAGAATAACGTTATAAACCGGACATAATATAATGTTGCAAAATCTGGGTTATAACAAATATACTTCCTTAGGTGTTTTGTGTACATAAATTTTCGATGGTTGAGCAGATTGTTTGCTCATTTGAGCTTGATGAACTTTATGGTTCCTGTTCCATAAGTAGTAATTTTCATATCCAGATTAATTAAATCATTATTATCATTGAAGAATCCACCAATTAACAAAACAATAGTTAGCCAAAATAAAGGTCTGATATATACTCATAATTTATCTATTTTTAAGGGTATTTCAGCAGGATCCAACGAACTGCATGCATAGGCGTTACTGATAAGTGGTGAAATAATGCTATATTATGGTGTTTATTAACCTTCATTTTACTTGGTGTATAACCTATTTCACCACTTTATGGAGAACATTTGTGATTATTAGTGAACTTATACTTGTAGACATACTTTGATAGGTAAATACTCATTTGAGTACATTTTGAAGGCTTAATGAGAGGTCACATCAATGATCGAACACTTTGGGAAAGATGTCAAGCCAACTGGAAGCGTCGGGATGATGCTGGTGCAAACAGAAGCTCATTGGAGCTGACTGACCTAGGCCAACCGACCCAGGTGGGTCGGTCTAACTCTTCTCCAAGCTATTGGAACCGACCGACCCAAGGCGACCAACCCAGGTGGGTCGGCCGGACTTAAAAGTTAGCATGTGTCGTCTTCCTCAGAGGACCGACCGACCCACCTAGGTCGGTCGGACGGAAATTTTGCCCAGATATGAGTTTTGAAAAGCTTAGTTTTGGGGCATTCATTCCCATTATCCAATACACACGATACCAACCTAAAAGAGGACAGATGGAGGCAAAAATAGAGGAGAAAAAAAGAGAAGAAAAGGAGGAAGAAGGGTTTGAAGACTTTGACCTCCATTGAAGCTTCAAAGCTCCTCCAATGGCTAAATCCCTCTTTTCTCTTGTCTTTGTCTTTTTAATGGTTGAGTAGTGTTATCTTGTATACTAGGATGGGGTTTGACCCTAACATTGCTCATTGAATGCTCTAAACATAACTCATTAAATACTCTTGTTTTATCTCCTTGAATATTCAATTAATGCTTTAATTTGATCAACTATGGAATTTATGGTGGTTCCCTTCAACATTTTATTTGAGTTTGAGACTTAACAAATGAGGGATAAACCCTAACTTTCGCACTCTTGAATTATGCGGTAAAATCTTAGGGCTATTATTTAAGAGCTTATGTTTAATGCTACCTAGTGACTTTAACCTTCTTTAATTAAGAAGTTTGATTAATTAGGTAAGAATTGAGTGTTCCATGATTTAGGGATTCTTGACTTTAGCTCTAATAGACATTGTGAGAATGATTTATGGTTATGAGTTTCATTGGGTGATTTAGGGATCCCACACTATCATATGGTACTCTTCCATCCATTCCAATCAACCATTTGATTTATTGTTTTTCTTGTTCACAACCAACTAAGCTTGCCTCCGGCTAAACCCCATTATAGTTTTTAATTGCACTTTACTAAGATACCGAAGCTCAAGATTTAGAAATCAATTTTCTTGTGGATACAACACTTGTTATGATGCAACGAATTGGGTGTACTTGCTAGGTTTTACTGCTTAGGTTAGTAATTTCTCCAACGGTCACCCAAACCCTTACAATTCACCATAAGACAACTCATGACGCTAGGTGGCCCCGAGCCTCACCGGAGATCACCTCTTGATTAGTTGAGGACACACCATCTGAAACCCTACGTAGAACACCCGCACTTTTGCCCCTTTTACTATTCTCATCAAGACCTTGTAATGCAAGAATTTCATCCAAGGAGGCTTGATCCTATACAAACCCAACACGTATTTTCCTCCCATTAACCAGAACCTTCATCAACATTAAGGTTAGCATTCTCCTCCCTACCAGTAGTCTTGACCCTACTTTGCTCACCATGCACAGTAGCAACACCCCTCCTTCCCGACAAGCCTCACTATGATCCACTTACATCTCCTAGCTAGGAGACTTGCTGATGATTATCCCTGTTATTAAATTCCACATATCCCTGCCCCCATGAACTGCAATATCAAACCAAGAGTTCTCAATCTTGAGCAAGGTAGTTTTATCTTTTCTTCTATGAGACAATTGAAAGTAGTAGTGGACCGGTACCCTAGTGGGTCGGTGCCTTTAGTTATTAGTATAATAAGTCAGTGGTTAGTGGGCTTGTATTATTTACATGTTAGGCCCAGTTCCATTGTAATGTCTAGAACATTCTAGGTAACCCCTACAACGTTCTATGTAACCCCTATAAATAACCACCTACTGGTATGGAAATACACACAAGTTCTCTCAGTTACATTAAGACATCGAGTCTCACAATGTTCGGTTACCATATTCAAATATTCTAACTATGGTATCGGAGCTATTTTTTTTTTCATTTCTGTTCGCCTTCCTCGCTTCTTCCTTCCGTTTTCAAAATCTTTTTCAAAATCTTTACCCTTTTGATGATCCACCGTCTTTGACGTCTTAGCAGCAGTTTCGTTATTCTCAAAACTTCCTAAATAATCCACCTCAATGGAAGAATCCCCTATCGAATAATCTTCATGTAAGAGTTCATCATCGTTTTTTTTTGTGGCCGTGATTATCATCTTGGGAGGAGTAGTCATCAATGCCACCATCATTGACCGGAAACTGAAAAGTACTAGAACGAGACATATTGCCAATGTCCTCCTCTTTTTTTTTTCTTTTCTTGAAGTCCACCATTGACTCTAACGACGTCGCGCAGTATTTTTTTCTCCTCCTTTTACTCCTGTCATAGTCTTCCCTCCCTTCATCTTCTACCCTTCATCTTCTTCCCTTCGTTTTCCTCCGATGGATGATGAAACTGTGCTCTCATCCTCTAATAACAATGGCGAAAACATGATGCCAGGAGGAGAAATTGGATCCGGAAAACAGACCGGCAACCCGTTGTTTTCAACACCTACACAAAACATACAAATATCATCCCAGTCAGTTGTTTCGGCAGCCACCAATCTTATAAAATTAAAAACAGAAAACTTCCGCATCTGGCAAGGTATCATCACAACTTTTCTAAGAGGCAATGATCTTTATAAATTCGTTGATGGTTCTTACCCTTGTCCTGAGGCTGTTATTAACAGTGAGATAAACAAGGAATATCTAAAATGGATTCAGATGGATCAATTAGTACTCACTGTCATTTTCGCTTCAGTAAGTGAAAATGTTATTGGTCAGATAGTTGGTATGAAAACAGCATCCCAAGCCTGGACTTATTTGCACCAAACCTTTGCCTCCCAAACAAACGCCCAAGTTGGACATCTGTTGTGTCAATTAAGTTCTATCTCTAAGCAATCTACAGAATCTGTGACTTCATACTACAATCGGGCCCAAGCCTTGGTGGATTCTCTTTCTCTAACTGGTCATTTAGTCTCTCACAGAGAATTCCAAAGCTACAGTGCCTTGGTTTCTAACATTCTCACAAGGACAGAACCCTGCCCTCCCTGTCAACTATATCACTTTCTTCTCTCTCAAGAAGGCTGGTTACAGAAACAACAAGCTCAAGCAACTGCAATTACAGTTAATGCTACATCACACACCCCTACAGTAGGCACTGGAAGAGGAAAATCATTTTACAATAACAGAGGACGTAACAGTAGAGGAAGGGGAAGGGGATCTTTTTCATCTTATCAAACAAAACAAACAAACTTCTCTGGAAAACCTGATACCAGACCACAATGTCAAATTTGTCATAAAAGAGGTCATGAAGCCAATGCTTGCTACCATCGCTACAACTACTCTTATCAGCCCCGCCCACCCTCCACTATGATAGTCAATGCTACTGGAACTAACCCTACTATGGAGTGGATGCCAGACACAGCGGCGTCCCACCATTTTGCGGGAGATTTTTCTAAACTTAACATCAGTGCCTCTGATTATTCAGGTACTGACACAGTCTCCTTGGGGGATGGCTCTACTCTGGGCATTCAACACCAGGGTAATGGCTCTCTTCTCACTTCTGATAAATCATTTATCCTAAAGAATATCATGCATGTCCCTAAGTTACACAAACAATTGGTTTCTGTAAGCAAGTTTTGTAAGGATAATGGAACATTTTTTGAGTTTCACCATGATTACTTTTTACTGAAGGACTCTCAAACTCAGGAAGTTCTTCTCAAAGGGACAGCTAAAGATGGAGTTTATACATTTCCTCCTGGCTCTGAGACTCATCAACTTCACTATACCACCAAGGCACCCTCAAGTAACTGGCACGCTCGACTTGGACATCCTAGTACTACTATCACAAGACAGATGATTAGAAATTTTCAGTTACCCATTTCTAGTTTTGTTAGTAGTGAACTATGTACAGCCTGCTGTCAGGGAAAGTTTCATGCTCTTCCTCATTTTCCTTCAGATTCTGTTTCATCTAAGGCTTTTGAATTGATGTTTGTGGACCTATGGAGACCAGCTTATTGCACTTCAGTTGATGGATTTCACTATTTCATGCTAATTGTTGATGATTTTACAAGGTATATGTGGATTTATCCGTTAAAAAGAAAATCTGACGTTGCTCTAATTTTTCCTATCTTTTGCAAAATGGTACACACCCAATACAATACCACTATTAAAAAGGTTCAGACAGACAGAGGAGGTGAATTTAGGGCTTTAGAAAAGTTCTTTCAGAATGTGGGTATCACTCATAGACTCACTTGTGCTCACTCTCATCAACAGAATGGTTCTGTAGAGAGTAACATTAGGTTTGTAGTGGACAGAGGACTTTGTCTTTTATCTCAGGCTGCTCTTCCTATGGAATTTTGGACTTTTGCTTTCAAAACTGCAGTTCACCTAATGAATCGCACCCCCACTAAGGCCATTGACTTCTCAACACCATTTTTTAAACTTAACAATAAACAATCCCCATACAATCATCTTAAAGTTTTTGGATGCAGCTGCTGGCCTAATCTACGGCCTTACAATACCCACAAATTATCCCTCAGATCCACTGAATGTCTTTTTCTTGGGTATTCTGAAAATTCTACAGGGTATATCTGTCTTGATCCTGTTAAAAATCGCTATTACATTTCACGGGACGTTATGTTTCAAGAGACTGTTTTTCCCTATGCATCCTTAATTCCAAAACAATCTTCTCCATCTACTACATCCATTTCTAATTTCTTGTTGCCTCTGTCTAACCTTGTTACACATACTCAACAACCACATCCAAACTCACCAGTCTACTACACCACCTCTCAACCTACTTCTACTAGCCCTATCTCACCCACACATAACCCTCAATCTGAATCCCACTCTTCATCTCCTATACATGGTCAGACGCCTAACTCTTCTGCTCAAACTACACCTCTCATACAAAACTGCCATCCAGGTCCTATTCCCTCTTTACCCACACAAACCTCTCAATCAGAATCTTCATCAAATTCTTCATCCTCACATACACTTTCTTCTCAATCAGAATCTCCCTCCAATTCTTTATCCTCACCTGTATCCATACACCCTATGGTTACTCGTGCCAAAACAAACAGTCTAAAACCTAAAATCAGAACAGATGGGACCATTCCATGGCTTAACCACACTAACATCACAAAATCTGTTCCAGACAACCCAACTTTCAGCCAAGCAAAAAAATATCTAGAATGGCAAGCAGCCATGAATGCAGAATATCAGGCATTAACTAAAAATAACACATGAGAACTTGTTCCCTATCAGCCACACATGAATATTCTAGGCACAAAATGGATACTAAAAACAACGACATGCTGATGGAACTTTGGAAAGAAGAAAAGCCCGTCTTGTGGCACAAGGATTTGGTCAAACTCATGGCATTGACTATTCAGAAACCTTCAGTCCAGTAGTAAAAGTCTCCACTATAAGAACTGTTCTCGCTATTTCTACTGCCAGAAATTGGCCTATTCATCAACTAGACGTGGACAATGCTTTTCTACACGGTCATATTGAAGAAGAAGTCTACACCAAACAACCTACAGGGTTTGTTGATACTACATTTCCTAATCACGTCTGTCGGCTAAAGAAGGCTCTATATGGATTGAAACAATCTCCTAGAGCATGGTTCTCTCGACTTAGTTCATACCTTTTACACATTGGTTTCAATGCATCTCAATCTGATCCATCTCTATTCACATACATACAAGGCTCAAACATGGTGTATCTACTTATATATGTAGATGATATAATTGTTACTGCCTCTAACCTTAATCTCATTCACAAACTCACATCTTGTCTAGCTCTCGAGTTTCCCCTTAAACTCCTAGGAAATCTATCTTTTTTTCTTGGGGTCACTGTAACCTGAAACCATTCAGGACTCACCATCACTCAAAGTCATTATATTCAGGACCTGTTACAACGCACAAACATGCAAAATTCCAAACCAGTTGCTACACCCATGATTGACTCAACCTCTCTCGACACATCTGACTCTCCACCACATCACGACATTCACAAATTCAGAAGCATTATCGGCAGTTTGCAATAT
Organism: Limonium bicolor; assembly: GCA_023374045.1. Lineage (NCBI taxonomy): Eukaryota > Viridiplantae > Streptophyta > Magnoliopsida > Caryophyllales > Plumbaginaceae > Limonium > Limonium bicolor. The sequence goes on along the minus strand of CM041777.1, from coordinate 203,988,927 downwards.
TTGGCCTTTACACGGCCAGATATAAGTTACGCAGTCAACAAAATAAGTCAACATATGCATGCTCCCAAAGAAATTCATTGGTCTGCGGCAAAACGAATTCTTCGTTACCTGAAAGCCACTAAAAATTTAGGGCTTTTCTTCCCCGCGCAACCCCTTGGTGATCTGGGTATTTACTCGGACGCGGATTGGGCAGGCTCCATCTCCGATCGACGCAGCACGACGGGCTTCCTCATCTTTCTTGGTGGAAGTCTTGTGTCTTGGAGCTCCAAGAAGCAACGAACGGTGGCCAGATCCTCAACAGAAGCCGAGTTCAAGTCCCTGGCCACGGCTACAGCAGAAACATTGTGGATTCAGAAACTCTTGACAGAGCTTGGTATAAAATTGAAACATAATCCAGTTTTGCGGTTCGGTTACCATATTCAAATATTCTAACTAAGTAGTGGCCCTGTAAACACAACCATCAAAGACTCTCGATTTTTTCTAAGTCTGATGTCCTTTTTTGGTTTTGTTTTCCCGTATCTCGATTATTGTTGTGGCTGGAACCAATTCCTAACTATTGTAAACCATTTCATGATTATTCTGCTACTTTGTAGCCCCTAGCACCTAATAAAAAAAAACCTAACCATCAAATATATTCTAAGCTTAGCCAGTAATAAAAGAAATATCAAGATATATATCTCCCGGCCATAACCAACATCGTATACAAACAACTACTCGGGAAATGAATTCCTAAAAAAGAAGAGAAAAAAGGAAACTGCAATTAGCCTATATGACTAGTTTGTAGTACGAACTACGTACACCTAGATGGAAGTGTAGAACTGCAGTTCCCATCCCACATGTCACCCTCAAAGGAACACTAACAACGTCTCTCGACACACTAATTCACTCTACTATATAGATCAGATGGAATGAATTAGACACGTAGCTGGAGTGCACATGTCATAGTACAGAAGTACAAAAGGGTAGCTAATTTTGAGACTTTCTTTCAACCCCTACATCTACAATGTACCCCATATACATTAACCAATGGTTCAGATGTTTGCTCAGCCCTATTCCAAGCTGCAAGACCACTGCACTGCAGTGCGTGCAGCACTACTATTACTCGTTATTTAACGTTGGTAAATTTAAGCGCTTCAATTTCTCATCTTTATTTTATATAAGCGCTTCAAACCATGCTAGCTACACTTAGTTGTTCTTTTTTCGGGGTTTGCTTAATATGGGGTGGCGATTGATTATCGTCAGCTACCTATAAAACCCTATCTAGCTCGCTGTTCTTGGACTGTTGTGGGGTCCTCATTACCAGTGTTTATATGGAACAGATAATTATTATCCATGAAAGTTTTTTTATTCACAAGAATATACTAATTTATTACTCCCTCCGTCCTGAATTGACTGTCCTGTTTACTTTATGGCACGTTTTTCCACTTCAATATTGAACATATAAGATAAAATAATTTTATAAAACTAAATTTTGTAACATATAGTTTATCATGTAAGGAATCATATGCAAAACTTAAATTTTCAAAATTACTCTATCTTATATATTAAAAATTGAAGTCAAACGACATGTCCAAATAGTAAACAAGACGGTCAATTCAGGACGGAGGGAGTAGTTTATTAACAGTTTATTACCAAAACTGTTTTTTTTTTCAGTCTTTTGCTAACACTACAACATAAGAGTTCAATTGGGGCAATAAAAGTTGCACCAATAGATCAAAATATTGCTCTAATAGGGTTATTGGAGCAAGATTAATCTTGCCCCAAGGTTGCACCAGTAGATTCGCTACAATACCCAGTATGGTGCAATGTTTAATTTCGCCCTATTTGACATGCACTGTTGGTGCAACCAAGATATGCACCAATTGATCAAGTACAAATAGGGCAAGTAAAGTTGCACTAAAACACTCAACTCAATTAGTGCATGTTGTACTAGTCGCACCATTTGGGCAACATCAAACAGTGCATGTAGTATCTGTCGCCCCATTTAGTCTGATTGTAGTACACGTTCTACTCAACACAAATAGTGCACCCAAGAATAGTTGCACCATTTGTTGACCAACTAATAGTGCAACTTTTGTGTTTTGCACCATTTGATATCTGAACTAGTAGGGCATAATATATAGGTTGCACCATTTGATCAACACTAATAGTGCAACTAGTTTTATTGCCCCGTTTGTTTTTTCCTAACAATCACCCACCACACAAATAGGGCAAACATATACATTGCACTAATATATATAGGACAACAAGAGCAAAGTATTGTTTCACCCTATTTGATGTACTTCAAAAAGTGCAACTTTCCTTTGATTGCTCTATTTGATACCACATTTGGTGCAAAAATAAATGCCCTATTTGATCTTTCAGATTTTTTAAAAAAAGAAAAAATCTTGCATTATTTATACTGTCAAATATATTATTATTTTGTAATTAGAATTTATTAACAAACACGAAATTAGAACCAAAATCCTGTAGTATATATTATTTTTCACAAGTGTATAAACCATCAGGGTTTGTGTCTTCCATACAACCATTCCAAAATTTCAGAAAAGAACCAAAACCTTAATGGGAAGTAATCAGTGTAATCAGCCATAACATACATTACATACTTCCTCTCACTCCCTCCATGTGCAGCTAGCTTCTTCTCCTACTTCCTTTATATCAGATACAACAAGCTTCTTCTCATCCCTTCTATCATTGTCATCACCATCATCTAGCATTTCTTCACTGTGAGCACTCCCCACAAAATGGTGAATCAACAGAATTTACCAACTCCTTCAAAGATCTACAAGATCTACAATAATAAACTGTTTATTCACTCTTACGATTTTAAATAACCGTATACAACGGTTTTTAAATTATGTGACAGTAAATGTGTTTTTCAATAAATTAATTTTTTTATAGTTTGGTCATTTATATTTGTTTTTAAAATTTTATGATTTTATTTCTTTTTGATTTGTAGTTGTTATTCATTTTTAAAAATTGAATTCAAATTTAATGTGATATTTGATTGCTTTTCGTGATATATATTGTTTATTTCTTAAATTTTTAAAAATTGACCATAAGGACATCTCATTATAAAATTAAACCTTAGGGGTATATCGTAATGAAAATGAAGCCTCAAGGGTATTTTGTAAAGAAAATGAAACTTTAGGGTTATCTCATAATAAAAAATAAACCTTAGGGTATCTCGTAAAATTCGCTCAAACCTTGGGGGTATCTCATGAAATTTCTCAACTGAAAATGAAGAAAACAACAAATCTCAACTAACAAATCTAAGATAGATGTACCCGGGGATAGAGGGAATCACCTAAATCACTCAAACATACTCATAAACATACCTCACTTTAATTGTCTATTAGAGCTAATATAAAGACTTCTCAAATCTTGGACCAATCAAATCTTACTTAATTAATCACACATCTTAATTCCGAAGAACAGTTGAGTCATTAGATAGCATTAATCACAAGCTCTTTACAAGAGCCCTAAGGTTATACCCCCTAATTCTATAGTGCAAATCAAGGGTTTACCCGTTTCTTGGTGACAAGCCCTATCTCAAAACCTAATATTATGAGTCACCATAAGTTCGATAGGTGATTAATCTAAAGCATTAAATCGAGCATTGAAGAGAAATTCTATTAATTGAGGTAAGTTTACAAGCATAATTTGAGGATTTTAGGGTCAAACCCCCATCCCAAGGTACAATGAGGTTACTCAAACATTAAAGAGTAAAGATGGGAGAAAGAGTAACAAAATAGCCATTAATGGAGCTTGGAAGCTTCAACGAAGATGGAGTGTTCCCCTTCTTTCTTCTCTTTTTCTTCTTTACTTTTCTCCTCTTCTTTTCTCTTGTCTTTTCACCCCTTTGGTAATGAGTGAGAGCTGGAACCGTGAGTGAATGAGTGAGGGAAAGACTATGCTAAGATTCCACTTTAAAACCATAGATTTGGGTAAGTTCTCCAGCCGACTGGCCCACTGGGGTCAATCACCTCTGAAGAAGACAACACTGGGTCGTTCAATGCCCGAGAGCAAATCTTCAACCAGATCCTGGGTCGGCCCCCTCCAGAATTTCCTCAATTGTGCCGAAAACTTCCCGAGTGTCCCGTTGTTCTTGACATACTTCCCAAAGCATTAAATCTTGCCCACAAAATCTCTTTTCATCTTTAAAGCATGCTCGAATGAGCTTTTACCTAATATACAAAGTGTATATGTTCACTAATATTAACGAAATACTCTATAAAGTGGTGAAAATAGGTTATAGACCAAATAAAACAAAGGTGAATATAGACATTTAATTACATAATTTCACCAATAATCATGTATATGAAAAACTGTATATTCTGTGTTCAATAAAACTACACATGGAAGTTATACTTTCACTAGAATAGGTTATCGTATAGTTTTTCCATATTCAATGTATCGATCTTTATTGATAAATGTAAAGTAAATGTAACCATCTTTAACTATGTAGGCAAAATTTTCCACCATCCAAAAGGCATTATGCAAAATAATTGGAATGGTGTAATTTTATAAAAGGAAAGGGCTATCAAAGTTTAGGGGTGACTAACCTTTCATGATTTCAAAAATTGTCAGATTTGGCATTATTACTAGGTCGTAGTGATGTCACTGGTCGAATGTGTTCTGTGGGCACTAGTGTAACACCCCTACTAATTCAGCTCCTAATAATCCTACAATGTCGCACATAATAATTATATCGCAGCGGTAAATAACAGACTGTCGCTCCTATGGGTCACATTATCACTCGCCCATATGGGTGATAACGAGTTACCTGATAATCACATGCGAAACGTATTCCCGCAGTGACCACAAGAGATAGATGTAGAACTTAAACAACTTAAAACAATCCACATTAACCAATTATTACAGACCGTACTCGTGAGCATCTAAAACAATCCACTCGGTTTACACAACCAGTCCAAAACGTCATCAGTATTAAACCGTACCAAGTCTTAACCAACTGAAATATTACAACCGTCGTGCCTCGCGCGACCATCAGCTACTCTCCTGAATAAAAATGGTTTTGGGGTATGGAATCAGCCCCTGCTGAGTATTTATCACATGCCCCGTCATGCCCCCAAAGACCCCTCAATTATTTGGTCGAGAGCATGAGGTTCGCTACATGCAATACCGTTTTAATATTTAAAACTGTAAATCAAATAACATCAATATCCAAACAATAACACAACCCTCAACACACAATAAAATAACCACAAGTATAACCAATGAACACAAAGCGAAACAACGATAATATAACAAGTATTAAGTCTCGTCCATGGTATAGAAACCAATATTGTTCGCCAGTGTATAAGTCTCAATTGTTTTAACTGTTCAGTATACCTAGTGACAATGTCTCGTTAAAACGACATGTCTCTAGTTACCCATATATTATGGTGGGTCACCCACGACAGTAGCCACTCCAACGGTAGAGTCTCCGACCAACGAGCCATTCTAGCTCACGGGAAATTTTCTTGATACTTGCAGACCGTACGCGGACATCCTGGTATCGTTTTTGTGATCACAGCGCGCACCAAGAGCCACATCCTCTTGGCTTTACTAACTTTCCATTAATTAATTATACCATCGCATCGCATTACCATTTTTTTTCCTAACACAGACTAAGATCATTAGTCCAATCCGGAGTCGTAAACTCGGGATCCAGTGTTAGATACGAGAGCGGCGTATAGAAAGGCCAATGCTCCGTATAAAAGTCTTGGATAATATATATATGTTATTATCCTAGTGCTACAACGTTTTACTTATGTTCCTTATATTTCATATAAGACAGCACCACAGCCGCTAGTTCGTTATATATATATAGGTTCATATATATACGAACCAATACTGTTAACTCAACAACAGTAAATAATAAGCACTATAAATATACAATTCTGCATATTAATTAACACATTCAGACAAACAATCTTATCACAGATCACACAGAAGTCTGAACTGAGGAAGCCCTCAGAGACAATCAGAGACCATAACAACATACCGTTCACCCTGATGTATTACGGTGGAGTATGAATCAGCAAGATCCTATGCTCCGTGTGTCGTCTCTATTAGTCTAAACAATACATAATGCTACTGATTAGCATACTGTATAACAACACAATCCTACGGTACCCCGTACCGTCACTAACAACTCCCGTTAACCCCCCCCCCCGGTTATAAACTGTCAATGTTTGTCGGGTTTTAGGTTTAACTCGAGATTGGAAAAGTGTTATATTACATGCGTAGTCTTGTCTTGTACATTAATATAGTTATTGTTGAACTTGTTTTCGCATGTGACTTAACATACCCTTGTATGTCGTATAGTTTGTTTCATTATTGCATGTGTGATTCTATGTCATGCACTATACATCTCACCTTAGTATTTATTTTTCTAAGGTTTGTTTCTTTCTTCTTCTTTTTTTTCTTTTTTTTTAAATTCAATGTGGTATAATTCATTTGTAAACATACTTTTAATTACATGAATCCTTATTATCACATGTACACTCTCTTAACTTTAGAGTCCCATATCCAATGTTTGTAATTCTCTTTCCTTTTATCATATGTCTTTTGAATTATGAAAATACATGGTCACTAAACCATGTTATACTTTCCACCATAACATAAATTTACTTATAATCATGTATTATGGAACTATTTCTTATATGGTAAGTCTTATAATATTATTCATTCTTTTTAATGAATACCTCTTATATTATAAATGTTATAACTCTTATAACATAAAAACCATATTATAAATTCCATTTTAAAATGTCAACATTTTCGAACAGCACTTATGTTCTTAAATATTTACAAAATCACCACATAATTAATGTAATGTTACATTATAGTTATATAACATATATTATGACATTTAAGTCATTAGAACAATTATAACATATAGTTGTAAATTGTTGTAAAATACCAACAACCCCTTATATTTTCGGTTTTCAAAAACAACCACTAAACTTCTATAAATCACAAATCAATCCCAAATTATATTTCATTGTTACACTTATATCATATACCTTATATTATACCCTTTAAGCCTTAAAATCATTATAACCTATTATTTTTTTGTAAAACAACCGAACACTATCCCAATTATCTTACCACCACTTAACTTCCTATATTCACCAAATTCTCCTCTTTATAACATAGTTTTCTAATATCATCAAAACTATATATTATACATATGTCTTTATAAAACCTTATATATAATTCCAAAAATCACCAAACTATACCAAAGGTTATAAACATCATTATTAACCTTATATTTTCTCTAAATCTCGGTTTTACCACATATGTTACCCATTAGTAACAATTCATAAATCTCTTATATTATACTTATATAATTCATATAAACTCCAAATTTAACCAATTAAATTTCTAAAAAAAAATTCCTAATAACCTAAGGTTTGTACTAAACTCCATTTAGTACCCCAAGTTTTCGGAAATCACAATCTAGCCCCATCTCTTATAAATCTTTTACAAATTAACACTTATCTTAGTTTAAGGTTGTATTTTAATTTCAAAAATTCTCCAAACTTGGTCAAGGTCTCCTATATAGTCAACTTGACTCCTAATACCAAATTGGACCCAAACCTTTCGGTAATTACCAAGCTTTACCCATACTTTTCTATTTTTACAATTTTGACCCAAAACTTTATAAAATGTTATAATTTTTATTAAATTCATTTAAAACCCTAAATTCCTCAATATTAATGAAATACCCCGACCTTAAACATGGCAATTAAATTATCCTAATATGTAATTAAGAGCCTAATAATGCCTAAATAATATTGGTAAGGAAAAATAAATCCAAAAGAAATGAAGAAATGCTTAAAAAGCGAAAAACGCTAAATAAGCGTTAAATAACCATAGGAGGTATGAGACCTCGGTTAGCGTATTATAAGGATTCTAAAGGCTTAATTAAGTCTAAATAAATATGAGGGAACAAATCCCGAAGAAAACGGATCCTTAGAATGGATTAAAATCACTAATGAACATTAAAGCGCGTTTTTCGAGGTAACCGGGAAAACGTGTCTTTAAGCGGGTCAAATAGACTCGTAACAATTTTGGTCAACTAAATAATCATTAATAAATGTTAGTGAAGCTTTAGAACCAATAAAATCAATAAAACGAGAGATTAGCAAAAACTGTCAAAAACAAGAAATTGTGGGGTAGAAACATAAATAACACAAACTTATGTGTCCACTTTTAAAATAAAAAGTGAAATGTGTGTGTGTGTGTATGCCAGCCGGCTCCCCCTCTCACTCTCACACACTCACTAACTCCTCTCTATTTACAAACAAACAAAAACAATTAAAACAATAAAGTAAACACACTACTTTATTCTACTCTCACAATTCTCTCTCCTACTCTCATTTCCCCCCTTCTCCTCTCACGTGAACCAGCCCTCACTCCCTCTCTTTTCTTCTTCTTCTAGCTCTCTCACGATTTCCATGGTGAAACAAGAAAAACAACACAAACTCCATCTTCTCTCCTTTGTAACTCTCTCCACACACTTCCAAAAATTATAAAAAATACCACCATTGAAATCCTCTCCTCAAGAGCAACATTTCTATCTTTTCAAAAATCGAAAACAACAACTTTCGTTTTCATGGGTATGTCCCATTTGGAGTTTCAAGACCACCATTAGAAGGCCCTCCTTCTCCTTGTTCTTTTGAGGTAAAATATTCTCAAAACTCCATTGTTTTCCTAGCCTTAAGGGCAAAACGAATTTTAGACTAAACCCTTGTTTGGTCTCTTGTGTTCTAGCCGATTTTGGCTTGTTGAAGGGGTTGGAAACCTTGTTCTTGAACCACTCCAAGCTTCATTTGAACCCTTGTAAGGTAATAAATTTTCTAAACCCTAAAACCTATATTAGAACTTACACAATGGTTAGGGTTAGTTTTAGTATTAAAATGGTGTATTGAAATGTATATGTGAATGGGTTGTAGTGTAAGAATTGGTTCACAAACCGGTGAGAAAGAAGAAGGAAAGAGGAAGGAGAAAGAAAGAAGAAGCTTGTGAAATAACAAGGTAAATATACTTGTTCTTGTATATCTTGGTAAATGAGTATGTAACAGATTTTTAGAAGTAAAAACATGTATTGTAAAGTTGTAATGCGTTAGTAGTATAATGTGTAAGAGAGTATAAGCATTGGGAAGCCTTAAAAAGACATTTTAAAACTGCCAAAAGAGATTGGGAATTGAGTGTTTAAGTGCAGGAATTTTAAGTGATTGTTTAGTGTTGGTGTAATGTATGGGAGCTTGTATCTTGGTGTCTATTGCAACAGGTGGAATAAGCATTGCAATGTGAATTAGAATGTGTGGTGAGAGTGTAAAATTATAGGGGAGGTTATGGCAAAATTTACCTAGGAATGGAACACTTAGTGTGTTAGGAACTAGGTGATTAAGGTGGGTATGTGTAACAGATTTTGACTAAGGAAAATAGAGGGTAAGTTGAGAGAGATGGGTAATGTATTCTAAATGCATTGGGAATGCTAGAAATGTCGCTAGAAGAGGGAGATATAGAAGAGGAGTGTCAATGACAAAATCTGTAGCAAAGAGTATTTAAGTGCATAGTGGGAACTAGGAGAAATGAGTGTACAAGATTGGTGAAATGAGGAGTTGGATTTAGGAATAGATGTGTAACTACTTGGAAATGTAGTTAGAATGCTAGGAATGACGTTGGTTGAGAAAATATTGGATGGGAGAGTTGAATTGTAAAATCTGTAGCATTGGTGGGAAGAAACTAGTATAAGTGTGGAAATGAAATGAGGAAAAATGTGTAAGTGAATGTAAGGTTGAGTAGTAAGTTGGTGGATGAACTAAGGTGTATTAGGAGGTGTAATTAATGTTATAACATGTGGGAATAAGTGTAGGAACAATGGGGAAGTAGTGGGTAAAAGAGAGGACTGAAAACAGAAATTAAAATGCAAATACTGGGCCGGACCGAACTTGCGACCGGACTTGCAAGTTCGGTCGAGCCCAGATTTACAAAGACGGGTGAGCTACTGGAATCGACCGGACTTGCGACCGGACTTGCAAGTTCGGTCGGACCAGAAATTTTCCCCGTCTGTAACCTACTGGAATCGACCGGACTTGCGACCGGACTTGCAAGTTCGGTCGGGCCAGAAATTTTCGGTACTGGTAGCTACTGGAATGGACCGGACTTGCAAGGTCGGTCGCAAGTCCGGTCCTGACAAAAAAAAAAAAAAAAAAATTAAATAATGATGATATATATGTATATATGTATGTAATATGCATATGTATGTATATCCACATATACATGTACACGTAAGAAAGTAAACCTAAGTTAAGTAAGAAAGTAAAACTTAAGGTAAAAGAAAAGTAAATAAGTAAAGTGTAAGTATAAGAAGTGTGAGGACATAGTAAGTACGAATTAAGTGAAAATAGTTAGATTAATCATTTGAATGTATGTATATCATAGGATTTGAATTGTGAATACCGGAGGAACGTTGGGATACAAGTACAACGGTGGAAGGTATGATTTCTTCATGCCCTGTATCCTAATCTGGTTACCCCGATTTGTGTGCTTATTTGACCACCTAATAAGAAAACGCACGAACCGGATTATATTGCACTTACTTGTGCTTGTTTACATTGTTCTCGATACTCGTCTTGAACAATAGTTTGTATAATTCATGAAATAATGAATGGATGATGTATTGTATTCTGTAGTGTACTTGTATATTGTAATGTATCTGTATAATGTAAGTGTATATGGGTATTGTAGTATTGTGGCCTGGATGTTGACTTGTGCTAATTCCTAACCCTCTAACTCCTAACTTAAGTGAGTAAATTGGAATGAGTACAAGTCCGATATAGCTTCGGCCACGCGTGAGGATGAGGTGACACAAGAGGTTGGATCCGATTCCTGGTTCGTAAGCTGGTCCACGGCCCAAATCCCTTAAGTGGGTAGCATCCTGGATTAGTGAACCAAGTAAATCCCGGAGGTGGGACGGAGTAGTCCCCAGGGCCGGAGGTCCCGACGACTTAACTTGAGTAAGAGTAAGAGTAAGTAAGTATGTATGAGTATGAGAATGAGTATGTATGCGTATGTATGAAGTAATGAGTAAAAGAGTAATCTCCACCCGATTAACCCGGGTGGACCAATGAAGCTAACCCGTATTGTAAATTGTGTATGTATTGGGTATATGTATTCGGAAGGAGGTAAGTATATATTGATGGTTATATTGTATTCCTTGTATGTAATGAAGCGTATGTGTGTATGCTTGCGTAAGTATTCATGTATTGTGTATAAGAGCATGTATGCATGTATGTTGTGTGAAAATCAACCGCATGTATTCGACCAAGTGGTCGGCGTACCCTCACTAGTACGCGGGGTATGCGGTTATCATGCTCGGCGAAAGCTGACCCCTTCGGGGGACATTTTTTAGTGTGCAGGTACCCGAAGCGAATGTGGTCAAGGCACGAGACCGGCGACTACATTGGATAGTAGTAGCAGAATGTAGAGGTGTATTAACTAGCACACCCCTTGTATTTAGAAAGTAATGTAGTAGCGAGGAATGGGTAGTAAGTAGTCTCTTAGTGAGTATGTGTGAACTTGAAGAGGTATTATACTTGTATAAGGAACCTAGTAAACTCGGTATGTAGATTATATTGTATGGTACTTGGAGTATTGTATTGAATGCAGATTGTAGTAGTGATTGGTAAGTGGAGAATGTATTGTAGATTTGTAGTACTCGGGATTCCGGTCCATCAGACCGATGCTGTATGTAGAATCAGTAGCCTTGTTAGTCACGTGGGTGACTAACGGCATTGTATCACCCATTGTATGTAAGTATATATCCGCTGCGAGTATCTGATGAGTAAGGAGATTGGACGTTAATGATTGTATTAATAGTAGGGGTGTTACAAAAAGTGGTATCAGAGCGAAGTATCGCTCTGATGACTGGAAATACCGAGCTTAGGAATACCGAGTTAGGAAGTAGAAGCTTAGGGCTAAGGGCTGAGTGTTAGCATTAGAGATATGCTAGTTAGGAACTACCGGTGAGTACCGGATACCTACAATACCAGTCCCGCCCGCCGCAAACCCCCACTGTATAACTTGGGAAAGGACGCCAGAGAGAAGAAAAGCCTTCTCATACTCGGGAGAACCCGATCTGGCAGTTGTGAAGCAATCACACAGTAAACAAGAACCGACGCGTAGTAGATTCCAAGAAATGGAAGATCCGGAGATGAATCCCGGTTGAACAATAATGCCGCACTTAATAGCGGGGGAATAAGCACTCCAACCACAAGGAGGCTACAACTTACAACAGCATGGGGCGACATGCTTAGCAGTCGCAGAACCTAGCTAAACAACCAGCAGCAGGAAAAGAAGCGCTAAACGTACAACGAAATGGAAAGGGAGCAGTAATGGGACCCGAGACACGAGTCTGCGGGACAACAGTAATAGCCAAGCAGCACCACCAACGGCATACTAGCTGGCTAAGAACATAGTCAGAAGCGATTAACCCCAAATTACAACGCCAAAGGGCTGCAATACCTGGCCAATAGGCTCAGACAACTACAAGGACAACCATGAGATATAATACAATAGGACTACAAGAGTAGTGCCTAAACAGGAGGGCTCAGTAACCACCACAGATGAGTGGGAACGAGCCACAAGGAACGACGCTAAACCGAATAGAATGGGAGTCTCCAAGGATTGGAGAAACATCCCATTATCAACAACACGTCAAGATCATTAAGAAGCTACCTAAAGGAGCGGGTATACCGATTGCAGATCAACAAGATCCGAGGAAAGGTCAACAAGACTATTAAATACAAGCAGAAACCACACCAAGATTGGTATAGGATTATCCAAAAACCACCGATACCGCGCACTTGCCAAGGCAAGTGCAGTAAAGACAGAAATATGTAAAGGAACACTAATACGTCACAAGTACGTAGTAATGTACGGTGACAGTAACGAAATAACCACAGGATCAAACATCCTAAAACTGAAGGAATGGAACCTTGGAAAGGCCTAACGGCCCGACCACTGTACTTAGAGCATACCAGTCAGCGGGAGGCTAGACTTGCTCAAGACCTCAAACGTGGCTATGCCATGAGAGACTTCTTTTAACACCGAACCACTGTTTTAAAACCCAAAATTTTCTTTTCAAAACCTCAAACCTCTTTTAAAAACCTTGGATTTTAAAACCGAACCAACATGATTATGGTGAGTATCATAGATTGATACAAGAGGAGTTGACAATAGAATACTTCACCTAGGCGTGTGACGAACACTACAAGTGTACCCATTACGGGATGTGGGACAACCGCACTCTGAAGGAGCTTGCGGGCCCGACATATAGTTGGGTAAGTGGCAACGTATCAGCATGGTACCCCACGTATGTATACATGTAGTGTACGACACACGGGAAGTAGTCAGCTCCGTTCTACGGACCATCAGTGAGTTCAAACCAGAACAACTGGACACCTCAGACAATTCAGCGTAAAGGAACTCAGAGAATCCATCTGAAGATAAGGAGTAAGAACTAGGAAGTGCATAAGGCACAGACTAAACAGTATAGACATTGGATATGTCTCAAATAATCTAAGCAATTACCTGACAGCTGGATGGAATGCCCAGCCTAAACACATGAAGGCGAATGCCTAATGTGAACCTAACAATGCTCAACAAACGGGACAGAATTCCCAAGAGCAACCCCAAGATTACCACAAGAACACTCCATCATTGAAGGGGATATCAAACCTAGTCCTAGCACTAGGAGCAAGTGTAAACAGTCTACCCAAGAACGGGAGACGTTACAACCCAAAAGGGGACGACTCAGCTACAATACCATAAGACGGTATAGAGGACGACACACGTTATAAACATTAGCCGGATGTAACGGCACAACCACCAACACCCAGGAGCGATCCTTGAAGGGTGTCTGCGTTAATAGCAGTCAAGCAACCGTAACGACATGAGCACGGGAGCTAAACGAACACTCGGTTAGGACACCGAAGGGATTTCGCTTAACAGGAAATGCCCTAAAATACTGAGAGGCACCTATTAACACCTGATTGCCTAAAGGGTCTCCTATGAACGGAAGCGTGATGCCACGACTTACCATGGAGCCCAATATATCCAACCTATGACGGTATACAAGGAGTGGAAACATGTATAAACAGCTTGCAAAAGCATAGCTTGCAGCATACGACTCAGAAGTCGTAAAACCGAATACGTTATATAAACTTAGACGGTTGCAAAACCGGCACCAATTGTTAACAAGACCTACAAGAGATATTGCCTCATACGACAAGAAATCAACAGCTGGACCATAAATCCAACCCAACACCCTGAGTGGCTTGTAGTAATGGCCACCTCAGTGTCACTGTCACTAGAGCACCAGTCTAGTATACAGCTGACGGAGTTAAATACCCCTCATGTCTTCTGTAGCAATTGTACACAGGGGCATAAGAATCATGATAATGCCAACAATGGCCTAGTCCACACTTGGACACTACGAGAACCCAAGGGAAAGTACCCCTCGTTAACCGAAGACCACCAAGGTGGTGAAGATGTGAATCCTTAAAAAGGTTTCCATCTATTATAACAGTAAAGCCTACGCATATAGATGTTGCCAAGAGGCGATGGAATCAGGAAATGAGATTTCCAAACCATTACGACTTAAGGGAGTAAGTATACTCCTCATGCACCCAAGCATGTGGTGAACCATTACATAAATATTCACATGGTAAACCTTGTCATGAGACCTATGAGTGGCAACAACCTCTCAACCAGAACTTCATTTACCAATGATAGAACGGGACCAGGAAACCCTTGGAGTTTCACGGGATGTCCTGGTAAAATACATACAAGCAAAACTACACAGCCAGGGCCTAAACCAATGCTCAGCACCGAAAGGCAATAATTAACAAAGCAGTTAATGTGAACGCGCACTGAACACCATGAATGATTAACGCTCAAGAGAGCTTAAGATACTTGGTGAATTGTATCACAATAATGAAAATAATGTGAGGTAAGCCAACCTACACATGAAACCTAAACTGAAATAAAACATCCCCACTATGGGAAGATAGTAGTAGTGCGGTATGCTACGACAACCGTCATACACACGAACATGGGAAACCCCAGGGTATTCATACCATAAGGGAATGGCGCCAATGACAATGTTGTACAATGAGTAAAGAATACGGTGCGCAACAGGCGACCGCTATGAGGAAGTAGTTAAGCAATAACACGGAGTATAAGTATGAGATGACACACAGAAATATTCTTTCCTATCACATAAGTGACTTACTGTCAAGCGTTTACGCCTCTGCACTCTGTATGACTGAGTGTTTTGGTATTGCACTTGTGCAGCTAATGATCTAATGGGATGGCTAGGGATATGGAGAATGTAAACCGTATTAAACCTTTCTTTTCACCAACAAACATGGCACTAGCCAGTTAAGCAAGCTTAGCACTAAACCGTGCAGCCTAAGGCCAAAGAAGCACGAAGAGTGTACAATACACTAACAATCACAAAGTGTGAATTCCAATGGAATGAGGAGTGAAAAGAGACTTAAGAAAGTCATTAGGACCGACGCATATTAAGGCAAGGTCATACAAGTAAAGACACTTGTACTGAACCAGAAGAACTGGTATGATTCAGAAGCTAGTGACACCAGAGGAAGCACTACAACTAAGTAGTGACTTAACCTCGCCCGACAATAAGTCGGAGGAACTTAATGAAAAATCGTGAAAGCACGAATAGCATGTGCAATAGACTACCAGAGAGCTGGTTACAATCTAAAACTAATTATAGTTCAAACACGGTAAAAGAATACCGCGATTGTTTAGTAAACCTTATTCCTATAATGACGGATAAAAAGGGGATGTATAGCACATTAAGGATAACACGAAGGGGTAAGTAACCCGAGTTATCAGGGTCGCGCAGCAGAAGCTAGTGGGCCCTAGCTAGGAGACAAGATACCTAGTAAGTATAATAGAATGGCTATTAATGCCTTGAAGCCTAATAGGCTGGAACCAAATTAATTATGAGTTAAATAAACTCATATAGGAATCCTTGGTGCAAAGACTAAACCGTTGGTATGGTTAAGACCCTTTGACCGGAGCATATTCTATAGTATACCGTAGTGAAGCTAAACGCTTCAGTTTGCCCAAATTGATTAAACCAATGTTTAATAATAATAACATATGGTAGATTACGTGGGCGTAATCCCTTTTAAGGGGGGTAGAGCGAAAACCGCTTAATGCAAGTTTTATAAATAAAACACATAAAACTATAATGTGCATAGCACAAATGAGGAATTATTCGATGAGTGGTACCTACGTTATATAAACATACGTATTCATTCATATTGAATTGTGGTAACTAAGCATTAGACATGCAAATACCATAGGGTGAATGTACCCATCTTGTAACACCAGTGTAAGAGTATTGGTAAAGAAAAGTAATGAGTAGTGGACGGAGCTCCACAAGTATTGTAACCATTGAAGAAGTAGTACGAAATGAATGAGGATAGTAGATGAATGAAGTTTATGAGTAGTGGGATCGTAAGTAAAATATGTGAAAACCATTGAAACCAACTAAATCTTATAAGTGTAGTATTCCGTAGTTAGAATATAGGAGATGATGGTGAGTAATGGATGAAGGTTGATGAAATGAGCATTAGGACTGAACCATGGAGTAAAGCATTTGGGAAGTAGAGTGAGGATGAACGATGGACTGATTCCATCCTTTGGAGATGTATGAATGACTAGGAAGAGTAAAAAGATAAAACATGAAAATAATTGAATTATTTGCTTGTTTGAAACTGATGTGGGAAGTCGAACTTGATCCTGATCAGATCAAGGAAAACCGAACACAAATTGGGGTGGAAAGATAGTTCAACACTGATGCTGATCACATCAGGGTCGAATGATTCTTGAAGCTCCCCTTAAGTGGTCACAAGAATCACACTTAGGATAGAAGTAATGAATACAAATTGGAACTTGGAGTTGTATGCTTTAGAAAGATTTCTAACTAGTAGTTGTAAAAGATATTTCTTAGCCTGGAGAGTGAGTAAGTAATTGTCGGAAGTTATACCGGAGAAGATAGTAGTGTAGCATGTTATATTATTCTAAGGGCAACAGGACATAGAGGAGTCCTGTGTCGAGATGACCTGAGTGCCTGCGGGACTGTGATGTGTATTGCATTGCTTTGGGGATAGCTTTGCACTGTATGTATGTATAAAGTTTGTAATGAGGAACCGGACGGTTGATAGTAATATGGATTGGAGTAATTTGGTACATGGGTATGACAGGGAAAGGAGAAACCTTGAGTAATGGATTTAGGAATTAGTAAGGAAGAAGCATGTATGACCGCGGTATTAGACACGTAAGAATGAGTAAGCAGTGTAAACCCATAACTTCGAACAACTTTGAGGACAAAGTTCTTAAGGGGGGTAGATTGAAATACCCCGACCTTAAACATGGCAATTAAATTATCCTAATATGTAATTAAGAGCCTAATAATGCCTAAAATATTGGTAAGGAAAAATAAATCCAAAAGAAATGAAGAAATGCTTAAAAAGCGAAAAACGCTAAATAAGCGTTAAATAACCATAGGAGGTATGAGACCTCGGTTAGCGTATTATAAGGATTCTAAAGGCTTAATTAAGTCTAAATAAATATGAGGGAACAAATCCCGAAGAAAACGGATCCTTAGAATGGATTAAAATCACTAATGAACATTAAAGCGCGTTTTTCGAGGTAACCGGGAAAACGTGTCTTTAAGCGGGTCAAATAGACTCGTAACAATTTTGGGTCAACTAAATAATCATTAATAAATGTTAGTGAAGCTTTAGAACCAATAAAATCAATAAAACGAGAGATTAGCAAAAACTGTCAAAAACAAGAAATTGTGGGGTAGAAACATAAATAACACAAACTTATGTGTCCACTTTTAAAATAAAAAAAGTGAAATGTGTGTGTGTGTGTGTGTATGCCAGCCGGCCCCCCCTCTCACTCTCACACACTCACTAACTCCTCTCTATTTACAAACAAAAACAATTAAAACAATAAAGTAAACACACTACTTTATTCTACTCACATTCTCTCTCTACTCTCATTTCCCCCCTTCTCCTCTCACGTGAACCAGCCCTCACTCCCTCTCTTTTCTTCTTCTTCTAGCTCTCTCACGATTTCCATGGTGAAACAAGAAAAAAACACAAACTCCATCTTCTCTCCTTGTAACTCTCTCCACACACTTCCAAAAATTATAAAAATACCACCATTGAAATCCTCTCCTCAAGAGCAACATTTCTATCTTTTCAAAAATCGAAAACAACAACTTTCGTTTTCATGGGTATGTCCCATTTGGAGTTTCAAGACCACCATTAGAAGGCCCTCCTTCTCCTTGTTCTTTTGAGGTAAAAATATTCTCAAAACTCCATTGTTTTCCTAGCCTTAAGGGCAAAACGAATTTTAGACTAAACCCTTGTTTGGTCTCTTGTGTTCTAGCCGATTTTGGCTTGTTGAAGGGGTTGGAAACCTTGTTCTTGAACCACTCCAAGCTTCATTTGAACCCTTGTAAGGTAATAAATTTTCTAAACCCTAAAACCTATATTAGAACTTACACAATGGTTAGGGTTAGTTTTAGTATTAAAATGGTGTATTGAAATGTATATGTGAATGGGTTGTAGTGTAAGAATTGGTTCACAAACCGGTGAGAAAGAAGAAGGAAAGAGGAAGGAGAAAGAAAGAAGAAGCTTGTGAAATAACAAGGTAAATATACTTGTTCTTGTATATCTTGGTAAATGAGTATGTAACAGATTTTTAGAAGTAAAAACATGTATTGTAAAGTTGTAATGCGTTAGTAGTATAATGTGTAAGAGAGTATAAGCATTGGGAAGCCTTAAAAAGACATTTTAAAACTGCCAAAAGAGATTGGGAATTGAGTGTTTAAGTGCAGGAATTTTAAGTGATTGTTTAGTGTTGGTGTAATGTATGGGAGCTTGTATCTTGGTGTCTATTGCAACAGGTGGAATAAGCATTGCAATGTGAATTAGAATGTGTGGTGAGAGTGTAAAATTATAGGGGAGGTTATGGCAAAATTTACCTAGGAATGGAACACTTAGTGTGTTAGGAACTAGGTGATTAAGGTGGGTATGTGTAACAGATTTTGACTAAGGAAAATAGAGGGTAAGTTGAGAGAGATGGGTAATGTATTCTAAATGCATTGGGAATGCTAGAAATGTCGCTAGAAGAGGGAGATATAGAAGAGGAGTGTCAATGACAAAATCTGTAGCAAAGAGTATTTAAGTGCATAGTGGGAACTAGGAGAAATGAGTGTACAAGATTGGTGAAATGAGGAGTTGGATTTAGGAATAGATGTGTAACTACTTGGAAATGTAGTTAGAATGCTAGGAATGACGTTGGTTGAGAAAATATTGGATGGGAGAGTTGAATTGTAAAATCTGTAGCATTGGTGGGAAGAAACTAGTATAAGTGTGGAAATGAAATGAGGAAAAATGTGTAAGTGAATGTAAGGTTGAGTAGTAAGTTGGTGGATGAACTAAGGTGTATTAGGAGGTGTAATTAATGTTATAACATGTGGGAATAAGTGTAGGAACAATGGGGAAGTAGTGGGTAAAAGAGAGGACTGAAAACAGAAATTAAAATGCAAATACTGGGCCGGACCGAACTTGCGACCGGACTTGCAAGTTCGGTCGAGCCCAGATTTACAAAGACGGGTGAGCTACTGGAATCGACCGGACTTGCGACCGGACTTGCAAGTTCGGTCGGACCAGAAATTTTCCCCGTCTGTAACCTACTGGAATCGACCGGACTTGCGACCGGACTTGCAAGTTCGGTCGGGCCAGAAATTTTCGGTACTGGTAGCTACTGGAATGGACCGGACTTGCAAGGTCGGTCGCAAGTCCGGTCCTGACAAAAAAAAAAAAAAAAAAATTAAATAATGATGATATATATGTATATGTATGTATATATGCATATGTATGTATATCCACATATACATGTACACGTAAGAAAGTAAACCTAAGTTAAGTAAGAAAGTAAAACTTAAGGTAAAAGAAAAGTAAATAAGTAAAGTGTAAGTATAAGAAGTGTGAGGACATAGTAAGTACGAATTAAGTGAAAATAGTTAGATTAATCATTTGAATGTATGTATATCATAGGATTTGAATTGTGAATACCGGAGGAACGTTGGGATACAAGTACAACGGTGGAAGGTATGATTTCTTCATGCCCTGTATCCTAATCTGGTTACCCCGATTTGTGTGCTTATTGACCACCTAATAAGACAAACGCACGAACCGGGCACTTACTTGTTTGCACACTGTCGATAGTCTTGAACAAAGAATTGAATGAATAATGATGATGATATGTATTGTATTCTGTAGTGTACTTGTATATTGTAATGTATCTGTATAATGTAAGTGTATATGGGTATTGTAGTATTGTGGCCTGGATGTTGACTTGTGCTAATTCCTAACCTCTCAACTCCTAACTTAAGTGAGTAAATTGGAATGAGTACAAGTCCGATATAGCTTCGGCCACGCGTGAGGATGAGGTGACACAAGAGGTTGGATCCGATTCCTGGTTCGTAAGCTGGTCCACGGCCCAAATCCCTTAAGTGGGTAGCATCCTGGATTAGTGAACCAAGTAAATCCCGGAGGTGGGACGGAGTAGTCCCCAGGGCCGGAGGTCCCGACGACTTAACTTGAGTAAGAGTAAGAGTAAGTAGTATGAGTATGAGAATGAGTATGTATGCGTATGTATGAAGTAATGAGTAAAAGAGTAATCTCCACCCGATTAACCCGGGTGGACCAATGAAGCTAACCCGTATTGTAAATTGTGTATGTATTGGGTATATGTATTCGGAAGGAGGTAAGTATATATTGATGGTTATATGTATTCCTTGTATGTAATGAAGCGTATGTGTGTATGCTTGCGTAAGTATTCATGTATTGTGTATAAGAGCATGTATGCATGTATGTTGTGTGAAAATCAACCGCATGTATTCGACCAAGTGGTCGGCGTACCCTCACTAGTACGCGGGGTATGCGGTATCATGCTCGGCGAAAGCTGACCCCTTCGGGGGACATTTTTTAGTGTGCAGGTACCCGAAGCGAATGTGGTCAAGGCACGAGACCGGCGACTACATTGGATAGTAGCAGTGAATGTAGAGGTGTAAACTAGCACCCCTTGTATTTAGAAAGTAATGTAGTAGCGAGGAATGGGTAGTAAGTAGTCTCTTAGTGAGTATGTGTGAACTTGAAGAGGTGTTATACTTGTATAAGGAACCTAGTAAACTCGGTATGTAGATTATATTGTATGGTACTTGGAGTATTGTATTGAATGCAGATTGTAGTAGTGATTGGTAAGTGGAGAATGTATTGTAGATTTGTAGTACTCGGGATTCCGGTCCATCAGACCGATGCTGTATGTAGAATCAGTAGCCTTGTTAGTCACGTGGGTGACTAACGGCATTGTATCACCCATTGTATGTAAGTATATATCCGCTGCGAGTATCTGATGAGTAAGGAGATTGGACGTTAATGATTGTATTAATAGTAGGGGTGTTACAAAAAGTGGTATCAGAGCGAAGTATCGCTCTGATGACTGGAAATACCGAGCTTAGGAATACCGAGTTAGGAAGTAGAAGCTTAGGGCTAAGGGCTGAGTGTTAGCATTAGAGATATGCTAGTTAGGAACTACCGGTGAGTACCGGATACCTACAATACCAGTCCCGCCCGCCGCAAACCCCCACTGTATAACTTGGGAAAGGACGCCAGAGAGAAGAAAAGCCTTCTCATACTCGGGAGAACCCGATCTGGCAGTTGTGAAGCAATCACACAGTAAACAAGAACCGACGCGTAGTAGATTCCAAGAAATGGAAGATCCGGAGATGAATCCCGGTTGAACAATAATGCCGCACTTAATAGCGGGGGAATAAGCACTCCAACCACAAGGAGGCTACAACTTACAACAGCATGGGGCGACATGCTTAGCAGTCGCAGAACCTAGCTAAACAACCAGCAGCAGGAAAAGAAGCGCTAAACGTACAACGAAATGGAAAGGGAGCAGTAATGGGACCCGAGACACAAGTCTGCGGGACAACAGTAATAGCCAAGCAGCACCACCAACGGCATACTAGCTGGCTAAGAACATAGTCAGAAGCGATTAACCCCAAATTACAACGCCAAAGGGCTGCAATACCTGGCCAATAGGCTCAGACAACTACAAGGACAACCATGAGATATAATACAATAGGACTACAAGAGTAGTGCCTAAACAAGGAGGGCTCAGTAACCACCACAGATGAGTGGGAACGAGCCACAAGGAACGACGCTAAACCGAATAGAATGGGAGTCTCCAAGGATTGGAGAAACATCCCGATTATCAACAATCACGTCAAGATCATTAAGAAGCTACCTAAAGGAGCGGGTATACCGATTGCAGATCAACAAGATCCGAGGAAAGGTCAACAAGACTATTAAATACAAGCAGAAACCACACCAAGATTGGTATAGGATTATCCAAAAACCACCGATACCGCGCACTTGCCAAGGCAAGTGCAGTAAAGACAGAAATATGTAAAGGAACACTAATACGTCACAAGTACATAGTAATGTACGGTGACAGTAACGAAATAACCACAGGATCAAACATCCTAAAACTGAAGGAATGGAACCTTGGAAAGGCCTAACGGCCCGACCACTGTACTTAGAGCATACCAGTCAGCGGGAGGCTAGACTTGCTCAAGACCTCAAACGTGGCTATGCCATGAGAGACTTCTTTTAACACCGAACCACTGTTTTAAAACCCAAAATTTTCTTTTCAAAACCTCAAACCTCTTTTAAAAACCTTGGATTTTAAAACCGAACCAACATGATTATGGTGAGTATCATAGATTGATACAAGAGGAGTTGACAATAGAATACTTCACCTAGGCGTGTGACGAACACTACAAGTGTACCCATTACGGGATGTGGGACAACCGCACTCTGAAGGAGCTTGCGGGCCCGACATATAGTTGGGTAAGTGGCAACGTATCAGCATGGTACCCCACGTATGTATACATGTAGTGTACGACACACGGGAAGTAGTCAGCTCCGTTCTACGGACCATCAGTGAGTTCAAACCAGAACAACTGGACACCTCAGACAATTCAGCGTAAAGGAACTCAGAGATCCATCTGAAGATAAGGAGTAAGAACTAGGAAGTGCATAAGGCACAGACTAAACAGTATAGACATTGGATATGTCTCAAATAATCTAAGCAATTACCTGACAGCTGGATGGAATGCCCAGCCTAAACACATGAAGGCGAATGCCTAATGTGAACCTAACAATGCTCAACAAACGGGACAGAATTCCCAAGAGCAACCCCAAGATTACCACAAGAACACTCCATCATTGAAGGGGATATCAAACCTAGTCCTAAGCACTAGGAGCAAGTGTAAACAGTCTACCCAAGAACGGGAGACGTTACAACCCAAAAGGGGACGACTCAGCTACAATACCATAAGACGGTATAGAGGACGACACACGTTATAAACATTAGCCGGATGTAACGGCACAACCACCAACACCCAGGAGCGATCCTTGAAGGGTGTCTGCGTTAATAGCAGTCAAGCAACCGTAACGACATGAGCACGGGAGCTAAAACGAACACTCGGTTAGGACACCGAAAGGATTTCACTTACAGGAAATGCCCTAAAATACTGAGAGGCACCTATTAACACCTGATTGCCTAAAGGGTCTCCTATGAACGGAAGCGTGATGCCACGACTTACCATGGAGCCCAATAATATCTCCAACCTATGACGGTATACAAGGAGTGGAAACATGTATAAACAGCTTGCAAAAAGCATAGCTTGCAGCAATACGAC
Organism: Limonium bicolor; assembly: GCA_023374045.1. NCBI lineage: Eukaryota > Viridiplantae > Streptophyta > Magnoliopsida > Caryophyllales > Plumbaginaceae > Limonium > Limonium bicolor. Next base: position 203,965,010 of record CM041777.1, on the reverse strand, counting down.
TCAGAAGTCGTAAACCGATACGTTATATAAACTTACGGTTGCAAAACCGGCACCAATTGTTAACAAGACCTACAAGAGATATTGCCTCATACGACAAGAAATCAACAACTGGACCATAAATCCAACCCAACCCTGAGTGGCTTGTAGTAATGGCCACCTCAGTGTCACTGTCACTAGAGCACCAGTCTAGTATACAGCTGACGGAGTTAAATACCCCTCATGCCTTCTGTAGCAATTGTACACAGGGCATAAGAATCATGATAATGCCAACAATGGCCTAGTCCACACTTGGACACTACGAGAACCCAAGGGAAAGTACCCCTCGTTAACCGAAGACCACCAAGGTGGTGAAGATGTGAATCCTTAAAAGGTTTCCATCTATTATAACAGTAAAGCCTACGCATATAGATATTGCCAAGAGGCGATGGAATCAGGAAATGAGATTTCCAAACCATTACGACTTAAGGGAGTAAGTATACTCCTCATGCACCCAAGCATGTGGTGAACCATTACATAAATACTCACATGGTAAACCTTGTCATGAGACCTATGAGTGGCAACAACCTCTCAACCAGAACTTCATTTACCAATGATAGAACGGGACCAGGAAACCCTTGAGTTTCACGGGATGTCCTGGTAAAATACATACAAGCAAAACTACACAGCCAGGCCTAAACCAATGCTCAGCACCGAAAGGCAATAATTAACAAAGCAGTTAATGTGAACGCGCACTGAACACCATGAATGATTAACGCTCAAGAGAGCTTAGATACTTGGTGAATTGTATCACAATAATGAAAATAATGTGAGGTAAGCCAACCTACACATGAAACCTAAACTGAAATAAAACATCCCCACTATGGGAAGATAGTAGTAGTGCGGTATGCTACGACAACCGTCATACACACGAACATGGGAAACCCCAGGGTATTCATACCATAAGGGAATGGCGCCAATGACAATGTTGTACAATGAGTAAAGAATACGGTGCGCAACAGGCGACCGCTATGAGGAAGTAGTTAAGCAATAACACGGAGTATAAGTATGAGATGACACACAGAAATATTCTTTCCTATCACATAAGTGACTTACTGTCAAGCGTTTACGCCTCTGCACTCTGTATGACTGAGTGTTTTGGTATTGCACTTGTGCAGCTAATGATCTAATGGGATGGCTAGGGATATGGAGAATGTAAACCGTATTAAACCTTTCTTTTCACCAACAAACATGGCACTAGCCAGTTAAGCAAGCTTAGCACTAAACCGTGCAGCCTAAGGCCAAAGAAGCACGAAGAGTGTACAATACACTAACAATCACAAAGTGTGAATTCCAATGGAATGAGGAGTGAAAAGAGACTTAAGAAAGTCATTAGGACCGACGCATATTAAGGCAAGGTCATACAAGTAAAGACACTTGTACTGAACCAGAAGAACTGGTATGATTCAGAAGCTAGTGACACCAGAGGAAGCACTACAACTAAGTAGTGACTTAACCTCGCCCGACAATAAGTCGGAGGAACTTAATGAAAAATCGTGAAAGCACGAATAGCATGTGCAATAGACTACCAGAGAGCTGGTTACAATCTAAAACTAATTATAGTTCAAACACGGTAAAAGAATACCGCGATTGTTTAGTAAACCTTATTCCTATAATGACGGATAAAAAGGGGATGTATAGCACATTAAGGATAACACGAAGGGGTAAGTAACCCGAGTTATCAGGGTCGCGCAGCAGAAGCTAGTGGGCCCTAGCTAGGAGACAAGATACCTAGTAAGTATAATAGAATGGCTATTAATGCCTTGAAGCCTAATAGGCTGGAACCAAATTAATTATGAGTTAAATAAACTCATATAGGAATCCTTGGTGCAAAGACTAAACCGTTGGTATGGTTAAGACCCTTTGACCGGAGCATATTCTATAGTATACCGTAGTGAAGCTAAACGCTTCAGTTTGCCCAAATTGATTAAACCAATGTTTAAATAATAACATATGGTAGATTACGTGGGCGTAATCCCTTTTAAGGGGGGTAGAGCGAAAACCGCTTAATGCAAGTTTTATAAATAAAACACATAAAACTATAATGTGCATAGCACAAATGAGGAATTATTCGATGAGTGGTACCTACGTTATATAAACATACGTATTCATTCATATTGAATTGTGGTAACTAAGCATTAGACATGCAAATACCATAGGGTGAATGTACCCATCTTGTAACACCAGTGTAAGAGTATTGGTAAAGAAAAGTAATGAGTAGTGGACGGAGCTCCACAAGTATTGTAACCATTGAAGAAGTAGTACGAAATGAATGAGGATAGTAGATGAATGAAGTTTATGAGTAGTGGGATCGTAAGTAAAATATGTGAAAACCATTGAAACCAACTAAATCTTATAAGTGTAGTATTCCGTAGTTAGAATATAGGAGATGATGGTGAGTAATGGATGAAGGTTGATGAAATGAGCATTAGGACTGAACCATGGAGTAAAGCATTTGGGAAGTAGAGTGAGGATGAACGATGGACTGATTCCATCCTTTGGAGATGTATGAATGACTAGGAAGAGTAAAAAGATAAAACATGAAAATAATTGAATTATTTGCTTGTTTGAAACTGATGTGGGAAGTCGAACTTGATCCTGATCAGATCAAGGAAAACCGAACACAAATTGGGGTGGAAAGATAGTTCAACACTGATGCTGATCACATCAGGGTCGAATGATTCTTGAAGCTCCCCTTAAGTGGTCACAAGAATCACACTTAGGATAGAAGTAATGAATACAAATTGGAACTTGGAGTTGTATGCTTTAGAAAGATTTCTAACTAGTAGTTGTAAAAGATATTTCTTAGCCTGGAGAGTAAGTAATTGTCGGAAGTTATACCGGAGAAGATAGTAGTGTAGCATGTTATATTATTCTAAGGGCAACAGGACATAGAGGAGTCCTGTGTCGAGATGACCTGAGTGCCTACGGGACTGTGATGTGTATTGCATTGCTTTGGGGATAGCTTTGCACTGTATGTATAAAGTTTGTAATGAGGAACCGGACGGTTGATAGTAATATGGATTGGAGTAATTATGGTACATGGGTATGACAGGGAAAGGAGAAACCTTGAGTAATGGATTTAGGAATTAGTAAGGAAGAAGCATGTATGACCGCGGTATTAGACACGTAAGAATGAGTAAGCAGTGTAAACCCATAACTTCGAACAACTTTGAGGACAAAGTTCTTAAGGGGGGTAGATTGAAATACCCCGACCTTAAACATGGCAATTAAATTATCCTAATATGTAATTAAGAGCCTAATAATGCCTAAATAATATTGGTAAGGAAAAATAAATCCAAAAGAAATGAAGAAATGCTTAAAAAGCGAAAAACGCTAAATAAGCGTTAAATAACCATAGGAGGTATGAGACCTCGGTTAGCGTATTATAAGGATTCTAAAGGCTTAATTAAGTCTAAATAAATATGAGGGAACAAATCCCGAAGAAAACGGATCCTTAGAATGGATTAAAATCACTAATGAACATTAAAGCGCGTTTTTCGAGGTAACCGGGAAAACGTGTCTTTAAGCGGGTCAAATAGACTCGTAACAATTTTGGTCAACTAAATAATCATTAATAAATGTTAGTGAAGCTTTAGAACCAATAAAATCAATAAAACGAGAGATTAGCAAAAACTGTCAAAAACAAGAAATTGTGGGGTAGAAACATAAATAACACAAACTTATGTGTCCACTTTTAAAATAAAAAGTGAAATGTGTGTGTGTGTGTGTATGCCAGCCGGCTCCCCCTCTCACTCTCACACACTCACTAACTCCTCTCTATTTAACAAACAAAAAACAATTAAAACAATAAAGTAAACACACTACTTTATTCTACTCTCACAATTCTCTCTCCTACTCTCATTTCCCCCTTCTCCTCTCACGTGAACCAGCCCTCACTCCCTCTCTTTTCTTCTTCTTCTAGCTCTCTCACGATTTCCATGGTGAAACAAGAAAAACAACACAAACTCCATCTTCTCTCCTTTGTAACTCTCTCCACACACTTCCAAAAATTATAAAAAATACCACCATTGAAATCCTCTCCTCAAGAGCAACATTTCTATCTTTTCAAAAATCGAAAACAACAACTTTCGTTTTCATGGGTATGTCCCATTTGGAGTTTCAAGACACCATTAGAAGAAGGCCCTCCTTCTCCTTGTTCTTTTGAGGTAAAATATTCTCAAAACTCCATTGTTTTCCTAGCCTTAAGGGCAAAACGAATTTTAGACTAAACCCTTGTTTGGTCTTTGTGTTCTAGCCGATTTTGGCTTGTTGAAGGGGTTGGAAACCTTGTTCTTGAACCACTCCAAGCTTCATTTGAACCCTTGTAAGGTAATAAATTTTCTAAACCCTAAAACCTATATTAGAACTTACACAATGGTTAGGGTTAGTTTTAGTATTAAAATGGTGTATTGAAATGTATATGTGAATGGGTTGTAGTGTAAGAATTGGTTCACAAACCGGTGAGAAAGAAGAAGGAAAGAGGAAGGAGAAAGAAAGAAGAAGCTTGTGAAATAACAAGGTAAATATACTTGTTCTTGTATATCTTGGTAAATGAGTATGTAACAGATTTTTAGAAGTAAAAACATGTATTGTAAAGTTGTAATGCGTTAGTAGTATAATGTGTAAGAGAGTATAAGCATTGGGAAGCCTTAAAAAGACATTTTAAAACTGCCAAAAGAGATTGGGAATTGAGTGTTTAAGTGCAGGAATTTTAAGTGATTGTTTAGTGTTGGTGTAATGTATGGGAGCTTGTATCTTGGTGTCTATTGCAACAGGTGGAATAAGCATTGCAATGTGAATTAGAATGTGTGGTGAGAGTGTAAAATTATAGGGGAGGTTATGGCAAAATTTACCTAGGAATGGAACACTTAGTGTGTTAGGAACTAGGTGATTAAGGTGGGTATGTGTAACAGATTTTGACTAAGGAAAATAGAGGGTAAGTTGAGAGAGATGGGTAATGTATTCTAAATGCATGGGAATGCTAGAAATGTGCTAGAAGAGGGAGATATAGAAGAGGAGTGTCAATGACAAAATCTGTAGCAAAGAGTATTTAAGTGCATAGTGGGAACTAGGAGAAATGAGTGTACAAGATTGGTGAAATGAGGAGTTGGATTTAGGAATAGATGTGTAACTACTTGGAAATGTAGTTAGAATGCTAGGAATGACGTTGGTTGAGAAAATATTGGATGGGAGAGTTGAATTGTAAAATCTGTAGCATTGGTGGGAAGAAACTAGTATAAGTGTGGAAATGAAATGAGGAAAAATGTGTAAGTGAATGTAAGGTTGAGTAGTAAGTTGGTGGATGAACTAAGGTGTATTAGGAGGTGTAATTAATGTTATAACATGTGGGAATAAGTGTAGGAACAATGGGGAAGTAGTGGGTAAAAGAGAGGACTGAAAACAGAAATTAAAATGCAAATACTGGGCCGGACCGAACTTGCGACCGGACTTGCAAGTTCGGTCGAGCCCAGATTTACAAAGACGGGTGAGCTACTGGAATCGACCGGACTTGCGACCGGACTTGCAAGTTCGGTCGGACCAGAAATTTTCCCCGTCTGTAACCTACTGGAATCGACCGGACTTGCCCGGACTTGCAAGTTCGGTCGGGCCAGAAATTTTCGGTACTGGTAGCTACTGGAATGGACCGGACTTGCAAGGTCGGTCGCAAGTCCGGTCCTGACAAAAAAAAAAAAAAAAAATTAAATAATGATGATATATATGTATATATGTATGTATATATGCATATGTATGTATATCCACATATACATGTACACGTAAGAAAGTAAACCTAAGTTAAGTAAGAAAGTAAAACTTAAGGTAAAAGAAAAGTAAATAAGTAAAGTGTAAGTATAAGAAGTGTGAGGACATAGTAAGTACGAATTAAGTGAAAATAGTTAGATTAATCATTTGAATGTATGTATATCATAGGATTTGAATTGTGAATACCGGAGGAACGTTGGGATACAAGTACAACGGTGGAAGGTATGATTTCTTCATGCCCTGTATCCTAATCTGGTTACCCCGATTTGTGTGCTTATTTGACCACCTAATAAGACAAACGCACGAACCGGATTATATTGCACTTACTTGTGCTTGTTTACATTGTTCTCGATACTCGTCTTGAACAATAGTTTGTATAATTCATGAAATATATGAATGATGATGATATGTATTGTATTCTGTAGTGTACTTGTATATTGTAATGTATCTGTATAATGTAAGTGTATATGGGTATTGTAGTATTGTGGCCTGGATGTTGACTTGTGCTAATTCCTAACCCTCTAACTCCTAACTTAAGTGAGTAAATTGGAATGAGTACAAGTCCGATATAGCTTCGGCCACGCGTGAGGATGAGGTGACACAAGAGGTTGGATCCGATTCCTGGTTCGTAAGCTGGTCCACGGCCCAAATCCCTTAAGTGGGTAGCATCCTGGATTAGTGAACCAAGTAAATCCCGGAGGTGGGACGGAGTAGTCCCCAGGGCCGGAGGTCCCGACGACTTAACTTGAGTAAGAGTAAGAGTAAGTAAGTATGTATGAGTATGAGAATGAGTATGTATGCGTATGTATGAAGTAATGAGTAAAAGAGTAATCTCCACCCGATTAACCCGGGTGGACCAATGAAGCTAACCCGTATTGTAAATTGTGTATGTATTGGGTATATGTATTCGGAAGGAGGTAAGTATATTTTGATGGTTATATTGTATTCCTTGTATGTAATGAAGCGTATGTGTGTATGCTTGCGTAAGTATTCATGTATTGTGTATAAGAGCATGTATGCATGTATGTTGTGTGAAAATCAACCGCATGTATTCGACCAAGTGGTCGGCGTACCCTCACTAGTACGCGGGGTATGCGGTATCATGCTCGGCGAAAGCTGACCCCTTCGGGGGACATTTTTTAGTGTGCAGGTACCCGAAGCGAATGTGGTCAAGGCACGAGACCGGCGACTACTGGATAGTAGTAGCAGAATGTAGAGGTGTATTAACTAGCACACCCTTGTATTTAGAAAGTAATGTAGTAGCGAGGAATGGGTAGTAAGTAGTCTCTTAGTGAGTATGTGTGAACTTGAAGAGGTGTTATACTTGTATAAGGAACCTAGTAAACTCGGTATGTAGATTATATTGTATGGTACTTGGAGTATTGTATTGAATGCAGATGTGTAGTGAATTGGTAAAGTGGAGAATGTATTGTAGATTTGTAGTACTCGGGATTCCGGTCCATCAGACCGATGCAGTATGTAGAATCAGTAGCCTTGTTAGTCACGTGGGTGACTAACGGCATTGTATCACCCATTGTATGTAAGTATATATCCGCTGCGAGTATCTGATGAGTAAGGAGATTGGACGTTAATGATTGTATTAATAGTAGGGGTGTTACAAAAAGTGGTATCAGAGCGAAGTATCGCTCTGATGACTGGAAATACCGAGCTTAGGAATACCGAGTTAGGAAGTAGAAGCTTAGGGCTAAGGGCTGAGTGTTAGCATTAGAGATATGCTAGTTAGGAACTACCGGTGAGTACCGGATACCTACAATACCAGTCCCGCCCGCCGCAAACCCCCACTGTATAACTTGGGAAAGGACGCCAGAGAGAAGAAAAGCCTTCTCATACTCGGGAGAACCCGATCTGGCAGTTGTGAAGCAATCACACAGTAAACAAGAACCGACGCGTAGTAGATTCCAAGAAATGGAAGATCCGGAGATGAATCCCGGTTGAACAATAATGCCGCACTTAATAGCGGGGGAATAAGCACTCCAACCACAAGGAGGCTACAACTTACAACAGCATGGGGCGACATGCTTAGCAGTCGCAGAACCTAGCTAAACAACCAGCAGCAGGAAAAGAAGCGCTAAACGTACAACGAAATGGAAAGGGAGCAGTAATGGGACCCGAGACACGAGTCTGCGGGACAACAGTAATAGCCAAGCAGCACCACCAACGGCATACTAGCTGGCTAAGAACATAGTCAGAAGCGATTAACCCCAAATTACAACGCCAAAGGGCTGCAATACCTGGCCAATAAGGCTCAGACAACTACAAGGACAACCATGAGATATAATACAATAGGACTACAAGAGTAGTGCCTAAACGAGGAGGGCTCAGTAACCACCACAGATGAGTGGGAACGAGCCACAAGGAACGACGCTAAACCGAATAGAATGGGAGTCTCCAAGGATTGGAGAAACATCCCAATTATCAACAACCACGTCAAGATCATTAAGAAGCTACCTAAAGGAGCGGGTATACCGATTGCAGATCAACAAGATCCGAGGAAAGGTCAACAAGACTATTAAATACAAGCAGAAACCACACCAAGATTGGTATAGGATTATCCAAAAACCACCGATACCGCGCACTTGCCAAGGCAAGTGCAGTAAAGACAGAAATATGTAAAGGAACACTAATACGTCACAAATACGTAGTAATGTACGGTGACAGTAACGAAATAACCACAGGATCAAACATCCTAAAACTGAAGGAATGGAACCTTGGAAAGGCCTAACGGCCCGACCACTGTACTTAGAGCATACCAGTCAGCGGGAGGCTAGACTTGCTCAAGACCTCAAACGTGGCTATGCCATGAGAGACTTCTTTTAACACCGAACCACTGTTTTAAAACCCAAAATTTTCTTTTCAAAACCTCAAACCTCTTTTAAAAACCTTGGATTTCAAAACCGAACCAACATGATTATGGTGAGTATCATAGATTGATACAAGAGGAGTTGACAATAGAATACTTCACCTAGGCGTGTGACGAACACTACAAGTGTACCCATTACGGGATGTGGGACAACCGCACTCTGAAGGAGCTTGCGGGCCCGACATATAGTTGGGTAAGTGGCAACGTATCAGCATGGTACCCCACGTATGTATACATGTAGTGTACGACACACGGGAAGTAGTCAGCTCCGTTCTACGGACCATCAGTGAGTTCAAACCAGAACAACTGGACACCTCAGACAATTCAGCGTAAAGGAACTCAGAGAATCCATCTGAAGATAAGGAGTAAGAACTAGGAAGTGCATAAGGCACAGACTAAACAGTATAGACATTGGATATGTCTCAAATAATCTAAGCAATTACCTGACAGCTGGATGGAATGCCCAGCCTAAACACATGAAGGCGAATGCCTAATGTGAACCTAACAATGCTCAACAAACGGGACAGAATTCCCAAGAGCAACCCCAAGATTACCACAAGAACACTCCATCATTGAAGGGGATATCAAACCTAGTCCTGAGCACTAGGAGCAAGTGTAAACAGTCTACCCAAGAACGGGAGACGTTACAACCCAAAAGGGGACGACTCAGCTACAATACCATAAGACGGTATAGAGGACGACACACATTATAAACATTAGCCGGATGTAACGGCACAACCACCAACACCCAGGAGCGATCGTTGAAGGGTGTCTGCGTTAATAGCAGTCAAGCAACCGTAACGACATGAGCACGGGAGCTAGAACGAACACTCGGTTAGGACACCGAAGGGATTTCGCTTAACAGGAAATGCCCTAAAATACTGAGAGGCACCTATTAACACCTGATTGCCTAAAGGGTCTCCTATGAACGGAAGCGTGATGCCACGACTTACCATGGAGCCCAATGATATCTCCAACCTATGACGGTATACAAGGAGTGGAAACATGTATAAACAGCTTGCAAAAAGCATAGCTTGCAGCAATACGACTCAGAAGTCGTAAACCGAATACGTTATATAAACTTAGACGGTTGCAAAACCGGCACCAATTGTTAACAAGACCTACAAGAGATATTGCCTCATACGACAAGAAATCAACAGCTGGACCATAAATCCAACCCAACACCCTGAGTGGCTTGTAGTAATGGCCACCTCAGTGTCACTGTCACTAGAGCACCAGTCTAGTATACAGCTGACGGAGTTAAATACCCCTCATGTCTTCTGTAGCAATTGTACACAGGGGCATAAGAATCATGATAATGCCAACAATGGCCTAGTCCACACTTGGACACTACGAGAACCCAAGGGAAAGTACCCCTCGTTAACCGAAGACCACCAAGGTGGTGAAGATGTGAATCCTTAAAAAGGTTTCCATCTATTATAACAGTAAAGCCTACGCATATAGATGTTGCCAAGAGGCGATGGAATCAGGAAATGAGATTTCCAAACCATTACGACTTAAGGGAGTAAGTATACTCCTCATGCACCCAAGCATGTGGTGAACCATTACATAAATATTCACATGGTAAACCTTGTCATGAGACCTATGAGTGGCAACAACCTCTCAACCAGAACTTCATTTACCAATGATAGAACGGGACCAGGAAACCCTTGGAGTTTCACGGGATGTCCTGGTAAAATACATACAAGCAAAACTACACAGCCAGGGCCTAAACCAATGCTCAGCACCGAAAGGCAATAATTAACAAAGCAGTTAATGTGAACGCGCACTGAACACCATGAATGATTAACGCTCAAGAGAGCTTAAGATACTTGGTGAATTGTATCACAATAATGAAAATAATGTGAGGTAAGCCAACCTACACATGAAACCTAAACTGAAATAAAACATCCCCACTATGGGAAGATAGTAGTAGTGCGGTATGCTACGACAACCGTCATACACACGAACATGGGAAACCCCAGGGTATTCATACCATAAGGGAATGGCGCCAATGACAATGTTGTACAATGAGTAAAGAATACGGTGCGCAACAGGCGACCGCTATGAGGAAGTAGTTAAGCAATAACACGGAGTATAAGTATGAGATGACACACAGAAATATTCTTTCCTATCACATAAGTGACTTACTGTCAAGCGTTTACGCCTCTGCACTCTGTATGACTGAGTGTTTTGGTATTGCACTTGTGCAGCTAATGATCTAATGGGATGGCTAGGGATATGGAGAATGTAAACCGTATTAAACCTTTCTTTTCACCAACAAACATGGCACTAGCCAGTTAAGCAAGCTTAGCACTAAACCGTGCAGCCTAAGGCCAAAGAAGCACGAAGAGTGTACAATACACTAACAATCACAAAGTGTGAATTCCAATGGAATGAGGAGTGAAAAGAGACTTAAGAAAGTCATTAGGACCGACGCATATTAAGGCAAGGTCATACAAGTAAAGACACTTGTACTGAACCAGAAGAACTGGTATGATTCAGAAGCTAGTGACACCAGAGGAAGCACTACAACTAAGTAGTGACTTAACCTCGCCCGACAATAAGTCGGAGGAACTTAATGAAAAATCGTGAAAGCACGAATAGCATGTGCAATAGACTACCAGAGAGCTGGTTACAATCTAAAACTAATTATAGTTCAAACACGGTAAAAGAATACCGCGATTGTTTAGTAAACCTTATTCCTATAATGACGGATAAAAAGGGGATGTATAGCACATTAAGGATAACACGAAGGGGTAAGTAACCCGAGTTATCAGGGTCGCGCAGCAGAAGCTAGTGGGCCCTAGCTAGGAGACAAGATACATAGTAAGTATAATAGAATGGCTATTAATGCTTGAAGCCTAATAGGCTGGAACCAAATTAATTATGAGTTAAATAAACTCATATAGGAATCCTTGGTGCAAAGACTAAACCGTTGGTATGGTTAAGACCCTTTGACCGGAGCATTCTATAGTATACCGTAGTGAAGCTAACGCTTCAGTTTGCCCAAATTGATTAAACCAATGTTTAATAATAATAACATATGGTAGATTACGTGGGCGTAATCCCTTTTAAGGGGGGTAGAGCGAAAACGCTTAATGCAAGTTTTATAAATAAAACACATAAAACTATAATGTGCATAGCACAAATGAGGAATATATCGATGAGTGGTACCTACGTTATATAAACATACGTATTCATTCATATGAATTGTGGTAACTAAGCATTAGACATGCAATACCATAGGGTGAATGTACCCATCTTGTAACACCAGTGTAAGAGTATTGGTAAAGAAAAGTAATGAGTAGTGGACGGAGCTCCACAAGTATTGTAACCATTGAAGAAGTAGTACGAAATGAATGAGGATAGTAGATGAATGAAGTTTATGAGTAGTGGGATCGTAAGTAAAATATGTGAAAACCATTGAAACCAACTAAATCTTATAAGTGTAGTATTCCGTAGTTAGAATATAGGAGATGATGGGAGTAATGGATGAAGGTTGATGAAATGAGCATTAGACTGAACCATGGAGTAAAGCATTTGGGAAGTAGAGTGAGGATGAACGATGGACTGATTCCATCCTTTGGAGATGTATGAATGACTAGGAAGAGTAAAAAGAAAAACATGAAAATAATTGAATTATTTGCTTGTTTGAAACTGATGTGGGAAGTCGAACTTGATCCTGATCAGATCAAGGAAAACCGAACCAAATTGGGGTGGAAAGATAGTTCAACACTGATGCTGATCACATCAGGGTCGAATGATTCTTGAAGCTCCCCTTAAGTGGTCACAAGAATCACACTTAGGATAGAAGTAATGAATACAAATTGGAACTTGGAGTTGTATGCTTTAGAAAGATTTCTAACTAGTAGTTGTAAAAGATATTCTTAGCCTGGAGAGTAAGTAATTGTCGGAAGTTATACGGAGAAGATAGTAGTGTAGCATGTTATATTATTCTAAGGGCAACAGGACATAGAGGAGTCCTGTGTCGAGATGACCTGAGTGCCTACGGGACTGTGATGTGTATTGCATTGCTTTGGGGATAGCTTTGCACTGTATGTATGTATAAAGTTTGTAATGAGGAACCGGACGGTTGATAGTAATATGGATTGGAGTAATTATGGTACATGGGTATGACAGGGAAAGGAGAAACCTTGAGTAATGGATTTAGGAATTAGTAAGGAAGAAGCATGTATGACCGCGGTATTAGACACGTAAGAATGAGTAAGCAGTGTAAACCCATAACTTCGAACAACTTTGAGGACAAAGTTCTTAAGGGGGGTAGATTGAAATACCCCGACCTTAAACATGGCAATTAAATTATCCTAATATGTAATTAAGAGCCTAATAATGCCTAAATAATATTGGTAAGGAAAAATAAATCCAAAAGAAATGAAGAAATGCTTAAAAAGTGAAAAACGCTAAATAAGCGTTAAATAACCATAGGAGGTATGAGACCTCGGTTAGCGTATTATAAGGATTCTAAAGGCTTAATTAAGTCTAAATAAATATGAGGGAACAAATCCCGAAGAAAACGGATCCTTAGAATGGATTAAAATCACTAATGAACATTAAAGCGCGTTTTTCGAGGTAACCGGGAAAACGTGTCTTTAAGCGGGTCAAATAGACTCGTAACAATTTTGGTCAACTAAATAATCATTAATAAATGTTAGTGAAGCTTTAGAACCAATAAAATCAATAAAACGAGAGATTAGCAAAAACTGTCAAAAACAAGAAATTGTGGGGTAGAAACATAAATAACACAAACTTATGTGTCCACTTTTAAAATAAAAAGTGAAATGTGTGTGTGTGTGTGTGTATGCCAGCCGGCTCCCCCTCTCACTCTCACACACTCACTAACTCCTCTCTATTTACAAACAAACAAAAACAATTAAAACAATAAAGTAAACACACTACTTTATTCTATCACAATCTCTCCTACTCTCATCCCCCTTCTCCACGTTACGCAACCACCTCACTCCCTCTCTTTTCTTCTTCTTCTAGCTCTCTCACGATTTCCATGGTGAAACAAGAAAAACAACACAAACTCCATCTTCTCTCCTTTGTAACTCTCTCCACACACTTCCAAAAATTATAAAAAATACCACCATTGAAATCCTCTCCTCAAGAGCAACATTTCTATCTTTTCAAAAATCGAAAACAACAACTTTCGTTTTCATGGGTATGTCCCATTTGGAGTTTCAAGACCACCATTAGAAGGCCCTCCTTCTCCTTGTTCTTTTGAGGTAAAAATATTCTCAAAACTCCATTGTTTTCCTAGCCTTAAGGGCAAAACGAATTTTAGACTAAACCCTTGTTTGGTCTCTTGTGTTCTAGCCGATTTTGGCTTGTTGAAGGGGTTGGAAACCTTGTTCTTGAACCACTCCAAGCTTCATTTGAACCCTTGTAAGGTAATAAATTTTCTAAACCCTAAAACCTATATTAGAACTTACACAATGGTTAGGGTTAGTTTTAGTATTAAAATGGTGTATTGAAATGTATATGTGAATGGGTTGTAGTGTAAGAATTGGTTCACAAACCGGTGAGAAAGAAGAAGGAAAGAGGAAGGAGAAAGAAAGAAGAAGCTTGTGAAATAACAAGGTAAATATACTTGTTCTTGTATATCTTGGTAAATGAGTATGTAACAGATTTTTAGAAGTAAAAACATGTATTGTAAAGTTGTAATGCGTTAGTAGTATAATGTGTAAGAGAGTATAAGCATTGGGAAGCCTTAAAAAGACATTTTAAAACTGCCAAAAGAGATTGGGAATTGAGTGTTTAAGTGCAGGAATTTTAAGTGATTGTTTAGTGTTGGTGTAATGTATGGGAGCTTGTATCTTGGTGTCTATTGCAACAGGTGGAATAAGCATTGCAATGTGAATTAGAATGTGTGGTGAGAGTGTAAAATTATAGGGGAGGTTATGGCAAAATTTACCTAGGAATGGAACACTTAGTGTGTTAGGAACTAGGTGATTAAGGTGGGTATGTGTAACAGATTTTGACTAAGGAAAATAGAGGGTAAGTTGAGAGAGATGGGTAATGTTCTAAATGCATTGGGAATGCTAGAAATGTCGCTAGAAGAGGGAGTATAGAAGAGGAGTGTCAATGACAAAATCTGTAGCAAAGAGTATTTAAGTGCATAGTGGGAACTAGGAGAAATGAGTGTACAAGATTGGTGAAATGAGGAGTTGGATTTAGGAATAGATGTGTAACTACTTGGAAATGTAGTTAGAATGCTAGGAATGACGTTGGTTGAGAAAATATTGGATGGGAGAGTTGAATTGTAAAATCTGTAGCATTGGTGGGAAGAAACTAGTATAAGTGTGGAAATGAAATGAGGAAAAATGTGTAAGTGAATGTAAGGTTGAGTAGTAAGTTGGTGGATGAACTAAGGTGTATTAGGAGGTGTAATTAATGTTATAACATGTGGGAATAAGTGTAGGAACAATGGGGAAGTAGTGGGTAAAAGAGAGGACTGAAAACAGAAATTAAAATGCAAATACTGGGCCGGACCGAACTTGCGACCGGACTTGCAAGTTCGGTCGAGCCCAGATTACAAAGACGGGTGAGCTACTGGAATCGACCGGACTTGCGACCGGACTTGCAAGTTCGGTCGGACCAGAAATTTTCCCCCGTCGTAACCTACTGGAATCGACCGGACTTGCGACCGGACTTGCAAGTTCGGTCGGGCCAGAAATTTTCGGTACTGGTAGCTACTGGAATGGACCGGACTTGCAAGGTCGGTCGCAAGTCCGGTCCTGACAAAAAAAAAAAAAAAAAAATTTAAATAATGATGATATATATGTATATATGTATGTATATATGCATATGTATGTATATCCACATATACATGTACACGTAAGAAAGTAAACCTAAGTTAAGTAAGAAAGTAAAACTTAAGGTAAAAGAAAAGTAAATAAGTAAAGTGTAAGTATAAGAAGTGTGAGGACATAGTAAGTACGAATTAAGTGAAAATAGTTAGATTAATCATTTGAATGTATGTATATCATAGGATTTGAATTGTGAATACCGGGGAACGTTGGGATACAAGTACAACGGTGGAAGGTATGATTTCTTCATGCCCTGTATCCTAATCTGGTTACCCCGATTTGTGTGCTTATTTGACCACCTAATAAGACAAACGCACGAACCGGATTATATTGCACTTACTTGTGCTTGTTTACATTGTTCTCGATACTCGTCTTGAACAATAGTTTGTATAATTCATGAAATATATGAATGATGATGATATGTATTGTATTCTGTAGTGTACTTGTATATTGTAATGTATCTGTATAATGTAAGTGTATATGGGTATTGTAGTATTGTGGCCTGGATGTTGACTTGTGCTAATTCCTAACCCTCTAACTCCTAACTTAAGTGAGTAAATTGGAATGAGTACAAGTCCGATATAGCTTCGGCCACGCGTGAGGATGAGGTGACACAAGAGGTTGGATCCGATTCCTGGTTCGTAAGCTGGTCCACGGCCCAAATCCCTTAAGTGGGTAGCATCCTGGATTAGTGAACCAAGTAAATCCCGGAGGTGGGACGGAGTAGTCCCCAGGGCCGGAGGTCCCGACGACTTAACTTGAGTAAGAGTAAGAGTAAGTAAGTATGTATGAGTATGAGAATGAGTATGTATGCGTATGTATGAAGTAATGAGTAAAAGAGTAATCTCCACCCGATTAACCCGGGTGGACCAATGAAGCTAACCCGTATTGTAAATTGTGTATGTATTGGGTATATGTATTCGGAAGGAGGTAAGTATATATTTGATGGTATATTGTATTCCTTGTATGTAATGAAGCGTATGTGTGTATGCTTGCGTAAGTATTCATGTATTGTGTATAAGAGCATGTATGCATGTATGTTGTGTGAAAATCAACCGCATGTATTCGACCAAGTGGTCGGCGTACCCTCACTAGTACGCGGGGTATGCGGTCATCATGCTCGGCGAAAGCTGACCCCTTCGGGGGACATTTTTTAGTGTGCAGGTACCCGAAGCGAATGTGGTCAAGGCACGAGACCGGCGACTACACTGGATAGTAGTAGCAGAATGTAGAGGTGTATTAACTAGCACACCCCTTGTATTTAGAAAGTAATGTAGTAGCGAGGAATGGGTAGTAAGTAGTCTCTTAGTGAGTATGTGTGAACTTGAAGAGGTGTTATACTTGTATAAGGAACCTAGTAAACTCGGTATGTAGATTATATTGTATGGTACTTGGAGTATTGTATTGAATGCAGATTGTAGTAGTGATTGGTAAGTGGAGAATGTATTGTAGATTTGTAGTACTCGGGATTCCGGTCCATCAGACCGATGCAGTATGTAGAATCAGTAGCCTTGTTAGTCACGTGGGTGACTAACGGCATTGTATCACCCATTGTATGTAAGTATATATCCGCTGCGAGTATCTGATGAGTAAGGAGATTGGACGTTAATGATTGTATTAATAGTAGGGGTGTTACAATTAAGCTCTTGGCCTAATATTTAGTTAGTAATTACCGTTTGACCCCAATTTTAATTATAAGCATAAATAAAACTAAATAAGCTTATAAACTTAAATTAAAATGGCCTAATGACATGGCCTTATTACAACCTTGAACTTGCAAAATAAATTACACAATAAATGTCTCAAAATATAATACATACTCACGGCCTCACTTGTATTTGATTATTTTTCCACATAATGTCATAATTTGACCATTATGTTAATTAAATCTCTTAAATGACTAGCTTAATTTATCTTAGTCATTTTTTTCCATTTTTAGGTCAATATGATCCTTATTTAATATTTCACTCTCGGCAATATTATTATATAAGCTTAGAAATTATAAAAATCATAGATTTAAGGTGTTTATACCTTGATTTGCCCTTGTATGTACTCGGCCTCTTGTAGGAAAATTCACCAAATGATTTAGACATGTTTCATACACAAAAACAAGATATGGTTACACTCCAAGCTTGAGCTTAACCATAAGGAATAATTAATGTAAGATTTAAGGCAAAAATCACCTTAAAAATGCAAGGAGTGTTCAAGATGGTTTCGGCCTGAATCAAACACACCACAAGGTGTTAGATCCACCATATTGACATAGGAAATAGCTAGATCTCAACAAGCTGCCTTGTTATTAGGTTTTACCTTGGAAAAATGCCTTAAAAGAGGGTATTTCCTTTGGATCTCGGCCACCCTTGCTCCAAATGGCTAGCCAACTGATTGAACATGTAAATATGAAGATTATGAGTGTATAAACTCATAAAAATTCAAGGAATAAAACCTCTTGAAGGATTGAGAGGCTTAAGGTATGTTTTTACCTTAAAATGCAATTTTGAGCAACCTTGGCCCTTAGTCTTGCCTCAACCGAGTTTGGAAGTTGTTCTAACCTTAGAACACTGAGAATGAGCCATAGGAACAGATGAGCCACGAAATCTAAGTGTAGGTAGTGAAGAGATGAAGAAAAAGAGCTAAAAATGACCTTAAAACCTTACCTTAAGAGCTTAGGAATTAAATCTGCCTTCCATGCTCAAGAACAAGGCTTGAGAGCTTCTAGGAAGGGTGAGGGCTCGGCTGGGCAGGCTGGAATCGGACAAGGAGGGAGTGAATGAGTGGAAAGGCTTGAAATAATTGAAAAAGGTAAGTTAATTTTCAAAAGCAAATGGTATTAGGTAGAAGTTGTCTAGCAATGATTGTGGGCTGTCTCCTCTCCTCTTGCCAGCCGATTTCCATGGGGTCAAATGGGTCATTAATTGACCATTGACCATTGACCATACTTGGTCAATTTGACTCAAACGGGCCCCTTTGTGGGGTTTTATTAATATTTTAATATTAAATTTGTAAAAATTTGTAAATTTCTGGAATTAAATTCCTAATATGATATAATGTGGTATATTATCATATTTAAAGGTAATTATAACCTTTAAGCCCATTAAAAATCAATTTAGAAGGCAATCTCACAAAAACGTGCTTTAAGGTGTTTAGTGCACATTTTGTGTCACAGGGTGTTCCTGAGCTTAGTTCTCCTTGAGAAAGGTTTTTTTGTGTTCCTTACTTCATTATAATACTTAGGAATCCACTTTGGATCCAATTTGAGGTCATACAATCTTTATGGTGTCTTAAAGCACATTTTTGGCTTTACCGATCTTAAGGCGTGTTTTGCCTTGTTGAGATCTTTTAGATTGTTCCCCAATAATATTTAGGTGTTTATTAATCAACTTAGATCATTAATAGATCATTTAATTATATTTTAAAGGTTAGGGGTATTTCAACTAGAGTTGTTGGGATTCACTTGAACCATTTTTGCATGCAAGTGGTGGCACTATAAAAAAAGAGACCTATTTAAACGCTATATATTTGACGCTCGGCAAAATAGCGTTGAAGTCGATATCTGTTTTTAACGCTATGAGGTAGCGTAGATATTGGAGTGTACATAATATTTTATATATTATTATTATTAAGCCCACTAAGCTTAGATTATATTTATGTCAAAAACCCTAAGCTCCTTTCCAAGAGAGAAAAGAACTCCGCTCCGCTCTCTCCTCCTTTCAGCACATCAACTCGTTTTCTACCCTGCACTTCACCACTTCACTCGATCCCACTCTGCACTTCACCTCATCCCTCTGATCGATCGACTTTACTCCTACAATCACTAGCAAAAGATGTTGAAATCGCTCCCTATACAGTTCAGTTCGTGCAGATCGATCGCACAAAAAAAAGCGAGACAAAACAAATGGGAGTGGACTATAGGAATTCCTCCACCGCTCTCCCCGAAATTCTTCGAAGTTGAAATTCTAACTCTCTCTCAGGTGCATTTTATGTGAACTTCTTCTCCAGACTCATCACCGTTCATCAATATATATGTGCGAAGCTACTAGTTTCTTCTTAACCCGCAGTAGATTGTTATGATTGTTGATTATATTTGTTGCTTGATTATTTTAGTGACATAATGTCTTATTTCTACCTTCTGTCCTCTCTTATTTGATGAATTTTTTTAGGCGAACATGTTTTCGCTTACCTGGCCGGTAAGATTCTTTGATTATTCTGTCATCTTTGCATGCCAATTCAGTCGCTCTCTAGTATGATGGTCGATTAAGCATCATCTCTTCTGAAGTGCGATGTTCCTTGTAATGTCTAGACACAAATTAGCATAGGATCTCTATTTAATTTAGGTGAAAGATTTTTTCCTGTGAATTAGGTTCAACGTTTATAGGTTATAGGCACAAAATTGGTTTATAGGTTGAACGTTTTTGTGGTTCTTGTTACTATAACATCAATATGCTTAATTTCTCTCTTTGAAGCTAGCATTTCCTTTTGTTCCTGAGTTTTCATATGAAGTAAGATTAAAACTAATTTGATGTTTCCTTCTCTTTCGTTGCCTCAAATTCAAACACTCCAGACAGAGGATGCAAAGAATATGAAGAAGCTGAACCGAGGTTAAAGTGCCTTTTAAAGTTTGCTAGATTGAAACATAATTGTTCCTTCTCTTTAAGTGCTTTTAAAAATTGTTGCTTGTGAATGACAATTTTCTTAATTTATGTCATCACTATGTTGTTGTGCAATTAATTTTTATCTGATGTAGGATCTTCTATCTGTTATATTATAGAGGTTAAAGAACTTCTATTGGAACTCTCAAAATAGCAAGAGGAAAAAAATGAACTCAATTGATTTTGCATAAGATATACCCAAGTTATGGAACCTTTTAAGGTTTGATACTTCTAAAGTAGCTAAGAATCTTGTTTTTGTTTTTGTTATAGACAAAGTATCTAAACATGTATCAAGAATGATCGCTTCCTTTACATACTGAAAGGTCAACTCTTTTCTTAGCCTCATATACTACAGGAATGTTCTAGTGTCATTGTAGTAATCAATCCTAGACAATCTCTACTGATTGATCCTCTTGTTCATCGGCCTTGGCAAACCCACCTCTTCCACTTTAAACGTATAAGTATTAAAATTACATTTCACTAATTAGCATATTCTACAACAAGATGAAGCAATTACGAATCATCTATTTTTTATTAATTAGATCTTTTCTTTCACTTGAACCGTGACAAGAGGATTTCTACCATGTAAATCTTGGAAGAGGTTCTTCACTGGTTGAGTAAAGTAGCCAATCAGCTTTCACTTGTGGGGTAATATGTTTGTCTATATATTTTTTGAGCTTTACTCCTAAATGAGTCTATATGTAAGAGCATGTGCCGATTCGTTGGATATACAAAAGTTTCTGGTGGTACGTAGTTGTAGTCCTTTTTGCTATGATGAACTTCGATCCTAGTGCTCACTCATGTAGAAATATGGGCATGTGAAGAGACACTAGAACGGGTAAATAACTAATTTCTACCCAATAAAGGGAAATAATTGGGGTGTTAAATCTGTTGAGGTGTGATCGGTGTGTAATTGCAAAATGGCTAGCTGTCTATAGATTAGAATGAATCAGGACCTCTTGACTGAGAAGGTCTCTTTTTAAAGATCATTTATGTGTCTTCTACAGGACATGCTCCTCCGGCTTTTGAATGTTGGGGGATCTATGTTGGATTTGGTGGCTGCTAGTTCATTCTTAGGTGCTTATGTTGAAGTTGTTGCTTATCAGGCAAAAAGGCCATTGTGCATCCAAGCCGTCGAATACCTTATGACTGGCTTTATTATTCTTTCTAGTTTCGGGGTTTGTTGGTAAAATAAGAATCTGCCATCCCAAGTTGATGCCTATGAAAGGCCACATGAGTTGTATTAAAGCATATATTTGCTTCTCTAATAAAAGAAGTCATTTCTCGTGAGGGACTTCGTTATATTATAGCTTCACTAGCCATTTTGTATGAAAACATCATTGAGCGTGTTTTTCTTCTTTTTTCTACTTGTTTTGACAGGTTTTGGAACAAGCTCAAGAAGTATTTGAAGAGTTATGGTGTCACTTATTTCTAACAGTGTTTATGTTTTTGCCTTAAGTGTCGCTGGAATGGTCCAAAAGTTGTGGTATTGCCTATTTATCATTTGAGTCATGTTTGATTTTTTAGCAGTACATATTCATACAAGTGTATATAATAGAACTTGGTCTTTTTCTCCACCCGTAAGATAGTACACAATGCTTAGGAAACTATTAAGCTCACTCCTCCACTTACTAGGGTATGATGAATTTTCTTGCAGAGTTATCGAACATGATTTTATTTGTGGTGAAGAAGATTTGTACTTGGCCAAGAACATAGAGCTGCCACTATTATGCAGGTAGCTCCTAAATTTGTTTGGTGTTCCCAAGTCCTAACCAATGTGGAAATATTGAGTATGCATCATTATTTGAATTAGGTTATGTTGAATTATCAGGTCATAACTCAACAATGTTAGGAATATAGTTGAGAACCTGGTTTGCTACAGACCTTGAGGTTGAAAAAGATGATGGGTTGGCTCAGTTATTGATTCACCTCCCATTTAAGAAATCATTGTGTGACAGTCTAGCTTGCTCATTGTTGAATTTGTCTCATGCCTTAAACATAGAGATTAGTGGCTTATTTCTAATGGTTGAAACATCTAATATATAGGGAAGAACGAACCCTTACCTCTTTGAAAACGGAAGCATCTGCTCTTGGTGGTGATCTCTTGCTGTATGGTGAGCAAGATCCATCTGGCACCGACTACGCTGAGCTAAAACCTCCTACAACTGGAGGTAAACTCAAGATGTCGTGGGGTGACTCTATTTTATCTTCTTTGTTCAAGACTAAGTCTATTTCTGGAGGGTCTTGTTTTTGTTGTTCCAATATGTACACCATGGCTTTAAAAGTTTGCAAGTTGGCTCTAAGTACAGTGTAATTTCTATACATTGGATATGTTATCCTTTTTGGTGTAAGTTTGTATCAGTCTACATGATCGTCAGTCAAGGTGACTACTTTTTGTGTTAAGACGAGAAACATTTTGTGTTAAGTCGAGAAATGGCTTCACATGATATCGATTGTGTTTGAAGTGTGATCTTTTCATTTTTTTTTGAAAATATTACATTATTTTTCGACGCAAGTATTGCGTCGTATAAGAGTATGATATTAGTGTTGAATAGCCACTTGTGACGTAAATTTGTGTTGGTTTCATATTATTTTCGGCACAAATATATGTAGGAAACTTTAACAAATTGTGTTGATAATAATTTTTCGACAGCGTCATACGCAACGCTTTTGTGTTGTGTTGATTTAGTAATTTCGACATAAATATGTGTTGAAAATTGTTAATTTTTTGTGTTGAAAGATGCACAATTTTTTGTAGTGTGGGAGTGAGCACTAGCCATAATATATTTGTTGGTGTAGTTTTTCCCTAGAAGGATCAGATTGACTGGAAGTGTGAAAGCTATGCCAGGAGAAAGTGGTTAGGTGCCCATTTCTACATACTCCACCGGATGTTTTCTAGCTTCTTTACTACTTTTTATGCAATCGAAGAAATGCAAGCTAGTGATATAGTCCAGATTGAGTTGTCGGAAGATGTTGTAGGTAATTGAATCACTATTTCGATAAATGCTGGTGAGATCAATAAGTGGTATGACTAGCAACACGTGGAACTCTATCATATGTCCGTATTCATCAAGTAAGAATTATACATTAAGATGAATTCTTTGACTTTTGTGGTTTATGAATCATTGTCTTTGTTGCTTGATTTATTTTTTTATACTTATGCTTTCCTAATGAATTAGGGTTCTTTTTTACAAGATTAAAAAGGTTGGCAGTGAAAACCTTTTTTGATTTATATGCCCTCATTACATGTCTTCTGGTAATGGATATGATGATCAAAAGAGAATGTAACACTTGTTAAGACAAGATCCTTTAGTTTTGATGATAGCAAACCTTGTATTGTCTATCTAATGCGTTTGTCAAGATTCATGACTCGGATAGACAGGTGAATAAGTGGCTTAGCACGCAAGGTTGCAAGCGCACTTAGGTCATGAGTGGCTAAGCACGCAAGGTTGCAAGCGCGCTCAATCCATGACATGTGCCCTACCAGTCGGGCACCTGTTTGCGAGAGCTCCATAGAACTTCTAGCACAGACAACCAGTCAGATACCGCACGAAGATATCCTTTATGCTTAAAGATGGAAATCAAAGACAGAAGACTGCAAAGGATCGACACATTTAGTTAAGACACATACATCCACATGAGCAACATGTTCAAGACAAGCTCGCGACAAAAGAAGAAGTTATTAATGCACAAGATAACAAAGCTATAAAAGATCATCAGTACATAGCTGTAATGAATTCAGAAGAGGGCATTTATGAGCATTTAATGAGCCAAACAGAATCAAGCAAGTGGGGCACACAAGTGGTAATCGACTTATCAAGAGGGCCACCACCAACTTGACCAACCATGAGGCGACACGTAGCGCAAGCCTCCAGATCAAGTTGAAGACTCTCTACAAGTCGTGTGTGGTTGTTATGTGAATAATCAAAGTAGTAGTCGACTCCTAGAAGTCTAGGGATTAATACGATGGTAGTTTCATCCTAACAACCGTGTATATATACTTGCATTTATTCCATATGTAAGCTAGCCCAGTACGAGAGAAAAGATAGAGATAATCTGGGCAAGTGTGGATCATACTTAGGAGTGTGTGTAAGTTCTAGAGAGTTGGTGAGCTAGATAGGACTGGGTAAGAGTATCAATACATTGGGTATTTGATAGGACGACAGGTCAGGGAACGGTCGGAGAACCGTAGGCCGATAGTCATGAGAGGGTTGATGACTTTAGGGGTAAAATCGAAACTGTCCCGGGAGTCCATGTGTGGGGCAAGGGAGGTTGAGTGAATTTCGTGTGTGTAAATTCTCAATCGAAATGTGTTTTCCAGTTTAAAGTTATCTCTCGTCCCTTCCTAAACTATCAAGTTTTATTAGAGTCCACGATACGTCCACGACATGTCAGGGACGCATCAAGAGCGCTTGCTAGTTTCAACACCCCTACCGCTAATCTTCTAATTATGGTCTGATCGTTTCGGTCGTCTTACTAATCGCAGCGGAAATTTAATACAATCGGTGGGTGATACAATGCCGTTAGCCGCCCATGCGACTAACAAGGCATAAACTACATATAGTATGGTCTGATAAACTAGAAATACTAAGCTTTCATAAATTACCATAACAACATCTCATAACATAGCCTACAATATTTGATTACCGTGTACTAAAGCGCAATATCCAAAATACATCAGTTCCTAAGTGTAACACCCCAACTACAAACAACACACTTAACAACACTTGCAGCGGAAATCATAACTCACAACATAACTTAACTCCTTGGTGTTAAACGCCGTTAGCCACCCACGTGACTAACAAGGCTAACATACATACATCGTACCGGTCTAATGGACTAAACTCCCGAGCAACTACACATCAATCCCGTTCCATGTTCAACATTCATTATACACTTACATTACAACTGTACCGAGTAATTACCAACTAACGCCGATTCAATTTCGGTCTTACTACACCTACAGCATCCACAATTTTCATGACTACCCACATACAATCAACTACCCCGTCCTACTCTCGAACGCTTCCAGCTCCTTGTACTGAAATAGAAAAGGAAGAAAAGGGTGGCCCCAAGGGGCTCAGCACCTTTGCGTATGGTAATCCCGCAGCCCGCATGCTACCGGGCCACGCACAACTAATTGTCATCTTAGCATGCGGTTGATTTTATTTAAAACATGCACACATTACACACATACATCATGCTTAAAAGCACACATCCGTTAACAGAACACAAACTCAAGGATAGCACACACAACATAACAATACATTTCACTTAAATACCTACACAAACTTAATTCCATTCTTCTTAGAGAACATAAACTTTACTTGGGGAGTGCCGGGGTGATATAAGCCCGAGCACAACATACATACATTTTCTTTACTTAGGTGTGGCGGCCTCATATAGGACCGATCACACCTTACACAATTTCCCCTAGCTCCAATAGTGATGAGGTAGGTAAGCCTTGGTTAGGCTTGTGGGTGGTTGTAATTCAAGGAGGAAAATCAACCGTAACATAATAAAGAGGGAGTCGAAGCGAACTTAGGCATCAACACCTGATGAGTGTGAAATATGAATGGTTTTAGTGATCTTTAATGCCTAATTTTTATACGTACATCGATAATATTCCACACTTATCTTCCGTTTTCCTTTGGTTTGTTGTTTGGTAAGGTTTGATACCTTTTTCTATGATTAAATGCAGAGAAAAGCCAAGGAAACAGTAGATTAACTCACAAGGGAGATGATGCAACAAACGGGGGTCGAATTGGAGTCCGAACGATGAATTTAGAGGATTTTGAAGGAATGTCCGAACTTGTGTCCGAACTTCCAAGTTCGGATGCAAGTCGAGGGTTTGTGTGCTGCGCCTGATGGAATGTCCGAACTTCAGTCCGAGCATCGAAGTTCGGACATAGTTAAGAAAAGCCGGAGGTCTGATGTACGGAGCATGTCCGAACTTGTGTCCGAACATCCAAGTTCGGACACAAGTCGAAACTTTCTGACTTGAAGCGCTCAGAACACTGTGTCCGAACATTGAAGTCCGGACCAATGTTCGGACGGACGAAAAATTCAGCATAAACTCGGCGTTTTGAAGGGAAAAAGAGAGAGGAAAAGTCTATTTAACTGACCTAATCAGAGGAGAAAGGCATTCATTCATCATCGATCATTACAACACACACTCTCACGCTGATAAACGAGGTTCTCTCCATTCATCCACACCAATTGCATCAGTTCACCTTCATTCACATTCATCAAGCTCATCACCATCGTTCTGGAGGAGCATCGTCAGAAGGGAGTGAAGCCATCATCTTCAACCTTACACCTGCATTCATCGATCTGGATAGTCGTTCAACAGAAGGGTTTTTCTTCCTTTAGATGATTTCTATGTTGATTGTATTTATCTGTTTCTTTGCAATGTCTGGCTAGTAGGGATTTAACTCTGGGGTAGGGTTTGTTCAAGATGGATTCAATGTAGTTAAAGATTCTGCAATTTGATTATGAGGTTGTAATGGATTGTTTCCAGGTTAATGATTATCAATTCTTCTCTATTAATTTCGCGAGTTATAGAGTTGTTTTGCGAAACCTATTAGGATCAGACAAGGTGATTAATAGGGAGTTCGAATTAACCTGGGAATTTGGGGAAGGATTAGTCGGATAGATAATCTTTCCTACAAACGCTAACAATTCTTTGTGCTTATTCCACCTATATGTGTTTTACCAACTGCTAGATTAGAGTTGACACGTTCTGATAGGTGAGCTCTTCAATGAACTAGGATTTAGCATTGAAGAGATAGAAAGAATTGGCCTTTCCGTTTCTCATAATTAAATTGTAGGAGTTACTAGATTCAACCAGAAAAGAACAACCCGAACCCGGAGTTCCACTCATATTATCAAACTCATCATTCATTTTTACCGATTGCTTATTTAACTCTGATTTGCATTTATTGATTCAGTTCAAAAACAATTCACAACCCCCCTGAATTTCCAGTTTTCTTAGGATTTAGGATAGGACTTAGGCTTATTTATTCAAGTCCCACGGTTCGATACTTGGTTGCTTAACTTTCTATACTATAGTGACCGGGATTTTTGCAACCCGACAGACTTATTGATTTATTATTTTCTAGATTAATTTGTTTAGTTTTAGTAGATCAATTTACCTGTTTGCAAAATGGCGCCGTTGCCGGGGACTTGACTTTGTCAAGTCCTTTGCCTTGGTTGTCAATTGTTTTTTTTTATTTATTTGATTTGTTTTGTGTAACTGTGCAGGTGTTTGGTGAATGCACGGTACTCGATCTCGAGGTCCACCAAGATTCAACTTAGACCTAGAGATCAACCGTACAGCTCGAAGAGCGAGAAGAGCACTCACCTTCGCCATGGCTGCTAACGGACTAGCCAATGTCAATGCTGAGCAAGCCACTTTGGGAAGAATAAATCGGCCGCCAGCTGCTCCTAGAAGAGGACCTGTGACTCTACCGAACCTCACAGCAGAATTAACAGCAGAATGGCAAAAGTTGAAACCAAGCCATCAACAAACGCTGTCAGGAATCATCCAGCAGGGACCTTCTCAGGCGCAGACCCGGCTGATGCACTCGACCATGTCCATCGTTCTTAGTCCATTGGATTCGTTGGGGATGTCTCAGGGGCTTGAGGAGTACGCTCGGCTGTGCTTATTTCAGCACAGTCTATCAGGGGAAGCCTCGAAGTGGTTCCACCGTCTACCACCAGGTATCATCACTACCTGGGAGCTGTTGACGGAGAGGTTTATGAGAAGTATATCCCATCTCCCGGACCAGACAGATGATCGCTGACCTGACCGCTTCAGACAGTCCGGCGGTGGTGAGACAATCTGTGAAGCTTGGGATAGGTTCAAGGAGCTGCTCCGCCAGTGCCCGCATCACGGTCAGAACATGACATCCTTGGCCCAGGGGTTCTTCCAAGGGCTGAGAGATGAGCACAGAGCCGAGGTCAGAGCCGCATGGGTGGAAATTTGCTGGCTAAAAGCGGAGAGGAATTTATGTCAGCCATGGAGTCCTACTGCGAGGAGCTCCGCCAGTGGAGCAACAGTGGTGGAAGGGTCTTCACAGTTGGGCAGACCTCCTCTCGGACTCCAGATCCTATGATGGAGCAGATTGCTGCTGAGCAGGCCCATTTAAGTACCACAGTGGGCAATATGGCGAAGATGCTCGAGCGGCTCACTATGGGACAGACATCTGTGCAAGCCGTCAAGCAGGTGTCTACTGGTCCAAATGAGGTATGCTGTTCTCAGTGTGGAGACAGCCATGATTATGAAGACTGCCCGATGGTTGCTGAGATGAGGCAGACTGAGGAGGTAAATGTAATTGGCCAGTACAACAGGCAGCCTTGGATGCAGAACCAGCATCCAAACCTGAGGTACGGTAACCCAAATAACGCCCTCAACTCACAACAGATGCACCTCAGAGGGCAAGTCAGGGAGCACCACCCGGTTTTGTTAGGCCCCCATACAATCAGTTTAGGCCACAGCAGTCTCCAGCTCAGCCATCATCACTGAGCTCGAATAATGCTAATTTAAAGGAGATGATGGATAAACTGATGGCCTCTCAAGAGCAACAAACAGTGATAAATCAGAATCTGGCAGCTGGCCAGCAAAAGCTTGAGAACGCTATGGTGGAGATGCAAGGAACTATGAGTCAGTTGACTCAGTTCCTCCTACAGCAGAGACCGTCTGGCTCACTGCCTTCCCAAACAGACCCCAATCCTAAAGCTCAGTTGAAGGCAGTGACAGTCTCAGAAACCGTGGTAGTTGAGGACTGCTCAGATTCTGAAGAGGTGGCAGCCGTTACCTTAAGAAGTGGGAAGCAGTTAATAAATAGAAATCAAGTGGCTGAGGACCAAGCTGACGAGGAGACCGGTCGCCCTTCTTCTAGCACTGGTGCACCGTCAGGGCCCCCAGCCCCTCCTGAGGTAGTTGTTGAGGAGACCCAGGCTCCTATTTCTTCCCCTTCTCATATTTTGACTGCTAAAAACTCCAAGGGTAAGGTGGTTCCGAAGGAACTTCCTTTCCCTAATAGATTAAAAGAGAAGAACTTGATGATCAATTTGGGAAATTTTTGAGTGTATTTTCGAAGCTTACAATTAATATCCCTTGATTGATGCTATCAAGCAGATGCCTAACTATGCTCGCTTTGTGAAGGATTTGATTTCTAACAAGCGAAGGTTCAAAGAAAAGGAGATTGTTCAGCTGACAGAGACGTGCTCTGCAGCCATCCAGCAGAAGCTCCCTCCAAAGTGTGGAGATCCAGGGCAGCCCATCATCCCTTGCACCATTGGAGACATGGACTGTGGGTATGGACTTGCGACCTTGGAGCAAGCATCAATTTAATGCCGTACTCAATGTTTAGAAAGCTTCATGCTGGTGAGCTTGTCCCAATCAACTTTAATTGCAATTAGCTGATCGTTCTCAATCAAACCTCGTGGTATGGTTGAGAACGTTGTGGTAGGTGTTGGTAACTTCTTCTTCCCTGCTGATTTTGTTATTCTTGATATGGATGAGGATGTTGAAGTGCCATTAATTTTGGGTAGACCATTCCTGCGAACTGCTAAAACTGTCATTGATGTTGACAAAGGAAAAATCACCCTGAAATTTAATAATGAGGAGCTTAGTTTTGATATCACCAAGATGATGAGAACAAATGCTTTCTCTCTCATGCTGTACTTTCTATTGATGTCGACTATACTGATGATTATGATGCATTTGTCGCTGAAAGTACTGATGACTCTTCCTTCCTGTTTGAGAATTCTGATCTGTTAGAACAGGTGTTATGCCATTCGATTGAGGATGACAAGGAGAGCACTGAGGTAGCTACTGTTGTCCAGCAGCTTAACCAGGGACGAACCTATTTTCGCCCTCATGCTCCTCCTGTGGAGCCACTGGACAGGCCTACTCAGAGGCTCATTCCTTCAGTAGAGAAGCCCCCCACTCTTGAATTAAAAACTCTTCCTTCAAATCTTAAATATGCTTTCTTGGCAGAGGGTGGCGCCCTGCCAGTTATTATTTCTTCTTCTTTGTCTGTTTCGCAGGAAAGCAGACTTCTGGAGGTATTAGGAAGACACAAGGGAGCATTGGGGTGGTCAGTGGCAGATATTAAAGGGATCAGTCCAGGGTTCTGCACTCACCGAATCTACATGGAAGATAGTATCAAACCAGTGAGGCAACCCCAAAGGAGATTGAACCCCAACCTGAAGGAAGTAGTGAAAGCTGAGGTTAAAGCTTTGGATGCGGGCATCATCTACCCCATCTCTGACAGCCGCTGGGTTTCTCCTGTGCAAGTCGTTCCCAAGAAAGGAGGAATTGTGGCGGTGCCCAATGACAAGGGAGAGCTGGTGCCTCAAAGACAGACCACTGGCTGGAGGATGTGCATAGACTACAGACGTTTGAACGAGGCCACAAGAAAGGACCATTTCCCGCTGCCGTTCATCGATCAGATGTTGGAGCGCTGGCTGGGCAGGAGTACTACTGTTTCCTTGATGGATACAGCGGTTACTTCCAGATTCCCATCGCGCCAGAGGATCAGGAGAAGACCACCTTCACCTGCCCTTATGGCACGTTTGCCTATAGGAGGATGCCATTTGGTCTCTGCAACGCACCAGCCACCTTCCAGCGGTGCATGATGGCCATTTTCAACGAATTTATTGAGAAGAGCATAGAAGTCTTCATGGACGACTTCTCGGTGTATGGCCAGAACTTTGATGTGTGTCTGGATCAGCTGGATCAGATACTAAGCAGATGTGAGGAGACCCACCTGGTTTTAAATTGGGAGAAGTGCCATTTTATGGTACATGAGGGTATAGTGCTTGGGCACAGGGTCTCCAAAGACGGCATTCAGGTGGATAAGGCAAAAGTGGAAGTCATTGAGGGGTTACCTCCTCCCACTTCAGTCAGAGGAGTAGATCTTTCCTGGGTCACGCGGGGTTCTATCGAAGGTTCATCCAGGACTTTTCAAAAATCGCGAAGCCCTTGTCTGATCTCCTGCAGAAAGATGTAAGGTTTCATTTTTCAGAAGAATGCTTGAAGGCTTTTCAGACCATCAAGAATAAACTCATCTCTGCCCCCATTGTGGTTCCCCCTGACTGGACCCTTCCTTTTGAGGTAATGACTGATGCTAGTGACTTCGCTGTTGGTGCTGCACTCTGTCAAAGGAAGGATAAGATTTTGAGGGTCATCACATATGTGAGCAAGACTCTGACAGAGCCTCAAAAGAACTACACCACCACTGAGAAGGAGCTACTGGCTGTGGTGTTCGCTCTTGACAAGTTCAGGCCTTATTTGCTGGGGAGTAAGGTAGTTGCTCACACCGACCACTCCGCCTTGAAGTACTTGTTCCAAAAGAATGATTCCAAGCCCAGACTATTGAGATGGATCCTGCTTCTTCAAGAGTTCGACTTGGAAGTTGTTGATAAGCAAGGGAAGCAGAATGGGGTAGCAGATCATTTATCGAGGCTCGAGACTCCAGATGACGGGGTCCCCATAAATGAATTCTTCCCGACGAAACGGTCTTTGTAATTGGGAAAGTCAAGGAGCCATGGTACGCTGACTTGGCTAATTATCTTGCCTCTGGGTTGGTTCCCCATTATCTAAGTTACAACCAGAGGAAGAAGTTTCTGTCTGAGACCCGTCATTACGTTTGGGAGGACCCCTATCTCTTCAGAGTTGTGCTGATGGTCTAATCAGAAGATGTCTCCCTGATGAAGAGGTAAACAGTGTAATAGAGTTCTGCCATTCCCGAGAGGCAGGTGGTCACCACGGTCCTGCTAGGACGGCTGCTAAGTGTTAGAGTGCGGTTTTACTGGCCCACTCTACACAAAGATGTCCACCGCTTCTGTGCTCACTGTGATAACTGCCAGAGGATGGGGAACACTTCAAGAAGGCATGAGATGCCGAGAAGGGAATCCTTGAAGAGTTATTTGATGTCTGGGGTATTGACTTCACTGGCCCATTTCCTTCTTCTCACGGAAACCACTACATCCTTGTTGCTGTAGATTATGTTTCCAAATGGGTCGAAGCAATCCCCTGCCCTTCTGCTGATGCTAAAACGTGGTAAAATTCTTGAAGAAGAACATCTTTACCAGATTTGGAGTGCCAAGAGCTATCATCAGTGACGGAGGTTCTTTCTGCAACAAAGCTTTTGATTCTCTGATGACTAAGTACGGGGTGACTCATAAGGTTGCTTTACCTTATCACCCCAAACTAACGGGCAAGCAGAAGTGAGTAACCGAGAGCTCAAATGGATTCTTCAGAAGACAGTCAACTCCTCCAGGAAGGATTGGTCTGTCAAGCTTGATGATGCTCTATGGGCCTATAGAACCGCATTTAAACTCCCATTGGGATGTCCCCCTTCAAGCTGGTATACGGGAAGGCTTGTCATCTCCCAGTTGAGCTAGAGCACAGAGCCTATTGGGCTTTAAAGGCTCTTAACTTTGATTTACATGAGCTGGAGAGAAGAGGCGATTTCAGCTTTCTGAGTTGGAGGAATTGAGGGACCAGGCGTACGAAGCTCAAGAATCTATAAAGAGCGCACCAAAAGGATCCACGACCGGATGATTCAAAAGAGAGACTTCAAAGTGGGGGATCTGGTGCTGCTCTTTAACTCTAGATTACGTCTTCCCTGGGAAGCTAAAGTCACACTGGGCAGGCCCCTTCAGAGTGGGAGTTACATCTTACGGGGCGTACGAGCTGGAAAATAAGGCTGGTGAAACCTTTAAGGTAAATGGTGCTCGTTTAAAAGGTTATCTTGGTACTGATCATAACCTTTTTCCTTTGCAGGCGATATTCTTTTTGGAGAGTGAATCCAATCCTACAACAACGATGAATTCTCAAGAGACGAGTTCAAATGTGAAAAAGAAATTCTCTTGGCGAATGCGAAAAGAATTGCAAAGCTGAAGGAATTCACTGTGGGCTGTTGTAGAGCTGCTCATCACACCTCTTCTGATTGATCAAGCAGAAATTGTCTAGCTAAAGACATTAAAGAAGAGCAGCTGACTGGGAGGCAACCCAGTGTTTACGGTACTTTAATCTTGTGTTTTTATGTTGTTTATAGTTTTGCTTTAGGATAATGTTTTTGCTGCAGTAAGTTGAGCTCAAAAAGAAACAAAGAGGTGCATATTTGGTGATGTCCGAACTTCGGTCCGAACATCGAAGTTCGGACCTGATTCGAGAGTCTGAGGGCTGGGCAAAACTATATGTCCGAACTTCTGTCCGGACATTGAAGTTCGGACGTTGTTCGAGAGTTGGAGACCTGTGCAAAACGGGATGTCCGAGCTTCAGTCCGGACATTGAAGTTCGGACTCAACACGGAAGATTTAGCGGAAGGAAAACACGGGATGTCCGAACTTCGGTCCGAACATCGAAGTTCGGACTCAATTCGAAGCGCAGCCCAGGTATGTCCGTCCGAACTTCTGTCCGAACATTGAAGTTCGGACAGCTCGAAATTTCTGGAATTAAAGAGGGGCGCGGGCGGAAAAACTCCAAAACCTTTCTCTACCTCTCGACGACGGCGCCCCCAACTCTCCTCTTCTCCAATCTTCCATAACTCACTCAAAACTCCACCAAATCCCTCATTCTTACTACCAATCTCTTCATTTTTGAATCTTCTACGCCCCTAGCACTCGAAATCCACCAGAAACGACTCGAAGCTGCCCGATTTTTGAGCAAACCAGTTCGAACCCTAACTACCGAATTGGGGGTTCTTGAGTTCGATTTGTGCATATTTGGCTGTTCTATCTTCTTCTAATCATACATTCAACTCCAACAAGGTAATTTCTCTACTTTTCTACCTCGTTTAATGCATTTGTGACAAGATTTGGAATCTGAGGTATGTCAAGTCGAGAATAGGCTGTTATTTTTGAAGATTTCTGAGCTTCATTTGCGTACATGGGGTTAATCTTCTTCTATGATGTAACTTGCTGGATAGAACTGTTAAAAATTGCATTGTTGTGATTTCATTGAAGACATTTGAAGTGTGGTTTTATTGTGCATGGCTAAACTGGTAAACAATGAAGATGACTAAATCTGAATGAGTTAATTTCGTTTTCTGCTGTGCTGGGGTTGAACTGTTAGAAGAAGTGGTTGAACCACATTGTTGGGATGTTATTTTGAATCTGTGGATTTTGCATGACTGAGATTTTGTTTGACTGAAATGCTGTTACACCCGATTGAAATTTACGAATTTTTGTGAGTTAGATCTCTGCTGGTCATGGGTAGTAGTCTCTTTTGCGAATGAAAAAAAAATCTGATAAATTTTTATTGTGGAGAATGATGACTATTTTTAGGGGAGACTCTGTCGGATTTTGGGTGGTTATATGCACACTTAGAAACTATTTTCTTGTCTGCCTTTAATTGACATTGGACACCCTTATTGAGCAGATGCTGAGCCGAATCACAGGCCGGGGTAAGAGGGCTGCAGGAGCAAGCTCCAGCCGAAGAGCTCTGGAACCAGAATTTAGAAACGATGCGGCCAAAGAGTGGTTTGAGAAGGAGGTCGATATAATTGCTGAGCGCTGTGTGGTGCGGGAACTGGAGCAGCAGCTGGGACTGCGGGCTTTATTGGACCCATTGGGCTGGGGCAAGATTCTAGATATGGGAGGCCCGTACTCTGAACAAATTGTACGCATGTTCTATGCAAATGCGATCTACCAAGATGGGCAGATCAAATCCCTTGTTGATGGTGATAGAGTGGCAGTCTCCACGATAGAGATTGCTCACTATATGGACATTCCTTATCCCGCCCCAGACCGCCCTGAGCATCTTAACCCCAACGACTTCAAGACAGCTGCCATCCAACACTATACCCCCCTCATGGTTCAGGGACCACGAAGACGCAGAGGGGATGACCCATCCAAGCAGGTCGTCCCTGCTGATGCGCTTCAGAGCCCACAGGAGAGAGTTCTGCTCGCACTACTGGCTGCGAACATTGTACCACGTCAGAGCTCGGACCTGAACCATACAGACTTCCAACTACTTCAGGCAGTGCTGAATCCTGAGTTTGCTGAGGCTGCGCAGATCACTTACTTGCCATGGGTGATCTTCTTGCACATGCAGTACATCATGGAGCACAAAGACAAACACAAGCTGGGCTTCCCGGTCATGATCTGCAGCATACTCAGGAGGCAGAGGGTTACCGTTCCTACTGTGGGGCTGCATGCTGCGCGGGCTCCTATTGATGCGGGCGCCTTGAAGAAGATGTGGTTTGAGTTCAGCGAGGGCCAGTGGAGGAAGAAGGCTGCCGCGCGACCACAGAAGCGCCAGCGAGAGGCGGGTGAGGGACCATCAGAGCCCGCCCCTGCTGCTTCACCTGACGAGCAGGAGGCTTATCTTGCACTACCAGCCCCTGGGAGCGAGTATGTCACTCACTACGAGTTTGATCAGCTGGAGTCCCGTTTCATAGAGATGGATCGACGCTATCAGGCGGAGATCGAGACTCTTCAGCAGCAGGCACACCGCTCCCAGGACGACTATGAGGCTTTGGTCGCGCAGTTTCAGCAGTGGCAGGCGTACTACCCGCCTCCACAGCGATTATGTTGCTGCTTGGTGGACTTCTTTTTGGATTTGTTTTTGGTTGTGTTAGACTGATTACTTTTAGTTCGATTGGGTTGTATTTTTAATTTCTTTCAATTTAAGGATGTTTTAATCTTTAACTCTGACTACTGATGTCTCTAATGCGATGCTCTAGCATACTTTTCTGTGTTGTTTGTTGAATGTGTGCAAGTATACTTTATCATGCTGACTCCATGCCGGACACTAGCTTGGAAGCAAGTGTGAGGAAACCTTCTCCCCTACCAGGACACTAAGTGTGAGGAAGAACCTCTTCCTCAAAGCATCACAAAAGAAATCAGGGGAGTGTTTCAGTTTCTTTTCCTTTTTGGTTAATGTTCGGCCCGTGCTTTAACGTGTATACCTATGTCCCTGTTCATTTCCCCCTTGTAAGTGTGACACATTTAGCCAGATCTCCTTCTTGTGATAAATTTCTGAACAATGCGGACATTGCTCCTCATTAAGTGTGAGGAAGGGGGAGATCTTTCTGAATGTGTCAGTCATTTATTCCCGACCTAATTTTTGTTTGGTTTTGGGCTATGTGGGGGTAATTCCCTTAGAGTGCTTCTTAGTGTTGAATACTTGGGTGGATCTTTAGTTGTGGAGTTGAGTCCGGTACTGACCTTTAGAGTTGGTTTGCTCAAAGTTGTATGCTCTCTTATCATATTTTCAAAGGGCTGAATTCTATTAAATGTCTGTGAACAAGTTGGTTGTGGAGTTAGAACTGGTTTAGCTTGGAACCTTGGGAATAGTGAGAATGTTTGGAATGAAGGATAAAGGCAAGGTACTCCTCTGATCTAAGTTATTTTCTGAACCAAAAACAGGCCTCTTCCATCCGGTTATTAAGTCCTAGGGGTGCTTCATCACCCATTTACCTAAGGTCGTCTGATCTGGGATAAAAGACCCAATACCGTTGAGTGTGAAATATGAATGGTTTTAGTGATCTTTAATGCCTAATTTTTATACGTACATCGATAATATTCCACACTTATCTTCCGTTTTCCTTTGGTTTGTTGTTTGGTAAGGTTTGATACCTTTTTCTATGATTAAATGCAGTGAAAAGCCAAGGAAACAGTAGATTAACTCACAAGGGAGATGATGCAACAAACGGGGGTCGAATTGGAGTCCGAACGATGAATTTAGAGGATTTTGAAGGAATGTCCGAACTTGTGTCCGAACTTCCAAGTTCGGACGCAAGTCGAGGGTTTGTGTGCTGCACCTGATGGAATGTCCGAACTTCAGTCCGAGCATTGAAGTTCGGACATAGTTAAGAAAAGCCGGAGGTCTGATGTACGGAGCATGTCCGAACTTGTGTCCGAACATCAAAGTTCGGACACAAGTCGAAACTTTCTGACTTGAAGCGCTCAGAACACTGTGTCCGAACATTGAAGTCCGGACCAATGTTCGGACGGGACGAAAAATTCAGCATAAACTCGGCGTTTTGAAGGGAAAAAGAGAGAGGAAAAGTCTATTTAACTGACCTAATCAGAGGAGAAAGGCATTCATTCATCATCGATCATTACACACACACTCTCACGCTGATAAACGAGGTTCTCTCCATTCATCCACACCAATTGCATCAGTTCACCTTCATTCACATTCATCAAGCTCATCACCATCGTTCTGGAGGAGCATCGTCAGAAGGGAGTGAAGCCATCATCTTCAACCTTACACCTGCATTCATCGATCTGGATAGTCGTTCAACAGAAGGGTTTTTCTTTCTTTAGATGATTTCTATGTTGATTGTATTTATCTGTTTCTTTGCAATGTCTGGCTAGTAGGGATTTAACTCTGGGGTAGGGTTTGTTCAAGATGGATTCAATGTAGTTAAAGATTCTGCAATTTGATTATGAGGTTGTAATGGATTGTTTCCAGGTTAATGATTATCAATATCCTTCTCTATTAATTTCACAAGTTATAGAGTTGTTTTGCGAAACCTATTAGGATCAGACAAGGTGATTAATAGGGAGTTCGAATTAACCTGGGAATTTGGGGAAGGATTAGTCAGATAGATAATCTTTCCTACAAACGCTAACAATTCTTTGTGCTTATTCCACCTATATGTGTTTTGCCAACTGCTAGATTAGAGTTGACACGTTCTGATAGGTGAGCTCTTCAATGAACTAGGATTTAGCATTGAAGAGATAGAAAGAATTGGCCTTTCCGTTTCTCATAATTAAATTGTAGGAGTTACTAGATTCAACCAGAAAAGAACAACCCGAACCCGGAGTTCCACTCATATTATCAAACTCATCATTCATTTTTACCGATTGCTTATTTGAACTCTGATTTGCATTTATTCGATTCAGTTTCAAAAACAATTCACAACCCCCCTGAATTTCCAGTTTTCTTAGGATTTAGGATAGGACTTAGGCTTATTTATTCAAGTCCCACGGTTCGATACTTGGTTGCTTAACTTTCTATACTGTAGTGACCGGGATTTTTGCAACCCGACAGACTTATTGATTTATTATTTTCTAGATTAATTCGTTTAGTTTTAGTAGATCAATTTACCTGTTTGCAACACCCTACCAACATTAAACATGATTTCCCCCTAACCCAATTGGAAGTTGGGTAGGTAAGCTTTGGCTAAGCTAGTGGGAGGTCGGAATCCAATGAAGGAAAACAACCCTAACATAACAGGATGGGAGTTAATTCACATATATACATCAACTCCCAAACAAACGCGCGCGACCGGAACGACCGGATTCCTCACCATACTTAACATATACTTATTAATTAGAGGTTCCTTTATGGAACTTATCACATACGTACATCACATTGTTTTACTAACTCGGCTAGACACATCAGGGAAAATCACGTCCCATTTCAACAACACGGATAACAGTATCCAATCAACAACATACTAAACAAGTCACATACATCACACAAAGTCACAACATACGCTAATGCACGGATAGCCGTAGTTAGAACGTTCCCGTGGGTTGGGATGTTTATTCCGAATACCGATCTCTTATGTGTACCTAAGGTCGGTTAACTATTATTTAACACATAATTAGGGTTAAGCGGCATCGGAATTAATTACGCCACAATAATGAATTACTATAAACTCATTTCATGCTTTATCTTGCAAGGTGGCAAACACACAGAAAAACACATTGGCATACAAGCCGGTGTAAACCGGTAGGACACAGGTTGCAAGAAAACCATACCTTACACCATGGGTTACTCTACCGTGTTCCCGAGGGTTCACTCCAACGTGTCATCTCACGCTCCCCGGGTAGTTTTTGAACAACTGGTAATATTTCAAATGTTTTATTAACAACAAAATCTTACGGTATGTAAACTTCTATTACTCCCGTACTTACCCCGTTATCCCGTTATTTCGGTTTAACTTAGTGTACTTATACTCTCTACATACTTGATTACTTCTTACTTGTTTTCCTACTCATACACTTACTTTCCTACCATTGGTGTCACATTAATGGTATATTACTAGGGTCCTTTCCTTATGTACTTACCTTCATATGTACATACATATGATTACTATGTTACTATTATTGTATCTTTTTTTTTTTTATAAGTTGGGGCCGTCCGACCCACCGTCCGACCCAACCTATGGGTCGGACCATTCCAGTAAGTTTCGTCTTCTGAAATTGCCCGTCTGACCAGAACTGTTCCGTCTGACCCATACACTCTGGGTCGGACCGTTCCAGTAGGTTTGGTTCCGTGGTCTGTGCCTGTCCGACCCACCGTCTGACCCAACCCTGGGTCGGACCGGCAAGAACTGCTAAGGCTTTGTTTCCACTTCTTTCTTTACCCATCCTTCCCCAATCTTCCTACATGTAACCCCACATGTTTTAACACTAATTAAGCTTCCTAAAATACCTTACTTCATCCTAAAATCCATTACTAAATTCATCAAACAAACTTACACAATTGTCTTACTTCTTCTAAACATATGTAACAGTTTTTTTGTTACACTATGCTACAGATTTTACACACACACATACCATTCTCATGTACCATTATAAGGTTATTAAACCACTCTACTCAACACTACAAACACCTAAGTTCTCCCATTCACCAAGCCATCATCAAACACTCATTTTCTATCAAAATTTCGCCATAACCTCCCCATAAACTTAACGTCTCCAAATTCACCTTCCTCATCAATTTCCATTCCTAATCTAGCCACCATATCAATCCCAAAATTCAACAATATCACATATAGCTCCAAAATTAATGAACCACAACTCAAATCATTGGCTCCAAGGCCCTCCATTCAAACCAACATTTCACAAAATCCAACTAACCACAATCAAGCACATTATTGCTCCAGATTTTATTTCATCTTTTATTTTTCCCAAACCCAATTCTAAAACAATTAATATAAGCATTAAGGTAGGTTTCTTACCTTAATCCACAAGTTTCTCCTCTTGCTCCTCCTCTCCTCAAAATCGGTCAAGAGGGAATGGAGTTTCAAAACTCCATCCCAACATTCAAGAAACACAAAACATACTCAATTAATTATCTAACCCTTAGGAAAATCTCAATCCAAATCAAGGGCTTAGAACACAAGTTAGGGTTTACTTTTGGGCCTTTCAAGAGAGGTTCTCACCCTTGAATCAAGAAGGGAATTATTCCACCATTGGAGGGTCGAAATGGAGCTCAAAATCAAGAAGAAAAACAAGGTATGAGGATGGGTAAAATCGGCCAACAAGGAAAGATGGAGAAAATGAGTTTTTCTTAGAACCTTTTTACCTTGTTTGAAAGAGGAGACTTCAAGCTTCCTTTTGATGTCAATTTCTCTTCAAATTTTGAAGAGAAGAGGATAGTTCATCCTTTTTGAATTTTGGAAAGAGATGATAGAGAATGATAGATGAAGAATATGTAATTGTTTTCTCATTTGGAGTGGTGTCCACCTTGGGCAAGCTTGAGAAGAGGAGAAGCCATGGATGGGCTTCAAAATTGGCTGGAACAGAGGGGGAGGAAGGGGACGGCTGATGAAGAAGAAAGAGGAAAGAGAGAAGGAAAGAGAGAAATGAGAGAAGAGAGTGGGTGGGGCTCCCTTTTACTTTTCTTTCTCTCTTTTCCTTTTTTTTTTGCTTATTAGGTGTGTGAGAGGGCTGTCTCACAATTAAAAACCGGCCCACTTAATTATTACAAGCTGGAGCGTTTTTCGTCTTTTACAGAAAATGCTCGTTATTTTACTCGGTTTAGCACTATTCACTAACCGGGCCCGTTTTCCGGAATTTTCTCGTTTACTTAATTTGAATGGTTCTTAAGCTCCCATTAATGTTTAATTATAGTTATAAAGTCACTATAATTTTTACGGGGTCCTTTAACTGTTTAGAGTCGTGTTTTCGGGTTTCCTCGAAAAACGCGCTTTAAGACTCCGTTAGTGTTTTAACGCATTGTTTGGTTCCGTTTTCTTCGGGAATTTTACCCACATGTTCTTAGTGTATAGTTAAGGTGTAAAAATATAATTATAACCCTAATGAAGGTTATATACCTCCTAAAATAATTAAAAATGCGTTTTCACATTTTGTGACTTTTACGTATTTTCTTTTTCTTTTTGGTTTTTATTTCTTCACCAATGATCTTAAGGACTTAATTAGCCTTAGAAAATAATAATCACATTAAGGTTTGGGGTATTTCAATCTACCCGCCTTAAAAGAACTTCGTCCTCGAAGTTCACACTTCCCTAGCGTCATTTGAATTAGAACACAAGGATTACTTGCAACATAAACTTCCATAACAACCATACTTTACATCACAACCTCGGACTTAACGGTCCGGGTAACACATCCATACATACATAACATGACATAACATACTTACATAGTATCCTCGGACTT
Source organism: Limonium bicolor (assembly GCA_023374045.1). NCBI lineage: Eukaryota > Viridiplantae > Streptophyta > Magnoliopsida > Caryophyllales > Plumbaginaceae > Limonium > Limonium bicolor. The sequence continues at coordinate 203,923,461 of CM041777.1, read as the reverse complement.
AATGGTCCGGGTACCTTAACAGCATTTGCACATACGTAACAACCCTTAGACTCTTGGTCTGGGTAACATAACAACATTTAGACCCGTAGGTCTTGATAACACAACATCCTTTAGACACATAGGTCTTGATAACATAACACTTCCGGAACTTAACCACATTAGGACTCAAGGTCAAAATAATAATTATTACACATACCACACAACATGTCATAGCATGTATATCAACCAGAAATTCCTTTTCCATCTCTTCATGGGTTCGAGACCCACGTTGAGTACATATACACTGTGATCCCGCAGAATCAGGTCGCGATGGACACTCCGGTCCCCGTTCCTTTGGGAGATCAAAACAATTGCATACATCTTAAAAAAATATACTTCTCATGTCACCGGTCCGAAGACAAAGGCTCATACGTCCTCAGCTCGTGAGCAAGTAATACGAAAATACTCTATATGAGGTTAAGTAGAACGAAATCCTTTATTGGAAAATACTAATTGAAGATCCTTTTTACAAGGTCAAGTAAAAGTAGTCCTTCCTTTGAAAATACCACTTAAGAATCTTAGAGATATTAGTTGAAGTCTTGAAAGTACCAATTGAAAGTTTGAAACCCAATTTAAAATTCTTTTGAAAACTCAATACAACTCCAAGTCCAATTGTTGCTAACTGCATCTTATTCTTGATGTGGTTATTTGTTATCACTTATAGGGAGTTTCAAGAATCATCCAACACTAATGTGATCAGCATCAGTGTTGAACTATCTTTCCACCCCAATTTGTGTTCGGCTTCCCTTGATCTCATGATAATCAAGTTTCACCTCCCACTTCATTTTCAAACAACAACTAATTCAAACATGTACATTTTCTATCTTTTAATCCATCTAGTCATAATCATCACATCTCCAAGGGATAGAACTCCGTCTATCAATCATCCTCCAAATTCAACTTAATCCAAGTTACCTAGGGAATTTAATTCTTACTAGGTTCTGTATTGGTGTCATACCTCTCCATAAATCACAACACTGTATATATACACATATCTATATATTTTTTTTTATCAAACTATAATACACAATATTACATTTGATATCATATGACCATATACTGTCGGGGTTTTAGTTCCCCGGGAGTTTTTCTACTCCCTTACACTTATACTTTCACATACATCCGTTAACACAATAAACACACTTATCACAATGGTATTCGCATAATCTGTGCGCAATTACCACAATTACACCATGAATGAATGCGTATGTTTATGTAACACGCGCACCAATCATCGAAACAAATTATTTTGTGCTATGCACACCATAGTTCACGTACACTTGTACGGTAAAACACACTAAACGGTTTTGCGCTCTACCCCCCTTAAAAGGGATTACGCCCACGTAATCAATCACTTAACCACTGGTTTATAACGTCCTACCGTCGTGAAGTGTTGTATCTCCACGCGGTTTATTATACAATATGTTCTGGTTTGAGGATCTTAGCCATATTGGCGGTTTAGTCCCTAACCAAGAATTCTCCTTAGGGTTTATTTAATTCATAACCAGTTTCGATTCTGGCCTGTGAAACTTCTAGGCATTAATAATTGCCATTCACTCATGTTCACTATTCACATTCAACACCTGAATCACTGGCTCACTAGTTTCTGCTGCGTAACTCCAGATAACTTTAGAGCTTAGTTTGCCCCATGCGTCAATCTTATTGTATTGTATATCTCTGATTATCACCTTTATCTTGGTAATAACGGTTTCTCTACCGACACGTGGTATCACTTACCTGAGCGAACTCGGTGAGTTACAAACTTATTATCCACTTCCATGATAATTTACTGTATTCCACACTGATTTACTTAATTTCTTCCGACTTACTGTCGGTTACGTTTGAGCTACTACCTATTATGTAGTACTCTATCGTTTATTTCCAACACTTGAGGTATATTCCATACCGATATTTAACATTCGTGTTATTGTAGTCACTTATGCCAATCAGGTACCCTTTGATTGGTATGACCGTGCTTCTCTTATGCATCGGTTTTATCACACCATAATTCTTGTTCCTCCATCACAATTGACATTACCCAAACTTCCTATCTATCTCACTCGATCATTACCGCGCAAGTGCAATACCAAAACACTCAGTCATACAGAGTGCAGAGGCGTAAACTCTTGACAGTAAATCTCTTATGCGATTGCAATAGGAATTCACACTGTGTTCCTTATCACCTAGTACCGACCATTGGCTTATTGCCCAGTCGGTTTGTTATCACTTACCTTGTATGCCCATTGAGTTTCACTCATAACTAGTCTTGTTTGCCCTACAATTATTTAGTAATACTTATACAACGGTCGCTTACTGCGCACCGTGCTCTTACTCATTGTATAACATTAACTTACAGTGCATCCACTATTATTTTAGTTTCCGCCATTACACTGTGTTTTGCCACTTATTCGGCTGACTGCTGAATACTCTATCCTTCGAATCTTTATGCTCCTTGAGCGTTGTTCATTACACATTTAGCATCCCACATCTATGGTGGTTGCTATTTGACTTATTACTCTTTCCGTCTGCACAACTGGTACGAATACTTCTTTTCGTAGTAGCAACATGGTCAACTCTTAACACATTCTCTGAATTTAGTTCACATAACTACCGCTGTTGTGGTCTCACAATATCAAGAGGTGTCCCCACACTTTAAGCAGTGGTTCGTTATCCGCTTACTTACTTATATAACGTAAACTTCTGTGGTCAATAACATTTTCTTAACACATTCGATTTGTGGCTTTTAAGCCCTATTGCCTCGAGCTCTGCCCGTTGTAGGCTGTCCAAACACATTACATGGTTTAGATTGGTATTGGGCTCCATGACAAGGTCGTAGTATCACGGTTCCTTTCATGGGATGCCCCTTCAAGGATGTCAGACTTCCCTCTTGTGACTTGTGTTTAAACTTGGCGTTAATTTCAGCCTTTGCGTTTCTGTCACGTATCTTGTTCAACCATTGTTGACCCAAACACCCTTTTAAGGATAACTCCTGGGTGTTATTAGGTTATGCCTTTTTATCTGGCTTGCACTCATTGGTATGTTTAATTTCTACTTCGCCCCGCATTCTTTGTTGGGTCGAATATTCTCCTTAGTGAGATTGATATCTCTAGTGATCATCTCGGGAGTCTCATCCCGATCGTTGCACATTAACATATCCATAGTAGGTATCTGCCTCACCATATACAGGCTGGGTACTTACTCCAGCTATTGTGTTCATCCATCCAGATCCTTAAGACATATGCGATGTCTTTACTTACTAGTCAGTGCACTTCACACTTCTAGATTCTTAAACATTTCCTCGCAGTAACTCACTAATCCCTTTAGTCCTCTTAACTTAACTAGGTTCCTTTACTTCAACCATTCTATGGTAGTTTATTACTCTTGTCTGACTTTTACTTCGCACCGTAGTATGGAGTCGACTACTTCCCGTGTTCCAGACTCCACTCGTATACATACATGGGGTATCCTACTGATACATTACTACTTACCCGACTACCCCATAAGAAGGTTTGTCAGGCCCCACAAGCTCCTATCGGAGTGCGGTCGTCCCATATTACTGTTGGTACACTTGTAGTGTCCGTCATACGCCTAGGTGAAGTATTCTGTTGTCAACTCCTCTTATATTATCCTGTGATAATATGCATTCCATGCTTCCCGAACTTAATCAAGGGAAATGTATCCACTGTTGTATTATTATGAACTCGATCCATTCCTCGGGTTGTTACCCTTGGGTTTACCGGTTTCCATCCGGTTATTTTAAAAGTAACTAGGTAAGACTTACCTACTATGTGGCACTGAGGCCCGTGTAGGTCTTCTGGTTTGGTTTAAAGAAAAAGTCGAATTGAAATAAGATGGGTTTGAAAGAAAATCTGGTTTTGAAAAAAGGTTTTGAAAATGGATTTAAGTTGAAAGAAAAATTCTCCTGGTTTTACAACGTTTCCTTGCCTTAACCGAGTCTAGCTTCCTGCTGACTGGTGTATTTCCAAGTACTGAGGTCAGGCTATTAAGCCCTTCCACGGTTATGATAATCCCACTTATCTTCATGGTACTTTACTAAGTACCGGTAGTTGTTTAAAATTTTCCGTACAGCCTTGTCATAGCAGCACTTGCCATGGCAAGTGCGCCATGCTAGCTGGTTATCGGTTCAATACACATTGGTTGCGGTATTGTTTTCATCCGCACTAATATCAGTGGCCTTGCTGGCCCTTGCTTGATCTTACAGCCTTAACAATAATCTTCTGGGTACTTCTCACTGTCTTTACATGATAACCATTAACTAGGGCGTTTCCCATTCTGGGAGACCCCTTTTCTTAGTATTGTATCCTCCTCGTACTACGTTGTAGTTCCTTAACCGGTTGCTATATTAGTTAACATTCATGATCCCGTAGACACTCGTCTCGGGTTTCATTACTCCACTCCTCCACTGTTGCACGATGGGTGCGTTGCAAGCTGGTTGTTCTCGACTGCTCCCCATGTCGACCCAGGTTGCCGGAAATTCCGTTCCTTTAAGCATAAGATTCTTCACTTTTCGCTATTAAAAGCGGCAAACATTGTTCGGGTGGAAACCGTCTTCGGGATTCACACCTTTCGGAATCTACCGTATGACAGGTTCTCCATACTTACAGAGGTAAATATCAACTGCCAGATCGGGTTTTCCCGAGTAAGAGATGACTCCCATCTCTCTGGCGTTCTTCCCAAGTTAAAAAATAGGGTTTGTGGAGGGCGGGATGGATATTGTAGGTATCTAGTACATACTGGGGTTTCCTAACTAGCGTACTTCTCACGCTATCACTCAACCCTTAACCCAAGGTCTTAAACTCCTAACTCGGTACTTCCTAAGCTCGGTATTCCAGTCATCAGAGCGATACTTCGCTCTGATACCACTTTTTGTAACACCCCAACTACAAACAACACACTTAACAACACTTGCAGCGGAAATCATAACTCACAACATAACTTAACTCCTTGGTGTTACACGCCGTTAGCCACCCACGTGACTAACAAGGCTAACATACATACATCGTACCGGTCTGATGGACTAAACTCCCGAGCAACTACACATCAATCCCGTTCCATGTTCAACATTCATTATACACTTACATTACAACTGTACCGAGTAATTACCAACTAACGCCGATTCAATTTTGGTCTTACTACACCTACAGCACATCCACAATTTTCATAACTACCCACATACAATCAACTACCCCGTCCTACTCTCGAACGGCTTCCAGCTCCTTGTACCTGAAATAGAAAAGGAAGAAAAGGGTGGCCCCCAAGGGGCTCAACACCTTTGCTGGTATGGTAATCCCGCAGCCCGCATGCTACCGGGCCATGCACAACTAATTGTCGTCTTAGCATGCGGTTGATTTTATTTAAAACATGCACACATTACACACATACATCATGCTTAAAAGCACACATCCGTTAACTAAACACAAACTCAAGGATAGCACACACAACATAACAATACATTTCACTTAAATACCTACACAAACTTAATTCCATTCTTCTTAGAGAACATAAACTTTACTTGGGGAGTGCTGGGGTGATATAAGCCCGAGCACAACATACATACATTTTCTTTACTTAGGTGTGGCGGCCTCATATAGGACCGATCACACCTTACACAATTTCCCCCTAGCTCCAATAGTGATGAGGTAGGTAAGCCTTGGTTAGGCTTGTGGGTGGTTGTAATTCAAGGAGGATAAACAACCGTAACATAATAAAGAGGGAGTCGAAGCGAACTTAGGCATCAACACCCTACCAACATTAAACATGATTTCCCCCTAACCCAATTGGAAGTTGGGTAGGTAAGCTTTGGCTAAGCTAGTGGGAGGTCGGAATCCAATGAAGGAAAACAACCCTAACATAACAGGATGGGAGTTAATTCACATATATACATCAACTCCCAAACAAACGTGCGCGACCGGAACGACCGGATTCCTCACCACACTTAACATATACTTATTAATTAGAGGTTCCTTTATGGAACTTATCATATATGTACATCACATTGTTTTACTAACTCGGCTAGACACATCAGGGAAAATCACGTCCCATTTCAACAACACGGATAACAGTATCCAATCAACAACATACTGAACAAGTCACATACATCACACAAAGTCACAACATACGCTAACGCACGGATAGCCGTAGTTAGAACGTTCCCATGGGTTGGGACGTTTATTCTGAATACCGATCTCTTATGTGTACCTAAGGTCGGTTAACTATTATTTAACACATAATTAGGGTTAAGCGGCATCGGAATTAATTACGCCACAATAATGAATTACTATAAACTCATTTCATGCTTTATCTTGCAAGGTGGCAAACACACAGAAAAACACATTGGCATACAAGCCGGTGTAAACCGGTAGGACACAGGTTGCAAGAAAACCATACCTTACACCATGGGTTACTCTACCGTGTTCCCGAGGGTTCACTCCAACGCGTCATCTCACGCTCCCCGGGTAGTTTTTGAACAACTGGTAATATTTCAAATGTTTTATTAACAATAAAATCTTACGGTATGTAAACTTCTATTACTCCCGTACTTACCCCGTTATCCCGTTATTTCGGTTTAACTTAGTGTACTTATACTCTCTACATACTTGATTACTTCTTACTTGTTTTCCTACTCATACACTTACTTTCCTACCATTGGTGTCACATTAATGGTATATTACTAGGGTCCTTTCCTTATGTACTTACCTTCATATGTACATACATATGATTACTATGTTACTATTATTGTATCTTTTTTTTTTATATAAGTTGGGGCCGTCTGACCCACCGTCCGACCCAACCTATGGGTCGGACCATTCCAGTAAGTTTTTCGTCTTCTGAAAATGCCCCGTTTGACCCAGAACTGTTCCGTCCGACCCATACACCTCTGGGTCAGACCGTTCCAGTAGGTTTTGGTTCCGTGGTCTGTGCCTGTCCGACCCACTGTCCGACCCAACCTCTGGGTCGGACCGGTCCAGAACATGCCTACAGGTTTTGTTTTCCACTTCTTTCTTTACCCATTCCTTCCCCAATCTTCCTACATGTAACCCCACATGTTTTAACACTAATTAAGCTTCCTAAAATACCTTACTTCATCCCCAAAATCCATTACTAAATTCATCAAACAACTTACACAATTTTCTTACTTCTTCTACAACATATGTAACAGTTTTTTTTTTTTTACACTATGCTACAGATTTTACACACACACATATCCATTCTCCATGTACCATTATAAGGCTATTAAACCACTCTACTCAACACTACAAACACCTAAGTTCTCCCATTCACCAAGCCATCATCAAACACTCATTTTCTATCAAAATTTCGCCATAACCTCCCCATAAACTTAACGTCTCCAAATTCACCATCCTCATCAATTTCCATTCCTAATCTAGCCACCATATCAATCCCAAAATTCAACAATATCACAATATAGCTCCAAACTTAATGAACCACAACTCAAATCATTTGGCTCCAAGGCCCTCCATTCAAACCAACATTTCACAAAATCCAACTAACCACAATCAAGCACATTATTGCTCCAGATTTTATTTCATCTTTTATTTTTCCCAAACCCAATTCTAAAACAATTAATATAGGCATTAAGGTAGGTTTCTTACCTTAATCCACAAGTTTCTCCTCTTGCTCCTCCTCTCCTCAAAATCGGTCAAGAGGGAATGGAGTTTCAAAACTCCATCCCAACATTCAAGAAACACAAAACATACTCAATTAATTATCTAACCCTTAGGAAAATCTCAATCCAAATCAAGGGCTTAGAACACAAGTTAGGGTTTACCTTTTTGGGCCTTTCAAGAGAGGTTCTCACCCTTGAATCAAGAAGGGGATTATTCCACCATTGAAGGGTCGAAATGGAGCTCAAAATCAAGAAGAAAAACAAGGTATGAGGATGGGCAAAATCGGCCAACAAGGAAAGATGGAGAAAATGAGTTTTTCTTAGAACCTTTTTACCTTGTTTGAAAGAGGAGACTCCAAGCTTCCTTTTGATGTCAATTTCTCTTCAAATGGGGAAAACCCATGTGGATGAAGTTCATCCTTTTTGAATTTTGGAAAGAGAGATTGATAGAGAATGATGAGGAGATGAAGAATATGTAATTTTTTTCTCATTTGGAGTGGTGTAGCACCTTGGGCAAGCTTGAGAAGGAGGAGAAGCCATGGATGGGCTTCAAAAATCGGCTGGAACAGAGGGGGAGGAAGGGGACGGCTGATGAAGAAGAAAGATAGGAAAGAGAGAAGGAAAGAGAGAAATGAGAGGAGAGAGAGGGTGGGGCTCCCTTTTACTTTTCTTTCTCTCTTTTCCTTTTTTTTTGCTTATTAAGTGTGTGAGAGGGCTGTCTCACAATTAAAAACTGGCCCACTTAATTATTACAAGCTGGAGCGTTTTTCGTCTTTTACAGAAAACGCTCGTTATTTTACCCGGTTTAGCACTATTCACTAACCGGGCCCGTTTTCCAGAATTTTCTCGTTTACTTAATTTGAATGATTCTTAAGCTTCCATTAATGTTTAATTATAGTTATAAAGTCAACTATAATTTTTACGGGGTCCTTTAACTGTTTAGAGTCATGTTTTCGGGTTTCCTCGAAAAACGCGCTTTAAGACTCCGTTAGCGTTTTAACGCATTGTTTGGTTCCGTTTTCTTTGGGAATTTTTCCCACATGTTCTTAGTGCATAGTTAAGGTGTAAAAATATAATTATAACCCTAATGAAGGTTATATACCTCCTAAAATAATTAAAAACGCGTTTTCACGTTTTGTGACTTTTACGCATTTTCTTTTTCTTTTTGGTTTTTATTTCTTCACCAATGATCTTAAGGACTTAATTAGCCTTAGAAAATAATAATCACATAATTAATTATCACATTAAGGTTTGGGGTATTTCACTAAGTGTTTATACAACCATCTATGTGTTTAATCATACTCAAGTCTATCCAAGTCTATATAATCTTCAAAATCCAAAAAGGTGTACCACATGGTACACCGGCTACTCAAAAGGGCTACTAGCCATGTACAACTCAGTACACCGTTCCAAAACAATTCAGACTACAAAAAATAATACATCCCGGTCTCTTACATCGACCGACAACCATCTCAGGTACTTGAAATAAAAACAGTGGCCCAAGGGGCTCAGCAAAACTTGCTGGCATGAAATTTGCATACCCCGCGTGCTAACGGGGTACGCCAAATATTTAGTCCCCTACATGGAGTTCATTTTAATTTATGCATACATGCTAATATGAAAAACCTCATAAACATACAATGGCGTACTCATGCACAGAGTATAACACAAGCAATGGAAACAATTCTTAAGTCATCCATTCAATACTCAACAAGGCCTTCAGATTCACTTCTCAAGCTCAATACTCATCACATTGTTAGTCAATTTCACATCCAGGTTAAGTGGATATTCTTAACTCTTTTACTCTTGATCGATGACTCACACTAGTCATGATCCTTACTTTACCAATTATCCTTCTCTTGAATAATTATTAAGTTAAGTCGGTAGACCTCTGGGCAGAGATAAGACTATCTCACCACCGGGCTTAAGGTTGGCTTACTTCCCCGGGTTGCTGCCCATAAAGGGTCTGGACCATGGTGGGAAGGTTATGCCAGGATACGGATAACAACCACTCGTGTCTCCTCATCCTCACGCGTGGCCGAAGCTATATCGGGCTCTCACAAACTCCAAATTACCAATTTCTCAAAGTCAGGAAGGTCTCATAGTTAGGGAGTTAGTGAGAATCTTTCATTCAATACTTCATGATTAGCACACTTACACATCCAAGCAAATAAGTACTTCATCCAACAAATATACCTTTCGTGAATTACACAAACTTCGTAGTTTATCCACAACTCAATCCATAGATAATAGATCACAAGACATACGGAAATGCAATAAATCATTTTCGTGCATTTATCTTGATTAGGTGATTACATATAAACACACAAATCGAGGAAACCTCGTTAGCATACAGGGCATGAGAAAATCATACCGTTCACCGTCGTTGTTTGCTCGTCGACTCTCCTTCAGAGTCTAACTAATCAAATCCTATCATTCATGGAATCAGGTGGTTAATTCTCTATAATTAACCTAACTCATTTCATCTTTAATGTTTCTCGATTTACAATTATTAGCTCATTATATTTCAAACTTATTCACACAAGTTACTTACTTCCCATTATTTCTTAAGCTTGTTTATACCACTAATAACCATTGCATATCATTAATTAACTCCTAACAATCATATAATAGCAATACCAAAAACCAATCCCCATCTTAAAATTCCATATATACACTTTTTGGAGCATTTTTGGGTTGGTCTGGGACCTTGTCCGGGTCCCAAGTCCCAGACCATAGCTTAGGCAGACTTTCGGCTTATTTTTTGATGTGGTCTGGGACCTTGTACTTACCCCAAGTCTCGGACCAAGTCATGGTATAACTCTCGGCTGCTTTTCTTTGTTGGTCTGGGTCCTAAGCATGGAACCAAGTCCCGAACCAGTATTTGAAGAAACTCTCGGCTGTTTTAAATGGGGTGGTCCGGGTCCTTGTATGGGACCTAAATCCCGGACCACACCCAGACTACAACTCACGGCCGTTTTTATATATTGAGTTCTGGACCTAAGTCCCGGACCCTACTACATTCTGAAAGATTTTACATTTTCCTTTGGTGTTCTAACTTCCTTTCTTTGCCCAATCCTTTCCCAATTTTTCCACACGTAATCTAACATGTTTTAGCACTAATTTGACACTCTAAACTCTCCTAATTCATTTGCTAACTCATTACTTAATTCTTGGTTAATTTATACAATTTCTCCTCTTAATTTTCCTAGAAGTTCTTAGGTGCAGTTTTTTGTTTCCTTCCTTTTCACTACTCAATGGTTTTTCAACTAGTGCCATACTAGTTATCCAACTCACACCATTTTTGTTCTACATTCTTTCCCACTAATTAACTTTCTCAAATCTAGTTTCAAAGTGATTATTTATCTAATTGATCTCTAACACACCTAGTTTAAACCTAGGTTATTTATATCAACAGTTACCCTTAAGGCATCTAGTTTCTACCCAAATTTTAACAGAGATTCCCTATAATTCTAAGCATTGCCTACATGGTTTTATTCAGCTCATCAAACCAATTCATTCACCACATTATTCTAGACACTAACAACACATTTAATTCCAGCACATTAGCACTTAATTCACTTGGCTCCAAGGCCTTTAATCATCAACATAAACAACACTAAATTAACTCCAATATTTGTTCACATTGCAGTAGCATAAATACTCTCAAAACAAATGAAAAATTTCTGTTTCATAAGACATTCAAAACAGCTCAATGGTAAATTCATTTACCTTGGATTTTCTAGTTTCCTTTCCTTCCTTTCTCTTCCTCCTTTCTTTCTTGCTCTTTCTTTCTTCTTTGTTCTTGGTTTACAAACCAATTATGGGGGATTTAAATCTATAATGCTACAGACCAGCCCAAGGATCATGATCAGTAATAATGGAATACTTAAACTCTAGAATCAGTCCTAAGATGTAAAAGAAGGGTTTAAAGCTCAAGAATAGGAGATTACCTTTCAAAACTCTAGGCGAGTGTTTGGAAAATACCACAACAAGATTGCAGCACCTTTTTGAATGCTAAAATTCGGCTGGTACACAAAGAACAAGAGGGCTCAAGAGCTGGACATTTTCGGTTGTTAAAGAAAGGCTAGAAAAGAGAGATTTTTGGACTTCTTTTTACCTTAAACCAATAAGGGGATGATGCGGCTCACAATGGTCTTCTTCAACCTTTAAATGGAGCTCCAGCCATGGAGATGAAAGTTGAGATTTTCGGATTTTGAAAGGAGGGAAATGATCTCCAAGATGAGAGGAATCTAATGGTGTAATTTTTTTTTGCTATTTGGACTTGGTTTGAGGCTTCAAAAATGGAAGAGAAGAGAAACTTGGTGGAGGAAGCTTCAAATCACCATTGTTGGCTGGGAGGAAGAAGGGAGTCTGAAGGAGGGGGAGAACAAGAGGGAAATGGGGAGGAGAGAGACTCCAAAAGTGACTTTTGTACTTTACTTACTTTTTGCTTTATTCATTTCACTTATAATGAATTAAGAAGATGGGAGAGGCTGAAGAAAAAACATGACACACACAAAAATAAGGCATGCCAGCTTTTTATTTACAAATGAAGGGGAGTATTTTGGTTTTGTTACAACTAACACCCCATAAGTTTTCGTTTTGACACTATTCACTAACCGGAGTCGTTTTTGAATTTTTTCTCATTTATTTAATTCTAATAATTCGAATACCTTCATTAATGTTTAATTATAGTTATATGATTAACTACAATTTTTACAAGTAATTTAAACTACTTAAAGTCACATTTTTCCCAGTTTTTCCGAAAAAGGTGTTTTAAGGCTCGTTTGTGTTTTTAACCCATTTTATGGATCCGTTTTCCTCGGGAATTGTTCCCACATGTTTTTTTAGGCATAATTAAGCTTATAAATATATCATTAGCCTAATTAATCTGTAGGATCGGGTGGCTAACTCAAACCAACCAAAGGTGTGAGTCTAAGAGTTGGTTTGACTCAATCAGTCTTTGTAGCTGAGAAACACTCAGTGATGTAGAGGAACTCAATCGAAATGATTAAACTAAGGGCACGGAAGACTTTAAGGTAATTGAAACGAAACGATGCTGAAAAGAAAGAAGGACTCTGTGGAACTCAGCAATATACACAAATAAGCTATTTCATTTCCTGGTCAAATAAAACAACTTATAAATGTCCACTAAGTAGAAGAGACCTACTTAGCGGGTTTTCACTCACTCACCCAATAGACTTTCTAATCAGATCAATGGTAAGCATAGTGAAACTAGGATCTTCCTAGGCATAGTCTATCTAAATGAACTAACTAACTTGGTACGAATCTTCTCTCTCTCTCTGGCTTACAAAGTAATTCTTTCTCTCTCTCTCTAAGCTCTGAAATATTCCTCAATGAAAGTACTGATGAAACTAGCTATTACATAGCCTATTTATACTATCAATACAACTGGTAGGTCGAGGGAGTTAGTTCCGAAAATACCGGAACTAACTTAGTGGACAACTTCCAACGTCTTTGAGTGGTCTTCTTACTTGGGCCGCGATCTTTGGGTGTTAAGGGAAGACTTCATGACCGTTGTGGCGTTGAGGCATTCCCGAGTTGACTCCTTATTATTCGCAACAGCACGGGAGAGTCTGTGAAGTTTCGTGGACTCCATTGAAGTGGCTCACTCTTTGTGTCTGTCTAAGGATGATTGACTCTGTCGAGGTGATTGGCTATCTCTGCAACACTCTGATGTGCCAACAGTTTCCCCCTTGTTGCTGATGATAGCAAACCTCTGTGAATCCTGATGGAGTCAATCCTGAAACAGAGGCACAAAGGACTAGGGGAACCGACCCTGTCAAAGTTCCCCCTTAATAGCAGCAATAGTAATTGAGTTCAAAGACTCCATTTAGGTTCCCCCTTAATCGTAGAGGGACTCCAGGCAAGCAAACATTAAATAGGCAGTGTAAAAGGCAGGATAGGGCGTAGTATATAAAGCAGTTAAGATACTAGACCACATGGTCCAGCAGCAAATATCCAAAAGCAGTTTAAAACAACAACAGAGTCACCCGTACACCAGATGGGATTCACTGCTTCCCCCTTTTGCTTTCATCAGAGGGATGCCCATAGTCACCAAAGAGTTAGTCCAAAATTCACACACAAACCAGCAAAAGTGTTTAGAACTTTAAATCAGTCTAAGTCCTAACACTACACACACACGTCATGGCTAAGGGGTTGGGGTCAGGGAGGCTTGGATATCAAGGAGTTGTCCTTGCAAGGCCGCCACAATCGTCTCTATCCCATGTCTTCCATCATCCGCCGTTTGGCCCGCATCACTCTGCTGCCTGCTCGAGGAGTCACTCCACTTTCTCCAGAGGGTAGGAGAGAAGCTTAGGACACCTCTTGAGAAGTGGAAGTTCCCGCCGTCGTTGGAGTTGATGTGGGGGCAGCAACTTGGATTTGTCGATAGATGTCAGCCGATTCAGATGCGGAGATTGATGGTGTATGCTCTCGATGGCCCTAGCGTCGATGTCGCCAGGGTACCTGAAAGAATTTGAGAATTCGAGGCAGCCAGACACATACCCCAGAGTTTTCGGGGTGTCGACGGACTGGGCTATGATGGAGTATGATGGGCCAGATTAATGGAATGACGGTTTATGATCAGTACATTATTGTGAGGTCCAGCAGTTGACCATGATTTCCTTCTTTTCGGGGACAATGTTTTTGATAACAAGAAGTGCAGGAGTTGATGGAGAATTGAAAGATCGCCTCGGGGTATTGGGAGCCCACTTTTTTCTTGGAAGAGAAAAAGCGGTAGATCTTATTTTGTGGGACCCCGGGATTTCAGGAAGGACTCCTTTTTCATAAAAGCACAGACCGGTATGAGGGACTCCAGAATTTGAGACAGCTTTTCAAGATTAAAAAATTGGGGTGGAATTGACAAAAGATTGGGCTGCACCATTTTGGATAACGAGATTTTGGAAAAAGTCGACAGACTCTTGGGGATACCACTCCGTTATCTCACAGAAAAGGTGTATCCACCCTTGAACCTCTAACATTGTCACTAACTCGCCCAAGTTTGAAGATAGAGCCCATGAGAAATCGAGGAACTTACCCCTGACGATATTTCGTTAGCGGGGTCACTGAGCAGTAGCGCTGGTTGAAGGGGTCTATCTTCGCACATCTCCGGTGCGGCTTGGGAGGTTTCTGGTTTCTGGTTGAGGTGGCGCCAGTAGATGTATCGTGACTGACGGTGGGCAGTTCTTGTACCAGCGAAGATTCGCTGGAACCAGAGGAGACTGGTTGGGCCTTGACAGAAGAACGGAGGACTCTTTTGGCTGTGGGTCGAGTGTAGGTTTCTGCTTTTCTCTTGCGGGGTTTAGTGTTTAGGCGATTTGGGAGGTGTCGCGGATTTTGCGGGAGATGCCGGTGGGTGGGTGTTGGAGATTTATTGGGTGGGCTTGCGGTTGATCAGAAGTTTGTGTGTCGTCGGCTGGAGGGTTTTGATCTTGTGGTGGTGGAGATGGTGGCATGGTTTGTAGCGGGGTGACGTCCTCAACATCCGTTTCAAGGATGTCGGTTTTTGCGGCAGACGGTGGTGTTTGATGGGGGGATGTATCGCGGGTGGGTAGTGGTGGTGTGGCGGAGTGCGTGGGGGATGAGGTAGCAGTGGTTTTAGTGGGAGAGTGGTGGTGGTGTGTGGTGAGTGGAGATGGATTCGGGTGGCCATGGATTGTAGGTACGCCTGAAGGCGGATGAGATCTTGAAAAATATCGGTCGGGATATTGATACCGTTGAAGTTAATGCCTGCCATTTGGAGAGTAGAGTATACTTGGGTGTAAAAGGGATGGAAGTGAGAGAGATGGAGTAGACTGGTGATGGATATAAAGGCGGAAGTTGCAGGGATGGCGTGTGTCAGGTGAGAAAAATGGGGAACGTCATGGGTTGGCGAGATTAACGGCGAGGATTTAGGCGGGGTTGGTTTGGATAGATGACGTGGGTGGTAGCGCCAGAATTATAGACATGCTAAGCAGTAACACATTTCACAGATTTAAGTGAAAACAAAAGACTCGATGAGACATGAGGGAGTACCTGCTAAAGATTGCGGTAGGGGCAAGGAGATGCGTCCGTCTAGGTAGACGGAGTCAACCCGATTGCTGATCGCACTGCTTCAAATCGTGCTGTAGACAAGGGTTTAGTAAAGATATCTGCAAGTTGATCTTCTGTGGGCACAAATCAAGTTGGATGAGCTTTTTCTCTCTCGACACAGTCTTTCAAGAAGTGAAAATGAATTTCGATGTGTTTTGGTTCTTGAGTGTTGGACTGGGTTTTCGGATATTTTGATTGTGCTTTTGTTGTCACAAAAGATTGGGATTTGTTCTTGGGTTACATGATAGTCTTGAAGTTGTTGTTCCATCCAAAGAAGTTGGGAGCAACAGGCTGCAGCAGAGGCATACTCTGCCTCCGCTGTAGAGAGTGCTACGGAGTTCTATTTTTTGGAGGACCATGAAACAAGGCAAAGACCCAAGAACTGTGCATTACCTGAAGTACTATTTCGATCTTGGAGAGAACCAGCCCAATCAGAGTCACTATATCCAGATAAAGTGAAAGTAGGAGATCATGGATACCATAGATAGAGTGTACTTGTACCTTTAATAACGGAAGATACGCTTGACTGCTTTGAGGTGTGACTGCTTTGGTGATGCTTGGAAGCAAGCACAAAGACAACTGCGTGAAGAATGTTGGGACGACTGGCAGTCAGGTACAAGAGGACCCTATCATTCCTCTATATTATGTGGCATTGACACCGACTCCGTCAACGTCAAGATGAAGTTTGGCAGATGTACAGCTTGGTGTGGACATACTCTTGGCATTTTTGAGGTTGTACTTGTCAAGGAGTTCCTTGATGTACTTTTGTTGATGGATCTTGATCCCTTCCTTTTCTTGTTGAATTTGTAATCCTCGAGAGAAACCATTTTGTAATAGATATGTAGACAGTCTTTCATACCCGGCGCGCGGAGCCTGTTTCAGTCCGTAAAGGGCCTTACACAGTTTGTAGACGTAGTCGGGATGGACGGAGTCTATGAACCCTGGAGGTTGCTCGACGTAGACTTCTCTATCAATATAGCCATGGAGGAAGGCTGTCTTGACATCCATTTGATATAATGTGAAACCTTTGAATGCAGCAAACACAATTAGCATGCGAATTGCTTCAAGACAGCTACGGGTGCGAAGGTTTCATCTTAGTCAATCCCTTCTTCTTGATTGTAGCCCTGGACGACCAGTCTAGCTTTATTCCTGAAAACTTGTCCTGCATCATCAAGTTTGTTACGAAAAATCCAACGAGTACCAATGGTTTACTAATGTGTGGGTCGAGGAACTAACTCCCAGACAGCATGTCTTTGGAGAGAATTTAGTTCCTCCTTCATTGCAATGACCCAATCACTATCAAGGATGCTTCTTTGACATTTCTTGGTTCAATGCTGGAGAGAAAAGCACCAAAGGCACAGAGGTTTTGCATAGCTTGGAGACGTGTTTGAACACCGGAGTTTGGGTCTGTAATGATGTTTTCAGGAGGGTGAGCTGATTTTTGTTGGAATTGTCGACGTGAAGCAGGAGGGGGTGTGCCTTTGTCAGAAGAGTCAAAGTTCAAGTTTTGTGGTAAGGGTGTCTCCGGGTTATTGTCAGAGTCAGTAGAATCTGATGTATTGTTTTTTTTTCCGGAGAATCATTAGGAGTGATGGATTGGGAATCGGGGAGTCTTCCTATGGGTACAGTGATGAAGTGCGGATCAGTTAGGAAATCGTCAGGAGCAAAGTCAAGTTGATCAGAAGATGAGCCAACATTGTGGGACTCATCGAACTTGACATGGGGACTCTCTTCTAAACATTGAGTTCTCGGATTGATAACACGATAAGCTTTGCTTTTAGAAGAGTAGCCAAGAAAAACCTTCATCACTTTTAGGAAAGAACTTACCCAAGTTATCCTTACCATTATTGTGGATAAAGCACTTACAGCCGAAACGCCTGAGATGAATAAGACTTGGTTTTCATTGACGGAGTAGTTCATAGGGTGTCTTGTGAAGAAATGGATGAATCAGCGCACGATTTAACACATAGCATGCTGTGTTAACAGCTTCTGCCCAGTAAGATGGAGTGAGTTGACTGTCAATGAGCATGGTGCGTGCCAGTTCTACCAAAGTTCTATTCTTGCGTTCAACCACTCCGTTTTGTTCTGGAGTGCGTGCGGATGATATTTGGTGATCAACTCCGTTGTCCCTGCAAAACTCATCAAACGACTTGTGTAACACCCCTACCGCTAATACCGTCATTACTGTACAAATACTTACCTTCGCAGCGGATATTACTTACTCAACGGCGGGTGTACAATGCCGTTAGTCACCCACGTGACTAACAAGGCGGATTACAATACTACATACTATCGGTCTGATGAATATGAACATACCGAGTGCTCTACACCATACTTTACTTTCCCTTGCATACCAATCCATAATTCGATACAACTCCAATACAATACCATACCGAGCATACTACAGTCCTTACATTACCGATACAGTTTAGACTTCCAAATTCATACTACGATACAAATACAATTCTCTTTCTTAACTACCCATGCTTATGTGGCAGTCCCCGTCCTACTCTCTCGAACGGTGAACAGATTCGGTACCTGCACACTAAAAACGGTCCCCCTAGGGGGTCAGCTTACGCTGCATATGAAATCCGCATATACCGCGTGCTAACCGCGGTACGCCGAGTACTTTGGGTCGGATATACATCAAGTTCATTTTACATGCATACATACATACTCATACTACAACAATACAATCAAAGATACCTACATAAATACACAAGTTCAATACTTACTAAGGAAGACAATTCAATAGTCAACCATTTGTATTTGTTATACATTCATTACTCTTCGTACTGTGTTCGATATTTGTTACTCTACTCATACTTACTCCTTACTCTTGCATACTCATCACTCCATGTTCCATACCTTACTCGTACCCGATCCTTACTCTGTACTCGTTACTATACTAGTGCATACTCACTACTCAATTCTCCATACTTACTCTTACATACTCAATACTTGATACTTACTCATACGTACTCAATACTCGGTACTCATTACATACTCATACTTGCTTCTTACTCGATACTCATTACTTTACTCATACATACGCAATACTCATTACTCATTACTTTGGTCTCTGGGCGGAGTCATACACAAGACTCGCCACCGGACCTACAATACGAGGGCTATATGCTTAGCTCCTCAAATACTCAATGTCCGTTCTCACCGGACTACTCAAATTCCCAACACTCTTCTCTCAGAGCACAATATAATCTCATGGATTAGCCTAGAAGTATCTCTCTTGATAACCTCCACCAGCTTAGGGAATTACTACCGACTAGTATCCTCAGATTTAAGGGTTTCCCCAACATATCGAATACTCTCATGTTCGGGACATACTTACATCAGTTGGGTCCTCTCATAATGGGTCGACTAATTGCTAAGGGGTTTGGAGATCCCTCATCATTCTTTACTACTCTCATGGTTCATGTCTTGCACCAAGATTAATTCCTCTAATAGAGGTTACTGATATACTTCCACTACTTATTATTTGTGGATTATTCATTTCAATTCTCCAACCGTTATCGGGAGGGTATTACTCCCGTACACTCTCTCACATTCTTGTGAGTTTCGTTGGGTTGTGTTATCGTTTGTTGATTCGTTAGTTTAGCGCGTTGCTATGGTTCCATTAATTCACAACCTGACTCTTACTACGAGCCACCACACAACAAGACTCATCTAGGAGTCGTACTACGCACCAAATGAAGCCACACAATCAATCAAGAAGGGTTAGCTCACACAACATACAGCAAGACATATAATGAAAGGCAATAAACCGTTTTCATGCTTTAGTCTTGATTAGCCGGCATACAGCACACAAATCAACGTAACTCGGTTAGCATACGGGGCATGAGGAAATCATACCTTTCACCGGGGTTTGTTTTACCGTATGTTCCCTTGTTCCTCGGTTCACACTTGTTCCACTGATAATGTTTCCAACATTGTTATTAATACTATGTTCATACGATACACAAATAATTACTACTCCCCTACTTACCCCGTTATCCCATTACTTCGGTTCACTCAATGTTCTTATACTTTCTACTTTCTTAATTAATCCTCTTACTTGTTTCCCATTCACATACTCATTCCCTTACCATTAGGGTTACATTAATGGTGTATTACTAAGGTCCCATATATATGTACATATCTATACATATATACATACATATGATTACTAGGTTATTATTATTATTATATATATATATTTTTGACCCGACCGACCCACCCTCGGTCGGACCCATGGGTCGATCAAGTGCAGAGACTTCGATTATAGAAAATTCCAGTCCGACCGACCCAGCCAGGGTCGGTCCATTGGGTCGGTCCGTTACAGAAGTATTTCCGACTAAAAATTTCTACTCGACCGACCCAAGCGGGGTCGGTCCCCTGGGTCGGTCGGATGCAGAAACTTCCGAGATTGCAGACTTTCGGGTCGACCGACCCTGCTAGGATCGGTCCAGCCCAGTACCCATTTTAATTACTTATTTTGAACCCCAAACTCTACTCAATTCACACCCAATCTTTTCCTACTCATTTCCACAAGTTCCCTACATGTTTTAGTGCCATTTAGGCTTCCTAAAATACCTCAATTCATTCACCAACCCCATTACTAAATCCATCAACCAATTCATACAATTTCCTCACTTCCTTTTAACACTTACAACAGTTTTTCATTCTCTTATGCTACAGATTTTCAAACTCCATTCTCTCATCCATTACTTCCTCAAACAATGCCATTCCTAGCATTCTAAATACCTAACCTTACCATGCCAATTCGTTTCCAAGCCATTACACTACCTACACCCAAGTTCCAACACTCATTTTACAAAATCCTGCACACCAATTTTTCTCTAGTTTCTACAATGTTTTATTGCACTTCTTGCTACAGATTTTATACCCTTTCCTTCTTATACTACAACCACTACTCCATGGTCATTAAACATCTCTATTATCCCCAATACATACTTTGGTTCTCCCATTCACCAAGTCATCCACACATGTACATATTCCTACCAAAATTTTGCCATAGTTCACCTACAAATCTCACTTATCCACACATACCCATTACCACCAAAATCATTCCTATTCTAACCCACACCCATACAAGGGTCCTACCAGCAATACCAAAATCTTAATACACCAAGATCTCCTCAATTACCATGCCAATACATCATTACTTCCTCAAATAGCAATATTAATACACATATACCATTCATTTGGCTCTAAGGCCTACAAATCCACAAATTCGTTCACAAGTACTCAAACATTCACAATTACAATACATAGTACAATGGTTTAGGTTCTTTTATTTGTTCACCCATTCCCATTACTCTAATGCATTAAAATTTAGCATTAAGGAAGAGCTCTTACCTTGAGCTTATATTTCCTTCTTTTCCTTTCCACTTCTTCTCCTTCTCTTTTTCTTGCAAAATCGGCCATGTGGGGGATGGAGTTTCCAAACTCCATCCCACCCCAAATTACATGAGGAGAGTATAATTAAACTTCTAATCTCTTAAAACTTCACTAATTCAATGAAGGGTTTAAATTAACATTAGTTAGGGTTTTTACCTTGGAGTGCTTTAGGAGGGGTTTTAGCCCTTGGTTCAAGAAGGTGTTCTCACCACCATTGGAGGGTTGAAGCAAAGCTCCAACACAAGAGAAAACAAGGTAAGAGAGACCAAAAATCGGCCATGCCAAGAGATGGAGAAAAGTGAGGTCTTTCATGGAGATTTTTACCTTGTTGGAAAGAGGAGACTCCAAGCTTCACATTGATGTTACTTTCTTCACCAATGGGGTAGACCCACGAAAATCAACTTCCTCATTTTTGGATTTTGAAAAGAGAGTGTAGAGGGTGATGAGGAGAGTAAGAATATGCAATTATTTTTGCATTTGGAGTTCAAATGGACATGGAGCATGGAGGAGAAGGTGGAGTAGCCATGGAGGTTTCCTTTGGGGCTCCAAAATCGCCCAACCAGAAGAGAGAGAGGGGCAAAATCGATGGGGAAGGAGAAGGGTAGGAAGAGATGAGGGAAAGGTGAGAATGAGAGGTGAGAGAATGTTAAAGTATATAAGTTACTTTTTTTTTGCTTTATTACTTTATTGCTTTTTGATTTACTTATTTGTTACTTGTGTGTGTGTGAGAGAGAGCTGTTTACACCAGTAAAAACCGGCCCCCTCTGTAATACTAGCTGGAGCGTTTTTCGTCTTTTACAGAAAACTCTTGTTATTTTACCCGGTTTTGATACTGTTCACTAACCGGGCCCGTTTTCCCCGGAATTTTCTCGTTTATTTTTTTTTATTGGTTATTAAGCTTCCATAAATGCTTAATAATTATTATTCAATGATTTATAATTTTTACGGGTCTGTTTGACCACTTAAAATCACGTTTTCGGGTTTCCTCGAAAAACGTGCGCTAAAGCTCTATTAGCGTTTTAATACCTTATTTGGCTCCGGTTTCTTCGGGGATCATTCCCGTATACTAATTAGGCATGAATAAGCCTTAGGAATCCTTACGATACTATAACCGAGGTCTCGTACCTCCTATGGTTATTTAACGCTTATTTTAGTGTTTTCTGCTTTCTAAGCGTTCTTCTCATTTCTTTTGGATTTATTTTCCTTACCAAAATTACTTAGGCGCTATTAGGCCCTTAAATACTATATTAGAATAATATAATCACCATATTTAAGTTCGGGGTATTTCAATCTACCCCCCTTAAAGAACTTTGCCCTCAAAGTTGGTGAATCTAATACTGTTACTCGTACATATACTCTATGCTAAGGTTATGACCTCTACATATAACTTGTCAAACTCCAAATGTCTGACATGATGCATACTATGCATCCAAACAGCATGTCACTGCATGCATAGCAATCAAAAATATCCGTTTTACTTCTCTCCAAGGGGGTCCATCCGCAGACAATTAGGTACAATCCTCCCCCAATGGCGAGTGATCCCTCAGGTACCGGTCACGTTTGAACACTTACGCTTTCTGGTTCACGGCCGTCATGACTTGAGCACTTACGCTTTCTGGCTCTACGGTCCTTTGGTTCTGATCAAATTCATTTGCACATATAGAGATCCTCAGGCACTTACTCATACTTACTTACTCATACTTTACTTATACTTACTCATACTTACTCGGGACTACGCTGCCCCAGTGCCTTTGGAAAAATACAAAACACACACTGTTACCGTACAACCGGTGTAGTGGTTTCAAACTACTCTACACTTCCACAGACTCAAAACTAGCTTCACCTCCTATGGTTTCGACCGGATACCCGTGCCTAGGCATGGAAGATCCACTAGCGCCCGTGGGAGCGGTTTTAAAACCGATCCTCATTCTCAAGTTTGAAGAAAACGTTGTACCAAATTAGTTTTGGAAATTCATTTTGAAAACTTGCATACATCTCCCAATTTCAATTTATGATGATTATTCCTATTACTAGTGTTATTATTGTGGCCACTTAAGGGAGCTTCCAGAGTCCTTCAACCCCAATGTGATCAGCATTGGTGTTGAATTATCCTTCCACTCCAATTTGTGTTCGGCTTCCCTTGATCGCTAGCAAATCAAGTTCCACTTCCCATCTCAATACAAACAGACAGATTGTCAAACATTGATTCGTTTTCTATCTTTTTAATCTTGCTACTCATAATCATACACATACATTTTCCAATTTATATGATTCACTTACTTACTCACTAATCATCTCATCAATTATTACTGCCTCTTCTCCAACTACTATACTTAAGAATTCATGGGTATAATATCCCATTAATCTGCTATACCAAATTCATACTCATAAAATACATCGGTTTCGTGCCGATTTATACTCATTACATACATTGGTTCCATACCGATTTATACTCCTCAAGTCTCCCATACATACTCATTCCTCATACTATTACCAATCGGGGTTCTCATTCCCCTGGAGTTTCACTACTCCTTTTCATATACTTGCTTCTCAAATTACCACAATTATACGATGAGTGAATATAAATGTTTATGTGACATAAGTATCAACCATCAAAACGAATTTCCTTGCGCTATGCGCATTGTAGTTTACGCACCTATCACGTAAAACATACATTTCGCGGTTTTCGCTCTACCCCCCTCAAAAGGGATTACGCCCACGTAATCTACCATGTGTCATCATTGGACATTGGTCGAAGGCATTCAGCCATCATGGAGTGGTTCAGCTTCCATGCGGTCTATTATACAATGCTCCTTGATCAACGGGTCTTAACCGTATTACCGGTTAGTCCCTGCATCAAGAATTTCCATCGGAGTTTATTTAACTCTTAACCGGGTTTGGTTCTAGGTGTATTTCTCTTGGAATTCTGGGCCCACTAGCTTCTGCTGCGCGACCTTGATAACTTGGGTTATTCGCCCTTCTTGTTATCTTAAATGTGCTATAAAACACCTTTTATCCTTCTTTTGTGGGAATAAGGTTTATTGACCAAGTGTGGTGTTCTCTTACCGTGCTCGAACTCGATGAGTTGTAGATTCATAACCAGCTCTCTGGCAATCTATATACATACTGTTGTGTTTGTAGTGATCATTCACTTGGTTTTCTCCGACTTATTGTCGGTTGAGGTTAAGTCACTACCTAGTTGTAGTGCTTCCTCTGTTGTTAGTAGCTTCTGAATTACACCAGTTTCTCTGGTTCATTACAAGTGTTCTTTACTTGTATGACCTTGCATTTTCCATGCGTCGTTCCTTGTGACTTTCTTAAGTCTTCTTTCGCTTTTATTCCAATGGAATTCACATCTTGTGATTGATGGTGTGTTTCACACTCTTCGTGCTCTTTGGCCTTAGGCCGCACGGTTTGTTTCCAAGCTTTTGCTCAACTAGCTTACGCCATGTTTACTGGTGAAAGGAAGGATTCACCACGATTTACATTTCCTCATATTCCTAGCTATCCCACTCGATCATTAACTGCACAAGTGCAATACCAAAACACTCTTATGAGATCGCAGTAGGACTGATCGTTAGTCATTTGGTGCTTCATCATTTGGTGTAGACTCCTGGCTTGTTGCCCGGTCTGTCTACCGTCTTGTATAAACCCCATAGCATTGAGTGATTAGTCACATACATTGGTCGCCTGATGCGCACCATGTTCTTACTGATCCCACAGTATTGGTTTACATGGCATCCGCTGTTGCTAGCTTCAGCTCATGCATTTATATAATGGTTTCCCATGTATTTGGCAATACCGAATATGGTATTCCTTTATTCTTCTGAGCTCCCCGAGCATCATTGGTTTTATAACCGGTTACTCCTTGGTTGTCAACAATTGTTGTTGAAGCTTATTCGAATTGTTTGGCCATAATTGTATGCTCAAGCTTGACTAGATTAGTAGTTCTGAAAGGGATATATTTCCCGACAGTTACTGATGGTATCCCCTTCATGGGATCCGTGTGTTCACCGCTTGTAACACCCCCAACCCGAAATCCAATAACCTGAACGGCGATCACTCCCAAATAAAATACAACTACAGCGGAAATAATACAACAACCGGGCGGTATTACAATGCCGTTGGCCACCCTTGTGACCAACAAGGCTAAATCCAAATACAATCTCCAAAAGTCACGGTCTGAATACGAATACAATCCGAGATACTAGGAATCAAACTCAATGTAAAATACTTAAGTAAAACAATAACTATAGAGACTCCCATAGCTTGAATCTACCCCACCTACACTCGGTGTGGTAATCTTCTCAACTTCAGGTACCTGAAAAATGGGGGTGCCCCCAAAGGGGCTCAGCAAACAATGCTGGTATGGAAAACGTGCAGCCCATCGTCTACCGGGCCACACCAACTACTTTGTCGAACACATGCAGTTCATTTTTATAAAGCTGTAAACAAGCATAGTCTGATAATAACAAGTATCCATACAAGGACAATAATGTCACATAGAACAAGACTTCAGAAGGTCAAGTTAGCTGAGCTGAATCATTTGATAGCTGTCGGGTCCACACAGTGGGACTGACAGATGTATAAAAGTATATCAATATAGTGGAGGTATAGTGACCCCGTTATGAGAAAGGTTGGGCAGTTAGTCCCCAGGAGATAACGTAGTTAAACCCTGTACTGAGAGCTGATGGGAAATAGAACCCACGAGAGGAATGAAGTCTTCCTCTCCACTGAACTGATGGGCATTAGAAACCCGAGAGGAATAGAGTCTTCCTCTCCACTGAAATGTTCCGTCGCGACGTATAACTGAATAGGAGACGACCTGAGACAGGTACAACTCCTGTAGCATGCATGGCCAGATCCAACTGGGCTCCTCGTTCTCGTAGTATAGAGTTGTTAAGTGTCATATAAAGACGTTAAACAAGAACACAATGTGTATTGTCAATTATCACGTTTAGGATAATGACGTTTGTTATAAAGTGAAGTTAGTGAGAGACTTGAGTACAAGTCCTCGGTATACTGAAGCGCAGGTATTTAATCCACTGGTATAGTAGTGTTTGTATGCGTGGGACATACACGTTGTAGTCAGCATCATTCACGCACATAAAATAATACAACAGTGCACAAGAGTAAACAACATTTACATTAATTATCTTGGTCGTTATTTCAAACAACAGATAGCACACAAGCCGGTGTAATCCGGTAGAAAACAGGTTGCAAGAATCCCATACCGTTCACCGTAGACTGTACTTGTTTAATTCCCG
The DNA here is from genome assembly GCA_023374045.1 of Limonium bicolor. NCBI lineage: Eukaryota > Viridiplantae > Streptophyta > Magnoliopsida > Caryophyllales > Plumbaginaceae > Limonium > Limonium bicolor. The sequence goes on along the minus strand of CM041777.1, from coordinate 203,896,992 downwards.
GTCAACGTCTGGTCAAACAAAGTCCTAGAATAGGATTAACTGAGAGGGTTAATTTATGTTACCCTTATATAATGATCCTATTGAATCTTTTAACAAATCTCGTATTTGTTATTTCATGTGAGGTTTATTTCTTTTAATTACCTCATGATTTTATGTATAACTTATTTGTTATTCCTTTTGATTTATTTATAAATCCTTTAATGTACATATATGTATTTATTTATTCATGTACTATATTTGTTTTATTTATTTTTTTTGTCTAGCTGACATAACAACTTATAATTCCTTAAATATTTATATGTCATATATGGACATAAATTCTTATAGTTTTCATTATTCCTCCTTTAACCCAAAAGTAATAATCATTGGTTATCTTTAAATTCCTTATAACTATATAAGTCATAGTTTAAACCTCATAACTCCTTTAATCAAATTCTTTCTTTCTAATTCCTCCAAATATCCATGTAGGACCTATATTTATTTTAATCTAATTCTTACCCTTATATTTCGGTTATTTACAAAACAACCACATTAATTCATAAACTTTATATTTAAATTCTAATCTTATCATAGCATAGAGTTTTAACTTCTTATTTAGCTAAATTACAAGGTCACACTAATATTTTGGTATTAGCTTTTAAATATTATAACTTTCAAAAATTACAACTTAGCCCCTTAAATTCTCGGCCTTAATAATTTATTTCTTATAATTACAATCTAACCACAAAATCTTATAACCTTTACATAATGTCATGTAAACTATAGTTTTAATTTTAATTCTCCATAAATGCCGAATATATATATATATATATAATTCTTAAATTACCAAACTAACCCCAAGGTAATTCGGCTTTGTCATTTATTCTTCCTTAATTACATTTTCATCCCAAAACTTTATAATAGTTTCTTAATAACTTATAAACTATAGTCTAAATATTTAATTCCTCAAAATTTCGAGAGTGAACCTAATAATTCTCTTAATTATGAATTTGCCCACTAATAAGTTCCAAACTTTCATAACAATTTTTAAATTACATAATAGCCCAAAACTTTATAAAGTGTTACTTTAACACTTGTTTAAATTATCTAAAATTCATAAACTTAATTCCTAACCTTATATTATATCATATATATTCCAAGAACACCCTTAACTCTCGGTTTTTGTAATAAACACACTAAACTTTGTAAAAATTACATTTAGGCCACATAACTTAATTAATTAACCATTTAAGCTCTAATAAATATTTTTAACTCACCAAACTTTATAGTATAAGTTTATATACATAAGTAGCTCCTTAAAATCTATTTAACACTTAGAGCATTCGGCCATAATTTATTAAGGACCATATAGTATATAAAAGTGGATTTATATGTCAAAATAACTATACATAAATTCATATGAGTCATATAACTTATGTAAAAATTATTGTAATGTCTTATATTGATTCTTAGCTTAAAATAAGCATTTTTGCCCTTGACATTTCGGCCTTAATTTATTTGTAACTTAAATAAATTTTGTGACACAAAAATGTGTCTTAAGGTAAATATTTTCTATATATGTTATAGATTATTTTTGGCATATAAACCATATAGTTTCGGTTTTAATTAACCTAGGAGATGTACATAATTTTTGTATAATTTTTAGAAGCTTAACAAAGCTTATAACATAAAGATTTACTTAGTAAACTTACTTCTTAACAAAGGTGGTTAAGTGCTTGAACTCTTCTTGAATCTCCAAGCTTTCTCCAAGGTAATATTGATGCTCCACTTCGGTTATATGCAAGTGGTGAAGGTGTTTAGGAGTTAGATCTTCAATAAAGATCTTAAGTAGATTTGTAAGTAGTTTTACAAGAATTTACCTTAGACTTTTTCTCCTTATAATTCGGCACTCCTAAGGTAGATGAAGAACAAAGTTTCCTTCATGAAAATGAAGAAGAAAGAAACCTTAGAAGAAGTAGAACTTGGTTACACATAAAAATGTGCTTTAAGGATTTTCAAGCATTAAAACTACCTTAAGATAACCTTGAAATGCTCCTTGGATTAATGTTGGTTTGGACAACCTCCTTGGAGAACTAATTGATGCCGAATGCTTATTGATGTGCTAGGAAGAGTTTTGCTTCAAGGCTTGACAAGAATGCTAGGAAATTACCTTAAAGATGAAGATAGAAGTTAAAACTCCATTAATGGACTTAAGAGCTTCAAAGGAAGAAGATGAAGCAAGAAGAGAGAGGAGGGAGCCTTACCAATTCGTTGATGAAGAGTGCAAGGAGGAAATGAGACTAAACTCACGTATAAGGTAAGAAATGCAATTTGGAATTGATTTTTGTTTTGTCAATTTTTAATGTCAAATGACTATTCTTTTCTTTAGTTTATTCCATGGGTTATTGGCTCAATAAATGCCCATGTTATCTGCATAATTTCGGACATGTGGGGTGACAAGGCAAGATGGAGAAAATGTGAGCTAGAAGACAAGGTAAGTTAGGTAAGGTATATTCTTTTGATTTTTCTATGTTTTGTGCTTGTCTTCTTCTCCTCTTGTAGATGAACGAATTCAAGGGGTCAAATGAGGTGTCTCAATCGACATTGAAGAGCCAAGGAAGAGCAAAGGAAGGTCACATGGAGAAAAGAAATCAAAAGGTGGAATCTAGATCTACTTTTTACCTTTTTGCATTTTGTTTTCTTCCTAGCTCACATGGCCTTATTCCAATGCATAATTTCGACAGCTTGGTGGTCAAATGAGACCTACATACTTTGACATTAAGTAATATAACACATGGGAAGGTGAGTCACCATGTTCTATGCCTTTTATAAACTTTAAATGCAAATTTTATACTAGTTTTTGGGCATAACTTCGGCCCCTATAGAGAGCCTTGTTGACTAGTCTCTCCAACTGATTTAGAAGGTCATTTTAACCCTATTTAATTACCAATTCGTGGCATGTCAAAAACTACAAGGCAATTGCGTAAAACGCGTTTTCGTGACACCCGAAGGTGTGTTTTTGTGCTCTAAGGAAATCTTTGGGAACCAAATTGTTTTTATGAGTTCCAAGTGTTTGTAAACACTTATTATAGTAAATAAACATATATTAAGATGTTACATTGAGTTATATGGGGTTATATCAACCCATGACATAATTTACGGGCCATCGGGACACACCCGGGCAAAAAGGAGCGCTAAGAAATCCTCCTGTGGTTTTTGCTGAATTTTGAGAAACCACTTCGTGGGTTCTCTTTATAATGGTTAATAATGATGTTAGGAACTCAAGGAATTAATTTTATAGGAGTTCGTGCCACCTCGGCACTCCTCCGGACTTTTCGTGCTTTAAGGGGCGTGCGTGAGCACTCCCGAGCGTTTTGCGTTTTTGACTGAATATAGCTTAGGGAATATGTTTATATATTCATATAATAATTGTATGACCATTTGGTTTGAATATTAGAGGGTCATACAAGGTCATGTTTGACCATATGCTTCTAAGGCGTTTTAGCGTTTATGGAGAAACGACTGTTTTTACGTAACGTTCTCATGCATGGGTTTGCATGCGTACGTGAAATGATTTATAATAGGATTATTTTCCATTAAATAATGGTTTTAATTTAATTAGATTTGGGGTATTTCAATCTACCCCCCTTAAAAAGGACTTCGCCCCGAAGTCTCATATCTAAATTCTAAGGTTGTGGGGAATCAAGTTCCACTAAGCATCCACAACTCAATCTAGTTTTTAGGGATCAAGTCCCAAGTCTCTATACCTAAGTTCATAGTGTATATCAAAACAGGAATACTTGGAATGTCATAACATATACTTGTGCAGAGCAAGGTAGTAACACAATCACGTTTCATTTCAAATAGTGCAACGTAGTGCACATAATATTTCCATTGTAGTGTAAAGTACACAGTCAAGTAGAAGTACAAAGTACATTCAAATACAGTGTTACACAAGAACACAACAATACATTCAAATACAGTGTTACACAAGAACACAGACAAGACAAAGTGTCACTGAAATGCACCAAAGTGCAACAAAATGCATACTAAACTCACAAACGAAAAAGGCTCTACCCCCCAAAAAAAGAGGGGTACGCCCCCGTACCCTAGACTAAAGTGTCTAGTCGGTAAATAATGAGGGAAACTTCGCTCGCATATCCGCTTCTAGTTCCCATGTGGCCTCTTCCACATCGTGGTTTGACCAAAGAACTTTTACTATAACAGATTTGTTTCGAGTATCTCGTGTCTTTCTGTCTAAGATTCGTTGCGGTGTTTCCACATACCGCATTGTTGGTTCTAATGAGAGTGTCTCTGGTTGTAGAACATGAGAAGGATGAGGCATGTATTTCTTAAGCTGAGACACGTGAAAAACATTGTGTACTTTGCCCAACTCTGCTGGCAAATCAAGTCGATATGCCACAAGGCCCACCCGCTCTATGATAGCGTAGGGTCCTACAAATTTCGGGCTTAGCTTGCCCTTTTGCCAAATCTGAATACACCCTTCATGGGTGATACTCGTAGAAATACCTGGTCGCCAACTGCGAACTCAAGGTCTCGTCGCCTCTCATCAGCATATGATTTCTGTCTGTCTTGTGCTGCTTTCATGTTACTTCTGATTTGTTGTACTTCTGCCTGGACTTGCTCTAAGTACTCAGGCCCAATGATGACGGTCTCACTAGACTCGTCCCAGCACAATGGTGTGCGACATGGTCTGCCATATAAGGCTTGGAAAGGTGACATCTGTATAGAGGCGTGATAGCTGTTATTGTATGCAAACTCGATGAGATGTAATCTATCTATCCAGCTGCCCTGGAAATCCAAGGCACATGCTCGTAGCATGTCCTCTAAGGTCTGAATAGTCCTCTCTGACTGACCATCTGTCTGAGGATGAAATGCTGTGCTAAGCTTCAATTCAGTGCCAAGTGCTTCGCGAGTAGCTCGCCAATATCGTGAGAGAAATCTAGTATCTCGATCTGAAACAATAGTCTTTGGTACTCCATGATGTCTGATAATCTCCTGCTCAAATAGTTCTGCTAACTTTGGCACTTTCCAAGTGTCTTTCATCGGAATAAACCTAGCAACTTTAGTCAGTCGAACAACAACCCAAATCATATTAAGTCCTCCTCTCGTAGGTGGTAGTCCCACCACGAAGTCCATGGAGATATCGTAAAACTTCCACTCTGGAACTGGCATAGACTGTACCATACCTCCTGGTCGTCTATGTTCGAATTTCACTTTCTGACAAGTGAGACATCGAATCACATATTCTGTCACGTCGCCCTTCATACCACTCCACCAGAAATACCTCTTTAGATCTTTGTACATCTTAGAAGCTCCTGGATGGACAGATGTGGAAGAAGTGTGGGACTCTCGAAGAATATGCTCCTTTATATCTGTGCTGTCTCTGGGTTACACAATCTGCCCTTCAATCTGATTAGTCCATCATCATGTAGCTGAAACTCATACTTTCCACCCTCAAATGTACCGTCAGACAACTTCTGACTGATCTCCATCATTCGCTGATCACTCTGCTGTGCGCTACGTATGTCGTCCATAAGACTCGAGCTAGCCACAATGGCATTTAGAGAATGTGCTCGTCGACTCAGTGCGTCTGCTACAACATTAGCTTTCCCTTCTTTGTACTGCAAATCAATCATAGTCCTTAAGAAATTCAACCCATCTTCTTTGTCTCATGTTTAACTCCTTCTGGGTGAATACATACTTCAAACTCTTATGATCCGAATAGACGGTCATCTGGACACCATACAGGTAGTGGCGCCAGATCTTCAAGGCAAAAACAATAGCTCCGAGCTCCAAGTCATGTGTGGGATAGTTTTCCTCATGTTTCTTCAACTGTCGGGAAGCGTAGGCGACTACCTTCCCATTCTGCATGAGTACACACCCTAATCCCCTTCCTGATGCATCACAGTAAACTTCATAACCCTCAGTGCCTTCAGGTATTGTCAAAACTGGTGCTGATGTCAAAGCGTTCTTCAAAAACTGAAATGATGATTCACACTCTGTAGTCCATGTGAATGGTGCATCTTTTCTTCATTAAACTGGTCATAGGTTTTGCTAATTTGGAGAAGTCTCTGACAAACCTTCTGTAGTAACCGGCTAACCCAAGGAAACTCCTGATATCAGTCACTGTCTTGGCCTAGGCCAACTGCGAACTGCTTCTATCTTTGCTGGATCCACTGCGATCCCAGCATCTGAGATAACATGTCCTAAAAAGGAAACTCTGTCCAACCAAAACTCACATTTGGAGAACTTAGCATAAAGCTGGTTCTCCCTTAAGATCTCAAGTACATGTCGGAGGTGACTCTCATGCTCTTCCTTAGACTTTGAATAGATGAGGATGTCATCGATGAATACAACCACGGTCTTATCCAACTGCTCTCTGAATAATCTGTTCATCAAATCCATGAAGACTGCAGGTGCATTAGACAAGCCAAAAGGCATAACTGTAAACTCATAGTGGCCATATCGTGTTCTGAATGCTGTCTTTTCTATGTCTTGCTCCCTGATAGGTATCTGATGGTATCCTGATCTCAAATCGATCTTCGAAAACACTTTTGCTCCTCTCAACTGATCAAACAAGTCGTCAATCCGTGGTAGTGGATATTTGTTCTTCACCGACACTGCATTAAGCTCCCGGTAATCAATACATAGCCGAAGGCTTCCATCCTTCTTCTTCACAAACAGAACTGGTGCTCCCCAAGGAGATACGCTAGGTCGTATGTATCCCTTGTCCAGTAAATCTTTCAGCTGCTCCTTCAGCTCAGCCATCTCTGCTGGTGCCATACGGTACGGTGCCTTAGCTATGGGACCGGTACCTGGTAGTAATTCAATGGAGAACTCTACCTCTCTGGATGGCGGTAAGCCTGGAAGTTCCTTTGGAAAAATATCTGGAAATTCCGACACCACTGGCATATCTGGATCAAAATCAGGGTCGTGCTCTACATCCTGAACATAGCATAGGTATACTTCCTTCTGCTTCCTGACTTGCTTGTACATAGACATAGCAGATATAACTTTTATTGATGGTGCTCTAGGGCTCTGGCGGTATGATACTGTCACTCCTGATGGACTCTTAAGTAACAGTCTGCGCTCTGCACAAAGAATGCGGCCTCTGTGCCGCCCCAACCAGTCCATCCCGACTATAACGTCGAATCCTAGACCTCTGAACTCAATAAGGTCAATGGGAAAATCCTCCTCCTTAATACTGATAGTGGCTCCTCTATAAAGACGAGTGCAACTGATCTTCTCCTTAGACGGGAGTGCCACCTTAAAATCAGGTAACTCTACAGCGTCTAGCCCCAACTTCCCCGCAAGCGAAGGCGAAACGAAAGTATGTGAGGCTCCGGAGTCAAACAGTACTAGTGCATCCACTCCATTAACAGGAAAGGTACCAGTGAGGATCGCGCCGCCCTTGCTGGCCTCCTCCTCAGTAAGAATACTTAAGGCACCTTCCGTCTCCTTAGTACAACCTAATAACAGAATCTGAGTAAGTACTTTGATATATGATGGGGTCTAAAGACATTCACTTTCATAACAATAATGCTTCATTGATGAGATGATCTCCTTTCAGATGTCCAAACAATTACAATACTAGTACTTTCTAAAAGTCAAACTTAATCTTCCTGGTTTCATGTGAGTGGTGTTTATCACTGTCGAAGGTGCTTGTTTAGTTTGATCCTCTTAATTCCATGGTATAGCAACCTTGACTTTCCACCCATTACTAAAACATCTCCTGAACTCAATATGATTTTCTTTGCAAGGTCCACACGCTTCTGCTCGCCATAAAGGAACTCTGCGTCATCTCCAATTGACAAAGATAATACTGGTATCCCCTGTTCAAGGGACCCTTTTGTTTCATCATTGTCCTGGTGTAGTCCTAAACGGCCTCCTTCTTCATAGAAGTTGATGATACATAGATCAGCCCTTAGATTGGGAACTGGATCTTCTTCTAGCTGTTGAGCTGTATTAACTGCTTGTTCCACAATTGGTAAAAATTCTTCTGGGATTTTTGGTACTTGTGCTCCATCTCCATTTCTTGTATCTTGGTAGGTTTTTGTGTAAGGATTCCAATCCTTTCCTAAGCACATCATTTTCAGCTTCATCTTTGATCCTCCTGGAAATTCTGGAGTGTAGAACCCTCCTGGTCCTGCTCCCAATTCTAGACATTTTCTGATGATTGTAATTTGTGTCTCCGGTGTTAGGTATCCTTTGAGTAATATCAAACCTGGTTGGATAACCTTACATTGTTCGTTCCCTGGTTCTTGTATTTTGATAATGTTTTCTTCCAGGGAGGGCGGTGAGGGGATAGGAAAGCATATCTTATAGCTTCCTACGTGGTTTAAATTTTACTAGTGAGTCTTACTAATTCTTCCCTACTCAATTAGGCAATCAAGGCATGCAAGCACTCATTCACATCATCCATTGCTCAATAATAGGTTCACATGGTTTAGAAATACCTGGGTTGGTAGAAGGACCAGCCTCATCTGAGCGGTCCATGACATGCAGGGCGGGTCCCGATGCTGGGCCTTTGCCCTTATACCCCTGAGCCTGGTTTGTTGGCGGAGGGCGAGTATCGCTAGCTCCATTCTTAGGGCCGGTGTTTGCCTTTGCTCCCGGGCGGTAGTTCTTGCTCTCCGGGTTTCGGATACACTCGAAGGCCCGATGTCCAAGTATTTGACAGTGGCGACACTGAACTTTCTCCCCTTGGCAGTCCACGCCGGGGTGATCTTTTCCACACTGTCTACAGTTGAAACGGCGGACATACTTCTGGCCCGTGTTTGAGCCAGATCCAGAACCCTTAGGTGGGTAGGTTTTCTGTGATGTTGCCGCGCGTGGGTTCCTGACTGGGGGTACCCAGTAGTTTGGTTCCCCTTCCCTTGGTAGGACCCCTGGCCTTTCTGATAAGGTTTGTTCCTTTTGTTGGAGTTCCCTGCTTAGCATCTTCGCCACCAGGTCCGTCCTTCCTCTTTTGGGAGCTCAAAGCATCCCTTCTCTTACATGTAATCTCCACCACGGAGGCAGCATGATAACATTCCTGTAAACTGGTAGGGATGATTGGTCCCATCCCAAACTGGAGTCGAGGGCTCAGTCCCCCGTAGAATCGGTCGACCAACACTTGGTCCGAGTATCCTATACCGGGTAGTAGTCGGAGTAGCGAAGTGAACTTCGCATAGTATCATCCACTGACATCTTTCCCGTCTGCTCCAGGGCATCAAACTCTCTCGTCTTCACCATCCTGGTGTGGGCCGGGTAGTATTTGCCCCTAAGTAGTGCATGTAGTGTCCCCAAGTAAATGCTGGGTCATCCAGGTGGTCGGCTTTCACCATGTTCCACCAATCTCTCGCTGCATCCTTCAGATAAAAGGCAGCAAGCCTTACCTTTTCCCTAGCTGGGACTGCAAGCGTCTCGAACGCTGTCTCCATCTCCATGATGTATGTCTCCAAGTGAGCAGGGTCAGTCTGCCCCTTGAATGCAGTTGGCCTCAGATCAGCCAAACTCTTCACCCAATCTCTCTCGGGTGGTGGTGGTGGAGGTAGCTCTGCTGCTGTCCAACCCCGCCTGTGCAATGCCTGAGCGATTAAAGTAGCAATGTCTGCCAGCCTGATGTTTGGCTCCTCATCGGCCTGTCCACGGCGTCCTCCTCTTCCTGACATCTGCAGGATGTTGAGGTATATTAGATACTGTGGTCGCAATCTCGGTCTTGGATAGTAGTCTAAGTAAAACTAACTTAAACTCCTTTCAATACTATCACTCAACCCATAACCTAAGCTTTTAGAAATCCTAATCTCGGTGTATCCTTGTATCCAGAGCGTAACTACGCTCTGATACCACTTTTTGTAACACCCAACCCGAAATCCAATAACCTGAACGGCGATCACTCCCAAATAAAATACAACTGCAGCGGAAATAAATACAACAACCGGGCGGTATTACAATGCCGTTGGCCACCCTTGTGACCAACAAGGCTAAATCCAAATACAATCTCCAAAAGTCACGGTCTGAATACGAATACAATCCGAGATACTAGGAATCAAACTCTAATGTAAAATACTTAAGTAAAAACAAGTAACTATAAGAAGACTCCCATAGCTTGAATCTACCCCACCTACACTCGGTGTGGTAATCTTCTCAACTTCAGGTACCTGAAAAATGGGGGTGCCCCCAAAGGGGCTCAGCAAACAATGCTGGTATGGAAAACGTGCAGCCCATCGTCTACCGGGCCACACCAACTACTTTGTCGAACACATGCAGTTCATTTTTATAAAGCTGTAAACAAGCATAGTCTGATAATAACAAGTATCCATACAAGGACAATAATGTCACATAGAACAAGACTTCAGAAGGTCAAGTTAGCTGAGCTGAATCATTTGATAGCTGTCGGGTCCACACAGTGGGACTGACAGATGTATAAAAGTATATCAATATAGTGGAGGTATAGTGACCTCGTTATAGAGAAAGGTTGGGCAGTTAGTCCCCAGGAGATAACGTAGTTAAACCCTGTACTGAGAGCTGATGGGAAATAGAACCCACGAGAGGAATGAAGTCTTCCTCTCCACTGAACTGATGGGCATTAGAAACCCGAGAGGAATAGAGTCTTCCTCTCCACTGAAATGTTCCGTCGCGACGTATAACTGAATAGGAGACGACCTGAGACAGGTACAACTCCTGTAGCATGCATGGCCAGATCCAACTGGGCTCCTCGTTCTCGTAGTATAGAGTTGTTAAGTGTCATATAAAGACGTTAAACAAGAACACAATGTGTATTGTCAATTATCACGTTTAGGATAATGACGTTTGTTATAAAGTGAAGTTAGTGAGAGACTTGAGTACAAGTCCTCGGTATACTGAAGCGCAGGTATTTAATCCACTGGTATAGTAGTGTTTGTATGCGTGGGACATACACGTTGTAGTCAGCATCATTCACGCACATAAAATAATACAACAGTGCACAAGAGTAAACAACAGTTTACATTAATTATCTTGGTCGTTATTTCAAACAACAGATAGCACACAAGCCGGTGTAATCCGGTAGAAAACAGGTTGCAAGAATCCCATACCGTTCACCGTAGACTGTACTTGTTTAATTCCCGGTCAACGTCTGGTCAAACAAAGTCCTAGAATAGGATTAACTGAGAGGGTTAATTTATGTTACCCTTATATAATGATCCTATTGAATCTTTTAACAAATCTCGTATTTGTTATTTCATGTGAGGTTTATTTCTTTTAATTACCTCATGATTTTATGTATAACTTATTTGTTATTCCTTTTGATTTATTTATAAATCCTTTAATGTACATATATGTATTTATTTATTCATGTACTATATTTGTTATTTATTTTTTTTGTCTAGCTGACATAACAACTTATAATTCCTTAACTATATTTATATCATATATGGACATAAAGTTCTTATAGTTTTCATTATTCCTCCTTTAACCCAAAAGTAATAATCATTGGTTATCTTTAAATTCCTTATAACTATATAAGTCATAGTTTAAACCTCATAACTCCTTTAATCAAATTCTTTCTTTCTAATTCCTCCAAATATCCATGTAGGACCTATATTTATTTTAATCTAATTTCTTACCCTTATATTTCGGTTATTTACAAAACAACCACATTAATTCATAAACTTTATATTTAAATTCTAATCTTATCATAGCATAGAGTTTTAACTTCTTATTTAGCTAAATTACAAGGTCACACTAATATTTTGGTATTTAGCTTTTAAATATTATAACTTTCAAAAATTACAACTTAGCCCCTTAAATTCTCGGCCTTAATAATTTATTTCTTATAATTACAATCTAACCACAAAATCTTATAACCTTTACATAATGTCATGTAAACTATAGTTTTAATTTTAATTCTCCATAAATGCCGAATATATATATAAATTCTTAAATTACCAAACTAACCCCAAGGTAATTCGGCTTTGTCATTTATTCTTCCTTAATTACATTTTCATCCCAAAACTTTATAATAGTTTCTTAATAACTTATAAACTATAGTCTAAATATTTAATTCCTCAAAATTTCGAGAGTGAACCTAAAATTCTCTTAATTATGAATTCCCACTAATAAGTTCCAAACTTTCATAACAATTTTTATAAATTACATAATAGCCCAAAACTTTATAAAGTGTTACTTTAACACTTGTTTAAATTATCTAAAATTCATAAACTTAATTCCTAACCTTATATTATATATATATTCCAAGAACACCCTTAACTCTCGGTTTTTGTAATAAACACACTAAACTTTGTAAAAATTACATTTAGGCCACATAACTTAATTAATTAACCATTTAAGCTCTAATAAATATTTTTAACTCACCAAACTTTATAGTATAAGTTTATATACATAAGTAGCTCCTTAAAATCTATTTAACACTTAGAGCATTCGGCCATAATTTATTAGGACCATATAGTATATAAAAGTGGATTTATATGTCAAAATAACTATACATAAATTCATATGAGTCATATAACTTATGTAAAAATTATTGTAATGTCTTATATTGATTCTTAGCTAAAAATAAGCATTTTTGCCCTTGACATTTTGCCTTAATTTATTTGTAACTTAAATAAATTTTGTGACACAAAAATGTGTCTTAAGGTAAATATTTTCTATATATGTTATAGATTATATTTTTGGCATATAAAACCATATAGTTTCGGTTTTAATTAACCTAGGAGATGTACATAATTTTTGTATAATTTTTAGAAGCTTAACAAAGCTTATAACATAAAGATTTACTTAGTAAACTTACTTCTTAACAAAGGTGGTTAGTGCTTGAACTCTTCTTTGAATCTCCAAGCTTTCTCCAAGGTAATATTGATGCTCCACTTCGGTTATATGCAAGTGGTGAAGTTTAGGAGTTAGATCTTCAATAAAGATCTTAAGTAGATTTGTAAGTAGTTTTACAAGAATTTACCTTAGACTTTTTCTCCTTATAATTCGGCACTCCTAAGGTAGATGAAGAACAAAGTTTTCCTTCATGAAAATGAAGAAGAAAGAAACCTTAGAAGAAGTAGAACTTGGTTACACATAAAAATGTGCTTTAAGGATTTTCAAGCATTAAAACTACCTTAAGATAACCTTGATGCTCCTTGGATTAATGTTGGTTTGGACAACCTCCTTGGAGAACTAATTGATGCCGAATGCTTATTGATGTGCTAGGAAGAGTTTTGCTTCAAGGCTTGACAAGAATGCTAGGAAATTACCTTAAAGATGAAGATAGAAGTTAAAACTCCATTAATGGACTTAAGAGCTTCAAAGGAAGAAGATGAAGCAAGAAGAGAGAGAGAGGGAGCCTTACCAATTCGTGATGAAGATGCAAGGAGGGAAATGAGCTAACTCACGTAAGGTAAGAAGAATGCTTAATTGATTTTTGTTTTGTCAATTTTTAATGTCATGACTATTCTTTTCCTTAGTTTATTACATGGGTTATTGGCTCAATAAATGCCCATGTTCAGCATTTCGGACATGTGGGGTGACAAGGCAAGATTGGAAAGAAATATGTGGCTAGAAGACAAGGTAAGAAAGTAATGCTTTTTCCTTTATTTTTCAATGTTTGCTTGTCTTCTTCTTCTGTAGGTGCGAATTGGGGAATGGGTCTCAACGATGATGAAGAGCCAAGGAAGAGCAAGGAAGGTCACATGGAAAAGAA